>JBBGZY010001046.1:332500-1532500 GCA_037952925.1 Lithobates clamitans
AATTCGGATGAAAATGCATTCGGACGAAAACCAATGCACACGTCTAGTTGCCAGCACAAGTTCTGCAACTGACAATACTTCAGCCACAAATATCAATATCATCACCCTACATCAAGAGATGATTGCTGTCAGTGAGGCTGATAAAAGTTTGGAGAACATGTTTTGTACAGAAGAGAGTGACAGCGAGCCATTTGTTTCTGAAGCCCAAGCAGCAGAAAAGCAAACAACACCAAGTGAGCCCTCTTTAGAGGATACTTTGCCTGAAGCTGAAGCTTATATTACGATTAACCCAAACGATCCTCCCTCATGGCCAACTTTAACAGACAAGATTAGGTGTTATCTGGTTGAAAAGGGCCCAGATAAAGGAAAAGATGGTGACTTTGGAAAATGTAAACCACAAGAAGGACGCACTTTCAATGCCACTTGGTTTACTAAAAATGTACGTAGTGGTAAAAATATTGATTGTGCATGGTTGATTTATTCAAAAATCTCAAATTCTCTATTTTGCTTTCAATGCATTTTGTTTGGCAAGCACAACTATGCATTAACCGACACAAAAAAGGGATTCTGTGCATGAAAACACCTGAATCCTCCTATACCTACACATGAAAATTCACCAGAACATCGTGAATGCTATTCAAAGTGGAAAATGATGGAAAAAAGTTTAAAAGATGGGAAAGTAATTGGCAGTGAACTGGAGAAAGTTATTAATATTGAAAAAGAGAAGTGGCAAAATGTCTTAAAATGTATTTTGGATTGCATATTGTTTTGTGCCGAAACCAATCTGGCACTTAGAGGTTCCGAAGATGTCATTGGTAGGCCACATTCTGTTATATTCCTTGACATTTTAGAAGTAATAAGACATCAGAACATGTCATTAAAAGAAAAAATTGAAACACATCGGAGGCACACCGTCAGTTACTTTTCCAATAAAATTCAAAATGAATTGATCAGTTTATTGGCCAACACTGTTCGCTCTACCATTTTATTAAGGATAAAGCAGGCAAAGTTTTTTCATTGCTTTTTGATTATACTCCAGACATCTCCCATCATGAGCAAATGAGTGAAATTATACGTTATGTCACTGTTGTTAAAGGGAAGGTGACAATAGAAGAGAGCTTTATAGATTTTATTCATACAGAAAACTGAAAGTGGTCTAGCTTCAGAAATTATTAACAAGTTAAAAACCGATGGAATTAACCTTGAGGATGCAAGGGGTCACGGCTATGATAATGCAGCTAACATGGCTGGCAAATACAATGGTGTGCAGGCAAGAATTCTGCAAGAAAATCAACATGCAAGATTTGTTCCATGTGCAGCCCACAGCCTAAACCTGGCAGGGGTACATGCAGCTTCCGTGAGTCCAGAAGTTAAAACCTTTTTCAGAACTGTTCAAAGAATGTTTACACTTTTTTCCAGTTCCACATCCCGCTGGGAAACCCTAACAAAGCTTGTAAAGACAACTCTAAAGGGTCATACAGATACTCGACAGTCTTCAAGAGCAAATGCAATAAAAGCTTTATTTACACAGATCACCGATATATTGAAGCTCTTACGGACATTATACAAAAAACTCATCAAATCCCGAATCTGTATCAACATCTGAAATTCTTCTGCTGCAGGTTAATTAGGTTGTGTACGCTGTTTGTGTGGAACAGAATCTTGAATCAGGTCGATCGAGTAAACCAAGCTATCCAGGCCAAAGGGATTTCCATACTACAGGCATCTCATATGATTTATGGCTTAAGACGCACTTTTCAAGAAATGCGTAATATGGATGTCCAGGAAATATTTAATTATGCTGCAGAAGCATGTGAAAAACTTCAGATTCCTGCAACATTTCCACCAAAGAGGCAAAGAAAACCTAAAACCAGAGCCTTATACGAGTCCCAAGATGCACAGGTCAACCAAAGCGAAGAAGACCGTTTTAGAATTGACTTTAACCAGGTTTTTGATGTTCTAATCGCCGACATGACATGGAAGTCACAAACACTAATGGAAACATCCCAGGATTTTGAGTTCCTCTCTGGCCCTGCTCTTGTCACAATGACTGTGACAGAATTACAAAAATCTGCATTTAACTTGGCTTCCAAGTATAACAAAGATCTGGATGGCTTGAAAATCTCTGCTCAGATTGAAAGCTTTAAATTTTTCAATGAGTCTATACCGTCAAATTTAAAATCTGCAACACCTCTTGATCTATGTCAGATAATACATGACTATTCTCTTACTGCTTGTTATCCGAATATTGAAACAGCATTGAACATTTTTTTGACTCTTCCTGTTACTGTTGCATCTTGTGAAAGGAGCTTTAGCAAGCTTAAACTCATTAAAAATTATTTACGATCAACGATGGGTCAATACAGGCTTTCATATCTCAGTATACTTTCTATTGAGTATGCAACTGCAAAAGAGATTACTTTTGATAGTGTCATAGATGATTTTGCTTCTATGAAAGCAAGAAAGGTGTCTTTGTGATTATGTCATAATACTAACTTTTCCATAAGAGTATACAGTGGGGACGGAAAGTATTCAGACCCCCTTAAATTTTATACACACAGCACCCCATATTGACAGAAAAACACAGAATTGTTGACATTTTTGCAGATTTATAAAAAAAAAAAAAAATGAAATATCACATGGTCCTCAGTATTTAGTAGAAGCACCCTTTTGATCTAATACAGCCATGAGTCTTTTTGGGAAAGATGCAACAAGTTTTTCACACCTGGATTTGGGGATCCTCTGCCATTCCTCCTTGCAGATCCTCTCCAGTTTTGTCAGGTTGGATGGTAAACGTTGGTGGACAGCCATTTTTAGGTCTCTCCAGAGATGCTCAATTGGGTTTAAGACAGGGCCCTGGCTAGGCCATTCAAGAACAGTCAGAGTTGTTGTGAAGCCACTCCATTATTTTAGCTGTGTGCTTAGGGTCATTGTCTTGTTGGAAGGTGAACCTTCGGCCAGTCTGAGATCCTGACCACTCTGAAGGTTTTCATCCAGGATATCCCTGTACTTGGCCGCATTCATCTTTTCCCTCACATGCAACCAGTCGTCCTGTCCCTGTAGCTGAAAAACACCCCCACAGCATGATGCTGCCACCACCATGCTAGAATTAAGGCCAAAAAGTTCCATCTTTGTCTCATCAGACCAGAGAATCTTATTTCTCACCATATTGGAGTTCTTTAGGTGTTTTTTTTTTTAGAAAACTCCATACGGGCTTTCATGTGTCTTGCACTGAGGAGAGGCTTCCGTTGGGCCACTCTGCCATAAAGCCTCAACTGGTGGAGGGCTACAGTGATGGTTGACTTTCTACAACTTTCTCCCATCTCCTGACTGCATCTCTGGAGCTCAGCCACAGTGATCTTTGGGTTCTTCTTTACCTCTCTCACCAAGGCTCTTCTCCCCCGATAGCTCAGTTTAGCCGGACGGCCAGCTCTAGGAAGGGTTCTGGTCGTCCCAAACATCTTCCATTTAAGGATTATGGAGGCCACTGTGCTCTTTGGAACCTAAAGTGGAGCAGAACATTTTTGTAACCTTGGCCAGATCTGTGATTTGCTACAGTTCTGTCTCTGAGCTCTTCAGGCAGTTCCTTTGACCTCATGATTCTCATTTGCTCTGACATGCACTGTGAGCTGTAAGGTCTTATATAGACAGGTGTGTGGCTTTCCTAATCAAGTCCAATTAGTATAATCAAACACAGCTGGACTCAAATGAAGGTGTAGAACCATCTCAAGGATGTTCAGAGGAAATGGCCAGCACCTGAGTTAAATATATGAGTGTCACAGCAAAGGGTCTGAGTTCTTAGGACCATGTGATATTTCAGTTTTTCTTTTTTAATAAATCTGCAAAAATGTCAACAATTCTGTGTTTTTCTGTCAATACGGGGTGCTGTGTGTACATTAATGAGGAAAAAATTAACCTAAATGATTTTAGCAAATGGCTGCAATATAACAAAGAGTGAAAAATTTAAGGGAGTCTGAATACTTTCCGTCCCCACTGTACTTGACATTTTTGCAACTGTTTTCAGCAAGTTTACAGAAATTTTAATGTATTGCCTTGATTTCTTATTTGCACTTTTTTAAATGAATATTTTGTACTGAGGGGTTCTTTTTGGTTGAAGGCCCTGTATGTTGTTTAAAATATGTCTGTTTGTTGTTTTGTTTTGTTTTTTGCACTTTTCATATTTATATGAATATTTTGTATTTGGGCACTGACTACCTAGGAAAGATTACAGTTGAATGCTATATGTTTCAGTGAGAAATAGTGTAATCCCTTGATTTTGCACTTTTATATATTAGTATTTTGTATTGAGGGTTCTTTTTTGCTGAAGGCCATGTATGTTGGTTGAGAAGTTTGTGATATTTTTTGCATTTTTCCTATTTATGTGAATATTTGGTATTAGGGTACTACCTCACACAAAATAATGCAAAACTGAAAACTTTAGTATGTTCACATGGACCTTGACAGAAAAAACAGTTAACCAGGCCTTTCTACAAGCACATTTGTTCCATTATTACTTCAAAGTGCCTCCAATAAAAATACATATAATTAAAATGTGTGAGTGAACTGTTTCTATCACATTAAACCTAATTGAACTTGTATTGTTAAGTATATGCTTGTTTTGAAACGACATTGATTCTTTATTAAAAACCGGGGGGGGGGGGGGGCAGTTTGCCATCTTCTCCCTGGGCACCAAATGGCCTTGTCCCAGCACTGATCTGACGTCTCTCGAAGCTGGCCGTCTTGGCTTGCGCCCACGAAGTTCGCGAAAAGTATCTAGAGTACTTTGTGGGTAGGAGGGCCATTGATATGCCAGACAATGTTTAAGAATTTTTTAAAGAAGAATTTTAAAAATACATTTTTTAGTTAAACTGAAATAATAATTCCTTTGATTTAAAGCTTGCTTTTTTTTTAGCTGTCTCCTAGGTTCTCCAATGGGCTTTTCTTTTTGCCCATTTTCTTCAATAGTGCAAACATAATTTATTTGATAAATGAGGTGACAATCTCTTCTTCAGCGAACTATTATGTTGTGGGTCTGCTACACACACACCTTGTTTTTGTTGTTAATGTATGTAATGCATTAATGATAAAAAGATTAATCATTTTCAGCACCATGAATTAATTTTTGGGAATCAGGAAAATGGCGTGATTGTGGCAAATTATAAAGCACTGTGGGAGTTATTTACTAAAGGAAAATCCACTTTGCACTCCAAGTGCACTGCAAAAGTTCACTTGAAACTGCACTGAAAGTGCACTTGGAGTGCAAAGTGGATTTGCCTTTAGTAAATATCCCCCATTGTCACTGCAAACACCAACTTAGTACCAAAACTGCTATTGAGCATTGAAAGAAGAAGACACACATTGTTGATTTTAACATTTTTTACTCTGTGCACATTCACATGTGTTTTAGAAAAGGGTTTTTGAACAAACCAACATATTTTTGGAATAACATTTTTGCTTTTGACAGAACAAATAGCCCTTTTTTGTGTTAAACAGGCATGTTTAAAATCATAAAACAATACACAACTCAGGAACTTACAAAGTTCAACTTTGATAAATTGAAGGCAATATCAGACATTAGTATGTCCAAACTGTGTTGATCTTGCCTTCATCAGATTGGGTGATATCACCCCTGTGAAAGCCAAATTTTGAAGATGCACACAAATTAAGAGTCAAAATGGGGATTTCACTCCTGATCCCATGCTTAATGTCAACATGTGCTAGCTCCCATCATGGGGGATCAATGGACGTGTTTTGGGGGTGCAACCCCTTCCTCTCAGCTACTTTAGCTGTGAGGAAGGGGTTGCACCCACAAAACGCGTACCTTGATATTCCATGATGGCAGATAGCACATGTTGACACACTGTGTGTATCTTCAAAATTTGGCTTTCAATAGACTTCAAAAAATTTTTAAATATTTAGAAAATCTCAACAAACTAAAGAATGTTGGTGTGTTTTAGATTCTGCCTAAAACATCAATGATGTTTTTGAGTCTTTTTTCAACATCATTGATGTCTTCCTTGATCTTCTGTAAATCACAATTGCACACCATGATCTCCCAGATGAGGACGTGTGCACTTGAAATGAGTTTCTTCTTCCATAACATCCACATCACCTAAAATTCAAAAACACACCAGTATTAAAAATATGCAGGCATACATCTATTACCTGAAGCTGTGGTCTCAGAAACTCACCTGTTTTGGTCACTATTTCACCAACTTCATAAACGTCTCCCTCAACATCCTCTGGTTGTGTTGGTGGTATTTCCCCTTCTTTAGGAGGTTTTGGGTCCTCAGATGTCCCGAGTCTTTTCTCAACATGTAAAAAAAAATGGTATACTTAGCACACAGATATTTGAGGGCAGAAATATGAATCTGAAACATCGCTTGGAGGTGTCGTACAATTGTCTTTTTGGGCAGAGTTCCAAACTGAAGACATTTTTTTCTCTTTCTAAAGCTGGAACACTTACCTTTTTTGTATAATTTTTACACATGGAGACACCTCTGGTATCCACTGGAGAACCTGTGTGGGACACCCTAAAAAGTTTGTTCTGGTGTCCCACATCAGTGCTCCTTAGTCCAGATGTGTAAACAGCTGCTGAGTGTCCTCTCCTTACACTGAAATATGTTTGCTTTTCATTCTAGTTACAAACCAATCTAGACAACAATGTACTAAACTTCTTTTAATGCAAATAGGCATGAACAAATGTAGTTAACCTGGATCTGCCCCAAACATCGTATTAGTGGGTGAACCACGAACCTGAAAGTTGCGATTTTAAACTGTACAACAGTAAAGAAAAGCACATGGAGCAGAATGCAAGTAATAATACTAATAGGAACACACGACAAAAACTTACTTGACAACAACTTACTTTTTTGAAAAACTCTCTTGAGCTTTCTGTACTGATCGTGCTCCTTCAATTTCAGGTCTGACCATTGTTTCCTCAGTTGATCCTCGGATCGCCATACCCCAAAATTCCAGTGCAGACTCTTCACAACTTTAGCCATGATCTTGGCCTTTCTAACATTAGGGTTTAGGTAAGGTCCATACTTCCCATCATAGTCGCCCCTCATCAAGATGTCCACCATCTCCACCATCTCTACAAAGGACATATTTGAGGCCTTAAATCTCCTCCGGGATCGGGACATTCGTGGCTCTGGGCTTTCTGCTGTCTGCATGCACTTGCTCTGTTTCCGCCATGTGCTCTCCCACTGCGCCGAAAGACAAGGGGCAGGGAATAGACTAGAGAGAATGTCAGGGGCAGGCGGAGTTTCACACTTGCACAGTGTATATAAAGCGTAACACGCGTGTATCATACATACGATCTGTGAGAGGAGGAAGGAGTATCGGAAGCGTTAATCATTAGAACAAAGGTACAATTTGAACTTGGGGCATGGATGGCTTCAATGACCACAACTTCCTCCCCCTATTCATAGACAAGTACAGGGAGCTGCCCTGTCTGTAGCAGGTGAAACATCCGCATTATGATCATAAACAAAAGAGGCAGGCAGCACTGGAGAAACTGCTGGAGTTGGTGAAGCCGGTGGTCCCCACAGCAACCATCCCCTATTTAAAAGACAAAATTGGTGGCCTGAGGAGCACTTATAATAGGGAGCGCAATAAGGTCCAGGATTCCCAGAGATCTGGAGCAGCAGCAGATGCCATTTACATCCCCAGGCTGTGGTACTATGAGAGACTGCGGTTTCTGTCAGACCAGACTGAAGTCAGGCAATCACTCTCCACTCTTCCTTCCACTCTTCATTCCACGCTTCCTTCCACCCCAGCTGAGGCTTCCAACATCCAACCTAGGCCTTCCAGCCAGGAAGAAGAAGTGGAGGAGCCTGGCTTGAGTCAGGTATAGCATTGTTCAACATATTTCTGGTCAAAAAATTAATGATGTTAACTAGATGTTATTATTGATCATTAATTGCTGATTTAGTAAAGTGTTTTACATATTAATAGACAGTAGTGGCCAAAAATATTTGGGACAATAAGGAAAAATGCTGGACTCAGAATGATAGTCTTTTCTATTTGTTAACATTCAATTTGCAACAGTCATGAGCTGAAAATTGTGTGTGATTGATGAACAAAAAACTAAAACCATGTACTTTTTTCATACACAGGAAAGCCTCAGCCAGGAGGAGGGCATGGAATGTGGAAGCCAGGAAGAGGCTGTGGAATGTGGCAGCCAGGAGGTGACAGGGGTAAGTGGCAGCCAGGAGGTGGCCGTGCCCAGCAGCCTGACAGAATCCCAGGTCCCTCCCCTCCGCCTTCCAACCAAAAGGCCCAGTAAGGGGAGTAATGTGCAGGAGGCAGCGCTTGGGCTGATTCGGGAGGCTAAGGTGGCCCTCAGAGCCACCCCCACTCCTCAAGGGGCCTTTAGCTGCATGACTGCCAGCAAAATGCAGGAAATGGAGGAAGGCCAATGCCTCTTGTGTGAGGAAATTATGTATACAACCCTAAATAAGGGGTTAAGGGGCCAACTCACAATCAAAACACACCTGTGTGAGTTGGACCATCCTCCTCCTGCCACAGCTCCAACACCACAGCCTGGAAACAATCGGGGAAGGAAGAGTGGAAGTAAGACAAGAAAGTGATGGCCTGGGTTCAGTCTGGTCTGACAAAAGACGCACGCTGTTGTATGACCACAGCCTGGGACATATATGTCATGTGCTGCTGTTGCTGATCTCTTGTAGTTCGGTACCGGATTGTGCTCACTATTATATGGCTATTACTATTATCCTCAGGCCACCAATTTTGGGTGTAAAATAGTTGATGTGTGCCCTGGGGTACAAAGGCTTTGCCAATTTCACCAGTTTATCCAGCATTGCCTTCCTCTTTATTTTGTTATGACCCATAATAAATGTCTATTTTGTATTCACAAATACTTGCCTATGTGTTATACTTCAAAAAGGACAGTTTATTTGTGAGTGAGCAGGTACATTTCAAAAATACAAGGTCAAATTAACAAGGGACGCCAACACCAAATAATAATAGTGTTGTGGTAACTTGACACACAAAACTAAAAACAATATTATGGAGATCATTAGAAAAAAAAAACAAGGAGATCTTGATAAAAAAACAAAACACTATAAACAAAAATGAAATACATTATTATGGAGATCTGACGAAAACCAAAAAAAAAAATATTCAGGAGATCACGAGAAATAATAAAGAAATAATAAGGGACATGTTGGGCTCAGCCCAACGCCAACCACAAAGCACCTTGTACCCGCTAATTTAAAGGAGCTTTCCACATTCTGTAAAGGCCCATGTCAGCTTAGGGTTGTGTGGAAGAGGCCTTTGTCCCCCTGAATATGGGAACAAGGTGGTTGACTTTTGGGGTGCCCAAGCCCCTCCTGCCCCCAAGCATTCACCCCCTTTCATGGGCTGGCTTGCTGTGTGTTTGGCTAGGGGTTTGTTAGTGTGTGGGAGGGGCACAATATTTTTTTAGTTTGGGGTGGGTTTTTTTCATGTGGGGGTTCTCATTTTAAGCCTTAACAGACCCAAATGGCCTTGTATGTATTGGGGGGGTGGGGCGGGCTAATTTTTGTTTTGGGTTAAAATCTTGCAGCTGTAATGTAGATTTGTATGTTTTCTCTAAAGCAGTACATCTTTGAAGCAGAATTTTGGATACATGCTACAGATGCACCACTTTACAGGCAGAGTAAGCCCCCCCAAGTTACTAGCTTTTAAGCAATTTTGCATTTTTAAAGGCACTTCTCCTTGTTTCGTTTTTGGGGTTGTCCAAATTGGTGACATGGATATATGTCCCTCAGGGTGGGATCTGAATGAATGAATGAATGAATGAATGATTTGTAAAGTGCTGCACATGCGAACTGAATCGCCTCAAGGCGCTAAATGCATTTGTGTTGAACAGCTTCTTAGAAGAGGAAGGTTTTGCATTTTTTCCTGAAGGCCAGATGGTTTTCTTCCATGCGGATGTGAGTCGGAAGAATATTCCATAGCCGAGGTCCCTGGACTGCGAATCTGCGTCCTCCCCTTGCTTTGTAGCGGTATTTGGGAACGAGGAGGAGGTTTTGGTTGGATGATCGCAGATTGCGATTGGGTGTGTAGTGTTTTATGTTCTCTCAGAGGTATTGAGGGGCGTTACCTTGTATGCATTTGTGGCTGAGGCAGAGGGTCTTGAATGTGATCCAATTCTTTACCGTTAGCCAATGTAGGCTCCTCAGGGATGGGGAGATGGACTCCCAGGGTTTTTTTCCTGTTAGCAGTTTTGCCGCCGCGTTTTGAATGGCCTGTATCTGGGCCCCCATATCCATTTTAAGGCCAATATCTAGAATATAAGACAGACAAGTTGGGACTAGCAAAATTAAAAAGTCAGTTCCCATAGACTGCAATGGTATTTGTTGTATAACTTTTGCCCATGTTAGGCTCTTTGTTTGCCCCCCTGGACCGGGAGGTGTTTGTCCCATCTGTAATTTTGTAACATGCTGCATGATGTGCTTAGTTTTGGACAGGGGGTGGCTTATTTTGTGCTAGCTGCTTTTCAGTTGGTTTTGGCATGCTCAGGGACTTTGTTTTTTTTGTGCTTTTTGTGTGTGAACAGCACTTTGATTTTTCTGTGCATGCTCAGAGTGTGTGTTTTTTGAGTTAGTAATTTAAGGACATCCTTGACAGGGTTTGTGTGCGTGTGTGTACATTTGGGTGTCCTTATAGAGTTTGTGACACATGTATTTTCTTTTAGTATTTTGTTTATGTCTTTGCAAAACAGATGTGTTTTAGAGCAAGTATTTTTTACATTTTTATTTATTTCATTTTTTGGGGGGGAGATATTTTTACCTGAAATATTTTTGATGTTGTCAATGTGTGTTGTTTGTAGGTTGTTAGTTTCACTTTAATTTAATTGTCTGTGCTGCATTATTTTGCAAAATCTTCTTCAAGATGTTGTGACTAATAAATGTTTAAATCCTTAATAGGGATGAGCCGAACACCCCCCTGTTCGGTTCGCACCAGAACATGCGAACAGGAAAAAAATTCGTTCGAACACGCGAACGCCGTTAAAGTCTATGGGACACGAACATGAATAATCAAAAGTGCTAATTTTAAAGGCTAATATGCAAGTTATTGTCATAAAAAGTGTTTGGGGACCCGGGTCCTGCCCCAGGGGACATGGATCAATGCAAAAAAAAGTTTTAAAAACGGACGTTTTTTCAGGAGCAGTGATTTTATTAATGCTTAAAGTCAAACAATAAAAGTGTAATATCCCTTTAAATTTCGTACCTGGGGGGTGTCTATAGTATGCCTGTAAAGGGGCGCATGTTTCCTGTGTTTAGAACAGTCTGACAGCAAAATGACATTTGGAAGGAAAAAACTCATTTAAAACTAGCCGCGGCTATTGCATTGCCGACAATACACATAGAAGTTCATTGATAAAAACGGCATGGGAATTCCCCACAGGGGAACCCCGAACCAAAATAAAAAAAAAAAAATGATGTGGGGGTCCCCCTAAATTCCATACAAGGCCCTTCAGGTCTGGTATGGATATTAAGGGGAACCCCAGCCAAAATTGAAAAAAAAAATTGACGTGGGGTTCCCCCTAAATTCCATACCAGACCCTTCAGGTCTGGTATGGATTTTAAGGGGAACCCCGCGCCAAAAAAAAAAAAAAAAACGGCGTGGGGTCCCCCTAAAAATCCATACCAGACCCTTATCCGAGCACGCAACCTGGCAGGCCGCAGGAAAAGAGGGGGGGACGAGAGTGCGGCCCCCCCCCCCTCCTGAACCGTACCAGGCCACATGCCCTCAACATTGGGAGGGTGCTTTGGGGTAGCCCCCCAAAACACCTTGTCCCCATGTTGATGAGGACAAGGGCCTCATCCTCACAACCCTGGCCGGTGGTTGTGAGGGTCTGCGGGCGGGGGGCTTATCGGAATCTGGAAGCCCCCTTTAACAAGGGGACCCCCAGATCCCGGCCCCCCCCCTGTGTGAAATGGTAAGGGGGTACTTACCCCTACCATTTCACTAAAAAACTGTCAAAAATGTTAAAAATGACAAGAGACAGTTTTTGACAATTCCTTTATTTAAATGCTTCTTCTTTCTTCTTTCTTCCTTCATCTTCTTCTGGTTCTTCTGGCTCTTCTGGTTCTTCCTCCGGCGTTCTCGTCCAGCATCTTCTCCGCGGCGTCTTCTATCTTCTTCTCCTCGGGCCGCTCCGCACCCATGGCATGAGGGGAGGCTCCCGCTCTTCTCTTCATCTTCTTCTCTTCTTCATCTTCTTCTTCTTCTTCCTTCTTCTCTTCTTCTCTTCTTCTCTTCTTCCTGTCTTCTGCGGGCCGCTCCGCAGCCATGCTGTGGCATGGAGGGAGGCTCCCGCTGTGTGACGGCGTCTCTTCGTCTGACGGTTCTTAAATAACGGGGGGCGGGGCCACCCGGTGGCCCCGCCCCCCTCTGACGCACGGTGACATGACGGGACTTCCCTGTGGCATTCCCCGTGACGTCACAGGGAAGTCCCTCAAGTCACCGTGCGTCAGAGGGGGGCGGGGTCACCGGATGGCCCCGCCCCCCGTTATTTAAGAACCGTCAGACGAAGAGACGCCGTCACACAGCGGGAGCCTCCCACCATGCCAGCATGGCTGCGGAGCGGCCCGGAGAAGACAGGAAGAAGAGAAGAAGGAAGAAGAAGAAGAAGAAGAAGATGAAGAAGAAGATGAAGAAGAGAAGAAGATGAAGAGAAGAGCGGGAGCCTCCCCCCTCATGCCATGGGTGCGGAGCGGCCCGAGGAGAAGAAGATAGAAGACGCCGCGGAGAAGATGCTGGACGAGAACGCCGGAGGAAGAACCAGAAGAGCCAGAAGAACCAGAAGAAGATGAAGGAAGAAAGAAGAAAGAAAAAGCATTTAAATAAAGGAATTGTCAAAAACTGTCTCTTGTCATTTTTAACATTTTTGACAGTTTTTTAGTGAAATGGTAGGGGTAAGTACCCCCTTACCATTTCACACAGGGGGGGGGCCGGGATCTGGGGGTCCCCTTGTTAAAGGGGGCTTCCAGATTCCGATAAGCCCCCCGCCCGCAGACCCTCACAACCACCGGCCAGGGTTGTGAGGATGAGGCCCTTGTCCTCATCAACATGGGGACAAGGTGTTTTGGGGGGCTACCCCAAAGCACCCTCCCAATGTTGAGGGCATGTGGCCTGGTACGGTTCAGGAGGGGGGGGGGCCGCACTCTCGTCCCCCCCTCTTTTCCTGCGGCCTGCCAGGTTGCGTGCTCGGATAAGGGTCTGGTATGGATTTTTAGGGGGACCCCACGCCGTTTTTTTTTTTTTTTTTTGGCGCGGGGTTCCCCTTAAAATCCATACCAGACCTGAAGGGTCTGGTATGGAATTTAGGGGGAACCCCACGTCAATTTTTTTTTTCAATTTTGGCTGGGGTTCCCCTTAATATCCATACCAGACCTGAAGGGCCTTGTATGGAATTTAGGGGGACCCCCACATCATTTTTTTTTTTTTATTTTGGTTCGGGGTTCCCCTGTGGGGAATTCCCATGCCGTTTTTATCAATGAACTTCTATGTGTATTGTCGGCAATGCAATAGCCGCGGCTAGTTTTAAATGAGTTTTTTCCTTCCAAATGTCATTTTGCTGTCAGACTGTTCTAAACACAGGAAACATGCGCCCCTTTACAGGCATACTATAGACACCCCCCAGGTACGAAATTTAAAGGGATATTACACTTTTATTGTTTGACTTTAAGCATTAATAAAATCACTGCTCCTGAAAAAACGTCCGTTTTTAAAACTTTTTTTTGCATTGATCCATGTCCCCTGGGGCAGGACCCGGGTCCCCAAACACTTTTTATGACAATAACTTGCATATAAGCCTTTAAAATTAGCACTTTTGATTTCTCCCATAGACTTTTAAAGGGTGTTCCGCGGCATTCGAATTTGCCGCGAACACCCCAAATTGTTCGCTGTTCGGCGAACTTGCGAACAGCCAATGTTCGAGTAGAACATGAGTTCGACTCGAACTCGAAGCTCATCCCTAATCCTTAAGAGACTGTCCCTTTGTGGGCGCAGTCCTTTTAACTGCTGTTAATTTCCTCTGCAAAATGGTCAGACCTCAAAACCATATTCTGTTAGTGTCTCAAATTAACATACATGTGTTTTTTGCTTTTCTTGCTCTTTTCCAAGTCCTGTTTTGTTGAACAATAAAATTTGTAGCAAATTTTTATGTTTTATGTGTTTTGTTAATAACTTGTTTTGCAAATGCATGCTCAATCTAAGTAATGCATTTTACACCCCCCAAAACAATTTTTATGCAACAGATTTCCAAGCTGCAGCTTAACTAGGCTGATTGGCATGGCAAAACAAAAAAAGGTGTGATTTGTCTAAATGCTACTTTCCTGGTGCCTTCATGGCAGCATACGCATGTATTGTGCATATGCTGCCATGGATAGGCACCAGGAAAGGAAAATTACAGAGAGGTAAGTATTCAATTTTCCATTTTAGCACAGTGGTTCTCAGCCGCAGTCCTCAAGTACCCAAGACAGGACATGTTTTGGGAATTTATGTTAGCTAAAATAACTATCAAAAATACCAAGCCATTGACTATAATTTAAAGCACTTGTGCAAGATATAGGAAAACCTGCAAACATGGTGTAATGGAAATTTGTACGTTCTGTATATAGCGTATCTTTTGTGTCTGTTCCCTACTGCAGTAGTTATTATTAATTTGGAACCACTAATCAATATGAGGATAGGATTTGCGTATCATCAATTTAACCGAGTCATCATGGCGAGCCAGCCAGGAGGGGATTCCAGGTGACCCTGAGTATCCGAAACGAGGAGCTTGAGACGATCCGGGAATTTCTGATAATCAGCCGGCTGGGGTAAGCCTTTTGCTTACATTTGAGTTATCAGACTTCCTTGATCGGTAAAGCATTTTCGGGACAAAGGGTACCTATTTTACTCCCCTTAATCAAACTGTATTGATTGGTGGTTATATGTTATGTTGTCCCTGTCTATTGTCCATCGGAGTGTTATAGATAAGAAAGGGAAGAATAGTGCTGTTCACAGGTATATGTAGTACATCTGCTAGATAAAGTAGTTTAGAGGCAAGAGGGTATAGGCACATGTAGAGAAGACTGGCCAGTCATTATGGGCATTGAATTAAGTAAGGGAATTAAGGGTAAAAGACCCTCAAAAATGCCCAGCGCAAGAGGAGCACTATATATGAACTGAAGGTGCAGTTCCGCCTATACTGAGCCCCTAGATTAATGGTTAAAGTGGACAGGGATCCACAATGGGTAACTGGGTTACCAAGGTCCACAGGGACTAAGAATCATGCAGAGTAAACAGCTAGAGAAACAGCTATGTGAACAGGATGGATCAAGGGTGACAATAACACTAGACAGAAAGGGACATTTTCATGTTAAAGTGGGGTTTCCACCCAAAAAAAAAAAAAAAAACGACATGAAAAATTCTAAAAAAAATTACAAAAACACATTTGGATATTTTTTTTTTTACTCACCTCTAAATGCCTGTTGCTAGGGGGTCCCTCGTAGTCTGCCTCTTTCAGTGCCTGGGCTGGTGTTCCGCTCTGCTCCCTCCCTCCTGTCAATCATCTGGGACCCATTACAGGTCCCAGGTGACTGAGCGGCCAATCACGGCGCGCGGCGCCGCTCTCGCATGCGCAGTGGGTGCCAGGCTGTGAAGCCACAGCCCGGCACCCACAGTTGCAATGCCGGCGCTGCTGAACGGAGGGGGAGACGAGCGGGGCTTCGATCCCCCGCATCGCTGGACCCTGGGAAAGGTAAGTGTCCAATTAAAAGTCAGCAGCTGCAGTATTTGTAGCTGCTGACTTTTAATTTTTTTTTTTTTGTCTGGCCCTCCGCTTTCAGTTGTGGGATGAATTTGGGGTCAGGCACTACAACTATTAGAGTCAGAAACAGAGAAATGTGAATTAAAACAGAATACTTTATATGTTGTCAGAGGGGGAAGATAGGATGAGCTCTCTGGCTGCCCGTCTGATCATAGAATCATAGAAGCTAGATATAAAGGATATCTGAACAAAATAAGGAATGAAGAATTTAAGGCAGGGAAATATTAATGAGAGTTAAAAGAAAGTAAGAGAATGATATGCATGTGGGAAAAATGTAAGCGATTTTAGAGAGATATTGTTGTATGTGTGTGCGAATGCTGGGACCTTTAGTTCTATTGCTTGTGTGTGTCATGTACGCAGATGTGACCCCCTCCTTTGTGCTCTCATGAAAGAAATGTGGCTGGGATGAGAGGTCAGTGATAAGCTGGAAGGACACCATGCTAATTCCAGATTTTTTAGACAAAACATTTATAACAAAATGTGCCTAATGGTAATGGTAAACAATGTGATCACAATTATTTTGAATCTGTTTTCCAGACATGGTAAAATGAAGGCTACATTTAACCGTGTATTACACAAATTGAATATTCTTTGATAGTGGAAACAGTGCATTTAAAAAAGGGAAATTAAGTAATGAGTATTCATTTATAATATGAGTTTAACAATTTTATTAATAATATAGATATATTGAAACTGGTTTAGAGAACCTTTGGTTGGAAATGAAATCCACGTTATTGGGGAAATTTGTAAAAATGGGATTAGTTTAGATTAAGATAACAATTTTGTCATTTTACATTTATACAATAAGCCCCTATTGAGAGAAAAAAAAGATTAAGATGAGGTTGTTATTTGTAATAAAGCTGCCATAATATTTAAGCCAAGATGGATGGGATACATAAGAAGTTTTTCTACAAAAATGAAATTTTAAGGTTTTTGATAATAAGTTGATGTGCGGTCCATGATGTGAGAGTTATAATAAATAAAATTTAAATATAACAGACCCATCACATCAAGTCTACACACCCTGTTAGGATAGATGCCACCTGCAGACAGTTGTTTTTTAGTTTTTGATGCTCTCTGGTTCATCATACAGATTGCTGGTCCTTTTGTTTTATTTAATTTTATTTTTGAAATCCAAAGCAGAATGTGTGGATTGTGAAATGATGTGCCCCTTTTCCTTGTAAGTACAGTGGTATAAGCAGAAGAATATTTAGGATTTATGGGCATCTCTCCATGACCGCAGGGTATTGTTAGCATTTATTATAATATTGCCAGGAAAAAGTTGTCTTTTGAAACATGAAACTGGAGTTCTTACACAAACAGCGTGATAGAAAACAAGCCATTGTAATATATTTATGCAATCTGGACACAGTAATGAAGGGGTTACCCCGATATATCAGAGCTGTAGATTTTATGCAAAGGTGCTATTAGACAAAGTTAGATATTGTTTTGGTCAAACATTTAATTTTTAATGGTCCGACATTCTGTGCAGCAAATATACAGCTACAGTGGGGATCGAAAGTTTGGGCACCCCATGTAAAAATGTGTATTAATGTGCATAACAAAGCCAAAGAAAGATGGAAAAATCTCCAAATGGCATCAAATTACAGATTACACATTCTTATAATATGTCAAAAAAAGTTAGATTTTATTTCCATCATTTACACTTTCAAAATGACAGAAAACAAAAAAATGGCATCTGCAAAAGTTTGGGCACCCTGCAGAGTTAATATCTTGTACTGCCCCCTTTGGCAAGTATCACAGCTTGTAAACGCTTTTTGTAGCCAGCCAAGAGTCTTTCAATTCTTGTTTGAGGTATTTTTGCCCATTCTTCCTTACAAAAGTCTTCCAGTTCTTTGAGATTTCTGGGCTGTCTGTCAGGCACTGCTCTTTTAAGGTCTATCCATAGATTTTCAATAATGTTGAGGTCAGGAGATTGTGAAGGCCATGGCAAAACCTTCAGTTTACGCCTCTTGATGTAATCCCCCATGGATTTTGAGGTGTGTTTAGGATCATTATCCATTTGTAGAAGCCATCCTCTCTTTAACTTCAGCTTTTTCACAGATGGCATCAAGTTACCATCCAAAATTTGCTGAAATTTTATTGAATCCATTTTTCCTTCTACTCGTGAAATGTTCCCTGTCCACCCTAGTTCTGGTCCAGTATAGCTGGGATTAATAATTCAACTTTAAGGACCCCAGGACGAGAAGAACAAGTGGTCCACAGGGGGCAACTTCTTATGAAACAGGACTTTTTAAAAGGTGATCATTTATGTCTGCCAGCCACTCTTTTCCCTCCAGCTTGACACATGGACCGTGTCATCTGTCACAAGAAGTTATGGCTGCCTTAGTAAATGAGCATGGGATAGAGCCAGGGTTCTTCACAGTTGTTTTTATAACATACCACTTCTTGTTTTACCTGTTACCAAAAGTGTTACCAAAAGCTGAACATCCCTTCCAGAGATTACAAAAAGATATATCCAGATGCCCAAGTTAGGATCTTATAAGTGGCGCGCACCCAAACACATCCGTGACACATCCGTGACCGCCGGGTCCAGAGGTAAATGGCCGCTGATCGAAGCGTCAACCTAAAATAAATAAAGTAAAATGAACAATAAAAAAAAATGTTTTTAATGCGCCCCTGTCCCTGTGTGCTCACATGCAGAAGCGAATGCATACGTAAGTCCCGCCCACATATGAAAACTGTGTTCAAACCACACATGTGAGGTATCACTGCGATCGGTAGAGCGAGAGCAATAAGTTTGGCCCTAGACCTCCTCTGTAACTCAAAACATGTAACCAGTAAAAAATTTTAAAGCGTCGCCTATGGGGATTTTTAAGTAGCGAAGTTTGGCGCCATTCCACAAGCGTGTGCAATTTTGAAAGGTGACATGTTGGGTATATATTTACTCAGCGTAACTTCATCTTTCACATTATGCAAAAACATTGGGCTAACTTTACTGTTTTGTTTTTTTAAAAGCACAAAACTGTTTTTTTTCCAAAATAAATGCGTTCAAAAAATTGCTGCCCAAATACCGTGCAAGATAAAAAGTTGCAATGACCGCCATTGTATTCTCTAGGGTCTTTGCTAAAAAAAACATATATAATGTTTTGGGGTTCTATGTAATTTTCTAGCAAATAAATGATGATTTTTACATGTAGGAGAGAAATGTCAGAGTTGGCCTGGGCACTCCAGAACGCCTGAAGGTGCTCCCCTGCATGTTGGGCCTCTGTATGTGGCCACGCTGTGGTATCACCATACTCAGGAGTAATAGCAGAATGTGTTTTGGGGTGTAATTTGTGGTATGCATATGCAGTGTGTGAGAAATAACCTAATATAACAATTTTGTGAACAAAAAAAAAAGAAAAAAAAAAACTTGATTTTGCAAAGAATTGTGGGAAAAAATGACAACTTCAAAAAACTCACCATGCATCTTTCTAAATACCTTGGAATGTCTTCTTTCCAAAAAGGGGTCATTTGGGGGGTATTTGTACTTTTCTGGCATGTTAGGGTCTCAAGAATATAGATAGGCCGTCAGTACTTCAGGTGTGATCAATTTCAGATATTGGCATCATAGCTTTTGGACTCTATAACTTTCACAAAGACCAAATAATATCCTCAGATTTGGGTTATATTTACCAAAGATATGTAGCGGTATACATTTTGGACAAAATATATGAAGAAAAATTACTAATTTGCAAAATTTTATAACAGAAATTAAGAAAAATACATTTTTTACAGATTTTTCGGTCTTTTTTCTTTTATAGCGTAAAAAATAAAGAACCCAGCGGTGATTAAATACCACCAAAAGAAATCTCTATTTGTGTGAAAAAAGGACAAAAATTTCATATAGATAAAGTGTTGCACGACTGAGTAATTGTCATTCAAAATGTGAGAGCACCAAAAGCTGAAAATTGGTCTGGTTATTAAGGGGGTTTAAGTGCCCAGTGGTCTATAGATATATATATATATAGATACATTTATCTATAGATGTAGGTTCTTGTGTCCACCAGCAGAGAGAAGTTGGGTAGATACCACACTCCCAATTCTGGAGGCATAATAATGGTCTAGCACAGGGGTCTTCAAACTACGGCCCTCTAGTTGTTCAGGAACTACAATTCCCATCATGCCTAGTCATGCCTGTGAATGTCAGATGTGTAGTTTCGCAACAGCTGGAGAGTCATAGTTTGAAGATTCTTGATCACTCTAGCATGTCTTGAAAAAAGGTGGTTTCTCATGTGCCTTGTATAATGCCCAAGAAATATCGTTTGAAAAATACAAGTGGGTCATGGCACATCTACATTCCAAATTTGGCACTTAAGATGGTCATGCACTATGCAATCTGATTGGTCAATCTCTGTACAACTCGATATTTAGGAAAAATAGGTAATAAGAAGACGCACTTGAACAATTAATTCAAATTATTGGAAATCAAACAGGCTCTTGCACTAAATCTAATTTATTTAAGATCTAACTGATTGCAGTGTATGCTCACCTTTAAAGATCAAGATCTGAAAATATAAATTTATTGGATTTAGAAACATTTCTCTGTTCTTTGTAATGTATTGAAAGATTTGGGTAAAAAAAAAAGAAAAAAACGAATTCCTATTAGAAGTGATAGGATCACCAATTTTCCCAGCTCTCAGGGCTCTCTTTAAATACTCAGAAAACTATGGCTCTTAATATTTCTTTGCCCCCCTCGACGGAACGGAAATTACGAACTACCTATAACTTTCAATGGGCATCAAACTCACATCCATATCTAGGTATCCAACTGACATCTTCGATTAACACTCTGTACTGAGCTAATTATCCTCCACTCTTTCACCGACTCCGGGGAGATCTTCAACGATGGACAAACTATCCCTTATCTTGGTTTGGTAGAATCAATTCTATTAAGATGACATTTCTACCCAGGATACTTTATTATTTTAGAACTTTACCAATTGCAGTCCCGATGGGAGATCTACAATGACTACAATCGGATGTTCTCCGTTTTATCTGGGTTAATAAAAAGCCTTGTATGAACAAACTGATGTTATATGCTTCAAAATCGAGTGGTGGACTTGGCCTCCCTAATTTACAAGCTCACAATCAAGCAGCTCAAATAACACAGCTTTCCTATACAACAGCCAAGGGGTCTCCACACCTCTGGGTTTCTATTGAGGCTCTTTAATGCCACCCTTTTGCTATCGGCTCCCTAATGTGGCTTCCAAACAGCCTTCGCCTCCCTATTTTGTGCCCCACCCTGTCTCACTTCCTAGCAGTTTGGGACAGGGTGCGACATCGTAGACCCCTATCATCCCCACATACCCCACTAGCGCCCTTGTTTTGTAATCCAGAATTCTCCCCCGGCCTGACTCCACTGTTATTTCAATGGTGGCTCAATAAGGAACTTCTTAGGATAGGAGACTATCTTGATGGAAATCAACCTTACTCTTTACAATATTTTAAAGTCATAATACAGATGCCCCCTAGTGAATTGTTTAGGTACAATCAGCTTATTTCCTTTATAAGTTCTAAACTTAAATTATTAGATGGACCTCTTACACTTACAAATTTTGAATTATCTTGCCAAACTAAGGGCCTCCTACGGGGACAAATATCTACGGTATATGCCACCCTTACTGACCCGAATACTGAACTCCCTTACATGATTCAATGGGAATGGGATTTGAATACCACTTTTGATTTACCTGACTGGCAAGATATGGCTTATGCTTTATCTAAAATATCCATTAATATCACACTAATTGAAGCTAATTAGAAAACCCTCCTTCGCTGATATTTAGTACCAACCAGGGTCGCTAAGATGCATCCATCTGCATCCCCCATGTGCTTTAGACAGTGTGGCCAGGTGGGTACGATGTACCACATTTGGTGGCAGTGTCCACTAGATTTTGGATTCATGTATTCAACCTAGTGAACTCTGTGACAGGGATTAATATCCTTAGATTCCCGGAAATGGCACTTTTCCAAAAGCTTTCCGAAGGAGTCCCTAAAAAATCCAAAACTAATTATATACATATTTTTGGCTGCCAGAATAACCATTGCTAAATATTGGAAGCAGTCAGTGGTTCCTCTTGACTCTGTAAAGAATAAGCTTAACTGGATTATGGTTAATGATAAACTCCGCAACACTACTAAGAAATTTGATGCAATATGGGACCCCTGGATACGATATATATCTTCATCCTAATTCACCTCTGGCTGGCCTCCCCCCTTCTTATTTTTTTTTTCTTCTTTCTCCTCTTTTTTCTTCTTTTCATTACTCCTTTCTTTAATACTTGCTGTTTATCAGATATCCTTTTTTCTCTTCTCTCTTCCCCTTCTCTATCCCCCTCCTTCGGTTCCTACGCTATACCTTTTCCCTGTACTATAACCATTTCCAGTAGTACAAGTCTAAGTGGCTCGTGGGGATTGTACATAGTTAGTCCCTAAAGAATCAGAAACATATTTCATGACCTAGCCACTAACGACTTTTATCCTTCTATGTTAGTTCATCTTGTCAACCTCACCAATACTTCCACCAAATATACTATATTTCTCAGTTCAATGTTTTGAGGTGTTGTATTTCTGCATATCCTGATGGAAGGGCACTCAAAAGCTTATGCTTAATCTCACACTTATATGTTTTACTGTTCATTGAATGTACTTTCTACGACATTGTCTTATTACTTGAATAATAAAATTAAAAAAATTTTTGAAAGTTAGAAGTGATAGGAATGAGATTAGCATCAAAAGGGTTAATTAACTGAGAACACCTACGAATTGAAAAGACATCCAATTAGATGAATTCAACCAATTGTATTGGGCGTGAGCTATTATCAATGAGAAAACCGCAGTTACCCTAACACCAGTTGCAGTTTACATATGCAGGTATTTATTATCGCTATTTGCGCTTCAATGTGCGCCCGTTTGTCCGTTTGATTAATGACTTTTTCAGCGCACCAATTAATGTATGAGCTGGTGCAGTGCCTTCTTCTTAGTAAATCACCCCCATAGTCTCTACTTTCACTTATATATTTTTTGTGCTAAAAAAATCTCTACCTAGGAGTTAACTACTCTCAGGAATTTAATGAAGTATGCGTGGTTATATCTATTATTCTATTTTACGCTAATTAGCAAGCCAAAATGCTGGAGGCACTGTTGTATATCGATTTATAAACTATTAATTAATAAACTATACGATCACTTCTGAGCTTTCACAGTGTCATGGAAATTTGAACTTTTATTGGGTTATTTAATAAATGGTTAAACCGAATTAGACTATGTGGAGTCTCTTTTTCTATGTGCCTGGATTTCAGAGGTTTCCATAAAGATACCTGGATTTGCAGGATGCTGATTGAGGCATGATAACCCTTTGGTTTTGGTGAGTTTAAACCCCTAGGGGGTGCTTTGAGCACGCAGTGGAGGATTTTTGGTGAAAGGTGCACTCATCATTTATCAACTACAAACTCCATCTGTGTCCACTAGAGACTGTCATTTCACCACCATCTACTTGTCTATCTGTTTTAACCCCTTTTTTCGTATATGGTAGTGACCATACACTAGCCAGTCAGTTTTTTATTAACTGATGGGAGCACTGCTTTGATGTTTATTTGCTACTGATTGATAGTTTTAAATTATTTATCTATTGTTTATATGTATGACTGCTGATGCAGATATATCTTCATTTAGTTTTTGCACATAATATTACCTGAAGTCATTTGCTACTCCATAGCGCTGAGATAGGAAGAGTGGGGTAGGGCAAGATTTCTTTCTTTTTCCGCCTTTTTTTAACATTTGTTACACATTTTACTCTAGCTAGCAATGGATGTATTTAGGTTTCTTCATAACAGGCAAATTGATCTTAATGGTTTGTTCTTGGCTAATGAGCAATCAAGTGCTGAGGAGAACTTTAATGTTGTTTTTACTGCTTTGGGTAGTGCTCTAGAAAAACAAATTAGAATGTGGTGGGACATTTGTACCATAGAGCCCTACCTAAAAGAAAATATTATAGTACTCAGCCTGAGGTGGGAGGTTAGACCTCAGGATGGATTCGATGATTCCGACTCCATGGCTGAATAGTTGGGCTTCCTCAATGGAGTCGGATTGAAACTACAGGAATTAGTACTACAAAGAAAGACAAGGAAAATGATAAAATTAGAGGCTAAGATTAAACAGCTGCAACAACAGATTGAACCAGTTAAGGAATCCAAACAATATGTTTATTTTAATAACAGAATTACTAAAAAATTGGAGAAGGTTGATAAGGACACCCAAAAAAAGAAAGTAAAAAAGTTTTTTAGAGATCTGAAGGACTTCCAATCTAACACTATTTATTTATGGCAAAACTCCTTAGATTCTATTATTATAGAAGAGGAACAAATGGAAAGCCAACAAACACAGACCCAAACTGTGAGATCACAACAACCTAACCCTGGCCCTAGCTATTCAGGGCAGGTGAGAGGTAAACACCAACAGAACAGGAAAATCCTTCTACTTAACATGAATCCCGGCACCCCTATTAGGGGGAATAAGAGTCAGGGTAAAGGCAAGAGAGGAAGAGAAGGTATGGTGAGAAATCCCCAACCCCCTATGATAATTCATATCAAGTACCTGTTGCAAATAGATATGAGCCTCTCTGGGACCAGAATATAGGCCATGGAACTTACTTACCGTGTCCTTTTTTAGGGAGAGGCCGGGGAGGCCAAAGGAGGGGCAGAGGGTATGTATCTCACAGGGGCAGACCTACCTTTCAATATAGATTGGAGCTTGAAGCCCTTATAGACTCTGGGTACCAGTCACATGTACTCGCTGTAAAATAAAAAAGATTTCTCATACCAAGCAGTAGTCGCATACCGACGATCTATCCCCTCCCTAAAATTCATAAGGACATAAATCCCCCACCAAGGCCTATCATGAATGGGATAGGTTCAGTAACATTGAGGCTAGGGCAATACCTGGACACCTTTTTACAAAAAAGCGGTGTGGTCACGAAAGCCTATCTGAAAGACACAAAAAGCTTACTGCAGGAATTACAAGATATTATCCTCACGGGGGGAAAGATGAAGTATACCTTGTTACATCAAATGTAACCAGTTTATACACAGTGATTTAAAATGAGGACGCTCTGTTGGCCCTTAATTGGGCACTTAGCAAAAGAGAGGATTTGCCAAGATTTTTTTAAGAAATGCATTAGACTTTTGTCTTTTGCATAACTATTTTTGGTTTGGTAACAATTTTTTTACCCAGAAGAGGGGGGTGGTCATTAATCTTCACTTAAAGAGTATTTAGACCACTTGAATGATAATATGCGTAATATAAAACCGACCAGCCAGTGGAGCACAGAACAAATTCACTTCTTGGATGTTAACATCTTCAGAGTCGAAGATAGGCTACAGACTAAAGTTTTTTTCAAACCCACGGACAGGAACAGCTTCTTACCCACACATAGTGGCCACCACCCCTTGTGGTTGAAGAATGTGCCTAAAGGCCAAATGATGAGGGCAAAGAGGAATTGTTTCATGTTGGAAGACTTTGACCAACAAGCCATGGTGTTGAAAAACAGATTTGTAGAAAGGGGATATAAATTACAACAACTAGACCCTATAGTGGAGGAAATTAGGGCCCTACCTTGAGAATTGTGTCTGAGGGATAAAGTTAGGGAGATCAACAATATGGACCATGAATGGGGGTTCATATCTTCCTTTCATTCACAGTTCAGAGAGGTAGAAAACATTTTTCATACACATTGGCATGTACTGTGTCGTGACAAAACCTTGAAAAAAGAACTTCCCATTAAACCAAAGTTAATTTACCATAAGGCCCCTAGTTTTGAAGATCTGATTGTAAAAAGGGTAATTGACCCTCCTAGTCGATTCCCATCTTTCTGGGATCAAGACGGATTCTTTGCATGTAGAAAATGTAAGGCATGTAAGGAGGTGTCTAGACCCATGTGGGGAGTAGAGAAATTGTTCTCAACCTCAAATAATAAGGAGTTTACCATCAAGCAGTTTATTACATGTAACACATCTCATGTTGTTTATGCCTTACAATGCCCTTGTGGGTTAATGTGCATAGGGAGCATTAAACGTTTATTGAAGATCAGAATTGCAGAACACGTGCACAATATTGCTATTGGTTTTCAGGACCATAACGTGTCTCATTTTAAATTGCATCATGACCAAGATCCTTCTGATTTCAAATTTTGAGGTATAGACCATATCAAGCCAACTTGGAGGGGATGTAATTTGGTGCGGGAGCTCTCCAAAAGAGAAACCCAGTGGATTTTTCTGGTAGATACTCAGCCTGAAAGGGGTTAAAGATAGAGCTTGATATAAACAGCTTTATAAGTGACTACTGAGTTTTGTTTAATCTTTGGTATAATTATATACAGAGCTATTGGCCAGAAGAACCTAATAAGGAAGGGATGTCTTTTGTACATTTATTGCTTGAGTCGGCCTTTCCCCTTATCCGCTGGGAGGTGTAAGGTACCTGGTAGTTGAGCCTGACTGGTAGAAGGAGACCTCTCTTAAGCGCTGGTTCAGGAGCCACTGGAAGAGGGAACAGTGGTCTCTTGAGCACAGTGGGTAGGAGGGCCTGATGCGGTTCCAGCAGAAGCAGATGATGGTCTGGAAGGATGCCCCTCAGGGATGGCTGAGCTGCGGATGCAGGTATGCGGATGCAGGCCGGTAGACAGGCAGGTAGCTGAGAAGGCAGCGGCAGGGTGCTTGACAGGCAGGCTGGAAACAGCGTCCCAGGACACAGGCAGAAGCAAATCAGACAGTCCGTTTCAGCAGGAGATCAGGCAGGTATGGCAAAGGGGTGATCCAAGAATAGTCAGGCAGGCAGAAGTTCGGCAACAGGTAATCAGATAAACAAGGTCAGGCAAGCCGGGTCGGATTGGAGACTGGAGAATAGTCAGACGTAGCCGGGTCACAGGTAAGTACAAATCAAGCGGAAAGCAGGAACGCAGGTACAGAGCTGCAGACAAACAGCATCTGACAGAAGCACCTGTCATCCTTTTAAAGGGGGCCTTGGCGCCAAACAGCGCACGCGCGAACGCGCGTACGGGCACACGCGGGAGCGCTCCGGCGCCCCCTGGTGGGGAATTGAGCAGAATTGTCCTGGAAGAGCTTCTTGTGCACCTGTGTGCACGCATATTTGCCCGACGGCCACTGATATGCCCCTGACATTGCCCCCTTCCAACGGGCAGCCTCCGGATGCCCAGAATACCCTTCTTTTCAGGATGAGCAGAGAAGTAAGCATGGATTAAACGTCTGGCATGGATATTACAGTCAGGTTCCCATGAATTATTTTCAGGCCCATACCCCTTCCACTTAATCAAAAACTGTACTTGCCCAGCTCTCTTTCTGCAATCAAGGATGGCCTCCACTTCATATTCCTCATTGCCGTCCACCAGAACCGGTTCAGGGACCCTGGTGCCCCTGTCAGGAAAAGGGTCATCTACAGCAGGTTTCAAGAGTGACACGTGAAACACAGGGTGAATCTTGAGTGAATCAGGTAAACACAATTCATAGGACACCTCATTAATCTTTCTTTTCACAGGGAAGGGCCCAATGAACTTAGGAGCAAGCTTCTTAGTGGGACAGGTTAATCTAATATTATCAGTAGACAGCCATACCTTGTCACCAAGCTGAAGGTTTAGGTCTCCTCTTCTTTTCTGATCAAAGAACCTTTTGTTGTCCGCTTGTGCCTTGGATATTGCTTCCCGTAAGATCTGGTTATTATGACTAAGGAACTGCACTGTGTCCTGGACCGCTGGAACTGGGGATTCTGAAAGAAAATCTGGTAAAAAAGATGCATGAAAACCATAGTTGGAAAAGAAAGGGGATTGACCGGTAGCAGAGTGGCTGGCATTGTTGTAAGCGAATTCCGCTAGGGGCAGCAGAGATACCCAATCATCTTGTACAAAAGATGTAAAACACCTTATGTACTGCTCTAGAGTCTGATTTGTCCTTTCAGTTTGCCCATTTGTTTGGGGATGGTATGCTGAGGACAGGGCTAGTTCAATTTTCAGGATCTCACAAAGTGCTCTCCAAAAACGTGATGTAAACTGCACCCCTCTGTCGGACACTATATTTGCAGGGATTCCATGTAACCTGACAATCTCCTTGATGAATACACGGGCCGTCTCCACAGCAGAGGGTGTTCCTTTTAGGGGCACAAAGTGGGCCATTTTGGATAGTCGGTCGACCACCACAAGGATCGCCGAACATCCTTCAGAGCAAGGCAGTTCTACTATAAAGTCCATCGCTATCATCCTCCAGGGCCTATCTGGTATAGGTAATGGTCTCAGTAAACCCCAAGCTCTGTTCCTGGGAGTTTTATTCTGGATGCAGACAGAACATGAGTTGACGTATGTTTTGCAGAATTCCTTTAGGTTAGGCCACCAAAAGGTGCGCTGCACCAGCTCAAGGGTCATACGTACCCCAAAATGTCCTGCAAGTGGGTGGTCATGCAGAAGTGTCAGCACCTTGACTCGGGCACTCTCTGGTACAAAAATTTGACTTCCTCTCCACAAAAGTCCATCACGAGGTGTTAAAGAGGATCCCTGAAGGCTTGAAGGTTCTGGAGATGCTTCTCTGATCATGGACAGAAGATCTGTTTAGAGAAGGAGGAAGCTATTTGCCGGCAAGATAGTGTCAGGTACCGAAAAGTCTTTAGGGTTATCGAACATGCGCGACAGCGCGTCCGGTTTTACATTCTTGGATCCGGGCCGATAGGTAATATGGAAACAGAATCATGTGAAAAATAGAGCCCAACGGGCCTGTCTGGGTTTTAACCTCTTGGCGGATCTTAAATACTCGAGATTTTTGTGGTCTGTATAAATCAGTACTGGGTGAACTGCGCCTTCTAGCAAGTACCTCCATTCCTCCAAAGCTGTCTTGATAGCGAGTATCTCTCGATCCCCCACATCATAGTTCCGCTCCGCAGGTGAAAGTTTCCTGGAAAAGAACCCTACGGGGTGCATCAAGTCCTTGTTGCCTTGTCGTTGGGAAATAACAGCACCCACGGCTACTTCGGACGCATCAACCTCCAGGATAAAAGGTAAGGATGGATCCGGATGGCTAAGGATCGGAGCTGATGTAAAACGTTTCTTTAATTCCTCAAAGGCCCTCTGGGCTTCTGGGTTCCAATGGAAACGGGAGTTCTGCTTAGTCAGCTGCGTGATGGGGGATATAATAGCAGAAAACTAATGAACTTCCTATAGAAGTTTGCGAACCCAATGAAGCGTTGTACACCTTTTTTGTCCATGGGAGCAGGCCACTCTAACACAGCAGATACCTTCTGAGGGTCCATTTTGATGCCGGTTGGGGAGATTACCAATCCCAAAAACTGGATCTCCTGCTGTTCGAATTCGCACTTCTCCGCCTTAGCATACAGTCTGTGCAAACAGAGTCGGATCAAGACTTTACGGACATGTTCCCTGTGCTGCTCAAGTGAACTGGAGAAGATTAGAATGTCATCCAGATAGACAATTAAAAAGATGTCCAGGAAATCTCTAAACACGTCATTGACCAGATGCTGGAACGTGGCGGGGGCACTGCATAGACCAAAGGGCATGACGAGGTATTCGTAGTGTCCGAAACGGGTTCTGAAAGCCGTTTTCCACTCGTCCCCGGCCCGAATGCGGACCAGATTGTAGGCCCCTCTCAGATCCAGTTTGGTAAAGATAGTAGCAGATCTCAGCTTCTGGAACAGTTCAGGTATCAGTGGCAGCGGGTAACGGTTCTTGACTGTAATGTTGTTTAACTCCCGATAGTCCACACAGGGGCGAAGAGACTGATCCTTCTTAGAAACAAAAAATATTCCGGCACCAGCTGGTGAAGTGGAAGGTCGGATGAAGCCCTTTTCAAGATTTTCGTTTAAATAAACCTTAAGTGCCTCTTGCTCCTTTTCGGACAGCGGAAAAATGCGCCCAAAAGGAATTTCAGCCCCAGGGAGCAGCTCAATTGGGCAGTCATAGGGGCGATGGGGAGGCAAGGTGTCTGCCCCCTTCTTGCTGAACACATCCGCAAATTCCCGATAGACTTCTGGTACATCTTGGGGTAGGTCTGGATCAATGTCCATACAAAGTAAGGTAGCAGCAGGTTTAGAGGCTTCTGGTAGACAATGTCTTTGGCAGTAGGGTGACTGGAACTTGATCTCGCCCGTGACCCAGTCAACCAGAGGGTTGTGGGCCTGGAGCCAGGGCATGCCCAAGATGATTGGAAATAATGGAGATGAAATAACATCCAGGGTTGGGATCTCTTGATGCTGGGATGAGCAGGTGGCAGGCAGCGGAAGGGTTTCCTGAGAGACTTGTCCAGATTTTATATGGGAACCATCGGCCAAGAAAACTGAGAGTCTATGTGTCTTGTTCTTTAAAGGCAGATTCTGTTGGGTGGCAAAAGCAGAGTCCACAAAGCAACTACATGCCCCGGAGTCAACAATGGCGTTGACCTGGATTGTTCTTCCCTGGAGCTGCAATGAGAGGGGAAGGACAAGTTGAGTTGTATTGGCGGTTAAAGCAGATAAACAGGTTGGAGTAGAAGAAAAGCACTTACGAGTCTTTACTGGACAGTTGTTCACATAGTGGCCCGTCCCACCATAGTAGAGACAGAGATTTAACTGGCGTCTGCGCGCCCGTTCCTCCGGGGTCAGGGTAGCCCGCATAAGTCCCAGCTGCATCGGTTCAGGAGCCTCGGTTGTTTGGGTGACTGGACTTGGGTAAGCAGAAGGTAGGTATCGGGAGGCAGGAACTGGAACTCTTGGAGTCATCCACATAGGGCGTGTTGGTTGGGAAGAGCGTTCAGACCGGCGCTCACGAAGGCGTCGGTCAATCTGGATGGTAATGGCGATGAGTTCCTCAAGGGTATCAGGCATCCCTACTCGAGCAAGCTCATCCTTCAGACCCTCAGACAGTCCCATGCGGAACTGGTGACGCAGGGCAGCGTTGTTCCATTGAGTGTCCGCGCTCCAGCGTCGAAAGTCTGTTACATAGTCCTCGGCCGGCCTATGGCCTTGCTGGAGCGCGAACAAAGCTGCCTCAGCGGTAGCAGTCCGTTGAGGATCTTCATAAAGCTGGGCCATGGCTTCAAAGAAGGCGGGCAGGGACTGGACCTGTGCAGCGTTGGTTTCAAGCAGGCGGTGGGCCCAGGTCAAGGGTTCCCCCTGAAGGAGGGATATAACAAATCCCACCTTGGTGGCCTCCAAGGAAAAAGTCCGTGGCTGTAGGGCAAAATAGAGTTGGCAAGTGCTGCGGAAGGCCACAAATTTTGTTCGATCACCAGAAAACTTTTCGGGGGTAGGCACTCTTGGCTCAGGTGGAAGCATTACCACAGAGGGCGGTGCAGCAGCCTGTACTGGAGCGGCTGCAGCAGGGGCCATATTACTGGGCCCACTGAGGTTCAATACTTGACCCTCCAGTCTGTTGTAACTGTCCTGTAAGGTTTGTACTGCCTGGGTAAGTGCTGCTAAGTGTGTACAGATCTCCTTGATGGGAGAGGTCTCTCCTGCAGGCTCAGTCATGGCTGTTTGTACTGTAAGGTACCTGGTAGTTGAGCCTGACTGGTAGAAGGAGACCTCTCTTAAGCGCTGGTTCAGAAGCCACTGGAAGTGGGAACAGTGGTCTCTTGAGCACAGTGGGTAGGAGGGCCTGATGCGGTTCCAGCAGAAGCAGATGATGGTCTGGAAGGATGCCCCTCAGGGATGGCTGAGCTGCGGATGCAGGTATGCGGATGCAGGCCGGTAGACAGGCAGGTAGCTGAGAAGGCAGCGGCAGAGTGCTTGACAGGCAGGCTGGAAACAGCGTCCCAGGACACAGGCAGAAGCAAATCAGACAGTCCGTTTCAGCAGGAGATCAGGCAGGTATGGCAAAGGGGTGATCCAAGAATAGTCAGGCAGGCAGAAGTTCGGCAACAGGTAATCAGATAAACAAGGTCAGGCAAGCCGGGTCGGATTGGAGACTGGAGAATAGTCAGACGTAGCCGGGTCACAGGTAAGTACAAATCAAGCGGAAAGAAGGAACGCAGGTACAGAGCTGCAGACAAACAGCATCTGACAGAAGCACCTGTCATCCTTTTAAAGGGGCCTTGGCGCCAAACAGCGCTAGCGCGAACGGGCACGCGTACGGGCACACGCGGGAGCGCTCCGGCGCCCCCTGGTGGGGAATTGAGCAGAATTGTCCTGGAAGAGCTTCTTGTGCACCTGTGTGCACGCATATTTGCCCGACGGCCACTGATATGCCCCTGACAGGAGGGGTGTCCTTTCAGATTTTATTTTAGATCTTACTTCCTCGTAATATATATAGTGCAGCCTTTCCCTTCACTTGTCAGAAGGGGTGCTCTTTTCAGATTTGATTCCTTGTAAAATATGCAGTGTGGCTTGACTTTGAAGAAATATGTTGAGTTTGTTTGGTTGGGGTAGTGTGATCTCAGTCCCAACCTTTGTTGCAGTAATACCATTAAACATCCTCATGTGTTTTTAGACATGTTTAATTATATTTTCTGATTTTACATTTGTATTTGTATGTATATGTTTTTTTTATATATATATTTATGTGTATAATTCTCTGACATCTTATCTATAATGAATTTAGGAATGTTTGTCAGAGAGGTTACCTGGTTGGGCGCCGGGGCGCGCCGGGGCGTGTTGGCGCTCGTGTTCCTGTCCGTACTGGGGCGCGTGCCCCTGGGGGTGCCGGTGTGTCTGGGCCGACCGGCCGTGGCGTGCAGGGTGGCGTCCGGGTGTTCGCGTTAGCGTGCATCCGCCTGCGGGCGTTGCCTTTGACATGACCAGGTACTGTGGGCGTGCACGCCGGTGTTGGGGGCGCGCTCGGGCGCGTGCGGGGGCGCGGCGCGCTTTGGCGAATCGGCGCGTGCACGTGCGCTGCGTTTTGGCGCCAATCAGTCTATTTGAAGCCTGCCTCTATGCTGACCCGGTGCTGCCTGATCAAACAGCTCTGTACCTTGTTCCGTGATCATCCTGTGTTCCTGTATCCTCGTAGTGTTTACCCGTTGTGATCCGGCTTGCCCTTTGGACCTTCCTTGACTGCTGCCTGAATCTGACCCCGGCTTGTTTGACCTCGTTTCTGCCTTACCCTTTGTACCGTTGCCGCCAGCCCATTGCCGACCTCTGCCTGTGTGTGACCAGCCTGACTAGCTCCTGCTCAGCATCTGCTCTATCTAACCTGAAGATCCACCGGTTGCTTGCCAGACCACCGTGCTCCAGGACTCTAACTTCAGGCCCTCATACCACTCCGCATTCGTGGCCTCCTGTCTACTCTACCAGGGGCCCCAAATCGGATACGTAAGGGAGCCTACCCTCTGCCCAAGCAGACTCACCTGTCTGGTAAGTGTGGGACCTGACAGTATCAGGCAGCCATGACCGAGTCCGGGCAGGGGGCCTCCCCCATGGATGAACTGTGCAGGCACCTAGCGGGCCTTACTCAAGCTGTTAAAAGTCTACAAGAAGGCTACACCAGATTGGAAGGGCAGGTCCAGGCCCTCTCAGCCTCTCCTCCAGGAGCAGTGTCCAACCCTGCCTCAGCGCCCTCTGTAGTGATGCTCCCACCAGAGCCCAGGGTACCTACACCCGAAAAGTTTTCCGGAGATCGCAGTAAGTTCCGGGCGTTCGGTAATGTGTGCGAACTATATTTTGCCTTGCAACCCCGTACGTTCTCCCTGGAAGCTACTAAAGTGGGGTTCGTCATATCTCTGCTGACTGGCGAACCTCAAACCTGGGCCCACCATCTACTGGAGCAAAAGGCTCAATCTCTTGACTCCTTGAGTGATCTTTTCCTAGCTATGTCTCAGCTGTATGAGGACCCTCAGCTAACGGCCACGGCTGAAGCCACCTTGCATTCCCTCCAACAAGGTCGCAGAGCGGCCGAAGATTACGCCGTGGAGTTTAGGCGTTGGAGCTCGGATACGGAGTGGAATGACGCAGCCTTGCGTCACCAATATCGGCTTGGGTTGTCGGATTCCCTAAAAGATGAATTAGCACGAGTGGGGGTTCCCCAGACACTAGAGGAGCTAATCAATCTGTCAATTCAAATTGACCGCCGTCTCAGGGAAAGACGCTCTGAGAGATCTGTTGGTCACCCACGTCTCACCTGGATGTTGCCCAGGGCCCCTAGTGCCCCGAACCAAGCTCCGCTTGTCTCATCTGCTTCCGCCCAGGAGGTCTCGGAACCTATGCAGTTGGGACTGCTCCGTCCCTCTCTGACTCCTGAGGAGAAGACACGAAGACGCACACTCAACCTGTGCTTGTACTGTGGAGAGCCCGGTCACTTTGCAAGAGCATGCCCCAATAAAAGACGTAAGTGTCTGCCGTCTTCCTCGTTGTGTGCACCTGTCCTACCTAGTGCCGGTAAACATTTAACATTCTCCATTGTTTTACAGTTACCTGAAAGGAACATCCCAGTACCGGTCATCATTGATTCGGGAGCATGCAGTGGATTCATTGACCGGACCTTCGTCGAAACTCATCACATCCCCACTCAAACTAAAGCCCAAGGACTGGCAGCTTTTCTAGCAGACGGTTCTACCCTCCGTTCCGGACCCGTCACCCAAGAAACGGTTCCTCTATTGGCCACCATTGGCCCGGAACATCAGGAACTATTACGTCTAGATGTCATCTCCTCTCCTCTCTTCCCAATTATCCTAGGAATACCTTGGCTACAGGCTCACAATCCTAGCATCAACTGGGTTACGGGCAAAATTCAGTTTTCCTCTGAATATTGTAGACAAAACTGCTTACGGGGGACCTCATCAACCTCCTCCCAATGCCTGTGCATGGACTCTGAAACTAAGCTCTACCAAGATCTTCCTGAACCTTACCGGGATTTCCTGGACGTGTTCAGTAAAAAGGGGGCAGAAACCCTTCCAGCACATAGATCCTATGATTGCCCAACAGAACTTTTACCGGGTACCGAAGTTCCTTTTGGAAGGATCTTCCCTCTAACTGAGCAGGAGCTGGGCACCTTGAAAACCTATATAGACGAAAACCTGAAGAAAGGGTTCATTCGTCCTTCCACATCTCCAGCTGGGGCAGGCATCTTTTTCGTGGAAAAGAAAGATCACTCCTTACGTCCCTGCATTGATTACCGGGAGCTTAATAAAATTACTATAAAGAACAGATACCCGCTACCCTTGGTTCCTGAATTATTTCAGAGATTAGGATCTGCTACTGTTTTTACTAAGCTAGACCTCCGTGGAGCCTATAATTTGATCCGCATAAGAGAAGGAGACGAGTGGAAGACAGCTTTTCGTACTCGATTTGGACATTACGAGTATCTTGTCATGCCTTTTGGTCTGTGCAACGCACCGGCGACATTCCAGCATTTTGTCAACGATGTCTTTCATGATTTACTGGATTTATATGTCATCGTTTACCTGGATGATATCTTGGTCTTCTCCACCTCCCTGATGGAGCACCGCAAACACGTACGAACTGTACTCTCCCGGCTGAGACAGCATGGGCTTTACGCCAAACTTGAAAAGTGTGAATTTGAGCTCCAATCTATCCAGTTCTTGGGTTTGATCATCTCTCCTGATGGCATTAAAATGGATCCACAGAAAGTATCCGCTATTCTGGATTGGCCTGCACCAACTGACAAGAAAGGAGTACAACGTTTTATTGGCTTCGCCAACTTCTATAGGAAGTTTATTAAGGGATTTTCTTCAATCATAACTCCCATTACGGAACTTACTAAACAAGGATGCCGGTTCTACTGGACCCCTAAGGCACAAGAGGCCTTTGAAAGACTCAAAGCGTTGTTCACCTCAGCCACTATTCTTAAGCATCCCAATCCTGCCTTGCCTTTCGTCCTGGAAGTGGATGCTTCCGAGGTTGCAGTTGGAGCTGTACTGTCACAGAGACAGGGTGCCAAAGCACTCCTGTACCCCGTGGGATTCTTCTCACGTAAACTCTCTCCTTCCGAGAAAAATTATGACGTGGGTGATCGGGAACTTCTGGCCATTAAGGCAGCTCTGGAGGAATGGCGTTATCTCCTGGAAGGTGCAGCACACCCCATTTTGGTCTACACAGACCATAAGAACTTAGAATATCTAAGAACAGCCAAGAGATTAAAACCCCGGCAGGCCAGATGGGCACTTTTTTTTTCCCGATTTATTTTCCACATTACGTACAGACCTGGATCCAAGAATGTCAAATCCGACACCCTTTCCCGAATGTTTCTCGACTCTGAAAGAACCCTGTCCCCAGACACCATTCTCCCCTCTGGAAATTTCCTAATTCTACAGGAGGACTTAATTTCTCAAATCAGACGAGCCTCCATGGGAATGCCTCCACCTGCTGAAGCCTGTACCAAGGATGGGCTGTTCTGGTTCAAGAATAGGATTGTGGTCCCTGAGGAGCTAAAAGTACGAGTACTAAGCTTGTGCCATGATCACAAACTTGCTGGTCACTTCGGCACACGGAAAACAACTGACCTTGTCCAACGCACCTTTTGGTGGCCTCACCTTACCAAGGATTGCAAGGCATATGTGGAGTCCTGTAATACGTGTGCCAGAAACAAGACTAGCCGGACAAGAGCATGGGGCCTATTGAAACCATTACCAGTCCCAGAGAGACCTTGGGCCATGATTTCTATGGACTTTATTGTTGAGCTCCCACCATCAGAAGGTTTTTCATCCATTTTTGTCGTGGTAGACAGGTTGTCTAAAATGGCCCATTTTCTCCCCATGAAGGGCACCCCTTCAGCCATGGAGACCGCCTCCATCTTCATCAAAGAGATCGTCAGACTACATGGAGTCCCGACCAATATAGTCTCAGACAGAGGCGTCCAGTTCACCTCCAGATTCTGGAGATCCCTTTGTGGGGCTCTTGAAATCGAGTTGTCCTTTTCTTCGGCCTACCACCCTCAGTCAAATGGTCAAACCGAGAGGACAAACCAAACCTTGGAGCAATACATCCGCTGTTTTTCGGCATTCTCCCAAGATGACTGGGCCTCCCTGCTTCCCATCGCAGAGTTTTCATATAATAACTCACTACATTCAGCGACTAATCAGTCTCCGTTCTATGCCAATTATGGTTTCCACCCATCCTTCTTGCCTGGAGCATTTCCTGAGTGCCCTGTTCCTGCAGTATCCGAGACCTTGGATTTTTTCTCCAACAACAACAAATTGCTACAGGAAACCATGACCAAGGCTCAGGAGGATTACAAGAAGATCTTTGACAGGAAGAGACGGGGGGAACTTGTGCTAGAACCTGGCAATTCTGTCTGGCTGTCCACCGCTAATCTCAAGTTAGCATGCCCATCCAGGAAACTGGGTCCTTTCTTGATCAAAAGGAAGATCAACAATGTGGCATATGAACTGGACCTTCCTAATTCCCTGGGGATACATCCAGTGTTCCACGTGTCTCTCCTGAAGCCGGTCACCCCTAATTTCTTTCCTGGTCGCAGCATTGGTTCACCCAAACCTATTGTGGTTGATGACGAAGAGGAGTTCGAAGTGGAAGCAATTCTTGATTGCAGAAGAAGGCGCAATCAGGTGCAATATCTGGTAAAATGGAGGGGCTATGGACCCGAAGATAATTCGTGGGAGCCGGAGAGCAATTTACATGCTAAAGAACTTCTGCAATCTTCAAAACCTCTCATTCCTCAAAGATGGCCCAGCTGGGCATCCGGAGTCTGCCCTTGAGGAGGGGGCACTGTCAGAGAGGTTACCTGGTTGGGCGCCGGGGCATGTTGGCGCTCATGTTCCTGTCCGTGCTGGGGCCCCTGGGGGCGCCGGTGTGTCTGGGCCGACTGGCCGTGGCCTGCAGGGTGGCGTCCGGGTGTTCGTGCGTACGCGCGTTCGCGTTAGCGCGCGTCTGCCTGCGGGCGTTGCCTTTGACATGACCAGGTACTGTGGGCGTGCACGCCGGTGTCGGGGGCGCACTTGGGCGCGTGCGGGGGAGCGGCGCGCTTTGGCGAATTGGCGCATGCACGTGCGCGGCGTTTTGCCGCCAATCAGTCTATTTGAAGCCTGCCTCTATGCTGACCCGGTGCTGCCTGATCAAACAGCTCTGTACCTTGTTCCGTGATCATCCTGTGTTCCTGTATCCTCGTAGTGTTTACCCGTTGTGACCCGGCTTGCCCTTTGGACCTTCCTTGACTGCTGCCTGAATCCGACCCCGGCTTGTTTGACCTCGTTTCTGCCTTACCCCTTGTACCGTTGCCGCCAGCCCGTTGCCGACCTCTGCCTGTGTGTGACCAGCCTGACTAGCTCCTGCTCAGCATCTACTCTATCTAACCTGAAGATCCACCGGTTGCTTGCCAGACCACCGTGCTCCAGGACTCTAACTTCAGGCCCTCATACCACTCCGCATTCGTGGCCTCCTGTTTACTCTACCAGGGGCCCCGAATCGGATACGTAAGGGAGCCTACCCTCTGCCCAAGCAGACTCACCTGTCTGGTAAGTGTGGGACCTGACAATGTTATTTGGATCCATAATGAGTATTAAGCTTACTGCAATCAGTCAAACGTTTTATATTAATTGTGATTTTTAACTATAATCATTGTTTTTATATATTAGCCATGACAGGTTATAAGTTAAGATTGTAATGGTCTATGACTTAATGTCGGTTGGTATCCGATTGAGATTATATTAACACATTACAGTATTGTGTAACCGCCACTGCTGTGCTAAATTAGTGGTAGGAGGTACAGAAGGGATTAATCCCAAATACATACTCTATGGATAAATACCAGGACGCTGTGCCATAAGACCAAACCCTTTGATAAAGTCGTGATTTCGAAACACGTCAGGGCGTGACCTTACGGCGACAGAATATTACATCATTGATGCTGTGCATTCCAGGACCTATAGAGCTAACCAGAAGGAGGAAGTGCCAAATGCCGAGATCATTCTGATCTCCACCGAAGCACACTCGGTTCCTTTAGCTTTTGGGAAGAGTGATCTACTCAAAGCCCATTTATACTGACATTGAGCTATACGATCACTTCTGAACTTTCACAGTGTCATGGAAATTTGAACTTTTACCAAGTTATTTAATAAATGGTTAAAGGGAATTAGACTATGTGGAGTCTCTTTTCCTATGTGCCTGGATTTTGGAGGTTTCCATAAAGATACCTGGATCTGCAGGATGCTGATTGAGGCATGATAACCCTTTGGTTTTGGTGAGTTTAACCACTTCCCGCCCGGCCTATAGCAGATTGACGGCCGGGCGGTGGTTCTGTTATCCTGACTGGGTGTCATATGACATCCAGCAGGATAACATGCCACCGCACGCATCGCGGCGATCGGTGGAGCTGTGTGTCAGCCTGACACACCGCTCCACCGATCTTGGTAAAGAGCCTCAGGCGGAGGCTCTTTAACACATGATCAGCCGTGTCCAATCACGGCTGATCATGATGTCAATAGGAAGGCCTCCGGGGAGAGGTGCTGCAGGCCTCTGGCCTAGTAGCAGTGAGCAGCCAGAGCCAGCTCAAGGAACTATTCAGAGTGGGTCCTTCTTGCTTACAGAAGCAGATGTGACATACTTTACACTGACAATCACAGGATAGGTTTGAGCAGGAGCAGAAAGTTTCTGGGAACATCGCCCTTACACGGTCAAGAGTGATGTCCTCATCCTTACACGGTAATGGGTGAGGAGATTCTGGAAGCAATAGTGTGCAGGAGTTAAGCAGAGGAGGAGCAATAGTCTGCATGGTGATGCAGGGAGAGCAATAGTCTGCATGGTGATGCAGGGAAAAGTACTGTGACTGTTAAACATGCACATCTTGTCTTCAGGCTCAAATTAAGTGTTAATCTACAAAACTCTTTAAAATATGATGGCAAAGATAACCTGTTCTATGGACATGCCATATACCCCTTTCCCCAACTAAGTTGTACCCCCAATAAACAAAAACAAAACACAGCAAATTACTTTTCATTTTATTTATTTTAAACATAGGACATGCTCGAGAGCATATATAAGAAAAGAAAAAACATTAACATATTTAAACATACTTAAAACATCATTTTATATCATCCAGCAATAAGTTGAATCTGTGTCTAAAATAACTTACTCAACCAATATCCTGCCTCCCTTATAGTCTCGAGCCTGTCCCAGTCAATTTTATACCCTTATATACTAACCAAACAAACCAAAAAAAAAGCCGATCCATAGAGATACATCTCCAGTACACCTGCATCCCATAAAGAGGATGCAGGTAAAATCCTTAAATGACTACTTTAACGATTACCATCAAAGAGGGTGCTTCCCTCCTCCGAGGCCAGAAAAGTATTCCGAAGGGAGCAGGTCTCAGAATATCTCTCTTGTTGGTGTTGTGCAGAGAGAACCAAATCTTCTAATTTGCTGATCTCTTTCACTTTACACAACCACATCTCTATTGTCGGTGGTGACGTTGATCTCCATGTCAAAGAAACACAGGCCTTAGCAGCATCAAAAAGATGACATATCACAGATTTCTTATATACCTTTTCTGGTACATGGGACACGTGGAGAAGAAAAAAGGCCGGGTCTTTTGGTATCCTATAGTTAGTGATAGTCTGAAGAATACATCTGATCTCTGCCCAGAAATTCTTTAATTTAGAACAATCCCAAAAAATATCATCGTACATCTATCTGCCTGACATCTCCAGCAAAGGTCTGAAGAGTCCAGGAAAAACTTCTTCAATCTCTCTGGTGTTCTGTACCGAGTCAAAATTTTAAAATTAGTCTCCTGAGTTTTCACACAGATAGATGATTCATGTGTAAACCTAAGAATTTTTCGTAACTGTATTGTACTGAAGTCCTTTCCCAACTCTCGTTCTCAATCACAGACACAATTCAGAGGTTCAGTTTCCCTCTCTGCAATTAGTATCTCATAATTGGCTTATAGGGTATGTGATTTTGCTCCCCTCTCTGAGCACAACTTCTCAAAGCTATTTGGAGGCCTTTCAAACTGTCCCGGGGCAGGAAGGGTACTGAGAAAATGAGCAATCTGGAGAGCACTCCAGAATCTTAGCCCGAATAATTCCATCATCTCCGCGACTGTCTGCCATGTCCCCCCTTTTATGTAGCTGTAAACTTGTGTACAGCCCATATTTGATGTTTGAAAGCCCTGTTCTCAATCCCTGGTGGAAATAGGAGATTCCCCAGTACTGGATAAAAGGGGGAAGTCTCGGGTATTGTTCCAATAATAGGGAGCATAACCGCACAAATTTTAGGAGTATTTCCTATCAGAGGATGTTTAATAAGCTCTTTGGAAATGTGTGCAAGACACCAGGAGGCTCTTCCTAATAAAACAGACGACTGGGCGTATTCCATCTGTTCCCAAATTTTAAAATCAATATGTCTGTTCCAATCAACAACCCGGCTAAGCCTGATAATATTTGCGTATATCTGCCACCGCTAATCCCCCCTGTCTTTTAGGAAGTATTAATTGACTACGCCGTAACCGAGGCTTCTTATATGCCCATATAAAATCAAAAATTAACTTCTGACACTGTTTAAGGTAAGTAGTTGGGATTCGTATTGGTAGTGCTTGTAGGAGGTAAAGAAATTTAGGGAGAATACTCATCTTAACACTATTACAACGCTCTATCCATGAGTGTAAACCTGATTTCCATTTATCCAATAGTATCTTCACTCTTTGAAGCAGTGGGGGGAAATTTAGCCCAAAAATGTTACCAATATTGGGTGCAAACAGCGTGCCCAAATATGTAAGTGCTTTATCCATCCATTTGAATTTTAAGTTTTGTTTAAGTTGTTCAATTGATGCTTGAGGGCAATTAACCCCCATTGCCTCTGATTTAGTAAAGTTAATATGAAGATTAGAGAGTGAGCTATATTTCTCGAACTCCTTCATTAAGTTAGGGATCGTAATTAGGGGATTTGTCAGAGAAAACATCATGTCGTCTGCGTGGGCCGAGATCTTAAATTGAGCCTCTCCTACCTTTACTCCTGTAATATCTTGGTTTGAACGTATAGTGCAGAGAAATGGTTCTAACGACAGGGCAAAAAGGAGTGGCGAAAGGGGACATCCCTGGCATGTCCCATTTGAGATCTGGAAAGCCTGATAACACTCCATTTGCCTGTACTCAAGCCGTCGGACAGAAATAAATGGAAGCAATCCACTGCAACATTTTATTCCCAAAGCCTCCATATCCTAAAACTGATAACATAAAATTCCAATTTACCCTGTCGAAGGCCTTCTCCGCATCTGTATTTATAAACACGCATTGAATCTGAGATTTATTCACTACATGCAAAAGATTAAGGACTTTCATTGTGTTATCTTTTGCCTCATGTGTAGGAACGAATCCCACTTGGTCCAGATGTATCAAGTTCGGGATATACTGTTGAATTCTATTTGCCAAAATCTTTGTGAAAAAAGTTTAAAATCTACATTAAGTAAAGAGATCGGACGATAGCTTCCACAGGAAGCCGGGTCTTTTCCCTCTTTCGGGATTACTGAAATATGGGCTGACATTTTGTCTTTTATGAGTGTCGCTGATGATCCGAGAGCATTAAATAATTTGACCATGTATGGGGCTAATGACGGGAACAGGGTCTTATAATATTGGACCGTCAGCCCATCGGGGCCCGGATCCTTATTCAATTTAGTAGCTCTTACTGCTCCCTGAAGTTCTTCCATTGTAATAGATTTCTCAAGATTATCCCTATCTGTATCTGACAGCTGGGGCATTAATGACCGTGAAAGATACAAGTCTATTTAAGCTTGAGTAGGGGGCTTAATCTGCAGGTTATACAGTGTCTTGTAATATTCTTGAAATTCCCTAACTATGTCATATGGTTTTGTGACCCTAGATTTATTAGGTGAAACCAGATGTGGTATGTAGTTCATTTGTTTCTGTTCTCATAATGTTTTAGCGAAAAAACTTCCGCATTTGTCACCTGACTCATACGAAAATTTTATGCAGATCTGTAGTGCCGCTTTGGTCCTGTAGTAAAGAAGATCTGAAATTTGTGTTCTCTTGACATGGAGGTCCCTCTCCAACAACAAGGATAAAGTCAGTTTATGACAGGTCTCTAACTTGGCTAATTCTTCCAGCAATCGTTTTAATTGTTCGTCACGTTTTCGTTTGATTCCATGTTTAATTAATACCCCTCTAATAACTGCTTTGTGTGCCACCCACACAATTCCGGGATCGGAATTCGGGGGTGTCATTAGTAGAAAATAGAAATCTAGTTCTTTGATTACATCTTCTAGGACATCTTTGTTCTGTAAAAGGCTTTCATTCAATCTCCACTGAATTGATCTCATATTCCGAGTGTCCTGTAAATCATACGTCATAAAAATAGGTGCGTGGTCTGACCAAGTAATCGAGCCTATATTATCCTCACGTACTGAATGAAATTGAACATGTGGAACAAGAAAATAGTTTATACGAGAGTAAGACTTATGAGGCGATGAAAAGAAAGTATAATCTTTTTCTGTGGAATGGCGTAAGCTCCATATATCAATCAGTTGACCTTTATGTAGGGTTTGAGATATGCGGTTACGAGCGCTACAGGAGATAGATGACAATTCAGAGGAAGTATCCTCTGCTGGGTTCAGCGGGACATTTAAATTTCCCCCAATGATCAACTGGCCCTCTGTGAATTCAATCAGTTGCTTAAGCACTTTGCCCAAGAAGGTCTCTTGGTGATAATTGAGGGCATACAATGTTGTCAATGTAACACCAACATCTCCTACTTTGCCTTTCACAAACAAAAAACGTCTTCCAGGGTCAATAACCATATCTGTATAGAACCATGGTACTCTGCTTGAAAGGAGGATAGATACCCCCTTCGATTTTGCGTGATAGACCGACGGGAATACCCGGCTTCTTAGGATAGGTACTTTATTATTTCTAAAATGTGTCTCCTGCATAAATGCCACGTCTGATCCATAACGCCAGCAGATCATGTAAGATTATTCATTTTTTTCCCGGGGTGTTTAGGCCCTTAGTATTCAATGAAATCATTTTTAAGGTCTCCATGGAATGACTCTAATGCCCCGTACACACAATCGGACATTGATCGGACATTCTGACAACAAAATCCATGGATTTTTTCCGACGGATGTTGGCTCAAACTTGTTTTACATACACACGGTCGCACAAAGTTGTCGGAATTTCCGATCGCCAAGAACGCGGTCACGTACACCACGTATGACGAGACTATAAAAGGGCAGTTCAGAACCAAGCGCAGCAGCCTTTGGGCTCCTTTTGCTAATCTCATGTTAGTAAAAGTTTGGTGAGAGACGATTCACGCTTTTTCAGACTCGTGGCTTTCAGATCATTTTCTGCTGTTCAGTTTGTGCTTGTGGGTTTTTATCTGGTCTTCAGTGCGTGCACCAAGTACAATTGACTTGTCATTGTGTTTGTGTTCATTTGTTACTGATTTTCAGGTCGCTCTTCACAGGTCTTGCTGTTCTTCAGTGCGTTCTGTTACTCCGTTCTGAGCAGCCAACCGTTTTCTAGCCATGTTGTGTATACTTACTCCTCATAGAGTTCGTGCTGTGCGAGGGCTTGGTGTTGGGGTCCTTACCTTGACACAAGCCTAGTCCATGAACAGGATGGGGAGGAGTTCATGGACCAAGAATTAGTTGCTCCATCGTGACCAGTTCTGTCACATGCCTTTGCTCCGTGAGATCCGTGAGAATAATCCTGATGATTTCAGGAACTTTCTCCGGATGGCGGACCCCGTATTTCACCGTTTGTTGGCTTTGCTGACCCCTTATATTAGCAGGCAGGATACCTGCATGAGGCAAGCCATCACTCCGGAGCAGAAGCTAGTCGTCACCCTGCAGTACTTAGCGACGGGGAAAAGCCTGCAGGACCTCAAGTTCTCGACAGGCATCTCCCCCCAGGCTCTGGGGATCATTATCCCAGAGACCTGTTCTGCCATCATCCAGGTCCTGCAGAGGGAGTATATTAAGGTAAGATTTTTATCCTTTAACATCACATTTTATTGTATTAAATGTTTACTAATGTATTGTATTTCTTTCCTCATTCCCTAATTACCATGATTGTAACATGCTGTGAATGTCCCCTTTGTCCTCATACATGTTGAATTTTTTTGAATTTTTTTGTCCTTCATACATATTTGCCTTCACTTACCTCCCCAGCATGCTCTCCTGGCCCTATATTCACCTCGTGTAGTCATTTAACAATGTATTTTGTCAGCTCCATAGTAGTGCTTTACCCTAAACACCCCCTAAAATGTGTAAACATGAGATTTGTGCTTTAAATTCTGGCAGAGTGCCAGAGGTTTTAACTCAGCTGATACCAATCCTCTATCTGCTGACTCTATCTGCTGACTTTGCCAAACCCATACACACTATACCCACCTCTTTTGTGGTCATATTTATGTATGAATTCCCCAAAGCATGTAGTGCAAGGGCCTACCTGAATACTTTCAAATATTAATGTTTAAAGTTTTTGTATCCTATTATTATCTTGATAGGTAATAGCAGAATGTAAAAATGTGCTAAAATGTGTACAGTGTGTATTTATCTCTTTGTATTATGACACTTCTTACCTGTCCAGTGGGCTGCCAATAGTGTAAAGTAAGGAGGGGCTGGTCAAAGTAATACACATTATTTAGGCATTAATCTCTCAATGAAGTGGAGAGGGTTACCTGTCCAAAACATCTCCCCCCCCAAAAAATGTTTACAAATGGCCCATGAGAGGGGAGGAGGAGGAATCTGATAGGTGGACCTTATACCTTTGTCTTTAAATACTCCCTAAAATAAATGTTATACTGATGTTGGCCAAGAATGTTTGTGTCTAATCTGCTTTCCATGTTGATGTGCAAAATGATTAATTTATTTTTCTGGTTTGACTCTACAGTTTCCTTCCACGCCACAGGAATGGAAGACTGTGGCCTCCCACTTTGCCCAGCGGTGGGACTTTCCTAACTGCAGAGGGGCAATTGATGGGAAACACGTCCACATTGTCCCACCACCCAACTCAAGGTCATACTATTACAACTATAAGGGGTTCAATAGTATTGTGATGTTGGCAGTGGTGTCAGCTACTTACAAGTTCCTGTATGTGGACGTGGGGAAGAATGGCCGGATGTCAGATGGTGGAGTCATCGCCCACACAGAGTTCTACAGGCATCCCCAGAATGGCAGCTTGGACTTGCCACCTCCAGAAGACAAATGTGGAAGGACTCCCATTTGTCTTCGTTGCGGATGAAGCGTTTGCGCTGGAGGACCATCTTATGCGGCCATTCCCTATGAGGACCCTCACCCTGGACCAGAAGGTTTTTAATTACCGTCTGGCCAGAGCCAGAACAGCGGTGGAGAACACGTTTGGAATAATGGCCAGCCAGTTCCGCCTATTTCTTACACCCATACATATGGCGGAGTATATCAATCATATCATCATATCATCCTGGCTTGCTGTGTTCTACACAACTTTTTAAGGAGAAATTCTGCAAACTATGCTGGCTCAGTTGGGCCTGAATCCGGAATTCATGTAAATGAACCAACCCTGACAGCGCTTGAAGCTGGCCGTCCTGGCTTGCCCCCCCTGAGTGCCCGCGAGGTCCGTCTGAGATACCTTGAATACTTTGTGGGTAGCGGGGCCATCAATATTCCAGACAATGTCTGAGACATTTTTTAAATAAAAAAATAATTTTAACTACTAAAATATTTGCTGACGTTTACTGCTTGTGTTTCTTTTAGCTGACCATGACTGAAATGTGGGTAGTCCTGAAAATAGCGTGATTGTGTAACATTAGAAAGCACTGTTGGGTGTTATTTACTAAAGGCAAAGACACTCTGCACTACAAGTGCACGTGAGTCTGCACTGAAACAGCACTTGTAGTGCAAAGCCCTTAGGAAATAACCCCCATTGTCACCGAAGACCACAATTTTACCACAACAAAAGTTTTGGAGCATTGAAAGAAGAAGACACACATTCTTGATTATCAATTTTTTTAATACCAGCGCAATCACATCTGCATTTCTAAAGGGTTTTTAAAACAAACCAACATGTTTGTTGTATAACAATTTTTTGAGTCACATTAATAAAAGTAGAATAAATAATAAAAGTAGAAATGTCCATTCAAGTTCAACTTTTGTAGAAATTGAAGGCAATATCAAACATGAGTATTTATAAACTGTGTTTGATATTGCATTCAGATGGGGTGAAGTCACCCCTGGAAAAGCCAAATTTTGAAGATGCACACAAATTGCCGAATGTCAACATGTGCTAGCTGCCATCACGAGGGATCAAGGGACGTGTTTTGGGGGTGCAAACCCTTCCTCTCAGCTACTTTATTATTGAGGAAGGGGTTGCACCCACAAAACGCATACATTGATCTCCCCTGATAGCAGATAGCACATGTTGACACACTGTGTGCATCTTCAAAATTTGGCTTTTTGATAACATGTCAAAAAATGAGAAACATTTTTAGATTCCAAAAAGCACAAAAAAGTAAGGGATTTGGAGGTGTTTTAAACTCTCCTTAAAACATCAATGATGTTCTTCATTTTGTTTTGAACATCATTGATGTTTTTCTGGATGTTTTCCAAGTCCCTATTACACCCCATGATCTCCCCGATCAGGATCTGGGCACTCTCACTGGTGAAATGACCTGGATCCACAACATCACGATCACCTAAAAATATAGAAACAAAAACACCATGTATTATAAATATGCAGGCATCCATCTCTTAACTGAGCCTGTGGTCGCAGACACTCACCTGTTGTGGTGACTATTTCCACCACGTCTACTTCCTCCTCCTCCTGTTGGCTATGGTGGATTTCCACTTCCTCATGAGGTGGGGGGTCTGTGGTCTCCTCGGATGAGAGGTGTCCTCCGAGTCTTTTCTCCCCTATGTCAAAATAAATAGGTATACTTAGCACACAGATATTTTATGCCAGAAATAGGAATATGAAACATTGCTTGGAAGTGGGGTACAATTGTCTATTTTGGCAGAGTTCCATGATGACAAAATATTTTTTTACTTTGTCAAGCTTGAATACTTACCTGTTTTGGACAAGCTTCACAGATGGAGACACCCCTATAGTATCCACTGTAGCACCTGTGTGGGCCCCCTAATAAAAAAGGTGTTCTGGTGTCCCACACTAGTGCTCCAGGGTCCAGATGTGTAAACAGCTGCTGAGTGTCCTCTCCTTACACAGAATCTAGTTTGCATTTCATTCTAGTTAACAACTCATCTAGACAACAAAATTATTTGAAGAGAAGTAGGCTAGCAAAAATTTATTCAAATGCATATGTCCAAAACATGGTGTTTTCTATGCCGAACGAACAATGTTTCAAATGAATGAATAATGTGCCCATGAACATGAAAGTTGCCATTTTAAACTGTACAACAGTTAAGAAAAGCACATGGAGCAGCACGAACATTAGAAAAATAAAGAATAAGAACACAGGACAACTACTTACTTTTTTGCAGCACTCTCCTGATCCTTCTGTACTGCTCGTGCTCCCTTAATTTGAGGTCCGACCACCGCTTCCTAAGTTGATCCTTGGATCGTCGTACACCAAAATTCTACTGCAGACTCTTGACAACTTTCGCCATGATCTTGGCCTTTCTCACATTGGGGTTGGGGTAAGGTCCATACTTCGCATCATAGTCAGTCCTCTTCAGGATGTTGACAATCTCCAACATCTCCCCAAAGGACATATTTGAGGCCTTAAATCGTCTCCTCCGGGATCCAGACGTTTCTGGCTCCGGGCTTTTCTCCTCCTCCTCATTGTTGTAATTAGCACGCACCTGCTCTGTCTACGCCATGTGCTCTTCCCCCACTGCGCCGAACGAGAAGGGGTGGGGAATAGACTAGAAAGAAGGTCAGGGGTGGGCGGAGTTTCACGCATGCGCAGTGAATATAAAGCGTAATGCGCGTGCGTAGTACGTACGATCTGTAAGCGGAGGAAAGAATATCGGAGGCGTCTAGCCGTGACCCCATAATCTACTTCATCTCTATTTCTATCTCATCTACCCCCCCTTTATTGTTTACACTGTTTATTACTGATCCCCCGTAGGATTTTGAGATCCCCTTCAAGGTAGTTGTTGGCATCTTTGAAAGTCACTCCGCTGTCCCTGTCTATTCAAGGGGCCAAGGCGCCCCCCCGTATGAGGGATATAGGTAAGCCAGTTGGAGATCTGCATAGGAGCCACATCTAGGAAAGTGAATAGTTCCGGGAGGTCTTCTAGTGTATAAACGGAGAATGAAACTGATTCTCTACGGAACCTCACCGCCAGCGGATATCCCCATCTGTAAGTACATCCCTGTTCTTTTGCTAAATCTAAAATAGGACATAGACAAGCTCTACGTTGGAGAGGACCCGTTGAAATCAATGTCCCCTGCCTCCCATGCTGCTCTGAGTATCATCTCTTTCTCTAGGTAATGATAGACATGGCAGACAACGTCTCTAGGTTTCTCTGAGTCTTTCGGTCTAGGACCTGCAGCTCTATGAACTCTGTCTAGGACTACTACCTTCTCAGGGGATTTTAAGATTATCTGGAGAACAGCAGTAACTGTTGCCTGAAGATCTTCAGTTCCCCGTGTCTCCAGGAGACCCCGAAGCCGCAGGTTGTTCCTGCGGCTTCTGTCTTCAAGTTCCTCCGTGTGGAGCTGAAGGTCTGCCATCATGGCTGTCTGGGGGGCCAATGTCTTTTCCAGTGTCTCCACTCGTTGTTCTACTAAGGATACCATTTCCTCCCCCACCTTAATTCTCTCTGTCAGTATATTGATTTCAGATTTTACCGCTTGGATGTCTTGGCGGTGTGTCTCCTCTAATATCAGGATCAGAGCCTCGATATTCCAGCAGGTAGGTAAGGTGCTTAACAGCTCTCGGACGCCTCGGATGTCTCCCTCCAAGTTTCCCCCTTCTCTGGACTGCATACCGTGTGCCGTTTCCAGCGGGTTTACAGGGGGAGACGCCAGGCCCTCCATCCCCGCATCCTAGTCAGTAAGCATTATCTGAGCAGACCTATGAGCCCCGGAGCTCTATCAAAAGGTGTCTTCACCTGACCATGTCCAGGCCACTCCTCCCCCAGCAAATTACTTTTCATTGTCTCTGCAAGTGATGTATGGAGTCTGGTAGTGGGTTGATATGGTGGATGTTTGTTACTAGTGGCAACTACACCGCTACAGTAGCTATGTATACACACAAAAAAAGAGAGGACGCAGCAGCCTAATGAATTATCCAAAGCACTGTTGATTTTTTATGTCAAAGAATAGGTTATACTTACAAACATGCATATGTAAAAAGCCCATCACATAAATCCCAGGTCAGCTCCAATTTTGGCAAGAGACAAATCACAGATTCTGACACATTTTGCAGCTGTCTCATCTTCTTCAGAGCTAAATGTGTTGGTTAATGTGGTTTTTTTATATGTATATATTTTCACAATTTTTCTGCAGTTATTTTTAGATGGCTCTTTATTAGACATGTGCAATTCCTTTCGAATTAGTTTTTTTAACAAATTTCAACAAATTCCTTCAATTGGAAATATCCGAATGAATGAAAACCCGTTAACAAATTTTCCAAATATTCGTAAATTCAAATATTCAAAAAGTCATAAGTTTGAAAATTCGTAATTGCGAAAATTCGTAAATTCGAAAATTCAAAAATTCAAAAATTCAAAAATTCGAAAATTTGAAAATTCAGAAATTCGGAACCCCAAATTTTGAAAATCTGAAATAATAACTAACTAATAATAACTTAACTATTACTAACTATTAAATTAAAGGTATTGGAATTTCCTTTCAAATGTGGCTGTTAGTGAATGTAATGAATACGAATTTATTAAGTTACAAATTATCCGAAATAACTAATTCCGTATCTAAATGAATAGAACGTAACAAATTAATAATAACAAATGTAACCGTATAGACAACAGTATGTCTCCCCACACTAATAAAATCAACAGTTGATACATATAGACACATACATATCACTAAATAGGGGAATCACCTAAAGTATGAATGAGAATAAACAAACAGCACAAGACACAAAGAGACAAAGAAGACGATTGACACACAGATAGAGTTCTTGTGGACAGTGAAAAATATTATCTTAGAGGGCTTTCACACCGAGCCGCGGGGGGCGTCGGCGGTAATGCGGCGCTATTTTTAGCCCAGCTTACCTTCGTTTTAGCGGCGCTATTCAGCCCCTAGCAGGATGGTTTTAACCCCCCGCTAGTGGCCGAAAAGGGGTTAAATCCACCCACAATGCGCCACCAGGGCGGCGTTTTGCCGGCGGTATCGCAGCACTTCCCTATTGATTTCAATGGGGAGCAGCGGTGGAGGAACGGTAAACACAGCACTGCTTCACCGCTCCAAAGAAGCTGCTGGCAGGACATTTCCTGACATCCTGCCAGTGCACCGTCAATGGAGACAATGGAGCAGCTGTTTGAGGGCGGATTGCAGTCGCTATTTTTAACACTATAGCGCCTGCAAAACGCCCTCGGTGTGAAAGGGGTCTAAGGGATTCAATTTCTGTCTACAGAGACATTTGAATTTATTTGACACTATTCTAGATGTTAACAGATTTATTAGAACTCTTACTATTAAAAACATTATTTTGCAGGAGGAGGTGTTGAAAATATTGTGTCATCTATGTTATACCCATCAGTATGTTCAACAGTCCACTTTGAGCAGGCGTTTCAACTCCAGCAGGAGATTGACGAGAAAAAAACTTTTCTATCCCAATTTTCTCATCCGTGTGGACATTGTCACATGTTCGTGTTTAGATTTATATTTCACATTTAATTTTATTTATTTGTCTGTACAGTTCACATTGTTACATAACACTGTAATTATAGGTTGTTTTGTTGTACCAAGATTGATTCCTTGGATTTTTCCTTTGATCTGGTACAGCTTTCTAGTGCCACATTAATTTTTGATATTGTGCTCATGAAAAGCTTAGATATTCACCATATCTCCCTTACTTATGTAGCACACCCCCTATGGACTGCTGATGAATTTGGATCCCCCACTCCTGCACAGCCAGGCACACCAAATTTTCACAAGCATCCAGAGTCAGAGAACAGTCCTCGACTTTGTTTTGTCTTTTGTTTTTATTAGGGGGTTAATAAATTGGATAGGGATGGGAGGTTTTGGAATGCCCACTAATCCCAGTACCACTTCTTCAGGCACTGCCAACTCACCTGGCTGCAGCTGCACCTTGCACTAGCCCTCCAGGCTAACTCTCCACACCAGTCCACCAGACTGACTCTTCACCAGCCCACTTGGTTGACTCTTAGGAGATTTCTAGGGAAAGGCTAAAGACTTAAGCACGCCACTGTCTTCAAGGGAGACTGGCTACATGTGGCAGTCTCCCCCCTTTGTTGGTCCCCACAGTGCTGCACTACTCACTCTCTCCTCTCTTGCTCCTGGGCCTCCAGGAAGACTTCCTCCTTTGGGTTATAGCAGGATCCTTCCGGCACTTGAGCCCTGGTCCAAGTCAGGACACCCACCCAGACTAGGGGCACCCCTGCGGACCACCGACAGCCTCCTCAACACTGTTTCTCCATCTTCCACCCAACTGCCCCTGCTGGCATGGCCCATGTCTATCGTGTCTATTTATGGAGTCGTCTCAGACCCCTGCCAGCCTATCTCTGAGGATTGGCTGAGGCTCCATAGATATTCAAGGCAGTGCCTCATACCCTCCACTCACTAATTCTAGAAGATTCTCAAACCTTATAGACCGGGGGAGGTACCAGAGCACTGCCAGGATGAATCACCCAGCTCTGAACCCCAGTAAACCCTGACCCAGATTCCATAGCTCAGGTTTAGTCCTGAGCTAAACTATAATTTTCCTACTCTCACTTCTAGCACACACTAGAGCATGGTATACTTAAATGATGTAGAGCATTTTTTGTTTGGTTTGCCATAGAAACTACCCATAAGTGAGGTTCATTCTGAGGTGATGATGATGCTGCTGCCTTCCATCACTCGGTGGGTCAGTCAATGCACAAGGGCAATCCAGTATGGAGTACTGAACTGTATTATTCATTGAGAGTCCCTCCACACTTAACGTCTACTTGATGAGACTGCTGTAAAACAGTTTCCAACTGCAAAGCATGAGTAAAGTATATGTGCTACCTCTGAGGGTGCTTATATATGCACAAAGCATGTAGAGATTTGAAAAGCTTCCTTCTGAGCAGAGGAGGTTTCTAAAGTAAAGAAATTAAATAGGCTTTTGTAAAGGAAGTTGAAAGGTATTCCCTGAGCAAAATCATGGATAAGGCTAGTTGGATATCTTTTATTTATTCATATCTGATCAAGTAAAGTGATTCAAACCCAAGAACAAAAATGTAATATATTGCTGCTTACCAGTCCTTTGATGTGGCAACTTAAATAGTTAATTTTAAAGGGTTTTTTTTTTTAACCTAGTAATCCTTCTGGTAAAATGCTTCCTGTTCTAGGGTGACAGTCCAGGGCTTTTTTTCTCAGAGAATAAATGCAGGAACTCCTCCTTTCTAAGGCATCCCTTGTCTCAGCCCCTACCCACCTCTGAGCACCGTTCCTTGGTTCCACTCCCTACTCACCTTCCAGGACCACCCCTTTTAGAGAATATAGAAGCATGTAACATTTGTGGTGCTAAGTAGTTTGTATGGAACTTGTTAATGATAACATGAACAGAAGTAAAATAGATCCCCATGCAGCTAGCAACAATAGACCCCCCTAGCAACAATAGACCACCCACAACAAAATACTTCCCCAGCAACAATAGACTCCCAGCAGTAACAACAGATCTCCCTGTAGCCATCATCAATAGATACCCTCCCCAGCAACAATAGCAAAAAAAAACACTCCTCAGCAAAATAGACCCACTGTAGTAACAACAGATCTCTCCACAGGCAGCATCAATAGACCCTCCTGTAGCCAGCAGCAATAGACCACTCCCTCAACAGTAGAACCCTCCCAGCAACATAAGACCCATCCACAGCAACAATAGACCCCTCACCAGCAACAACAGACCCACCCAGCAACAACAGAACCCCCTCCTGCAAAAATTGATCCCCTCCAGTGACAAAAGATCACCCAGCAGCCAACATTAACAGACCCTGCAGCACACCTCAGGACCCCTTGTTATTACATACATTCAGTGCTACAGTTTCCAGAACTGTGTTTCCCTACGTTCCCGTTAAAAAAAAAGCCCTAGGTGACACCATGCAATATCTATAGTGGAGTAGCCTCAACATCCTAGGACAGGAAGTGTGTTAGGACTACAGAACACCTCCCCTTTCCTCACTGCCACTGCATGAGGGGGGGAAGGGGGGGTGTTTTGTAGCTCACCAAGGTAAACTGGGCAGGGCTGATAAGCCTGCTTTAGATAACACTGCAGAAAGTACAGGGTATAGGACAGCACTGACAAATATAAAGCTTTAGTAATCTAGATAAATAATATATATATAAAAAAAAAAAAAAACTGTTTTCTGGGACTTGCTAATTTTTCACATCATTCTTGTTCTTTGTTCTGTTTTACTGAATAAACCCATATATGCATTGTATTCAAGTACATATAGGGGGTCATTTACTATAGCGCTATGGTGCTAATTCGCGCAAATTGCCGCGAATTAGCGGCAATTTAGCGCTAATTCGCGGCAATTTAGCGCGAATTAGCGCTAATAGCGGTAATTCGCGCTAAAAAGGTATTCACTATAGCGCTGGTGAGAAAATTCTCCCAAAATCGAATTTACTATAGCTCCCTGAAACTAAATAGAGCCCAAACCCTTACTCTGCTAAAACCTAGAGAATTGCACATGGAAATAATTTTTAGAGCATGATATAATTGCCTAAATGGTACTGAAATATGCGGTATATTATTTAAAGATTATCTGCTTTTAAACTGTATGAAAAAGTGATTTCTACACTGAAATATGTTTAAAAGTCTGAAAAGTGAAAAATTCCCCGTTTTGGACAACTAGGTGCCAACACAACTGAGCATGCTCAGACCTGAAAATAACTCTCATTTTAACTCAAGTGTCTTTTTTACCTGGAGGTATAGTAAATACCAAAATGAGAGCTAATTAGAGAGCATTTTTTGGGAGTTAAAATCTGCTCTAATTTAGTCCAAATGAAGTTTCAGTCATTGATTCTAATGGAACAATTCTAACTTTCACAAAAAACCCTTTTAATGTTGAGATGAAATGTATCTTTCTGTGAAATACATTTTCCTTTGCAACATTGTTGCTTCTACTTAAAATATTTTGATTTTAAGAATGCTACAATGTGGAATGTTTTGATGTCTTGGTAAAATATATTTTTCTCTGTCACTTTCACTTGTTTTTCTTCATCTCACAACCATCTTTACCCCAAACTCACACAGGCGTCTTTACAATCCACAAACAATACCATTGCTGATGAAAATTTAAAATGAATCACAATTTTTTGTGCTTTGTATTATTTGCAAATATTCATAATTTGAGCCCAAAAATGTGATATGTGTACCAACATCAGAAATCAAAATGTAATTCCCAAAATTTTGAGGGTAATATTCTACTCTCACCCACAAACACCAAATATCACAGAATAAATCAAGAAGAATAACTCTTGAGTAATGTAATTCCATCACCTGTATGTCCATAGAAATGCAGTATTTATGTGTTTTTATGTGTATTTATGTGTAGTTATGTGTAGGAGGGTCTCACACGTGGCAGCTGTGGCTTAGAGGTTAGAACTTCTGCTTAGTATCTCTGAGGGTCTGGGTTTAAATCCCAACCATGTTACTTCATGTAGAGAAGTTGTCTCATTTCCCAGGTCCTATAACTATGTCTAATTGAAGTAGTTATGTGTAGGAGGGTTCCACCACCATTGTAAGTCTTTTCCAGATACACTATATAGCCAAAAGTATTGGGACGCCTGCCTTTACACACACATGAACTTTAATGGCAGCCCAGTCTTCGTCCGTAGGGTTAAAATTTGATTTGGCCCACCCTTTGCAGCTAGAACAGCTTCTGGGAAGGCTGTCCACAAGGTTTAGTCTGCCTATGGGAATGTTTGATCATTCTTCCAGAAGTACATTTGTGAGGCCAGGCACTGATGTTGGATGAGAAGGCCTGGCTTGCAGTCTCTACTCTAATTCAGCCAAAGGGTGTTCTATCGGGTTGAGGCCAGGACTCTGTGCAGGCCAGTCAAGTTTCTCCACCCCAAACTTGATCATCCATGTCTTTATGGACCTTGCTTTGTGTACTGGTGTGCAGTCATGTTGGAACAGGAAGGGGCTTTCCCCAAACTGTCCCCACAAAGTTGGGAGCATGAAATTCTACAAATTGTCTTGGTATGCTGATGCCTTAAGAGTTCCCTTATCTGAAACTAAGAGGCCAAGCCCAACCCCTGAAAAACAACCCCGCACCATAATCCCCCTCCACCAAATCATTTGGACCAGTGCACAAAGCAAGGTCCATAAAGACATGGATGAGTGATTTTGGGGTGGAGGAACTTGATTGGCCTGCACAGAGTCCTGACATCAACACAACAGAACACCTTGGGGATAAATTAGAGAGGAGACTGTAGGTCAGGCCTTCTTGTCCAACTTCAGTGCCTGACCTCACAAATGCACTTGGAAGAATGGTCAAACATTCCCATAGACACACTCCTAAACCTTGTGGACAAGAAGAGTTGAAGCTGTTATAGCTGCAAAGGGTGGGCCAAATTAGTTTTGAACCCAATACTAATACTGGGATGCCATTACAGTTCATGTGTGTTTAAAGGCAGGCATCCCAATACTTACGCCAATATACTGTATATTGCTTGTGACACTGAGCATGGCTATGGACTTAGGGCTAGTTCACACCACAGAGATGCAGAGAACATGTGCGGGTCTGCCCTGGTGGCTAAGTGGGTAGCAGTTCTGTCTAGCAGCACCTGGGATGTTAGTTCACTTCCACCAACATGCTAATGCTTGTGTTGAAGTTTATATGTTCTCCCTGTGTGGGTTTCTCACCACAATCTAAAGACATGCTGGCATCTTATTTGTCTCCTGTCGAAATAGGTTCTAATGTAAGAAAGTTAATTTTGGACTTTATATTGGAAGCTCATTGCAGCCAGGGACTGATGTTAATGTTTGTTAGCACTAATCATGCCCAGGGACTTGGACATTTCAAATTTTAGGGTTTACACTGCACAGGTACATATGCTTAGAAAACTTTTGCTTTGTTTATGTGGATGCAAATGGACTTTGATCTTTGTCCTGTAGTTGGAGATTTGATGCACATAGCCAAGGCTAACACAGTTGCAAATCCTATTATGTGTTCCTGCTCATCAGGTGCAATCACTTTAGACATACATGAAGAGACAGATTGAAAGATACTGGTGGGCGTGTACTTCTATTGGGTGTGTCAGTGTGCTAACAATACAACCTCTCTTATATAAAGGCCTGCAGTAGGGGGGTTCGTTTGGCCTGAGAAGGTCAGGTTTTTTGTTGTGATGGGGAAGGAATGATATTGGGAGATTTGATGAAATTCTTGTGCATTTTTTCAATCAAAAGTGGGTTTATGTGGCCATGCTGTCAATGTTGTGTGTGTATTGTTCCTGTCTGATCATGCAAACATCGTTTGGAAGCATCTGCTGACCTACTATTTTTGATCTCGTTTAATTGTGTACACCGAAATGCAGCTTCCAGTAGAACATGGTCACCAATGTATGTATGTGTGGGCTGGTGGTGGGTGTTTTGAATAAGTCTTTTGCAATATTATGTTGGAATGCTTTGTAAGAATGACTGTTAAGTATGTTTCTATAATCTTTCAGATAATAATGTGATGTGTTGCCCGTTATACACTGAAATTAAAGCTGTGTCCACTCTAAGGTTTTGTCTAATTTTAGATTGTAAGCTCCTATGAGCAGGGCCCTTAAAATTCCGTTGCTAAATGTAGTACCATATATCCTGTCCAAATTTTTTTGAAGCTAATAAATGTAAATTTATTTTTTTTCTGCTGGTAAAATAAAAGTACATTGAGCTCTTGTTGTGGTGTGTGGGGTTTTTTTTTTCCTTCTACTTTTCTTTCTTTAGTTTTTGTGGGTGGTGGTTTTGGGAAAGTGCAATATCTCTTTTATATTTTATTTCAATATGTATTTGTGCACCAAAAAACTAATCTCTTTGCCCTGGTTCACATGCTACTTTGAAATTGTGCTACTTCACTTGAAGTAGCATGATTTCAAAGTAGCAAGGTCAGCGTGATTTCAGGTGGCTTCATACACAAATGTCTATTGATGTCGCACCTGAAATCGGCAAAAGTAGTGCAGGAACTACTTTAGCAAATTGATGCGGTGCCACAAAAAAAATGTTGCATCAATTGGAACAGTGCCATTGCCAAGAGTCACGCGATTTGATCTCTCAAATCGCATGACCAATCGCTCCAATGTAAACCTACTCTTCTGCACAACTGCAAGTTATATATAAAGATTCCACCTTTATCATTAACAGCTGTGGAGAATTGCAGGTAATGAATTCAGCTGGTGGATAGGCAGTGTTTGAATGTGTCAGCTCTGGTTCACATTGGTGTGATTTGACATGTCAAATCTGTGGCAATTGCACTGTTCTAATTAGTGCGATTTGTATTGATATTGGTGCAGAAACCTGCAACGATGTCTCTGATGTTGCCCCCACAGTCGGGACTGACATGCAGGAATGAAATTGTGGGAGTTCAGCTGAACGCTTTCCTCCTGCTGTCAGTGTGAACCAGGGCTCAAACTGGGCCTTTTGCCTTTGTAATTCACCTGCTGCTAACCCAGGGACACCATTTCTTAGCAAACTCCCTTAAGTTTACCTTCAAATATATGTAGAAATACAGATTTGCATATCTGAAAATAAAAAAATACTAATCATGGTTGAGATCAAATATTCGCAGCTGCAATCAAAAGTGTGGTTTCACCTTCTGACCTGGAAATTAGTCATTGTATGCACCCGGAAGTTCTTGTGCTGGTCAGGATCTCAATCTAGGTGGACATGGCGAGGTCTCTTTAGCAGAGAGGAGGCGCTGCTCATTGGCCGGGTAAGTGTAGGATATGTACTTGTACTTAATCAATGCAGGGGTGGATGTCATAGTTAGATTTGGTGTGGGTGGGGTTCATTGATTTGTTTGGCATCACCACACATTTGCTTCCGTCCCATGTGCACACATCAATTCCTGCATTTGTTCTGCTGATGTAAATCAGTAAGGACTATGCAAGTATAAATGAGAGATCCTTTTATTAAAATATATATGACTTGTTTCACAGCTGGGCGAATTTTCCAGCAAATTTGGACCTCTGAGTTGCATGGCAAGTTGTACCCCATGATTCTCAATGACAACCATTCATATCTGTGCTACTAAGTCGCACCAACTTCAAAGTAGTCCCTGTACTACTTTGGTGTGACTTGAGGTATATCGGGTACAATATTACACAGGCATTCCCAGAAGTTGGGGCCAAGTTGCAGCGGCAAAGTGGCAGCAAAATAGTCTGACTTTCAGGTCGCAGCAGTGTGAATGAGATTCAAGGATAACACCTTTGAATTTGGCCCTATTGTCACTTGTGCATCCTGAAAGTGTAGCAAATTCGTCCCTGCACTACCTTGGTTTGACTGATGCAATTTGAGGTTCATACACCACAAGATTACACAGACATTGCTTCAAGTCATGACAAAGCTGTGCAATTTTAAGGTCGCACAAGTGCAAATGGGGCCTTATTCAAAGGTGTTATCAATTAATCGCATTAGGTTACTTTCACACTTGGGTGACTTTTCATGGAGCTTTGAACCTCAGAGTCACATGAAAAGTTGTCCCCCTTGATTTCCATTAATATTTATTAGAGCTGCACGATTAATCGTCATCGTAATTTTTTTCCCCTTTACGATCTTGAAAAAAGCGTTTCACGATTCTTGCTATTGCAAAGAACTCTCTCTGCTCTTCTGAAGCCACAGCCGAAAAACCAGGAAGTCTGCCAAGAATTAGAACATTCTTTATCAGTGAACTTAACTAGAAACCTTGTAACAATTTGTCAATTAAAAAGAATTCTGTGTAAGTGAGGAAAGTTTAACCACTTAAACACTAAACATTTTTCTGACATTTGTTGGTTTCAGGTTAAAATCATTTTTTTTTTGCTAGAAAATTACTTAAAACCCCCCAACATTATATATATATTTTTAGTAGAGACCCTAGAGAATAAAATGGTGGTTGTTACAATATTTTATGTCACACTGTATTTGCGCCTTTCAAATGCAATTTTTTTTGGAAAAAATTACTTTAATGATTAAAAAAAAAAAAAGAAAAGTTAGCCCAATTTCTTGTGGGATAATGTGAAAGATTTTATGTCACGAGAATTGTGATCTTTTTATTCTAAGCAAAAAAATTGTGATTCTCATTTTGGCCAGAACCGTGCAGCTCTAATATCTATGCAACTTCACTCATGTTCACATAGGTCTGAATTGACATGTCAAATTGTAGGCCAAATTGGCGCCTATTGATGGCAATGGAACTGTCCAAATTGGTGCGACGCCACAACAATTCCCAAAAGTAGTTCCTGCACTACTTTGGGCGACTTCAGGGGGCGATTTCTTACCTCCCAACTTTTTGAGATGGGTATAAGGGACACCTATTAGCAAAAGTAGGTAGGCATAGGACACCTTCTTAAAGGAGAACAGTTGGGACCTATGTGATTTCACTAGACATTTGTGCAGGAAAGTGCACTGATGTCTATGAAATCGCTGACAAAGTCGGGCTGAGTCACACTTGTGCAACTTTGGACATGAGAGTCGTATGACAAGTCATACCCCATGATTTTCAATGTGTACCATTCATATCTGTGCGACTTCAAGTAACACTGACTTCAACGTAGTCCCTGTACTACTTTGGTCTGATTTTGATGCGAGTTGAGGTCCATAGACCTCAAGTTTACACAGGCATTCCCTGGAATTGCGGCAAAATTGCTGATGCAAAATCGTGGGAAAGTTGCGTGTCTTTCCCTGCGACTCCTGCGTCCATAGACCTCAAGATTACACAGGCATTGCTTAAAGTCGCATTAAAATCTCGCAACTTTCAGGTCGCACAAGTGTGAAAGGTGCCTAAGTCACTGTGCTGAGTACTATTTTATACCTAGAATATAAAGTAGTCCCACCATCAAACACTAGTAAACATATGTTCTCAATATAATTGTGCTCAAATGGCTGAAAATCACACAGATGGTATCACCTACTGAAAGCTTGCATTGTACTCAGCAGCGTATGCTGAAAAGAGGCGAACGCCTATTAGCCAATGCCACATCGGCATGAGCATGGTTGTTACTATAATATTAATGCCTGAAATGCAAAACATTATTGTATTGAATCAAACATTAGTAAATGTATTTTCTCTGTAGGTAAGTGCTCAGCTCTGTAACATAGCGGTATACCCTGCTGCCCCCAAAATTTCAAGCCATGAGTTCAAATCCCACTGACAACATCACCTCCTGGAAGTGTGCATTGTACTCAGAAGCATAATTAGCCAAAGCACATCAGCTTGCTTTATTCCATATTTTAACTCTTCAAATGCATGCAATGGTATGTACTTATTCAATAATATTATGGTATGGAATTCCAAAATTCAAGGAAAAAAATGTTGTAGGGTCCCCCCAGTACATACCAGGCCCTTCGGTATGGACTTTAAGGGGAACCCCACACCAAAATGTAAAATAAATTTGATGTGGGGCCCCCAAAATCCATACCAGACCCTTATCCGAGCATGCAGCCTGGAGGTCAGGATAGAGGGGGACGAGTGAGCACCCTCCCCTTCTGAACCTTACCAGACCACATGCCCCAAAGCACCTTTTCCCCATGTTGATGGGGACAAGGGCCTCTTCCCGACAACCCTGGTCGGTGGTTGTCGGTCTGCAGGCAGGGGGTTTATCAGAATCTGGAAGCCCCCTTTAAAAAGTCGGCTCCCAGATCCTGCCCCCTATGTGAATAGGTATAGGGTACATTTTACCCCTACCCATTCACCAAAAAAAGCAGTGAAATGTAAAAAAAATCAATAGCCGGTTTTTGACAAGTCCTTTATTGTAAAATAGCTCCGAGCTGTCTTCTTCCCTTGGCCATCTTCTCCAGACGCTGTCTCTCCCTCCTCCATCTTCTCCCCGAGCTGTATTCTCCCAGAGCCGTCTCTCCTGCCGCTGCCATGTTCTCCATCTGCTGTCTTCTTCCGCACCGCTGGTTACCCGCTAATAAAAAAAAAGCTGCTCTTTTTCCATGGTGGTCTTCCTCTGCTGTGTTGTCACCCCCTGTGTGGCATCTCTTACATAGCCATGGAGCGGACTCTCCGGGTGACATTATCGGATGGCCACAGAAGACCGCCACAAGAAGAGCGGCTTTTTTTTTTATTAGTGGGTAACCGGCTGCGCTGAAGAACACATCAGCGGGGGAAGATGGTGGCAGCAGGAGAGACAGCTCGGGGAGAAGAAACATCAAACACTAGTGAATGTATTTTCTATGTATTTTCTATGTATGACTGTGCTACACCCAATAGGCTAGCAGTCAGCACTTCTACCTTGAAGAACTCATGGGTTCAAATCCCACAGAGAAATACTAAAAGATTGAATTGGTGAAAAAAAAGCAAATGACTATTAGCCAATTAGCCAAAGCAGCATATGCTGAAAATAGGTGAATGCCAATTAGCCAATGCACTTTAAATTTGGCTGATTATATTAACTCTTCAAATGCATGCAATGATATGTAAGTATTCAATACTATTATGGTGTGAAATTCCAAACACCACACACTAACTAATGGGCAGATTACATTTTTTTTGTTTGTTCATTTTAATTCGCTTGTGCACTGAAAAAATAAACACAGCTGGGGGATGGTAGGTTGGCTGGTATTTGAACTTGTACCGTGAGTGCTGTGGAGACATCTGAGCAGACTACTAAGCCATTGTGCTAAGTATGAGACCTACATAATAGTGTAGTATGATTAAAGAATGAATATAAATAATTACCGCTTTATAGTCACCTAAATTAAAAAATAAAAAACAACATACAACAAATAGGTAACCTAAATGTTTAATACATGTAACTTTACAGAATAGCAGACATTACTATGTAATAATCATTCATAACTGCATTAGTTAGCAAAAGAAGGAAAGAAATAGGAATACTAATTGCAACATACATCAATAGATGCACACGAGGTAGAGCACATCTCACATAAAAATGTTTCTTTCACATACATGGATCATGGCTACAGTACACTGCTATATAACAACTTGATAAGAATTGGCATTTGTATATACGCGGAAGCGCTAATTAGCGGCAATTTAGAATTTTCAAACGTTTGTTCTCCACTTATATCGCTGATTTTCATGCGCAAATTCGCCGTTTTGTTTCCATTTGGCTAAAATTGGCTCTATTATTTGCCATAGTGCCCAGTACTTCCTGGAGTTATAGTAAATGACCCCCATAGTAATGTTATATTTTGGTAAATTCAACCTGTTTCCATTTTGTATTTGTACAGAAATATTTATGTTAATTAACAAATCCCCTATTCGGCTTTAGAACAGTTGCACAAAACTTAGATGAAAAGCAGTGAAAGGATTCATTTACAAAACCTTTCAGTGCTGTAGGAAAGCAAACAAAGAAGAGACAGAAATGAATCAGAAAAGAGAACGGTGCCCAGATAGGTACTGCCAAGGGTAAAAACAAGAGTTCACAGCAACACAGGGCAGGAGCAAGCATCCAGGGAACTTCAATAAGCAAGAGAAAAGAGAAAAATGTACTACGGAAGAAAAAGATTACAAATATGTAGCGGACACAAACATACAATTAGTGTCATCTTCTCAGCAGGGCTCTTCATCATGTCACACTCTTTATATTCATGTGACTCATCTTCTAGGATACCTATAACAGGTCCTTAAAAGAGGACTTAAAAGAGGTCTTAGTACTGCTTTGACTAACAAAATGAGGTTAAGCACATCAAGTACAAAGTCTACAAGACAAAGAACCGAATTCCCAGACACAGATGTTCAGATGTGTACAGAGACCAGTTGTTCATTTAGGAGCAGGAATTATTATTACAAATATGTACAGCTGCTATGACAAAGTTCAGTTATTACTGACATCAGAAATCTCAGCTGAGAGAAGTGGAGTTCACAATTTATGTGACTTTAACCACTTAACCCCCCCGGAAGGTTTTACCCATTTCCTGACCAGGCCATTTTTTGCAATACGGCACTGTGTCGTTTTAACTGACAATTGTGCGGTCGTGCGACGCTGTACCCAAATAAAATTGATGTCCTTTTTTCCCACAAATAGAGCTTTCTTTTGGTGGTATTTGATCGCCTTCTTTGGTTTTTATTTTTTGCGCTATAAACAAAACAAGACCGACAAATTATGAAAAAAACACCCAATTTTTTTACTTTCTGCTATAATACATATCCAAAAAAAAAATAAAAAAAATGAATTTCTTCGTTAATTTTGGCCAATATATATTGTGCTACATATTTTTGGTAAAAAAAAAAATCACAATAAGCCTATATTGATTGGTTTGCGCAAAAGTTAAAGCATCTACAAACTATGGGATAGATTTAGGGACTTTTAATTTTTTTATTTTTTACTAGTAATGGCGGGGATCTCCGATTCTTAGCAGGACTGCGATATTGCAGTGGACAAATCTGACCTAAGTGACACTTTTTGGTGACCAGTGACACCAATACAGTGATCAGTGCTATAAAAATGCACTGATTACTGTATACATGGCACTGGCAGGGAAGGGGTTAACACTAGGGGCGATCAAGGGGTTAAATGTGTTCCCTGTGAGGTGTTTCTAACTGTAGGGGGGTGTTACACTGGAGGAGAGGAGAGATTGTGATTCAGCTTAGCTGAAACATGATCTTTCACTTTTCCTCACTGACAGATCAGCGGTGTGCTTTATTTACATCAGCACACCGCTGATCCGTCCCTCCTGTGAACAATCGGCGGGTCGCGGCAGCCATAGCGGCCACCAGACCCACTGATTGGCTCCCACTGTGTCCAATCTCAGAGGGAGTGGTGCACCGGCGGCGTGCACACGCCCCCTAAACTGCATGCACAAAATCATGTACAGGTACGTGATTTTGCGCACCCAGGCTGCCCTGCCGCAGTAAATGTACGTGGGGCGTTCTGGAAGCGGTTAAAGAATATCCTCCAAAAAGACTTGATCTAATAAAAAAAGATGAGTTAAAGTATAACTTAGGGTTAAACATTTTTGTTTGTTTTGTATAGGATGGAGAGGAATTAGCACATTGGGCATGCTTTTATTTATGTCTGGGTTCCTGCTATTGACCTTCCCTCTTTCTATATCAGTGTTTCTCAACTCCAGTACTCAAGGCGCCCCAACAGGTCATGTTTTCAGGCTTTCCATTATTTTGCTCAGGTGATTTGATCAGTTTCACTGCCTTAGTAATTACCATAGGTGTTTCATCTGAGAGAAATCCTGAAAACATGACCTGTTGGGGCACCTTGAGGACTGGAGTTGAGAAACACTGTTCTATATGTCATGTTTACCATTCAGTGCAACCATCACTAAAAGTGAAAATAAAAGAAAAACTCAACTTTTGGGTTGTCTCCAGAACAATTATAGAGGGGAAATCATCCAATAGAGATACTAGTTCTTGTGACCCAGGAGACAACTAGGGGATTTGCCTCCTTTTTTGGCTATAAGACAATAAGCAAAGGGAAATCTTCCCAATGTGACATGGATGGCAAGCAAAAAAAAAAAAAAAGATAGAGGTAATGACCCTCCCTTACTTTATCCAAAATGAAAAAAAGTTGTACCTTTAATTCTACAATAATATGAAAAGAAAATCTAAGGGATTCCTAATTTTTTTTTTTACAGTCCCCAAATTACCCAATATGTCCCCATATGTTTTCAACTGTAAGCACTGTAAAAACATGGAATAGACTTTCACAGGAACTAATCCTAGCAAACTTAATTAATTGCTTTATCCGGCTCCATACTGTTGCATTGCAACAGCGGGGAGGTGTACGTCTATTAATGGCTGTGAACAGACAGTGCACAGAGCCGTTCAGAGCAGCTTTGTACCATATGATGACTAATCACAGTTATCACAAATGTAAACAGTGTACTGTTCACCTTAAAAACCCCTTCATAAAGTTTTAGATTGTTCATTGACCCCTAAACATTTAAAACTCATGCACACTGGGTGTTTTTACAGCTGTTTTGGGCCTCAGGGTTATTTTTTTTAAAGCCAGTAAACTCTCCATCATGTTATCCATGCACACGTAGGCTTTTTTCAGCATTTTTTGGCAGGGATTGGAAAAACCCCCCAGAATTACTGAGTTTGAAGAGGAGTTTTTCAGCTGTAAAAATGATCTAACGCTGAAAAACGCTGAAAAGCACATCAAGGCCCCTTTCACACTGCGTCTTGGGACTGCAAAGTTACATGGCAAGTTGTACCCCATTGATTTCCAATGAGTACCATTCATATATGTGCAACTTCAAGTCGCAGCGACTTCAAAGCTGTCCCTGCACTACTTTGGTCTGAATTTGATGCGACTTGAGGTCCATAGACCTCAAGATTACACAGACATTGCTTCAAGTCGCATCAAAATTGCAGAAAAATTGCGGCAAAAATTGGGGCAAAATCACAGCCAGTGGCGAGTGGTGGTAAATTATGTTTTTGGGGGCAAACAGTAACACTCCCCTCTGTTCGGTCGGTCAGGTCTGGAGTACTTACCACATCTCTGGTGGGCAGAGCTTCTCCCGGGCTTCACTGGCGGCTTCCCTTGCTTGGCGGCGGCGGTTTTCCCTTCCCCTGCTCTCCACGGGCATCGCGGCTGCTTCTGTTTCCTCCCTCCTGCTCGGCGGCCAACCGGGATTCTTCTCTTTTTGACCAATCGGAAACCGGGTCTCAGACCTGCTTCTGATTGGCCGGATTGAGGATCAGTGTTTCGAATATTTAATATTCATGTGCTGATGTAACACCTGGGTGGGCTCATGGCGCAATGCTCTGTGTCACGAGCCCACCCTATTTTGAAGCCTATTAGAGCCTATGGCTCTAATCAGGTACTTAAAAAAACACCCCCGCCGCTGTAATTCACGCTAGATTTATTCACGCTAGATTCAGGATAGATTTATTCATAACATGAGCTCTATCTATTCATATAGGGGGTAGCGTGGATAGATTACTATCGACATTTACTATCTGATTACTATCGACATTTGATATCAGCAACTGCCAATATGGTTGTTACAATTTTTAGTAAATGCACAGCTATCAGTTATTTAGCAAAATTCTTTAAAATGGGTGTACTTACAGGCCCCCCCCTACAGAGTTAAAGGTGGGGGAGTATATGCAGTAACAGAGGTGAACATGTACAGTATGTACATATAGCCAAGTACTTGCCTGCAGGAGCAAGCTGTAACACTGTCTAAAGTGCACTTGAGCTTACAATACTGCATGCAAACTCCCATGGGGCCCCAATGCTATCCAACTGGCGTGGAGGGTGTAAGTCTGTCGATAAGGATAAGACACCCTACAGGGGCTCCTAGTATTGCCTGTGGGAGTAGGAAAAGTTTTACAGTAGACCTGAGTAGGGATGAGTTGAACACCCCCCAGTTCGGTTCGCACCAGAACTTGCAAAAAGGCAAAAAATTTGGATGAACACGCAAACACCGTTAAAGTCTATAGGATAAGAACATGAAAAATCAACAGTGCTCATTTTAAAGGCCTTTTATGCAAGTTATTGCCATAAAAAGTGTACGGGGACCTGGGTCCTGCCCCAAGGGACATGTATCAATGCAAAAAAAGTTTTAAAAACGGTCGTTCTTTCAGGAGCAGTGATTTTACTAAACGTGGTGCAGTTTTCCAGTGTTTAGAACAGTACCATGGCAAAATGACATTTCTAAAGGAAAAAATGTCATTTAAAACTGATCGCGGCTGTAATGAATTGTCAGATCCCTTTAATATAGATAAAACTCATTGAAAAAAAGGCATGGGTTCCCCCCAGTCCATTACCAGGCTCTTTGGGTCTGGTGTGAATATTAAGGTGAACCCTGAACCAAAATGAAAAAAAAAAATCTATACCAGGCCCTTCAGGCAGGCCACAGGAAAAGAGAGGGGATAAGAGAGCGCCCCCCCCTCCTGAACCATACCAGGCCACATGCCCTCAACATGTACCCCTTACCAATTCACATGGGGGGATCTGGGGGTCCCCTTGTTAAAGGGGGCTTCCAGATTCCGATTAGCCCCCCACCCGCAGACCCCCAAAAACATTTTTATTTTTTTATTTTTTAATAATGAACTTGTCCCAAAGTGTCTGGGGGTCCCCTTGCCTGCTCGGATAAGGGTCTGGTATAGATTTTGGGGAGACCCCTATGCCATTTTAAAATTTTGGCACAGGGTTCCCCTTATTATCCATACCAGACCTGAAGGGCCTGGTATGGATTTTGGGGAGTCCCCCGCGCAATTTTTTTTTTTCATTTTGGTTCGGGGTTCACCTTAATATTCATACCAGACCCAAAGAGCCTGGTAATGGACTGGGGGGAACCCATGCCGTTTTTTTCAATGAGTTTTATCTATATTGAAAGGATCTGACAATTCATTACAGCTGTGATCAGTTTTAAATGACATTTTTTTCCTTAAGAAATGTCATTTTGCTGTGATACCTTTGTAAACATGGGAAAAATGCGACACTTTACAGAAATACTAAGAACAACCCCCAGGCACAATATTTAAAGTAATATTTTATTTTTATTTTTTCACTTTAGGCAATATTAAAATCACTGCTCCTGATTATATTTTTCTTTGCATTGATATATGTCCCCTGGGGCAGGACCCGGTCCCCAAACACTTTTTATGACAATAACTTTCATATAAGCCTTTAAAATTAGCAGTTTTGGTTTTTCATGTTAGTGTCCCATAAACTTTAACGGAGTTCCACGGCTTTCAAATTTGCCATGAACACTGCATAATGTTTGTTGTTCGCCGAATGTCCTAACAACCAAAGTTCGGCCCGAACTCATGCTCGACCCGAACTGTTCGCCCATCCCTAGACCTGAGCTATAGTCTAATCACCGCTAGAGTGAACCCCAAATTAGTTATAGAATTACCACTCACATTGCAGTTGATGTACTGTTTTATTGTTGAATTTGTTGATTTATAAGTTGATCACAGTCTAGTGGTACAGTACTCTATTCAAGCTACCCAGGGCATGGCGATTACTTTGTCTAGCAGACTGTGTTTGAATCTGTTTGCTGTGTGCTCATTTGTGCTTGTACCATCATCTACCCTAAAACGCACCAATAGATTGAGTTCATTTATCAGTAAACTTGTCTATTTCCTTATATTTGCACACCACCAAGTTAAAGTTATATATTCTTGTGTCACAGTGACTTTCATCCAACCAGGTGTGTCAGAGGGGCTGAGGTAGTTTTTAAAGTCATCATGAGTCATGCAAATGTAAGTAGAAATGTGCAGAACAAAAAAATTGGTATCATTTCATTCCATTTTGATTCGTTATTTACATAAACTCGTTTAATTTGTTTAATCTGTTTTCAGAATTTGTTTTGTTTCTTTCAAATTAGAATCGATTCACATTTTTCGAATTCCATTCAAATCGAATACCATTAGCATTGCATTCAAATCAAATTTATTATATTCGAAATTCGAATTTTGAAAGATGGTTATATTCTTTCTATTCCATTCTTTTCTATTGTTTTTTTCTATTCTATTCTTCTGGTTTATTAGTCTATTCTTTCCTATTCAAATTCAAATTTATTCTATGAGAAATATGAATTTTGGAAAACGGTTATTTTATATTCTTTCTATTCTAGTCTATTGCATTCTATTCCATTCCATTTTTTTTTTACTTTCTATTCTTTTCTATTCAAATTTGAATTCATTCTTTTCAAATTTCGTAAGATATTTATATTCTTTCTATTCTATTCTATTTTTTCTATTCTATTCTTTTTTATTCTATTCTTTTGTTTTCTATCCTAGTCAATTATATTCTTTTATTTTCCAGTCTATTATGTTCTATTCTTTTCAAATTCAATTTATTTTTTTTTAAATTAGAATTTCAGAAGATGGTTATATTATTTCTATTCTAATTTGTATTCTATTCTATTTATTTTATATTCTATTTTATTATGTTCTTTTATTTTATACTCTATTTTGTACTGTTTTACTCTTACTTTTATTTTTACTTTCTCTTCTATTCTTTTCTATTCTATTATACTCTTTTCTATTATATTTTATTCTCTTCAAGAATTTGAATTTGAATAGAAAGTTATTTGAATTTAACTTGAAAATCATTCAAATTTAACTCGAAAATTATTCAAATTCAAACTTCATCCAAAATTTTGATTTATTTTGGATCAGTTTAATTTTTTTTTATTATTGTCATTTTGATATTCCAATACATCCGAAACTCCTAATAATGAAAAATTTGTCCAAATTTCAATTTGGAACAAAATGAACCGCATATGTCTAAATGTAAGTATTTGTGCTGCACATGGTTTAAGACATTGCTCCCAAGTATCACTACGCTTCCCTAGCCTCAGTTTTCTTCCTTCCACAATCTAGATTCACCTGCCCTCACCTTTCTTTATCTATTGACAACAATGCAGATGTTTATCAACCATGATTCAAATCTGACATTCCCAAGCTTCCAAGCTTGTTTTGAACTGTGAGAAAAAAAACTGCAAGATGAAGGCATAATGTGCTAGAATACATCGCATACTAGCACATTATAAAATACTCACCTTGGAACAGAGCTCTTTCAGCGGCGCTCGGTCATCGCTGTGAGGGCTGACATCTTCTTCCATCCTTTCTTCCGGAATCGTGGGCTTTGGCGCTGTGAGTGGCCGGTGCTGCGATGATGTCACTCCCACGCATGTGTGCATCAGCCATTGGTTCCGACAATAAGCTCTGAAGTTCTGACACTGTATGTCGGGCCTTCAGAGCGCATGCACCTCTGATGTCAGCGGCTGTATGCAGGGTGAATATCTCCTAAACCGTACAGGTTTAGGCGATATTAATTTTACCTACAGGTAAGCCCTATTGTAGCCTTACCTGTAGGTAAAACTAACATAGCAGGATTTTCAATCGCTTTAAGCACATCTGTTTTACCTATACATACATGGTTCATTATGTGGTTTATTGTGTTGATTTCTATTTTACATGTCATCATCCACCAGCACAGACACCCTCACTCCAGTTCTAATATTTATGATTGGTAAGAAAAAATATCTCCACGCCAATAGTGTCAATAATTGTATAGATAAAAAGATAGTAAAAGTATTGTGCTCCGTGCACTAGTCCCTTGGCAATATTTATGATTGCCAAGGGACAAAAGGAAGGCTTTGACAGCCAAGCGTATATGCATGTGCACATAGGAATCCAGTATTGCAGAATTAAAAAATGATATTGGTCTTTAGTATAGCTTCACATGTTGCTTCTCTTTGATACACACATGGGCTGCTATAAAAAAGCAATATGAATGGCAGAAATGTAGTCTAGACTAAGGAGACTGAAGACATTTTTCCTCTTAGATGCAGCAGACTCATTATATCATTCTCCTAGACTGTGCTTCTGGAAACGACCCTTTTGCTGCATGTGACATGTCAATTTACTATACTGATAGATCTACTTTAGGACCTAACTGTGGATACAATTTATGCTATTTAATCATTTAAAAAATATATGCTTCCCACCCCTCTAAAGTAAGTACTTGAAAATAAGTGTGTTATATTCTAGAAAATTCCCTTGACTCAAGGTTAAAAGTTATCCACGCATTTGATATTTTTAAACCTCTAAAGCTATTATTATATGCTGTAAATAAGGCAGTGAATAGAGATAGACTGAGCCTCAGAGATCCACTTAAAAATGGTGCGTCATACCTGAACAGTTGCCTGGCAACTGTAACATAAAACATATTTCTTAATCTGCGTTAGTGAGTCTGATTTTGGTCACGTCAAGATATAGAAAAAAAAAAAACTGTTTATATCACATATTGCAGTGAGAACTATGAGCTGCTGCTGTGATAAGATAGTCTCTCATTGTTTTATTTTGATATGAGGTATCATTGTCATAAACACATGTAACCTTAAAGCTTGATCTAGATATGGACTTCCATGAAACTAGAGTAGGTATCATTTCCACCGGAGATGTTTCCTGAAGAGTGATGACATTTATCTTTTTTGTAAGGCAACATCTTTAAAATGAAATGTACGATTTTTTTAAATTAGCAAAAAAAAGTGTCTTTAGAAACATCACACTTGTTTCTGTATTTTTAAAGTATCAGATTTGGGGTCTTATTCAATAAAATAGCAATCAGACTTTATCTCTTTCCTAAAATACTGTAATTTTAGGAGAAAGGCTAAATAAAGGTTAATTTACATTTTTCACTTACACATGTCTTCTGCAACTAATATCATTTTAAATACGGCTCTTCTTTGTTAATGATGATTCACTTTAGGGATTGGCACCTCTCAGAAGTCTTTAAAGCAGTGAAATAAATAAGGCCAACACTGTTTTGTTTTCTAATGTGGTGTTAATGCTTATTTAAAACTGCAAATTATGTTTGTCAACCAGTTTGCAGTGAGTGCAAAGCAAGGGGATTTTCTTGCAATGAAATGACATGTAAGGAAAACACAGAATTCCATTACAAAGGTGGTGATGATTAACAGACTATAGCTAGTTAATAAGTTACAAGCATATTCCATATCCAGAATATACATTCTATACTTCAAACAGTGGTGAGATACTAACCATATAAATATTGATCAACTTTTTCTTCCCAAAATTATAGGAATCGTATTTTACTGTTTTCAATTTTAATCTTATCAAGTACTGTGTGAAGGGTAGTTTAGTATTTAAAAATTGTCGCACATTATTTGTCTTGCCGTGTGTTGAAGCTGTGTGTGGGTGAAATTAAAGCGGGGTTCCACTCAAAGTTTTAACTTAATCTTACCCCCTTCAGTTAATTGCATAGATGTTCAAATGCTGCACAAATTTTTTTTTTATCGCTGTAATTACCTTTATATTGTACTTTATTGTGGCACTTCCTGTCTCTCCTCCCATGGGAGTAGGCGTGTTTATTGCCTTTCCCCGATGCCACACTGTCTCCTGGGAGCTTAGTGTCAGGCTTCCCAAGATTCAGTGCGGTAACAATGATCATGCGTGTCAACAAGCTGTGAATAAACAGCATTCACCACATCCCGGAAATCAATGCTTGTGGGCTTCACATGCCCACAAGCAAGATGGAAACAGCCAGCATCACATTTTTTAAGTTATTCTTCAGTATGAAAACAGACAGAGGCAGAAATATTACACCCAAACTATGAGTATTATTTTGGGGTTAGCAAAGTGTCTCAATGACCTAAAAAAAAAAAAAAAAAGGATTGGTCGCCGGACTCCCGCTTTAAGATCAACCTGTATTGCAACTAATTTGGCTATTGTGGTCCCAGGGAAATTATTTATTGCCCAATCCAATCTGGTAGCCCTGTTAAATAAGGACTTCTTTCAAATTGATAATATCTATCTGTTGGCTCTGCAAGACATATTTTGACTTTCTTCCGGCCGGAGAAAGTCAGAAATGTGTCTTCCGAGCGGCAAGAGATATTGTGTTTTTGAATTTAAGGGGCGGTTAACCACACTTTTTTTTAACATAGTCGATTGGGGCTACCCTAGGGTTATTTGTCAAATATTAAGAAAATAGTTTCATTGTTGTGTTTGATGTCTTTCGTAATATGTATGAAATATGAATCACATATTGGTAATAATTCCCCATTGATTAACAAACTCAGGAAATTATTGTGGTATGTTACTGATTGTCTGAAAAAAGTTCACTTTTTTATTAATTGCCGTAACTTGCTTTTATTTATAATTTACCATTCGCCAAAACACTAAATTCTATTTACCGTAATTAAAAGCCCCATATTTATTATCATTAAAATTCCATACCACACTCACAACATTCAATTGGAGGCACAATTGAGATATCTTGTAAGAGAGAATCTTACCACATTACAAAACATATTGGTGACTGTATTTTCATATACGTTGTGAAGGATATCTGTTGTATAGTAACATGGCAGGAAGTGATAACGAATCTAGAAACAGCTGGGATGTTAATACCGCCCCAGCTGTAGCTACCTCAAACGCGAAAAAGGCTACTGAACCTCAGGAAAACCTAAGTGGAGTTCTTGACTATGGTGTAACCGAATACACTCATAAGAGATGACCATGGATGCTGACTTTTTAGAAGAACAACTGTTGTCTCCCTACAAGGTTTATGATGAGGAATACCGTAAACAGTTGCTGTGTGTATATGTAGATGATTGTGCCTATCATCATAAGGACAAAGAACATCTCCAACTAGTGGATGGTATGGACCCAAGGTGTAGCCCCAATCTCTGTGGGATACAAGCTTGGACCGAAGAGCAGCCAAGTTGCTGAACTCACTGCAATCCTGAAAGCTGTTCAGATGGCCATAGATTACCACCTGAAAGAATTCACCATCATTACCAATTCAAATTCTGTTAGGAATAGTTTTGTTGAGTACCTTCCCCGATGGAAAAGGAACGACAAAAAGTAACTATACACCTGTCAAAGATGGTAAGTTATTTTGTCAAATAGACCACTTGGTAAGGGAACACGAGATCATTCTGTATTTTAACCACTTCAGCCCCGGACCATTTGGTTGCCAAATGACCAGGCCACTTTTTGCGATTCGGCACTGCGTCGCTTTATTTTTTTTTAAATTCTATATTTTACTTTTTCAAACACAGAAAAAGAAAAAAAACTTTTTCATATTATATATATATATATATATATATATATATATATATATATATATATATATATATATATATATATATATATATACACATACATATACACACATATAAAACAAATATAGTTATTGCTGCTTCCAATTTGCAGAGTATAACTTAGCACATTGCGATTCAGTTTTTAGTAGACACATATGACTTATTATCAAACAAGACAGAAAAAGAAAAAGAAAGAGAAAAGAAAAAAAAAAAAAACCTCAAATACAAAAATGTCCCTATGGCATTATTTAGGTTCTCTCGCTCTCTCTCCCCCCCCCTCATAATGACCCATCCTGCTCTCCGAGCGCATATCCGTACTCCCTGGTGCAGACCAGAAGAGACCATGAATTCCATTTTTTATTACATTTCTCCACCTTACCCTGTGTAATCGCAATGCCTTTTTCCATGGCGTATATATCTGCTACTTTTTTTAACCATAGTGAGATCGAGGGGGGTGATTCTTGCTTCCAAACGGCCGGAATACAGGCCTTTACTGTATTCAAAAGATGGGCCAGAGAATTCCGATATGTACACTTTGAGAGGTCCGAAAGATGAAGAAGATATCTTGCTGGGTCGGACCCCGGGTCATACTCTTTTAATTGTCTTACAGTATCTCGTACTTTAGACCAGAAATCTAACTTTTGACATGACCAAAAGATGTGGAGCGTATTACCCTCTGATTCTCCACATCACCAGCATTTATTTGTCCGCTCTGGATACATTTTTTGTAGTAATGATGGAACTTTATACCACCTTGTAAGAATTTTGTAGCATAACTCTTGGTATTTGCTGGCAGTTGAGGAGTAATGAGCAAAGTGTAAAATATAGCTCCTTTGCTCTTTGGAGAGTGTAATGTCCAGATCTCTTTCCCATTTTGAAAGAAATCTTGGGACAAAGTCTTCAGGGGGATCTATTAATATTTTATATACCTCCGATACTCCATGTGAAGAAGGCTCTTCCAAAAGGCATACATTCTCTAATGGTGTATTTAAACGGTCTGATCTTTCCCCCCTATTAAGGGAGGTTAGGAAATGTGTAAGCTGTTGCATCCGCCATGGATCCAGTGGCAGATAGAACAGCGATTGCATTTCCGACCTTGTCTTCAACCTTGATGCTTCAAGAAAATCCCCTAATCGAAATCTGCCATGGCGCATAATTTGCTTAAAACGGCTGTCTGTGTAGCCAGAGGGAAATAGTGGATTTCCCAACACAGGATGTAGCTGAGTGATTTCCCCGTCAAAATCTTGAGAAAAAGTGGCTCTGTTGGATTACTTTTAAAGTTGCCCCTATCAAGGGGTAATGTCTTAAAGTTCCAAGAGTTTTAAGTTGTAGCCATGGCAGACATCGAAGAGGAATCTCCGTACATAAATTGTTCAATCGCTATCCAGGTTTTGTGTCCCTCGTCTCTACACCAAGCAAGTACCCTAGCAAGGTGTACTGCTTTGTAGTATCTTATCGGGTCGGGAAAAGCCATACCTCCTCTAGCCTTTGACATAGCCAGTAAATTGAAAGATAGACGCGGATGCTTTTTTTGCCCAAATAAATTTAATAAAAATACTACGTATTGATTTCAGAAAGGACTCTGGGATAGCTATTGGCAGAGTCTGAAGGAGGTATAGTAACCTTGGAAGAATATTTATTTTAAGAATGTCATTCCTACCCATCCATGTATAGGGGCCTTTATTCCATCTTTCCAAATCAGATGAAAATTCCCGTATTAATGGTGGAAAATTTGCTTGGAAGACTGAGTCTATTGAGGAAGTCAATTTGACTCCTAGATATGTCAGAGATGAAGCTACCCAGGGGAAGGAAAATGACGATTGAAGAGCCTGTGCTCGTGCTGTTGGCAACGTAATGTTTAATATCTCTGATTTTTGAGTATTAATTTAAAAATTAGAGATTAAGCTATAGCGATCAAATTCATTTACAAGGTTTGGTAAAGTTGTTTCTGGTGAGGTGATGAAAAACAATATATCGTCTGCATACGCCATGGTTTTGTGCTCAGTTTTGTCGATTGAGCAACCCTGTATATCGATATTTTGTCGAACATGTCGCAGATATGGTTCGAGGGTTAATATGAATATCATTGGGGACAAAGGGCATCCCTGTCTAGTACCGTTGCTCATGTTAAAGTGTGAGGAGGTTACCTCATTAATTCTTACCGCCGCAGATGGAACAGAGTATATAGCCTCTATCCATTTACCAAATGCTTTCCCAACTCCAATATGGGTAAACGTCTCCTTCAGAAATGTCCAATCCACCCTGTCAAAGGCTTTCTCAGCGTCAGACGATAGCAGACATAGGGGGTCATTTACTATAACTCCAGGAAGTACTGGGCACTATGGCAAATAATAGAGCCAATTTTAGCCAAATGGAAACAAAACGGCGAATTTGCGCATGAAAATCAGCGATATAAGTGGAGAACAAACGTTTGAAAATTCTAAATTGCCGCTAATTAGCGCTTCCGCGTATATACAAATGCCAATTCTTATCAAGTTGTTATATAGCAGTGTACTGTAGCCATGATCCATGTATGTGAAAGAAACATTTTTATGTGAGATGTGCTCTACCTCGTGTGCATCTATTGATGTATGTTGCAATTAGTATTCCTATTTCTTTCCTTCTTTTGCTAACTAATGCAGTTATGAATGATTATTACATAGTAATGTCTGCTATTCTGTAAAGTTACATGTATTAAACATTTAGGTTACCTATTTGTTGTATGTTGTTTTTTATTTTTTAATTTAGGTGACTATAAAGCGGTAATTATTTATATTCATTCTTTAATCATACTACACTATTATGTAGGTCTCATACTTAGCACAATGGCTTAGTAGTCTGCTCAGATGTCTCCACAGCACTCACGGTACAAGTTCAAAATACCAGCCAACCTACCATCCCCCAGCTGTGTTTATTTTTTCAGTGCACAAGCGAATTAAAATGAACAAACAAAAAAATGTAATCTGCCCATTAGTTAGTGTGTGGTGTTTGGAATTTCACACCATAATAGTATTGAATACTTACATATCATTGCATGCATTTGAAGAGTTAATATAATCAGCCAAATTTAAAGTGCATTGGCTAATTGGCATTCACCTATTTTCAGCATATGCTGCTTTGGCTAATTGGCTAATAGTCATTTGCTTTTTTTTCCACCAATTCAATCTTTTAGTATTTCTCTGTGGGATTTGAACCCATGAGTTCTTCAAGGTAGAAGTGCTGACTGCTAGCCTATTGGGTGTAGCACAGTCATACATAGAAAATACATAGAAAATACATTGACTAGTGTTTGATGTTTCTTCTCCCCGAGCTGTCTCTCCTGCTGCCACCATCTTCCCCCGCTGATGTGTTCTTCAGTGCAGCCGGTTACCCACTAATAAAAAAAAAAGCCGCTCTTCTTGTGGCGGTCTTCTGTGGCCATCCGATAATGTCACCTGGAGAGTCCGCTCCATGGCTATGTAAGAGACGCCACACAGCGGGTGACAACACAGCAGAGGAAGACCACCATGGAAAAAGAGCAGCTTTTTTTTTTATTAGCGGGTAACCAGCGGTGCGGAAGAAGACAGCAGATGAAGAACATGGCAGCGGCAGGAGAGACGGCTCTGGGAGAATACAGCTCGGGGAGAAGATGGAGGAGGGAGAGACAGCGTCTGGAGAAGATGGCCAAGGGAAGAAGACAGCTCGGAGCTATTTTACAATAAAGGACTTGTCAAAAACCGGCTATTGATTTTTTTTACATTTCACTGCTTTTTTTGGTGAATGGGTAGGGGTAAAATGTACCCTATACCTATTCACATAGGGGGCAGGATCTGGGAGCCAACTTTTAAAGGGGGCTTCCAGATTCTGATAAACCCCCTGCCTGCAGACCGACAACCACCGACCAGGGTTGTCGGGAAGAGGCCCTTGTCCCCATCAACATGGGGAAAAGGTGCTTTGGGGCATGTGGCCTGGTAAGGTTCAGAAGGGGAGGGTGCTCACTCGTCCCCCCCTATCCTGACCTCCAGGCTGCATGCTCGGATAAGGGTCTGGTATGGATTTTGGGGGGCCCCACATCAAATTTATTTTACAATTTGGTGTGGGGTTCCCCTTAAAGTTCATACCGAAGGGCCTGGTATGTACTGGGGGGACCCTACGACATTTTTTTCCTTGAATTTTGGAATTCCATACCATAATATTATTGAATAAGTACATACCATTGCATGCATTTGAAGAGTTAAAATATGGAATAAAGCAAGCTGATGTGCTTTGGCTAATTATGCTTCTGAGTACAATGCACACTTCTAGGAGGTAATGCTGTCAGTGGGATTTGAATTCATGGCTTGAACTTTTGGGGGCAGCAGGGTATAGCGCTATGCTACAGAGCTGAGCACTTACCTACAGAGAAAATACATTTACTAATGTTTGATTCAATACAATAATGTTTTGCATTTCAGGCATTAATATTATAGCAACAACCATGCTCATGCCGATGTGCCGATGTGGCATTGGCTAATAGGCGTTCGCCTCTTTTCAGCATACGCTGCTGAGTACAATGCAAGCTTTCAGTAGGTGATACCATCTGTGTGATTTTCAGCCATTTGAGCACAATTATATTGAGAACATATGTTTACTAGTGTTTGATGGTGGGACTACTTTATATTCTAGGTATAGCACAGTGACTTAGGCACCTTTCACACTTGTGCGACCTGAAAGTTGCGAGATTTTAATGCGACTTTAAGCAATGCCTGTGTAATCTTGAGGTCTATGGACGCAGGAGTCGCAGGGAAAGACACGCAACTTTCCCACGATTTTGCATCAGCAATTTTGCCGCAATTCCAGGGAATGCCTGTGTAAACTTGAGGTCTATGGACCTCAACTCGCATCAAAGTCAGACCAAAGTAGTACAGGGACTACGTTGAAGTCAGTGTTACTTGAAGTCCCACAGATATGAATGGTACACATTGAAAATCATGGGGTATGACTTGTCATACGACTCTGATGTCCAAAGTTGCACAAGTGTGACTCAGCCCGACTTTGTCAGCGATTTCAGAGACATCAGTGCACTTTCCTGCACAAATGTCTAGTGAAATCACATAGGTCCCAACTGTTCTCCTTTAAGAAGGTGTCCTATGCCTACCTACTTTTGCTAATAGGTGTCCCTTATACCCATCTCAAAAAGTTGGGAGGTAAGAAATCGCCCCCTGAAGTCGCCCAAAGTAGAGCAGGAACTACTTTTGGGAATTGTTGTGGCGTCGCACCAATTTGGACAGTTCCATTGCCATCAATAGGCGCCGATTTGGCCTACAATTTGACATGTCAATTCAGACCTATGTGAACATGGGTGAAGTTGCATAGATATTAGAGCTGCACGGTTCTGGCCAAAATGAGAATCACAATTTTTTTGCTTAGAATAAAAAGATCACGATTCTCGTGACATAAAATCTTTCACATTATCCCACAAGAAATTGGGCTAAGTTTTCTTTTTTTTTTTTTAAATCATTAAAGTAATTTTTTCCAAAAAAAATTGCATTTGAAAGGCGCAAATACAGTGTGACATAAAATATTGTAACAACCACCATTTTATTCTCTAGGGTCTCTACTAAAAATATATATATAATGTTGGGGGGTTTTAAGTAATTTTCTAGCAAAAAAAAAAATGATTTTAACCTGAAACCAACAAATGTCAGAAAAATGTTTAGTGTTTAAGTGGTTAAACTTTCCTCACTTACACAGAATTCTATTTAATTGACAAATTGTTACAAGGTTTCTAGTCAAGTTCACTGATAAAGAATGTTCTAATTCTTGGCAGACTTCCTGGTTTTTCGGCTGTGGCTTCAGAAGAGCAGAGAGAGTTCTTTGCAATAGCAAGAATCGTGAAACGCTTTTTTCAAGATCGTAAAGGGGAAAAAAATTACGATGACGATTAATCGTGCAGCTCTAATAAATATTAATGGAAATCAAGGGGGACAACTTTTCATGTGACTCTGAGGTCCAAAGCTCCATGAAAAGTCACCCAAGTGTGAAAGTAACCTAATGCGATTAATTGATAACACCTTTGAATAATGCCCCATTTGCAGTTGTGCGACCTTAAAATTGCACAGCTTTGTCATGACTTGAAGACTTGTCTGTGTAATCTTGTGGTGTATGGACCTCAAATTGCATCAGTCAAACCAAGGTAGTGCAGGGACGAATTTGCTACACTTTCAGGATGCACGAGTGACAATAGGGCCAAATTCAAAGGTGTTATCCTTGAATCTCATTCACACTGCTGCGACCTGAAAGTCACACTATTTTGCTGCCACTTTGCCGCTGCAACTTGGCCCCAACTTCTGGGAATGCCTGTGTAATATTGTACCCGATATACCTCAAGTCACACCAAAGTAGTACAGGGACTACTTTGAAGTTGGTGCGACTTAAAGTAGCACAGATATGAATGGTTGTCATTGAGAATCATGGGGTACAACTTGCCATGCAACTCAGAGGTCCAAATTTGCTGGAAAATTTGCCCAGCTGTGAAACAAGTCATATATATTTTAATAAAAGGATCTCTCATTTATACTTGCATAGTCCTTACTGATTTACATCAGCAGAACAAATGCAGGAAGTGATGTGTGCACATGGGACAGAAGCAAATGTGTGGTGATGCCAAACAAATCAATGAACCCCACCCACACCAAATCTAACTATGACATCCACCCCTGCATTGATTAAGTACAAGTACATATCCTACACTTACCCGGCCAATGAGCAGCGCCTCCTCTCTGCTAAAGAGACCTCGCCATGTCCACCTAGATTGAGATCCTGACCAGCACAAGAACTTCCGGGTGCATACAATGACTAATTTCCAGGTCAGAAGGTGAAACCACACTTTTGATTGCAGCTGCGAATATTTGATCTCAACCATGATTAGTATTTCTTTATTTTCAGATATGCAAATCTGTATTTCTACATACAGTATATTTGAAGGTAAACTTATGGGAGTTTGCTAAGAAATGGTGTCCCTGGGTTAGCAGCAGGTGAATAACAAAGGCAAAAGGCCCAGTTTGAGCCCTGGTTCACACTGACAGCAGGAGGAAATCGTTCAGCTGAACTCCCACAATTTCATTCCTGCATGTCAGTCCCGACTGTGGGGGCAACATCAGAGACATCGTTGCAGGTTTCTGCACCAATATCAATACAAATCGCACTAATTAGAACAGTGCAATTGCCACAGATTTGACATGTCAAATCACACCAATGTGAACCAGAGCTGACACATTCAAACACTGCCTATCCACCAGCTGAATTCATTACCTGCAATTCTCCACAGCTGTTAATGATAAAGGTGGAATCTTTATATATAACTTGCAGTTGTGCAGAAGCCTAAGTTTACATTGGAGCGATTGGTCATGCGATTTGAGAGATCAAATCGCGTGACTATTGGCAATGGCACTATTCCAATTGATGCAACATTTTTTTTTGTGGCACCGCATCAATTTGCTAAAGTAGTTCCTGCACTACTTTTGCCGATTTCAGGTGCAACTTCAATAGACATTTGTGTATGAAGCCACCTGAAATCACGCTGACCTTGCTACTTTGAAATCATGCTACTTCAAGTGAAGTAGCACAATTTCAAAGTAGCATGTGAACCAGGGCAAAGAGATTAGTTTTTTGGTGCACAAATACATATTGAAATAAAATATAAAAGAGATATTGCACTTTCCCAAAACCACCACCCACAAAAACTAAAGAAAGAAAAGTAGAAAGAAAAGTAGAAAGAAAAAAAAAAAAAAACCCCACACACCACAAGAGCTCAATGTACTTTTATTTTACCAGCAGAAAAAAATAAATTTACATTTACTAGCTTCAAAAAAATTTGGACAGGATATATGGTACTACATTTAGCAACGGAATTTTAAGGGCCCTGCTCATAGGAGCTTACAATCTAAAATTAGACAAAACCTTAGAGTGGACACAACTTTAATTTCAGTGTATAACGGGCAACACATCACATTATTATCTGAAAGATTATAGAAACATACTTAACAGTCATTCTTACAAAGCATTCCAACATAATATTGCAAAAGACTTATTCAAAACACCCACCACCAGCCCACAATCCACACATACATACATTGGTGACCATGTTCTACTGGAAGCTGCATGTCGGTGTACACAATTAAACGAGATCAAAAATAGTAGGTCAGCAGATGCTTCCAAACGATGTTTGCATGATCAGACAGGAACAATACACACACAACATTGACAGCATGGCCACATAAACCCACTTTTGATTGAAAAAATGCACAAGAATTTCATCAAATCTCCCAATATCATTCCTTCTCCATCACAACAAAAAACCTGACCTTCTCAGGCCAAACAAACCCCCCCTACTGCAGGCCTTTATATTAGAGAGGTTGTATTGTTAGCACACTGACACACCCAATAGAAGTACACGCCCACCAGTATCTTTCAATCTGTCTCTTCATGTATGTCTATAGTGATTGCACCTGATGAGCAGGAACACATAATAGTATTTGCAACTGTGTTAGCCTTGGCTATGTGCATCAAATCTCCAACTACAGGACAAAGATCAAAGTCCATTTGCATCCACATAAACAAAGCAACAGTTTTCTAAGCATATGTACCTGTGCAGTGTAAACCCTAAAATTTGAAATGTCCAAGTCCCTGGGCATGATTAGTGCTAATAAACATTAACATCAGTCCCTGGCTGCAATGAGCTTCCAATATAAAGTCCAAAATTTACTTTCTTACATTAGAACCTATTTCGACAGGAGACAAATAAGATGCCAGCATGTCTTTAGATTGTGGTGAGAAACCCACACAGGGAGAACATATAAACTTCAACACAAGCATTAGCATGTTGGTGGAAGTAAACCAACATCCCAGGTGCTGCTAGACAGAACTGCTACCCACTTAGCCACCAGGGCAGACCCACACATGTTCTCTGCATCTCTGTGGTGTGAACCAGCCCTAAGTCCATAGCCATGCTCAGTGTCACAAGCAATATACAGTATATTGGCGTAAGTATTGGGATGCCTGCCTTTAAACACACATGAACTGTAATGGCATCCCAGTATTAGTATTGGGTTCAAAACTCATTTGGCCCACCCTTTGCAGCTATAACAGCTTCAACTCTTCTTGTCCACAAGGTTTAGGAGTGTGTCTATGGGAATGTTTGACCATTCTTCCAAGTGCATTTGTGAGGTCAGGCACTGAAGTTGGACAAGAAGGCCTGACCTACAGTCTCCTCTCTAATTTATATCCAAGGTGTTCTGTTGTGTTGATGTCAGGACTCTGTGCAGGCCAGTCAAGTTCCTCCACCCCAAAATCACTCATCCATGTCTTTATGGACCTTGCTTTGTGCACTGGTCCAAATGATTTGGTGGAGGGGGATTATGGTGCGGGGTTGTTTTTCAGGGGTTGGGCTTGGCCTCTTAGTTTCAGATAAGGGAACTCTTAAGGCGTCAGCATACCAAGACAATTTGTAGAATTTCATGCTCCCAACTTTGTGGGGACAGTTTGGGGAAAGCCCCTTCCTGTTCCAACATGACTGCACACCAGTACACAAAGCAAGGTCCATAAAGACATGGATGAGCAAGTTTGGGGTGGAGAAACTTGACTGGCCTGCACAGAGTCCTGGCCTCAACCCGATAGAACACCCTTTGGCTGAATTAGAGTAGAGACTGCAAGCCAGGCCTTCTCATCCAACATCAGTGCCTGGCCTCACAAATGCACTTCTGGTAGAATGATCAAACATTCCCATAGGCAGACTAAACCTTGTGGACAGCCTTCCCAGAAGCTGTTCTAGCTGCAAAGGGTGGACCAAATCAAATTTTAACCCTACGGACTAAGACTGGGCTGCCATTAAAGTTCATGTGTGTGTAAAGGCAGGCGTCCCAATACTTTTGGCTATATAGTGTATCTGGAAAAGACTTACAATGGTGGTGGAACCCTCCTACACATAACTACTACAATTAGACATAGTTATAGGACCTGGGAAATGAGACAACTTCTCTACATGAAGTAACATGGTTGGGATTTGAACCCAGACCCTCAGAGATACTAAGCAGAAGTTCTAACCTCTAAGCCACAGAGCTGCCACGTGTGAGACCCTCCTACACATAACTACACATAACTACACATAACTACACATAAATACACATAAAAACACATTAATACTGCATTTTTATGGACATACAGGTGATGGAATTACATTACTCAAGAGTTATTCTTCTTGATTTATTCTGTGATATTTGGTGTTTTTTGTGGGTGAGAGTAGAATATTACCCTCAAATTTTTTGGGATTAAATTTTGATTTCTGATGTTGGTACACATATCACATTTTTTGGGCTCAAATTATGAATATTTGGAAATAATACAAAGCACAAAAAATTGTGATTCATTTTAAATTTTCATCAGCAATGGTATTGTTTGTGGCTTGTAAAGACACCTGTGTGAGTTTGGGGTAAAGATGGTTGTGAGATGAAGAAAAACAAGTGAAAGTGACAGAGAAAAATATATTTTACCAAAACATCAAAACATTCCACATTGTAGCATTATTAAAATCAAAATATTTTAAGTAGAAGCAACAATGTTGCAAAGGAAAATGTATTTCACAGAAAGATACATTTCATCTCAACATTAAAAGGTTTTTTTTTGTGAAAGTTAGAATTGTTCCATTAGAATCAGTGACTGAAACTTCATTTGGACTAAATTAGAGCAGATTTTAACTCCCAAAAAATGCTCTCTAATTAGCTCTCATTTTGGTATTTACTATACCTCCAGGTAAAAAAGACACTTGAGTTAAAATGAGAGTTATTTTCAGGTCTGAGCATGCTCAGTTGTGTTGGCACCTAGTTGCCCAAAACGGGGAATTTTTCACTTTTCAGACTTTTAAAGATATTTCAGTGTAGAAATCACTTTTTCACATAGTTTAAAAGCAGATAATCTTTAAATAATATACCACATATTTCAGTACCATTTAGGCAATTATATCATGCTCTAAACATTATTTCCATGTGCAATTCTCTAGGTTTTAGCAGAGTAAGGGTTTGGGCTCTATTTAGTTTCAGGGAGCTATAGTAAATTCGATTTTGGGAGTATTTTCTCACCAGCGCTATAGTGAATACCGTTTTAGCGGCAATTTGCGCGAATTAGCGCCATAGCGCTATAGTAAATGACCCCCACAGTGGTATTTTACAAGAATGAGCCAGATGAATAATATCTAAAGCCCTACTATCTTTAGCCTCTTTGGTAGGCATGAAGCCTACCTGATCAGGGTGGATGACAGTCTGAAGGAGAGGTTGTAATCTTGTAGCTACTATCCTTGTGAAAATGTTCAAAACGACATTTAATAAGGAGATCGGTCTATAGTTCTTACATTGGGTGAGGTCCTTGCCCTCCTTAGGAATGACTGCAATATGTGCCCTAAGAGTGTCAGTCGGTAAGGGTCGATCTTCTAGGAGGGAATTAAATGCTTTTGTAAATCTTGGACCTAAAATGGGAGCAAATATCTTGTAATAGACTACTGTATACCCATCTGGGCCGGGAGCTTTATGTGGCTTTAACATACTGATTGCGTTCATATATTCGTCAATTGATCAATAGAAAAAAAACACGCTAGGTCAAAAATAATATATACATTGAAACATATGTGAAAATAATTTAAAATTCACGATAACTGTAAACCAGAAAGTAAAGTCCAAAAAGCAGCAGCTCAACATGTGTTAACACAAATATACTGTATGAAGGGGAAAAAAGGCTGTGCTACAAATGGAAAGTCCATACAATAGTTCTTGGATGAACGGTGACCAATGCAATCTAATGACGAACCCCACGGTGAATCAAAAGATATATCAAACGTGCCACCACCTGAAGACAAACCTGCTTACCAGCTGGCAGGTAAGTCGGGCAGTTGGCTTATACCCAGCCAGGGCCTTTACTCATAGGGGAGATCCGCTGATGGACTGGAGGTTAGATGATAGGATGATTGGATACCCAGACCCCTCCTCACACCACACGACCTTACATAGACCACGAGACTCAGCCACTTTAATCTTGGTGTGCTTTGTGTATTTCTTCCAGATCTGGACAGTAATGGTGTAGAACTTCATCTCTGTGTAGGAGTTTCCTGTAGTAAAGACTGGTCACTGACGCATTCTCTCCTTGTGCAGGATGACTGGTCTTGTATCCACCCTCCTTGTAGTTTTCTACAGGCAGCTTGTCATGGGCGGGCCTGCAGGTCCCACTCACAGTTCTGCTCTCTTACTGTCCTCCATCCTTACTTCTGTCTTTTTTCCTTACAGACTGTAGGTCATCCCCTTTGTCAATTGATATCGGTGCATTTAGTCCCTCCGAGTCGTCGTCGGAGATTGATGGTAAACCTGAGGAGGCAAGGTACTCTCGAATTAATTGTTGCTTTTGTGCCGTTTGGTCTGACGGGGTATTCGTCTGTAAGTTATATAATGACTGGTAATATTTTCGAAAAACCTCTGCGATTTTATTAGATTTGAAGAAACGGTTCCCTCCATCAGAGTCTATATGTGGGACATAGTTTCTACGTGAGTTTTCCCTAAGTGAATGTGCCAGGAGTTTGCCTGATTTGTTCCCTTGTTTGTAGTGTACATTTCTAGCTCTCGCTGTCTGTATGCTGGCCTCCTGTTTCATCAAAGAAGAAAGTTTTTCCCGCTGTATTCTGAGATCTACTGCTACGGTTTGTGAAAGTGATTTTTTTATGTTTAGTCTCTAACTCTGCTACCAATTTTAATTGATCCTGAATCACTGTTTGTTTTTTTCTACTTATTTCCGTCGCCTTTTTAATCAATATACCTCGCATAACGCATTTATGTGTTTCTCATAGAATGAGTGGGGAGATTTCTTCTGAGTCATTTTCATTAAAGATTCTAATCAGTTCGCTAAAAAGCTCGTTCCGAAGTTGGCCTTCTTGTAGTAGCGATTCATTACATTTCCATGTCCATGGTCTGTTAGCCGGCTTAGACAGCTGAAGATCTAAAGACACCAGAGCATGATCTGTTACCGTTAATGTCCCGATGGTCGAGTTGACCACCGCTGGTAGTAAAGATTGAGATATTAACACATAATCGATTCTAGAGTAACTATTGTGTGGCGCCGAATAGAAAGTGTAGTCACGTTCGGCTGGATGCTGGACGCTCCAAACATCTACAAGTCGCATAGATTGTATAGCTTTTTTTATTCATCTAAGATATTGATAAGATAGATGTGTAGCGGATTTAGAAACGTCCAGTAAAGGATCAAGGGCCACATTCAAATCTTCACCCAGTATCATTCCACCCTCCATAAAAACCTGTAGATTATTAAGAATTCCATTAAGACAACTCAACTGTGCCTGGTTCGGTAAATAGATGGATGCCAAAGTAACTCGATGGCCAGCTAAGTCCCCTTTAAGAAAAAGGTAGCGTCCTTCCGGATCGCTCATCTGGTCGGCGTAGGACCATGGAACCGTCCCAGAAAGCAAGATACTCGCCCCCCCTCGTCTTAGAGTCTGGGGCTGTACTGTGGAAAACATATGGATATCTTTCATCTTTAAATTTTGGTGTCTTCCCGGGTTTGGAAATGTGTCTCTTGTATGAATACCACCTGAGCATGCATGCACCAGAGTTCACATGGGACCACTGTGCGCTTCTCCGGTATATTCAATCCATTGACATTCAGGGAGAGGCAGCGCACACTGGTCATAGCGAAGCCTGATACGGGAAAGAAGAGAGAGCGAGAGAAAAAAAAAAACACACACACAACAACAAAACAAAACAAAAACCACAAAAAAAAACCCCACACACCCCAACACACCAAAAACACAAAATTGAATACACAACAAACCACTAATAGGGCTCTAATTGAGCCTGCGCGCCCCTGCGATCTCCTCCTAGAATAGTCCAGGAGGAGATAGCACTGGGAGTCAAAAAAATTCCTATGTAGAGGAGCTGGAGAGTGACACCAATAGTGAGGATCATTCGGATCACATTAACATATATAGCACGTGTGATTCTTTATCCTAATATCCACAGCTTAGGTTTCATATCACGTATTCCATACCCGCCTTAAGAGGGGAAAAAAAAAAACCCACACAGCTCCTGTATATTTATGACTTATACTCCATTTACATTATCTGTTATTACCCATGTCTACCCCATCCCCCCCTCCCCTCCTGCCAGACATCTCCCACCCCCAGTATTCTTATTTCTGTAAAGTAATTTTCCACAGTGCCTGCTCTTCATAGTACAGCACTTAAATATTATCAAGCGGCCCCCACTGCCTCCACCTGCCCCCTCCCACCTACCTGGGGGCGGGCAGAAAAAAACAGGGGAGGGGGGGCAGAGGAAGGGGATGGGGGGAGGGAGATTCTAACACCCAGTTCTATTCCAGTCTAACACCTCTGAGGCTCCGTTCACACTAATGCGCTTTTTGATGCATTTTGCATTTTGCAGAAATGCATGAGAAATTTTTAACATGGGTTCCCATGGAACACATCCACATCAACGCTTCCCTGTACCTCTGCGTCTCTGGATAAGGGTCCGGGACTTCCCTTCATGCAAAATGCAGCGTTTTGCATGTAATTCAAGCATCAAAAACGCAAGTACAGAGTCTTCACAGCGCCTCCACAGCGCCCCCGCGGTACCCTCGTCACGCCCCAGGCCTTTCCCTTTCTTCCTTTTACACTGTATACAGTATAAAAGAAAACTGTAAAAAAAAAAAAAAAGCAAAACGCGGCAAAAACGCTGCTCAAAAACGCGGCAAGCACCACAAAAAACACTGCAGAAACGCAAAAAAGCAACATGCATAGATGTGAGTCGAGCCTTAGACATCTATAATGCTCATATAAACAGATAAATAAAGGATTAGCAAATCAGTACTTTGTCAAAGCATTATTTAGAAGTCATTCCTATTTGTAGAGAATAGAATATCTCATAAATTAAGTTCAATCATGCTATATCAAGCCAGTTTCAGTGTCAGTCCAGTCAAGAAGCAGAATAGGTGTCATAGACAGCCTAGCGAACATATCTGGCAATTGGGTGTGTGCACGTAGTACAAAAAATTGTTGGCCTTTCTGTATATGCAGGGAAAAGGGGAAACCCCATCTATATGTAGCACCTTCTTCACGTAATTTGCCTAATAGGGGCTTCATGCTACGGCGCATCTGTAAAGTATATTTTGAAAGGTCCGGCAGAATCTGTATAGTTGCTCCAATAAAATCAATAGTACCCAATGACCATGCCTTCCAGATAATTTCTTCTTTAATAATATAGAAATGTACTCTGCATAGGGTGTCCCTCGGTCTACCATCTGACAAAGGAGCATTGCCTTGTATCCGATGAACTCTGTCTAGTTCAATATCCGCTGTCGAATCCCTCCCAGGATTTTATTTAATATGACCGTAACAGTGGGGCGCAGCTCTTTAGCGGACGTGGTCTCAGGGATACCCCGAATTTTTAAGTTATTCCTCCTGCTCCTATTTTCTAAATTGTCCTGTTGAAGTCGCACATTATGTAGATACTGCGACTGTGCCGCTAACTTAGCCTCCAGAGTCGCTATTTTTTGTTCTGCTGTGGTCTGGTTTTGTTCAATGGTGTCTACCCTGAATGTCAAGCTATGCAATGACTCTTTGACCTCCTTGAACTCTTCTCTAAGTACTTACTGTAGAGTAGCGGTCATTCGGTCCATACCTGCCTTAGTAGAAAGTGTAGAAAAAAAGGAATTCGTATTCTAATCGGCCGACAGAGATGGCAAAACTGGGATGGCAGATCCAGTTGTGCCAATTATATCAGATATTTCTTTAGAGGGTGTTGGTGCATACTGACGTATATGCTGGTGTGTAAGCTGATGTATATGCTGGTTAACCTGACCTGAAAGTCCATCAGCTGTTTGCCCCGTCTGCATGTTAATAATTATACTGGTACTTGTAGTATTGTTAGTGCTATTAACCCCCTTTTTGGCTCTTGTGTCCGGTTTGTTTACTGGTGTGTATTTTCCTTTAGCTTCCTGTATCGGAACCCCAATAGGCCCCTCAGTAAACTCCCCAGCAAGCTCACCTGTCTGGGATTCCAGTGCTTGATGATTGACGGTCTGTGTGAAAAACCTGTGGATCGCCTTCTGATATCCCCACATTCACAGTTAGAACTGTAGGTCTCGAGTGTCCCGAGTGTCTCGAGCGTCCACGCTTGGTGATCCGGATAGCGCAGGTACCCGTTCGGCTTTATTCGGCAGGTCTCGGCTCACAACAGGACTCAGCTCCTGATTACACTTTGAGGGCTTTGAGGGCAGCAGCTCAGGTGACGTCAGCACCGCAGGTATCGCGGAACTCTGAAACACAGAGCCTGCCTGTGATCGCAAGGGATAGTAACTGGTAAGTAGGGCGCTACGTGTAACAGGTCTGGTACCAAGCTCTTTCCTGACTGCACGGGGGCCTCTGGGCATCTCCCTCTGCATCTGCTGCTCCCTCTGTCCCTCTGGTCCTGGTAGGAAAAGGCAGGTAGCCCGTTCCAGAGAGATGAGATGGGATGAAATAGAGTGTAAACGGGCAGTACACTGTAGCGCACGATAGTCCTGGGATCAAATGCTGGGATCAACAGAAAAAAGCAATAGACAGTCCAATAGTTCAATAGACAGTCCTCACGGCACTACAGCAGACAGGCGATGTCCGAATTCTGAAATCTGAAGTCATCAGCCGTCTCACCAGCCATGGAATCCACATCCCCAGTAAATAGGACACAAATAATGGCAGGTAACTGCAGACATCAGAGGAGGCACACATTCACTCTGAGACTGGCCAGAATTTTGAGTGTCAGCATCAGACAGCAAGCATCAGGAGTCAGGAGTTAGTTAGAGATTAACACTAGCCATCAGGCATCAGGCATTGATTGATCGGGGAGAAGCCTCCAATTAGTGCCTCCAGCTCCCTCTCACTCGCACTTTCACTCCATTCTCTCCATTACTGTGTCGCTTTAACTGACAATTGCGCGGTCGTGCGACGTTGCTCCCAAACAAAATTGATATCCTTTTTTTCCCACAAATCGAGCTTTCTTTTGGTGGTATTTGATCACCTCTGCAGTTTTTATTTTTTGCGCTATAAACAAAAATAGAGCGACAATTTTGAAAAAAAAAGCAACATTTTTTACTTTTTGCTATAATAAATATCCCCAAAAAATATATAAAAAAACGATTTTTTTTTCCTCAGTTTAGGCCGATACGTATTCTTCTACATATTTTTGGTAAAAAAAATTGCCATAAGCATTTATTAATTGGTTTGCGCAAAAGTTATAGTGTCTACAAAATAGGGGATAGTTTATGGCATTTTTATTAATATTTTTTTTTTACTAGTAATGGCGGCGATCAGCGGTTTTTATCGTGACTGCGACATTATGGCGGACACATCGGACAATTTTGACACATTCTTGGGACCATTGGCATTAATACAGCAATCAATGCTATAAAATTGCATTGATTACTGTAAAAATGTCACTGGCAGTGAAGGGGTTAACCACTAGGGGGCGGGGAAGGGGTTAAGAGTGTCCTAGGGAGTAATTCTGTCTGGGGAATGGGCTAGCAGTGACACGACACTGATCGCTGCTCCCGATGAGAGGGAGCAAACGATCAGTGTCCTGTCCCCTGAAGAACGGGAAGATGCCAGTGTAAACACAGCATCTCCCCGCCCCGTTCTTCAGCTTCGTGACACGATCACAGGCACCCAGCGGACATCGAGTCAGCGGGTCCATGGGCATGGTCCCAGAGCTTTGAATGACAATTACTCAGTCATGCAACACTGTACCCATTTGAAATGTTTGTCCTTTTTTTCACACAAATGGAGCTTTCTTTTGGTGGTATTTAATCACCGCTATAAATCAAAAAAGACTGAAAATTCTGTAAAAAAAAAAAAAAAAAAATTTGTTTCTGTTAAAATTTATTGCAGAGTATTGGCGAGTATTGGCAGAGTATTGCATAGTATTACATAGTATTACATAGTATTGCAGAGTATTGGCAGAGTATTGGCAGAGTATTGCAGAGTATTGCATAGTGTGGCAGAGTACTGGCAGAGTATGGGCACTGAGCAGCGCTGTGGGCTGGATCTGTAGTGCCCACAGCGCTGCAAATGATCTCTCCCTTTCTTCTCTCACACTGTACCGATCGGTACAGAGAGGGGAGGGAGGAATCAACATCATGACATGACGCCGATTTGTTTACAAGTGATGCTCCCTCATTTGACGGAGTGATCACATGGTAAACGGCCGCTATCCTCGGCCATTTACCGTGATCCGTGATGCCCCAGCGGTCACGGATGTTTCCGGGTGCACGCCCCAGGGGGCGCGCGGTAGCGCGATTCTGTTAGGACGTCCTATGGACGTCCACCCAGAAAAAGCCGACCGCACTGTTGCCGTCTTTCGGCTATGGCCCGGTCGGCATGTGGTTAAATTACAAGGTTGAAACGCTTTAAAAAACATTTCGTGGGGCAAAGAACCACTTTCAACAAGTGCCTCAAACCAATATTGGTCCTATGGGGCGTCCAGCAGTGGTTCTCAGGGAGACTTCACTGAACATGCAGCTTCTGATATTTGCAACAGGATACCAATGCAAAGACTCCATCATACAAAATAGGTTCACAGTGTCATGGAATTTTCTGTTTGATCTTTGTCTCTCTCTGGTGTCCTTGAATATAAAGGTGCTTCTGAAAATTTGGACAGGACAGGTCCTTTCCACCTACTGAGCAGGCCTTGGCTTTCACTGCTCTCCCAGATGTCATCAGCACCACCAAACCCATTTCTGGTCAAATAAAATCTGTTATGGCAAGGTTCAGGACAGCACCTCAATCCAATGAGACTACTTTTAGTAGCCTTTTTATGGAATCGGCTAGACTAAAGCTGCAGGGATTCTCATCCAAGGTTGTTCAGACCTTGGTGACTAGGAGATCATTCATGAACGCTACATATGAGAGGATATAAAAGACGTTTGTTTTGTTTGCTCAGCAAAAGCTTTCTCTCTTGTGTTGCCTGCTCTAGCCAATATCCTGGACATTTTACAGTCAGCACTAGAGGTTGGTCTAGCATACAACTCCATTTAAGGTACAGATAGCTACTTTATCTTTCACAGGCTGCAGATGGGCGCAAAAGCCAGTGACCAGAGGCTTATTGCAGATGACAATCTATATATGACCTTGAGGGAAATCCTTGTTCCCTCTGTGGGACTTAGGCTTGGATCAGAGAGCACCCTTTGATCCAATGGTTTTATTTCCATTGAAGTACCTCACAGTAAAACTAGTTCTTCTACTACTTCAGACAAAGGGATGTTGAAAATTGCAACACTTTCCTGCAAGGGCCCTTTGGTGTCTTTTTTTTTTTTTTTACCAGAAATACTTATTTGACTAGAAGGGTGGCAGCCTTTGGGGCAGTTATGCCAGGATTGCTGGGAAGATATGTGTATGATGGTTATGTTGAAGGTCTTGTGCGGCCTTCACTCAACCTTACAAACTAAATAGGCAGTCAGCAAGTTTGGGACAAGAGAGATTAATTCTTTTTGGCTTTGGCAGCTTTTTTTTGATTGTCAATGTCTCTTTTCATTTGTTCTCTCGTGCCCTATATTTAGCTATTGTATATTCCGTTGTTTGCTGACGTGAGGTGGGCCAGGAAAACTGAAAAATTGTTATCAAATACTTTACGTAATTTTCCTTTCCTGGCCCATCCTCACATCAGCACAGGATTCCCTCCCTAGTGGCCTGTAGTAGGCTAGTTTATCGAACACCTTAGTTGGGGGAAGGGCTGTCTTTTATTTAGCTAGGAACATGTGGTCCTATGGGGTTCCAGAGGAGGTGTTAACTCATTGTGTGCTGACGTGAGGATGGGCCAGTAAAGGAAAATTACGGTAAGTATTTGATAACAATTTTCAGTTTTCAGCCTCTAAATGCCCCTGTATGTTAACCTATATGGCCATGCACACATACTGTAGGTGTTTACAGGTGTATTAGAAGAGGAGCATTTAGAAGCTGAAAAAAACATCACCTATGTGTTCAGGAGAGGAACATTTAAGCAGAAAAAAACACTTGACCTAAATGCACCTAAACACTGGGATCATTAACATTTGAGCATTCTTTCATTTCAATGGCCAGAATAAATTAATATTCTGGGCAACGTAATAAATTAATGCCCAAACACTTGATGTGCCTAAAAGCATTTGCAATTGCAGTTTTAGGTGCATTTTTTTGTAATGCTTTTATTCTATCAAGAGAAAAGGCATTCAGAGTAGCTGGAGAAATGCCCATGAGGCCTATTACTGTCACAGGCAACTAAAACCTCTCAATTCTGCTCCCTGTCACAATAATACTGAGTGAACGATCGCAGTGTCAGGGACCCAAGTCCCTGTAAGATGCATTAGTGAAGGCCAGTGCCGGAACTGCGGAATTCTGGTACTGGGCTTCAGGATTAGGCCTGCATCTGCAGGATGCTGGTATTTTAATGAAATCTCAGGATGGTCCTGCCCATTCTGGGATGGTTGGGAGGTATTGAAAACTGAACTGATTTTTTGCAATATTCCCTGAACAGCAATAACGTTTATTTCATTGCTACCTGGGGTAACATTTGAAGAAGTAATTACATTGTGCTCTCTAAATTTACAGACACAAAATCAATGCATCTATGAAAAGCCTGGTTACTGAATGTGGTAAAAAGTTTAAAGTGACACTGTCACTTTCAGATTCAGAGCAAAATCATAGGTCCCCCTGATCTACTCACCCCTCTTACTGACTTTTACCTTCCCCCTTAGCACTCCCCCTTCTCAGTTTTTACAGGCTAAGGCTCTGAGCTGATAGCTTTGTGCAAGTTCTGTGCCATTCTATCATTGAGTTTACAGCAAAGAGACAGTGCCCAAGCCTTTAGATTAGTCAATCAGGTACAGAGTACTGCATCACGGGAGAAAAGGGAAAATGTGCTCCAAAAATAACATACAGTGCCTTAAAAAAGTATTCATACCCCTTGATATTTTCACATTTTGTCATGTTACAACGAAACACGTAAATGTGTTTTATTGAGATTTTATGTGATAGACCATAGTGTGACCACACCACACTTTTCAGATATTTACTTGTAAAAAAAAATTGAAAAACATTTATCATTTTCCTTCCACTTCACAATGATGTGCCACTTTGTGTTGGTCTATCACACAAAATCCCAATAAAATACATTTATGTTTTTGGTTGTCACATGACAAAATGTGAAAAATTTCAAGGGGCATGAATAATTTTTCAAGGCACTGTAGATATCAGCAGAAGCAGGAAATAACTATCAGTTAAAACCCATGTTTTAGTTCTGTGTGGTTGATGGCTAGTTGCATTATATACTTGCCTCTTGTGTTTATCACACGAGACATCCCTTTTTACCAGTGTTCCCAAGTTCCATCCTACTTTTGTAGATGTTAGGCAGCCAAATGGCTTTGTCATACTCTCTCCATATAGTTTTCCGTAATGCAGGATAAACACATAATTGCTGTTATATTTTTTCTTTATATGTGCTAATAGGGCAAGAACAAAAATTGCTGTATGGAAATAAGACTCAACTATACCCTCTGTAGTTATGTCCTAATTTGCAAATACATAAACATTATTGGTAAGTTGTCTTAAAATATCGTGATCAATACACAAGCATGAGCGAGTGTGCTTTTTATTCTAGGATTTCATTTTAGCATCAGTCATTTTCAGCTTATGCTGTATGTATGTAATTTAGGTTTAACAAAAAAATACTTATTCTGACCTTTCATATGCAAATTGATTTATAATTATTCATACAACTATCTAAAATACCATGAAAACAGAAAATCCTACATTAAAAAGTATTATATACTCATGCTTTATGGATTTGATTTTTGCCCCAGTCGGGAAGATAAAAGCCCTGTTTAATTATATATGTTCATAGGAATCCTCATAGTTGCCTACTGCATCCTGCATTTTTTTCTGCATAGAAGCACAGTATGATGATTGCGGTATATCCAACAGTTCCTAGAAGACTTACAGAATGGAATTAAGCAAACCCTTATTCATTCTTTAGGCGTCTTGTCATGTGCTTGATCTTCCCACAACAGTTGTTTAAAAAAGATGCTGGTTGCACTACCTAACATATTGATACTCTAATTCACTCTAATGCCTACAGATCAGTACATAAAACATACATTGCATGACACAGAAAGGATATAAAAGCACTAAGTACATTTAAAACTATTGTAATCACAACTGCAAGTCAGCTACATGACTGTATTATACCTGTCACTAATGCCACTACTGTAAAGAGGATACATTTCTGCACTACCATATCCAGTCTGTATAAAGGTATTCCTTTAAAAATACAGGAATTCAAGGTATTTTTTTCTGTTCTGATGACAGTTCTACTTTGAACTGTAACAACAAATCCATAAATTTCATGTTACTTGTCCTATTTATGCTATATCATATGCCAACAATTCCCAGAGACAAGTTTGATATCTGTAAATATAAAATATCCAATGTTCTAATATTTTCAGACATCTCTTATTTTCCTTTATACTCACATTTCAAACAGGGATTTCATTACTTTTAAGATTTCTAGCAATTTTCTGATCCAGTGATTTGTTGCACACCTGACTAAGCACTGTGACACACTTGGGTGTCCGTAGCTTAAAATCACTGCCTACACAATGTGGGATCCAATACGTTCTCCTTGCTTAGCTTGTTAAAAACAAAACTATCTTCCCTCTATGTCTTTCAATCTGTCATTCCTTCCTTTACATGACAACCTGCACATAAAGTTTCTGATATCTGTAATTTATTATCATTTATATGGTACAAGCAGAATTTGATTTTACACCCTATTAATTTCACCATCTGTTTTACAACTTACATAGAAAATACTACTCCAATTACTTTTTCAGGGCTTTTTCCCAATTTTCAGTGCTTAAACACTTCTTTCTTTCCTGGTTTTAATCAAAGTTACTGAACCTTATGTTTTACAAATGGAAATACATTTTCTGCTGGCTGTTTCAAAATCTGTCTTGCAGGGTTGAGCGTGTGGGCATTTTATTTTCTTTAAATCTTTTGTCTGTTGAGTTATTTTATATTTTAAAAAATATGTATGTTGCCAGTTTATAGAGGAAATCTTTAAGTTGTGCAACTGTTTGAAATAGGGAGGATGCATCATTTTAGGAAACAGGATTGAATAAAGTACAGTAAAATACCTTTTCCCTGTTCTGTCATATGCCTGTTTCCATAGCCTTATTAAATAGAATGTTAGTTATAACAAGTAGGAATATACAAAAATCATATTGTAACTATTGACCATTTGATGCCTTTATGTGACTATCTGGTTGTTACACGTGTATTGTCCTAATCACTAATTTCTTGTCTGCATTTTGTCAAGATTGCTCATTTGTTTCCTTCGTATTACTACAACTTTTTGGTGTTGATTTACTAAAGGCAAATACAAGTGCACTTGCGCCAGAGCTTAGTAAATGAGGTAATGCTTCACTTTGCAACGGATACTCAATCACATGCAAGGAGAATAAAAACAGCATTTTTACTTGTACATGATTGGATGATAGATATCAGCAGAGCTTCCCCTCCGATCTAGAGCAAATGCACTTGAAGTGCACAGTATATTTGCCTTTAGTAAATCAACTTCCACATTTCTTCTCCATATATTGTCAGGATCTCCCTTTTGTTTACCATTTGTTTTTATTCCTCACAAAAGCGAAAAGTAAATAAAATTGCTGACACAGCATTTGATGTTTTTTATTAAAATAAAATAAAATTGCCCATGAAGCAAATTGATCGCCAATCACAACATCCAGTGATGCAGATCTATGTCATCAGGATGCTGAAAGAAAAAAAATGTCAACCACTGTCACAATCCAATCTGTCATTCGCATCATTTTCCAGTCCCTGCAAATATAAGAAAACAAATGAGAGAGTTCTCTTTGGTGATGTTACATAGTTACATAGTAGGTGAGGTTGAAAAAAGACACAAGTCCATCAAGTCTAACCTATGTGTGTGATTATGTGTCAGTATTTCATTACATATCCCTGTATATTGCGGTCATTCAGGTGATTATCTGTTTCTTGAAGCTATCAATGCTCCCCGCTGAGACCACCGCCTGTGGAAGGGAATTCCACATCCTTGCCGCTCTTACAGTAAAGAACCCTCTACGTAGTTTAAGGTTAAACCTCTTTTCTTCTAATTGTAATGAGTGGCCATGAGTCTTATTAAACTCTCTTCTGTGAAAAAGTTTTATCCCTATTTTGGGGTCACCAGTACAGTATTTGTAAATTGAAATCATATCCCCTCTCAAGCGTCTCTTCTCCAGAGAGAATAAGTTCAGTGCTCGCAACCTTTCCTCATAACTAAGATCCTTCAGACCCTTTATTAGCTTTGTTGCCCTTCTTTGTACTCCATTTCCAGTACATCCCTCCTGAGGACTGGTGCCCAGAACTGGACAGCATACTCCAGGTGCGGCCAGACCAGAGTCTTGTAGAGCGGGAGAATTATCGTTTTATCTCTGGCGTTGATCCCCCTTTTAATGCATGCTAATATTCTGTTTGCTTTATTAGCAGCAGCTTGGCATTGCATGCCATTGCTGAGCCTATCATCTACTAGGACCTCTCTATCCTTGCGGTGTAGGGTATACCCTTGAATGTTTGCCAGCCAATCATGAGAGCTGTTGAACCAGGTCTCTGAAATTCCCACAAAATCCAAATCCTCCTTGTACAACAGTATCTTTAGTTCACCCATCTTGTCCGCCATGCTCCTGGCATTGGTGAACATGCCACATAGTTTAGACCGGTCACATATTGTCCTCGTATTAGGTGTTTCAAGATTGCAACTAGGACTTGCTACTATACTCATCTTGTGTTTGTGTGCTTTGGTTAACCTACCACTAATGCCCCCAATACTACCCTCTGGAATATCTTCCGCGCTGGCTATCACTGTCTCTGGACCCTCCCCCCCATCGCCTAGTTTAAAAACCCCTCTAACTTTTTGGCCATCTTCATTCCCAGCAGATCTGCACCCTCCATGTCATTGACCAAATATAGATATGACCATATTTGGTCAGTCATGTCATGGGGATCTGTTTACTTTTAGTAGGGGAAAACTGGAAGATGTCATTTACAGCAAAAATGAGCAATGGGAACAGATTATGTTTGTGGTCAGTGTTTTTTTTTTTACCAAGGAGTAGGCATACTATATAGGTATACTGTACACTCTTTACTCATTCACATAGGAAAGGGGCAGTATCTAGGGTCAACCTTATTGTTGGGGTCGGTTAAGCTTCCAACTTGAAGACCCCCACAGTGGCTGCTGGTGCTCAAAATTTTTTGGGGGGCGCAAACAAACTGAAAAATACTGAACCCCCCCATCAAATACAGAAACTTGTGCCCGTCAAATTCAGCTACTTGTGCCAGTCAAATGCAACCATTGTGCCCATCAAACGCAGCCACTGTACCCATCATACACAGCCACTTGTGCCCATCATATGCAGCCACTTGTGCCCATCGTATGCAGCCACTTGTGCCCATCGTATGCAGCCACTTGTGCCCCATCATATGCAGCCACTTGTGCCCATCATATGCAGCCACTTGTGCTCATCGTATGCAGGCACTTGTGCCCCATCATATGCAGCTACTTGTGCCCATCATATGCAGCCACTTGTGCCTCATCATATGCAGCCACTTGTGCCTCATCATATGCAACCACTTGTGCCCATCATATGCAGCCACTGTGCCCATCATATGCAGCCACTTTTGCCCATCATATGCAGCCACTTGTGCCAAACAAATGAAGCCACTTGTGCCCGTCAAATGCAGCCACATGTGCCCACCAAATGCAGCCACTTGTGCCAATCAAATGCAGCCACTTGTGCCAATCAAATGCAGCCACTTGTGTCCATCATATGCACACATTTGTGCCCATCATATGCAGCAAATTGTGCCTAGTATATACAGCCACATGTGCCCAGTAAATGCAGCCACATGTGCCAATCAAATGCAGCCACTTTTTCCCATCACATGCAGCCACTTGTGCCTGTCAAATGCAGCCACTTGTGCCCAGTATATGCAGCCACTTGTGCCAATCAAATGCAGCCACTTGTGCCCATCATATGCAGCCATTGTGCCCATCAAATGTAGCCACTGTGCCCATCATACGAAGCCACTTGCGCCCATCATATGCAGCCACTTGTGCCCAGTATATGCAGCCACTTGTGCCAATCAAATGCAGACACTTGTGCCCATCATATGCAGCCATTGTGCACATCAAATGTAGCCACTGTGCCCATCATACGCAGCCACTTGTGCCCATCATACGCAGCCACTTGTACCCCATCACATGCAGCCACTTGTGCCTCATCATATGCAGCCACTGGTGCCCATCAAATGCAGCCACTTGAGCCTTATCATTTGCAACCACTTGTGCCCATCATATGCAGCCACTGTGCCCATAATACGCAGCTACATTTGCCCATCATATGCAGCCACTTGTGCCAATCAAATGCAGAAACTTGTGCCCATCAAATGCAGACATGTGTGCCAATCAAATGCAGCCACTTCTGCCCAGTATATGCAGCCACTTTTGCCCATCAAATGCAGCTACTTCTGCCCAGTATATGCAGCCACTTCTGCCCAACATATGCAGCCACTTGTGCCCAGTATATGCAGGCACTTAAGCCCAGTAAATGCAGTCACTTGTGCCAATCAAATGGAGACACCTTTTCCCATCATATGCAGCCACTTGTGCCCATCAAATGCAGCCAGTTGTGCCCAGTATATGCAGCCACTTGTGCCAATCAAATGCAGCCACTTGTGCCCATCATATTCAGCCATTTGTGCACGTCAAATGCAGCCACTTGTGCTTGTCAAATGCAGCCAATGATGCTAATCAAATGCAGCCACTTGTGCCCATCATATGCAGCCATTTGTGCCTGTCAAATGCAGCCACATGTGCCCGTCAAATGCAGCCAATGGTGCCTGTAAAATTCAGCCAATTGTGTCCATCATATGCAGCCACTTGTGCCCATCACATGCAGCCACTTGTGCCCAGTATGTGAAGCCACTTGTGCCCCATCATATGCAGCCACTTGTCCCCATGAAATGCAGCCACTTCTGCCCAGTATATGCAACCACTTGTGCCAATCAAATGCAGCCACTTGTGCCCAGTATATGCAGCCACTTGTGCCCAGTATATGCAGTCACTTGTGCCCATGAAATGTAGCCAGCGGTGCCCATCAAATGCAGCCACTTGTGGCCATCAAATGCAGCCACTTGTGCCCCATCATATGCAGCCACTTGTGCGACATCATATGCAGCTACTTGTGCCCCATCATATGCAGCCACTTGTGCCCATCATATGCAGCCACTTGTGCCAATCAAATGCAGCCACTTGTGCCAGTCAAATGCAGCCACTTGTGCCAATCAAATGCAGCCAATTGTGCCAATCAAATGCAGCCACTTGTGCCCAGTATGTGCAGCCACTTGTGCCCCATCATATGCAGCCACTTGTCCCCATGAAATGCAGCCACTTCTGCCCAGTATATGCAACCACTTGTGCCAATCAAATGCAGCCACTTGTGCCCAGTATATGCAGCCACTTGTGCCCAGTATATGCAGTCACTTGTGCCCATGAAATGTAGCCACTGGTGCCCATCAAATGCAGCCACTTGTGTCCATCAAATGCAGCCACTTGTGCCCCATCATATGCAGCCACTTGTGCGACATCATATGCAGCTACTTGTGCCCCATCATATGCAGCCACTTGTGCCCATCATATGCAGCCACTTGTGCCAATCAAATGCAGCCACTTGTGCCAGTCAAATGCAGTCACTTGTGCCAATCAAATGCTGCCAATTGTGCCAATCAAATGCAGCCACTTGTGCCAATCAAATGCTGCCACTTGTGCCCATCATAGGCAGCCACTTGTGCCCCATCATATGCAGCCACTTGTGCCCATCATATGCAGCCACTTGTGCCTCATCATTTGCAGCCACTTGTGCCTCATCATATGCAACCACTTGTGCCCATCATATGCAGCCACTTTTGCCCATCATATGCAGCCACTTGTGCCAAACAAATTAAGCCACTTGTGCCCGTCAAATGCAGCAACTTGTGCCAATCAAATGCAGCCACTTGTGCCCAGTATATGCAGCCACTTGTACCAATCAAAAACAGCCACTTGTGCCCATCATATGCAGCCATTTTTGCCTGTCAAATGTAGCCACTTGTGCTCATCAAATGCAGCCAATGGTGCCTGTCAAATGCAGGCACTTGTGCCCATTATATACAGCCACTTATGCCCCATCATATGTAGCCACTTGTGTGCTATCATATACAGCCACTTGCGCCCGATCATATGCAGCCACTTGTGCCCCATCATATGTAGCCACTTCTGCCCATCATATGCAGCCATTTGTGCCTGTCAAATGCAGCCACTTGTGCTTGTCAAATGCAGCCAATGGTGCCGTCAAATACAGTCACTTGTGCCCCGTCAAATGCAGCCACATGTGCCCACCAAATGCAGCAACTTGTGCCAATCAAATGCAGCCACTTGTGCCAATCAAATGCAGCCACTTGTGTCCATCATATGCACACATTTGTGCCCATCATATGCAGCAACTTGTGCCTAGTATATGCAGCCACATGTGCCCAGTAAATGTAGCCACATGTGTCAATCAGATGCAGCCACTTTTTCCCATCACATGCAGCCACTTGTGCCTGTCAAATGCAGCCACTTGTGCCCAGTATATGCAGCCACTTGTGCCAATCAAATGCAGCCACTTGTGCCCATCATATGCAGCCATTTGTGCCAGTCAAATGCAGCCATTGTGCCCATCAAATGTAGCCACTGTGCCCATCATACGCAGCCACTTGTGCCCATCATACGCAGCCACTTGTGCCCCATCACATGCAGCCACTTGTGCCTCATCATATGCAGCCACTTGTGCCCATCAAATGCAGCCACTTGAGCCTTACCATTTGCAACCACTTGTGCCCATCATATACAGCCACTGTGCCCATAATACGCAGCTACATTTGCCTATCATATGCAGCCACTTGTGCCTATCAAATGCAGAAACTTGTGCCCATCAAATGCAGACATGTGTGCCAATCAAATGAAGCCACTTCTGCCCAGTATATGCAGCCACTTTTGCCCATCAAATGCAGCCACTTCTGCCCAGTATATGCAGCCACTTGTGCCCCATCATATGCAGCCACTTCTGCCCATCATATGCAGCCATTTGTGCCTGTCAAATGCAGCCACTTGTGCTTGTCAAATGCAGCCAATGGTGCCGTCAAATGCAGTCACTTGTGCCCCGTCAAATGCAGCCACATGTGCCCACCAAATGCAGCAACTTGTGCCAATCAAATGCAGCCACTTGTGCCAATCAAATGCAGCCACTTGTGTCCATCATATGCACACATTTGTGCCCATCATATGCAGCAACTTGTGCCTAGTATATGCAGCCACATGTGCCCAGTAAATGTAGCCACATGTGTCAATAAAATGCAGCCACTTTTCCCATCACATGCAGCCACTTGTGCATGTCAAATGAAGCCACTTGTTATGCCCAACATATGCAGCCACTTGTGCCCAGTATATGCAGGCACTTAAGCCCAGTAAATGCAGTCACTTGTGCCAATCAAAAGGAGACACCTTTTCCCATCATATGCAGCCACTTGTGCCCATCAAATGCAGCCACTTGAGCCTTACCATTTGCAACCACTTGTGCCCATCATATGCAGCCACTGTGCCCATAATACGCAGCTACATTTGCCCATCATATGCAGCCACTTGTGCCTATCAAATGCAGAAACTTGTGCCCATCATATGCAGACATGTGTGCCAATCAAATGAAGCCACTTCTGCCCAGTATATGCAGCCACTTTTGCCCATCAAATGCAGCCACTTCTGCCCAGTATATGCAGCCACTTGTGCCCCATCATATGCAGCCACTTCTGTCCATCATATGCAGCCATTTGTGCCTGTCAAATGCAGCCACTTGTGCTTGTCAAATGCAGCCAATGGTGCCGTCAAATGCAGTCACTTGTGCCCTGTCAAATGCAGCCACATGTGCTCACCAAATGCAGCAACTTGTGCCAATCAAATGCAGCCACTTGTGCCAATCAAATGCAGCCACTTGTGTCCATCATATGCACACATTTGTGCCCATCATATGCAGCAACTTGTGCCTAGTATATGCAGCCACATGTGCCCAGTAAATGTAGCCACATGTGTCAATAAAATGCAGCCACTTTTCCCATCACATGCAGCCACTTGTGCATGTCAAATGAAGCCACTTGTTATGCCCAACATATGCAGCCACTTGTGCCCAGTATATGCAGGCACTTAAGCCCAGTAAATGCAGTCACTTGTGCCAATCAAAAGGAGAAACCTTTTCCCATCATATGCAGCCACTTGTGCCCATCAAATGCAGCCACTTGTTCCCAGTATATGCAGCCACTTGTGCCAATCAAATGCAGCCACTTGTGCCCATCATATTCAGCCATTTGTGCACGTCAAATGCAGCCACTTGTGCTTGTCAAATGCAGCCAATGATGCTCATCAAATGCAGCCACTTGTGCCCATCATATGCAGCCATTTGTGCCTGATAAATGCAGCCACTTGTGCCCGTCAAATGCAGCCAATGGTGCCTGTCAAATTCAGCCAATTGTGTCCATCATATGCAGCCACTTGTGCCCATCACATGCAGCCACTTGTGCCCAGTATGTGCAGCCACTTGTGCCCCATCATATGCAGCCACTTGTCCCCATGAAATGCAACCACTTCTGCCCAGTATATGCAACCACTTGTGCCAATCAAATGCAGCCACTTGTGCCCAGTATATGCAGCCACTTGTGCCCAGTATATGCAGTCACTTGTGCCCATGAAATGTAGCCAGTGGTGCCCATCAAATGCAGCCACTTGTGCCCATCAAATGCAGCCACTTGTGCCCCATCATATGCAGCCACTTGTGCGACATCATATGCAGCTACTTGTGCCCCATCATATGCAGCCACTTGTGCCCATCATATGCAGCCACTTGTGCCAATCAAATGCAGCCACTTGTGCCAGTCAAATGCAGCCACTTGTGCCAATCAAATGCAGCCAATTGTGCCAATCAAATGCAGCCACTTGTGCCCAGTATGTGCAGCCACTTGTGCCCCATCATATGCAGCCACTTGTCTCCATAAAATGCAGCCACTTCTGCCCAGTATATGCAACCACTTGTGCCAATCAAATGCAGCCACTTGTGCCCAGTATATGCAGCCACTTGTGCCCAGTATATGCAGTCACTTGTGCCCATGAAATGTAGCCAGTGGTGCCCATCAAATGCAGCCACTTGTGTCCATCAAATGCAGCCACTTGTGCCCCATCATATGCAGCCACTTGTGCGACATCATATGCAGCTACTTGTGCCCCATCATATGCAGCCACTTGTGCCCATCATATGCAGCCACTTGTGCCAATCAAATGCAGCCACTTGTGCCAGTCAAATGCAGCCACTTGTGCCAATCAAATGCTGCCAATTGTGCCCATCATATGCAGCCACTTGTGCCCCATCATATGCAGCCACTTGTGCCCATCATATGCAGCCACTTGTGCCTCATCATATGCAGCCACTTGTGCCTCATCATTTGCAGCCACTTGTGCCTCATCATATGCAACCACTTGTGCCCATCATATGCAGCCACTGTGCCCATCATATGCAGCCACTTTTGCCCATCATATGCAGCCACTTGTGCCAAACAAATTAAGCCACTTGTGCCCGTCAAATGCAGCAACTTGTGCCAATCAAATGCAGCCACTTGTGCCCAGTATATGCAGCCACTTGTACCAATCAAAAACAGCCACTTGTGCCCATCATATGCAGCCATTTTTGCCTGTCAAATGTAGCCACTTGTGCTCATCAAATGCAGCCAATGGTGCCTGTCAAATGCAGGCACGTGTGCCCATTATATACAGCCACTTATGCCCCATCATATGTAGCCACTTGTGTGCCATCATATACAGCCACTTGCGCCCCATCATATGCAGCCACTTGTGCCCCATTATATGCAGCCACTTCTGCCCATCATATGCAGCCATTTGTGCCTTTCAAATGCAGCCACTTGTGCTTGTCAAATGCAGCCAATGGTGCCGTCAAATGCAGTCACTTGTGCCCCGTCAAATGCAGCCACATGTGCCCACCAAATGCAGCAACTTGTGCCAATCAAATGCAGCCACTTGTGCCAATCAAATGCAGCCACTTGTGTCCATCATATGCACACATTTGTGCCCATCATATGCAGTCACTTGTGCCTAGTATATGCAGCCACATGTGCCCAGTAAATGTAGCCACATGTGTCAATCAAATGCAGCCACTTTTTCCCATCATATGCAGCCACTTGTGCCTGTCAAATGCAGCCACTTGTGCTCAGTATATGCAGCCACTTGTGCCAATCAAATGCAGCCACTTGTGCCCATCATATGCAGCCATTTGTGCCAGTCAAATGCAGCCATTGTGCCCATCAAATGTAGCCACTGTGCCCATCATACGCAGCCACTTGTGCCTATCATACGCAGCCACTTGTGCCCATCATACGCAGCCACTTGTGCCCCATCACATGCAGCCACTTGTGCCTCATCATATGCAGCCACTTGTGCCCATCAAATGCAGCCACTTGAGCCTTACCATTTGCAACCACTTGTGCCCATCATATGCAGCCACTGTGCCCATAATACGCAGCTACATTTGCCCATCATATGCAGCCACTTGTGCCAATCAAATGCAGAAACTTGTGCCCATCAAATGCAGACATGTGTGCCAATCAAATGCAGCCACTTGTGCCCAGTATATGCAGCCACTTGTGCCAATCAAATGCAGGCACTTGTGCCCATCATATTCAGCCATTTGTGCCCATCAAATGCAGCCACTTGTGCTTGTCAAATGCAGCCAATGATGCCCATCAAATGCAGCCACTTGTGCCCATCATATGCAGCTATTTGTGCCTGTCAAATGCAGCCACTTGTGCCCGTCAAATGCAGCCAATGGTGCCTGTCAAATTCAGCCAATTGTGTCCATCATATGCAGCCACTTGTGCCCAACATATGCAGCCACTTGTGCCAATCAAATGCAGAAACTTGTGCCCATCAAATGCAGACATGTGTGCCAATCAAATGCAGCCACTTCTGCCCAGTATATGCAGCCACTTTTGCCCATCAAATGCAGCCACTTCTGCCCAACATATGCAGCCACTTGTGCCCAGTATATGCAAGCACTTAAGCCCAGTAAATGCAGTCACTTGTGCCAATCAAAAGGAGACACCTTTTCCCATCATATGCAGCCACTTGTGCCCATCAAATGCAGCCACTTGTGCCCAGTATATGCAGCCACTTGTGCCAATCAAATGCAGGCACTTGTGCCCATCATATTCAGCCATTTGTGCTGGTCAAATGCAGCCACTTGTGCTTGTCAAATGCAACCAATGATGCCCATCAAATGCAGCCACTTGTGCCCATCATATGCAGCTATTTGTGCCTGTCAAATGCAGCCACTTGTGCCCGTCAAATGCAGCCAATGGTGCCTGTCAAATTCAGCCAATTGTGTCCATCATATGCAGCCACTTGTCCCCATGAAATGCAGCCACTTCTGCCCAGTATATGCAACCACTTGTGCCAATCAAATGCAGCCACGTGTACCCAGTATATGCAGCCACTTGTGCCCAGTATATGCAGTCACTTGTGCCCATCAAATGTAGCCACTGGTGCCCATCAAATGCAGCCATTGTGCCCATCAAATGCAGCCACTTGTGCCCCATCATATGCAGCCACTTGTGCGACATCATATGCAGCTACTTGTGCCCCATCATATGCAGCCACTTGTGCCCATCATATGCAGCCACTTGTGCCAATCAAATGCAGCCACTTGTGCCCGTCAAATGCAGCCAATGGTGCCCGTCAAATGTAGCCACTTGTGCCTATCATATACAGCCACTTGTGCCACTCAAATGCAGCAACTTGTGCCCAGTATGTGTGGCCACTTGTGCCCATCAAATGCAGCCACTACTGCCCAGTATATGCAGTCACTTGTGCCAATCAATTGCAGCCACTTGTGCCCAGTATATGCAGCCACTTGTGCCCATCAAATGCAGCCACTTTTGCCCAGTATATGCAGCCATTTGTGCCCATCAAATGCAGCCAATTGACTAAAGCATCAACCTTGGCTTCCGTGGTGTGTATACCCTCTGCATCCACTAGGTGGCCACAAAACTCCAATTTAGGCACCATGAATTGGCATTTTGCTAAGTTCACTTTTAGACCCTGTTCATGGAGTCTCGCCAACACAAGCTCCACGTTCCGCTTGTGTTCCTGCTCTGTCCATCCTGTGATGAGCATGTCATCTAGCAGGCACTGCGTGAAAGGAATGACCGCCAAAATCTTGTCCATTTTTCGTTGCCAAATGGCTGGGGCGGAGGCTACACCATCTGATTGTATTCATACAGTCCCTTGTGGGTGTTGATGGTTAGAAACTTGCGGGAAGAAGGATGGACCTCAAACTGTAAATATGCTTGTCTGAGATCAAGCTTGGTGAACTTTTGGCCCCCTGCAAGAGAGGCAAAAATGTCATCTACTCTGGGTAGAGGATACTGGTCTATCTCCAGTTGGGAGTTCAGTGCCATGCGGAAATCGCCACAAATGCATAAGTCCCCATTCGCTTTCTTTACTGGTACAACTGGTGATGCCCACTCGCTATGCTCTACCTTGTAGATGATACCTTGTTCCTCCAGCCGACTTAGTTCTGCTTCCACTCCTGCTCGCAGTGCGAAAGGTACTGTCCGAGCTTTGAAGAACTTAGGCTGAGCTTTGGGTTTCAGCTTGAGTCTTACACAGTCGTGCTTTATTTTCCCCAACTGGTCATCAAAGATCTTTGGGAAACGCTGCTTCAGGGACACCACCCATCTCTCATTATCTCCTAATGGAATTGTAACAGTGTTACAGGGATTTATGGTGATGTCGGGCATACCAAAGTGAGCAATCCAGTCCCTCCCAAAGAGAGGGGGTCCCCCATTTTCTAGGATATATAATGGCAGTCTCTTTGTCTGACCCTTGTACAATACTTGTACTTTCGCATAACCCCGTGGGTGGAGTATCTGCTTTGAATATGTCTGCAGTTTGATTGGTGTTGGGCGCACAGTTGTTTGGGTCTGAAGTTGTCTCCATTGTTTCTGGGTGATAACTGAAACTGCTGCTCCTGTGTCTACATCCATCTTGAGTTTCTTTCCCTCCACAGTTACCTCTACAGTCATTGCGGAGGGTGCTGAATGCATATGATGTATGTCTAATCTGTGGAGCACTTCCTCATCCTCTGACTCAGATGATGATGTATATCTTTCCACCTTATATGTCTTTGTCTTGGGGTTCAGAGGTTGTTTATCTCGCACCTTCTTGCTACGGCAAACTCGTTTAAGATGGCCTGTCTTACCGCAATTATGACAGGTCTGATCCTTAAACCGGCAGACTTTGTGGTCATGGTCTGTATTTCCACAACGGTAGCAGGCTGACTCCCGACATGGTCTGTATTTCCAGTTTGCGGCAGTTGGCTTGACTGCTGTTCTGAAAACTTCCTGTTTCACCTCTTCCCTTCTGCCCTGGGGGTTCAATTCCTCTGTATCTTTCACAGCCATTTACATCACTGAAGCTATTTCAATTGCCTTTGTAAGGGTAAGATCTTTGTAAGGGTAAGATCTTTCTCTGTTAAAAGTCTCTTTTGGCTAGACTCACAATTCAGTCACATTACAAACTTATCTCTCAGTGCAGTAGGTAGATACTCCCCAAAAGAACAGGTAGAGGCTAGTCTGCGAAGGGCGAGCACATAAGCTTTAATTTCTTCACCTGGCTACTGCTGCCGCTGATAAAACCAAAATCTTTCTGCAATCTCTAATGGTTTAGGCTGGAAGTGATCCTCTAACAGTGTCAGGAGCTCTGCCAATGTCTTAGTTGCTGGCTTTACAGGGAAAAGGAGATCTCTAAGAGTGTCATATGTCTTAGCACCAACCACTGTCAGGAATACTGCTACTTGCCTGTTGTCTGGGATGGCATTTGCACTGAAATACTGTTCCAGTCTCTCAACCCAGGAACTCCAGGATGTCTGTTCCCCATCAAATTCACCTAATGTCCCAATCAATGACATTTTCCTGCTGGGCTCTGTGATTGCTTTTATCCAGATGACAATCCACACTGCCTTTGTCTCTCTCTCAGACTGATAGACACTTTGTAAATCCTATCCTCGTCGCCACTGTTATATCCTCTGAGTTGTGAGAGACACAAGACTCTGGTCTGGAACAATTGATGTTTATTACAGTACACACTGTACACTGCAACATGCATCTCAGGATAGGTACATCTTATATGCTTCCTTACATGTGTTCTAAGATGGCTACTATACCCCTTGACCCTTGTCATCACTCCTGGGTGGAGTCAGTCTTAAAGTGACAGTACATGTGGAACCTTTCAGGTATAACAAACTGCATCCACTTGTGCCCAGTATATGCAGCCACTTGTGCCCATCAAATGCAGCCATTTGTTCCCAGTAAATGCAGCCATTGGTGCCCATCAAATGCAGCCACTTGTGCCCATCATATGCAAAAACCTGTGCCAGTCAAATGCAGCCACTTCTGCCCAGTATATGCAGCCACTTGTGCCTGTCAAATGCAGCCATTTGTGCCCATTATATGCAGCTATTTGTGCCCATCAAATGCAACCAATGGTGCCCCATCATATGCAGCCACTTGTGCCCATCATTTGCAGCCACTTGTGCCCATCATATGCAACCACTTGTGCCCATCATATGCAGCCATTTGTGCCCATCATATGCAGCCACTTGTGACAATCAAATGCAGCCACTTGTGCCAATCAAATGCAACTACTTGTGCCCATCATATGCAGCCAGCCACTTGTGCAAATCAAATGCAGACACTTGTGCACATCAAATGCAGCAACTTGTGCCCATCAAATGCAGCAACTTGTGCAAATCAAATGCGGTAACTTGTGCCAATCATATGCAGCCACATGTGCCCAACATATGCAGCCACTTGTGTCTGTCAAATGCAGCCACTTGTGCCCAGTATATGTAGCCACTTGGGCCAATCAAATTCAACCACTTGTGCCCATCAAATGCTGCAACTTGTGTCCATCAAATGCAGCCAATGGTGCCCGTCAAATGCAGCCACGTGTGCCCATCAAATGCAGCCACTTGTGCCCAGTATATGCAGCCACTTGTGCCCATCAAATGCAGCCACTTGTGCCCAGTAGATGCAGCCACTTGTGCCCATAAAATGCAGCCACTTGTGCCCAGTATATGCAGCCACTTGTGCCCATCAAATGCAGCCACTTGTCCCCCATCATATGCAACCACCTGTGCCAATCAAATGCAGCCATTTGTGCCCAGTATATGCAGCCACTTGTGCCAAATCATATGAAGCCACTTGTGCGCCATCAATGCAGACACTTGTGCCACATCATATGCAGCCACTTGTGCCCATCATAAGCAGCCACTTGTGCCCATCATAAGCTGCCACTTGTGCCCGTCAAATGCAGCCACTTGTGCCAATCAAATGCAGCCACGTGTGCCCGTCAAATGCAGCCACTTGTGCCAATCAAATGCAACCAATTGTGCCCATCATATGCAGCCACTTGTGCCCAGTATATGTAGCCACTTGTGCCCAATAAATGCAGCAACATGTGTCAATCAAATGCAGCCACTTGTTTCCATCATGTGCAGCCACTTGTGCCGATTATATACAGCCACTTGTGCCAAGTATATGCAGCCACTTGTGCCCATCAACTGCATCCACTTGTGCCCAGTATATGCAGCCACTTGTGCCCATCAAATGCAGCCATTTGTTCCCAGTATATGCAGCCATTGGTGCCCATCAAATGCAGCCACTTGTGCACATCATATGCAGCCACATGTGCCAGTCAAATGCAGCCACTTGTGCCCAGTATATTCAGCCACTTGTGCTAATCAAATGCAGCCACTTGTGCCCATTATATGCAGCCATTTTTGCCCATCAAATGCAACCAATGGTGCCCCATCATATGCAGCCACTTGTGCCCATCATTTGCAGCCACTTGTACCCATCATATGCAGCCACTTGTGCCCATCATATGCAGCCACTTGTGCCCATCATATGCAGTCACTTGTGCCAATCAAATGCAGCCACTTGTGCCCATCAAATGCAGCCACTTGTGCCAATCAAATGCAGCCAATTGTGCCAATCAAATGCAACCACTTGTGCCCATCATATGCAGCCAGCCACTTGTGCAAATCAAATGCAGACACTTGTGCACATCAAATGCAGCAACTTGTGCCCATCAAATGCAGCAACTTGTGCCAATCAAATGCGGTCACTTGTGCTCATTATATGCAGCCATTTGTGCCCATCAAATGCAACCAATGGGGCCCCATCATATGCCGCCACTTGTGCCCATCATTTTCAGCCACTTGTGCCCATCAAATGCAGCAACTTGTGCAAATCAAATGCGGTCACTTGTGCCAATCATAAGCAGCCACTTGTGCCCATCATATGCAGCCACTTGTGTCTGTCAAATGCAGCCACTTGTGCCCAGTATATGTAGCCACTTGGGCCAATCAAATTAAGCCACTTGTGCCCATCAAATGCTGCAACTTGTGTCCATCAAATGCAGCCAATGGTGCCTGTCAAATGCAGCCACTTGTGCCCATCAAATGCAGCCACTTGTGCCCATCATATGCAGCCACTTGTGCCCATCATATGCAGTCACTTGTGCCCAGTATATGCAGCCACTTGTGCCCATCAAATGCAGCCACTTGTCCCCCATCATATGCAGCCACCTGTGCCAATCAAATGCAGCCATTTGTGCCCAGTATATGCAGCCACTTGTGCCCCATCATATGCAGCCACTTGTGCGCCATCGATGCAGCCACTTGTGCCCCATCATATGCAGCCACCTGTGCCCATCATATGCAGCCACTTGTGCCCATCATAAGCAGCCACTTGTGCCAATCAAATGCAGCCACGTGTGCCCGTCAAATGCAGCCACTTGTGCCAATCAAATGCAGCCAATTGTGCCAATCAAATGCAGCCACTTGTGCCCATCATATGCAGCCACTTGTGCCCATCATATGCAGTCACTTGTGCCCATCATATGCAGCCACTTGTGCCCAGTATATGTAGCCACTTGTGCCCAGTAAATGCAGCAAAATGTGTCAATCAAATGCAGCCACTTCTTTCCATCATGTGCAGTCACTTGTGCCGATTATATGCAGCCACTTGTGCCCATCAAATGCAGCCACTTGTGCCCAGTGTATGCAGCCACTTGTGCCCATTAACTGCATCCACTTGTGCCCAGTATATGCAGCCACTTGTGCCCATCAAATGCAGCCATTTGTTCCCAGTATATGCAGCCACTTGTGCCCATCATATGCAGCCACTTGTGCCAATCAAATGCAGCCACTTGTGCCCATCAAATGCAGCCACTTGTGCCCATCAAATGCAGCCACTTGTGCCAATCAAATGCAGCCAATTGTGACAATCTAATGCAGCCAATTGTGACAATCTAATGCAGCCACTTGTGTCCATCATATGCAGCCAGCCACTATGTGCAAATCAAATGCAGACACTTGTGCCCGTCAAATGCAGCAACTTATGCCCGTCAAATTCAGCTACTTGTGCCAATCAAATACAGTCACTTGTGCCAATCATATGCAGCCACTTGTGCCCATCATATGCAGACACTTGTGCCCATAATATGCAGCCTCTTGTGTCTGTCAAATGCAGCCACTTGTGCCCAGTATATGCAGCCACTTGGGTCAATCAAATTCAGTCACTTGTGCCCATTAAATGCTGCCACTTATGCCCATCAAATGCAGCCACTTGTGCCAATCAAATGCAGCCACTTGTGCCCATCAAATGCAGACACTTATGTCCATCAAACGCAGCCAATGGTGCCCATCAAATGCAGCCACTTGTTCCCATCAAATACAACCACTTCTGCCCAGTATATGCAGCCACCTGTGCCAATCAAATGCAGCCATTTGTGCCCAGTATATGCAGCCACTTGTGCCCCATCATATGCAGCCATTTGTGCGCCATCGATGCAGCCACTTGTGCCCCATCATATGCAGCCACTTGTGCCCATCATATGCAGCCACTTGTGCCCATCATAAGCAGCCACTTGTGCCAATCAAATGCAGCCAATTGTGCCAATCAAATGCAGCCACTTGTGCCCATCATATGCAGTCACTTGTGCCCATCATATGCAGCCCCTTGTGCCCAGTATATGTAACCACTTGTGCCCATCAAATGCAGCCATTTGTTCCCAGTATATATAGCCATTGGTGCCCATCAAATGCAGCCACTTGTGCACATCATATGCAGCCACATGTGCCAGTCAAATGCAGCCACTTGTGCCCAGTATATTCAGCCACTTGTGCTAATCAAATGCAGCCACTTGTGCCCATTATATGCAGCCATTTTTGCCCATCAAATGCAACCAATGGTGCCCCATCATATGCAGCCACTTGTGCCCATCATTTGCAGCCACTTGTACCCATCATATGCAGCCACTTGTGCCCATCATATGCAGCCACTTGTGCCCATCATATGCAGTCACTTGTGCCAATCAAATGCAGCCATTTGTGCCCAGTATATGCAGCCACTTGTGCCCCATCATATGCAGCCATTTGTGCGCCATCGATGCAGCCACTTGTGCCCCATCATATGCAGCCACTTGTGCCCATCATATGCAGCCACTTGTGCCCATCATATGCAGCCACTTGTGCCCATCATAAGCAGCCACTTGTGCCAATCAAATGCAGCCAATTGTGCCAATCAAATGCAGCCACTTGTGCCCATCATATGCAGTCACTTGTGCCCATCATATGCAGCCCCTTGTGCCCAGTATATGTAACCACTTGTGCCCAGTAAATGCAGCAATATGTGTCAATCAAATGCAGCCACTTGTTCCCATCATGTGCAGCCACTTGTGCCAATTATATGCAGCCACTTGTGCCAATCAAATGCAGCCACTTGTGCTCAGTATATGCAGCCACTTGTGCCCATCAATTGCATCCACTTGTGCCCAGTATATGCAGCCACTTGTGCCTATCAAATGCAGCCATTTGTTCCCAGTATATGCAGCCATTGGTGCCCATCAAATGCGGCCACTTTTGCCCATCATATGCAGCCACCTGTGCCAGTCAAATGCAGCCACTCCTGCCTTGTATATGCAGCCACTTGTGCCAATCAAATGCAGCAACTTGTGCCCGTCAATTTCAGCTACTTGTGCCAATCAAATGCAGTCACTTGTGCCAAACATATGCAGCCACTTGTGCCCATCATATGTAGACACTTGTGCCCATCATATGCAGCCTTTTGTGTCTGTCAAATGCAACCACTTGTGCCAATCAAATTCAGCCACTTGTGCCCATCAAATGCAGCCACTTGTGCCAATCAAATGCAGCCACTTATGCCCATCAAATGCAGCCAATGGTGCCCATCAAATGCAGCCACTTGTGCCCATCAAATGCAACCACTTCTGCCCAGTATGTGCAGCCACCTGTGCCAATCAAATGCAGCCATTTGTGCCCAGTATATGCAGCCACTTGTGCCCCATCATATGCAGCCACTTGTGCGCCATCGATGTAGCCACTTGTGCCCCATCATATGCAGCCATTTGTGCCATCACATACAGCCACTTGTGCCCATCATAAGCAGCCACTTGTGCCAATCAAATGCAGCCATTTGTGCCTGTCAAATGCAGCCACTTGTGCCCGTCAAATGCAGCCAGTTGTGCCAATCCAATGCAGCCACTTGTGCCCATCAAATGCAGCCACTTGTGCCCATCATATGCAGCCACTTGTGCCCATCATATGCAGCCACTTGTGCCCATCATATACAGTCACTTGTGCCCAGTATATGCAGCCACTTGTGCCCATAAAATGCAGCCACTTGTTCTCCATCATATGCAGCCACCTGTGCCAATCAAATGCAGCCATTTGTGCCCAGTATATGCAGCCACTTGTGCCCCATCATATGCAGCCACTTGTGCGCCATATACAGCCACTTGTGCCCATCATATGCAGCCACTTGTGCCCATCATAAGCAGCCACTTGTGCCAATCAAATGCAGCCACGTGTGCCCATCAAATGCAGCCACTTGTGCCAATCAAATGCAGCCAATTGTGCCAATCAAATGCAGCCACTTGTGCCCATCATATGCAGCCCCTTGTGCCCAGTATATGTAGCCACTTGTGCCCAGTAAATGCAGCAACATGTGTCAATCAAATGCAGCCACTTGTTCCCATCATGTGCAGCCACTTGTGCCGATTATATGCAGCCACTTGTGCCCATCAAATGCAGCCACTTGTGCTCAGTATATGCAGCCACTTGTGCCCATCAACTGCATCCACTTGTGCCCAGTATATGCAGCCACTTGTGCCTATCAAATGCAGCCATTTGTTTCCAGTATATGCAGCCATTGGTGCCCATCAACTGCAGCCACTTTTGCCCATCGTATGCAGCCACCTGTGCAAGTCAATTGCAGCCACTCCTGCCTTGTATATGCAGCCACTTGTGCCAATCAAATGCAGCAACTTTGCCCGTCAATTTCAGCTACTTGTGCCAATCAAATGCAATCACTTGTGCCAATCATATGCAGCCACTTGTGCCCATCATATGTAGACACTTGTGCCCATCATATGCAGCCTTTTGTGTCTGTCAAATGCAACCACTTGTGCCAATCAAATTCAGCCACTTGTGCCCATCAAATGCAGCCACTTGTGCCAATCAAATGCAGCCACTTATGCCCATCAAACGCAGCCAATGGTGCCCATCAAATGCAGCCACTTGTGCCCATCAAATGCAACCACTTCTGCCCAGTATGGGCAGCCACCTGTGCCAATCAAATACAGCCATTTGTGCCCAGTATATGCAGCCACTTGTGCCCCAACATATGCAGCCACTTGTGCGCCATCGATGTAGCCACTTGTGCCCCATCATATGCAGCCATTTGTGCCATCACATACAGCCACTTGTGCCCATCATAAGCAGCCACTTGTGCCAATCAAATGCAGCCACTTGTGCCTGTCAAATGCAGCCACATGTGCCCGTCAAATGCAGGCACTTGTGCCAATCAAATGCAGCCAGTTGTGCAAATCCAATGCAGCCACTTGTGCCCATCAAATGCAGCCACTTGTGCCCAGTATATGCAGCCACTTGTGCCCAGTATATGCAGCCACTTGTGCCCATCAAATGCAGCCATTTGTTTCCAGTATATGCAGCCACTGGTGCCCATCAAATGTGGCCACTTGTGCCCATCATATGCAGCCACCTGTGCCAATCAAATGCAGCCATTTGTGCCCAGTATATGCAGCCACTTGTGCCCCATCATATGCAGCCACTTGTGCACCATATACAGCCACTTGTGCCCATCATATGCAGCCACTTGTGCCCATCATAAGCAGCCACTTGTGCCAATCAAATGCAGCCACGTGTGCCCGTCAAATGCAGCCACTTGTGCCAATCAAATGCAGCCACTTGTGCCTATCATATGCAGCCCCTTGTGCCCAGTATATGTAGCCACTTGTGCCCAGTAAATGCAGCAACATGTGTCAATCAAATGCAGCCACTTGTTCCCATCATGTGCAGCCACTTGTGCCGATTATATGCAGCCACTTGTGCCCATCAAATGCAGCCACTTGTGCTCAGTATATGCAGCCACTTGTGCCCATCAACTGCATCCACTTGTGCCCAGTATATGCAGCCACTTGTGCCTATCAAATGCAGCCATTTGTTCCCAGTATATGCAGCCATTGGTGCCCATCAACTGCAGCCACTTTTGCCCATCGTATGCAGCCACCTGTGCAAGTCAATTGCAGCCACTCCTGCCTTGTATATGCAGCCACTTGTGCCAATCAAATGCAGCAACTTTGCCCGTCAATTTCAGCTACTTGTGCCAATCAAATGCAGTCACTTGTGCCAATCATATGCAGCCACTTGTGCCCATCATATGTAGACACTTGTGCCCATCATATGCAGCCTTTTGTGTCTGTCAAATGCAACCACTTGTGCCAATCAAATTCAGCCACTTGTGCCCATCAAATGCAGCCACTTGTGCCAATCAAATGCAGCCACTTATGCCCATCAAACGCAGCCAATGGTGTCCATCAAATGCAGCCACTTGTGCCCATCATATGCAACCACTTCTGCCCAGTATGTGCAGCCACCTGTGCCAATCAAATACAGCCGTTTGTGCCCAGTATATGCAGCCACTTGTGCCCCAACATATGCAGCCACTTGTGCGCCATCGATGTAGCCACTTGTGCCCCATCATATGCAGCCATTTGTGCCATCACATACAGCCACTTGTGCCCGTCATAAGCAGCCACTTGTGCCAATCAAATGCAGCCACTTGTGCCTGTCAAATGCAGCCACATGTGCCCGTCAAATGCAGGCACTTGTGCCAATCAAATGCAGCCAGTTGTGCCAATCCAATGCAGCCACTTGTGCCCATCAAATGCAGCCACTTGTGCCCAGTATATGCAGCCACTTGTGCCCTGTATATGCAGCCACTTGTGCCCAGTATATGCAGCCACTTGTGCCCATCAAATGCAGCCATTTGTTTCCAGTATATGCAGCCATTGGTGCCCATCAAATGTGGCCACTTGTGCCCATCATATGCAGCCACCTGTGCCAGTCAAATGCAGCCACTCGTGCCTTGTATATGCAGCCACTTGTGCCAATCAAATGCAGCCACTTGTGCCCAATATATGCAGCCATTTGTGCCCATCAAATGCAACCAATGGTGCCCCATCATATGCAGCCACTTGTGCCCATCATTTGCAGCCACTTGTGCCCATCATATGCAGCCACTTGTGCCTATCATATGCAGCCACTTGTGCCCATCATATGCAGCCACTTGTGCCAATCAAATGCAGCCAATTGTGCCCATCAAATGCAGCCACTTGTGCCAATCAAATGCAGCAAATTGTGCCAATCAAATGCAACCACTTGTGCCCATCACATGCACCCAGCCACTTGTGCAAATCAAATGCAGACACTTGTGCACATCAAATGCAGCCACTTGTGCCCATCAAATGCAGCAACTTGTGCCAATCAAATGCAGACACTTGTGCCAATCATATGCAGCCACTTGTGCCCAGTATATGCAGCCACTTGTGCCCATCAAATGGAGCCACTTGTGCCCAGTATATGCAGCCACTTTTGCCCATCAAATTCAGCCTCTTGTGTCAATCAAATGCAGCCAATTGTGCCAATCAAATGCAGCCACTTGTGCCCATCATATGCAGCCAGCCACTTGTGCAAATCAAATTTAGACACTTGTGCCGTCAAATGCAGCAACTTGTGCCCATCAAATTCAGCTATTTGTGCCAATCAAATGCAGCCACTTGTGCCATTCAAATGCAGCCACTTGTGCCCATCAAATGCAGCCACTTGTGCCCATCAAATGCAGCCAATGGTGCCCATCAAATGCAACCACTTCTGCCCAGTATATGCAGCCACCTGTGCCAATCAAATGCAGCCATTTGTGCCCAGTATATGCAGCCACTTGTGCCCCATCATATGCAGCCACTTCTGCACCATCGATGCAGCCACTTTTGCCCCATCATATGCAGCCACTTGTGCCCATCATATGCAGCCACTTGTGCCCATCAAATGCAGCCACTTGTGCCAATCAAATGCAGCCACTTGTGCCAGTCAAATGCAGCCACTTGTGCCTGTCAAATGCAGCCACGTGTGCCCGTCAAATGCAGCCACTTGTGCCAATCAAATGCAGCCAATTGTGCCAATCAAATGCAGCCACTTGTGCCCATCATATGCAGTCACTTGTGCCCATGATATGCAGCCACTTGTGCCCAGTATATGTAGCCACTTGTGCCCTGAAAATGAAGCAACATGTGTCAATCAAATGAAGCCACTTGTTCCCATCATGTGCAGCCACTTGTGCCGATTATATGCAGCCAGTTGTGCCCATCAAATGCAGCCACTTGTGCCCAGTATATTCAGCCACTTGTGCCCATCAACTGCATCCACTTGTGCCCAGTATATGCAGCCACTTGTGCCCATCAAATGCAGCCATTTGTTCCCAGTATATGCAGCCACCTGTGCCAGTCAAATGCAGCAACATGTGCCCAGTATATGCAGCCACTTGTGCCTATCAAATGCAGCCAATTGTGCCCATTATATGCAGCCATTTGTGCCCATCAAATGCAACCAATGGTGCCCCATCATATGCAGCCACTTGTGCCCATCATTTGCAGCCACCTGTGCCCATCATATGCAGCTACTTGTGCCCATCATATGCAGACACTTGTGCCCATCATATGCAGACACTTGTGTCTGTCAAATGCAGCCAATTGTGTCCAGTATATGCAGACAATGGTGCCCATCAAATGCAGCCACTTGTGCCCAGTATATGCAGCCACTTGTGCCCATCAAATGGAGCCACTTGTGCCCAGTATATGCAGCCACTTTTGCCCATCAAATGCAGCCACTTGTGCCTAGTATATGCAGCCACTTGTGCCCATCATATGCAGTCACTTGTGCCCATCATATGCAGCCACTTGTGCCCAGTATATGTAGCCACTTGTGCCCAGTATATGTAGCCACTTGTGCCCTGTAAATGAAGCAACATGTGTTAATCAAATGAAGCCACTTGTTCCCATCATGTGCAGCCACTTGTGCCGATTATATGCAGCCAGTTGTGCCCATTAAATGCAGCCACTTGTGCCCAGTATATTCAGCCACTTGTGCCCATCAACTGCATCCACTTGTGCCCAGTATATGCAGCCACTTGTGCCCATCAAATGCAGCCATTTGTTCCCAGTATATGCAGCCATTGGTGCCCATCAAATGCAGCCACTTGTGCCCATCATATGCAGCCACCTGTGCCAGTCAAATGCAGCAACATGTGCCCAGTATATGCAGCCACTTCTGCCAATCAAATGCAGCCACTTATGTCCATTATATGCAGCCATTTGTGCCCATCAAATGCAACCAATGGTGCCCCATCATATGCAGCCACTTGTGCCCATAATTTGAAGCCACCTGTGCCCATCATATGCAGCTACTTGTGCCCATCATATGCAGACACTTGTGCCCATCATATGCAGCCACTTGTGTCTGTTAAATGCAGCCACTTGTGCCCATTATATGCAGCCATTTGTGCCCATCAAATGCAACTAATGGTGCCCCATCATATGCAGCAAATTGTGCCATTCAAATGCAGTCACTTGTGCCAATCATATGCAGCCACTTGTGCCCATAAAATGCAGCCACTTGTCCCCCATCATATTGAGCCACTTGTGCCAATCAAATGCAGCCACTTATGCCCATTAATACAGCCTCTTGTGCCAATCAAATGCAGCCAATTGTGCCAATCAAATGCAGCCACTTGTGCCCATCATATGCAGCCAGCCACTTGTGCAAATCAAATTTAGACACTTGTGCCGTCAAATGCAGCAACTTGTGCCCATCAAATTCATCTATCTGTGCCAATCAAATGCAGCCACTTGTGCCATTCAAATGCAGCCACTTCTGCCCATCAAATGCAGCCACTTGTTCCCATCAAATGCAGCCCATGGTGCCCATCAAATGCAGCCACTTGTGCCCATCAAATGCAGCCACTTGTGCCCATCAAATGCAACCACTTCTGCCCAGTATATGCAGCCACCTGTGCCAATCAAATGCAGCAATTTGTGGCCAGTATATGCAGCCACATGTACCCCATCATATGAAGCCACTTCTGCGCCATCGATGCAGCAAATTTTGCCGCATCATATGCAGCCACTTGTGCCCATCATATGCAGCCAATTGTGCCCATCAAATGCAGCCACTTGTGCCAATCAAATGCAGCCACTTGTGCCTGTCAAATTCAGCCACGTGTGCCCGTCAAATGCAGCCACTTGTGCCAATCAAATGCAGCCAATTGTGCCAATCAAATGCAGCCACTTGTGCCCATCATATGCACCCACTTGTGCCCATCATATGCAGTCACTTGTGCCCATGATATGCAGCCACTTGTGCCCAGTATATGTAGCCAATTGTGTCTAGTAAATGCAGCAACATGTGTCAATCAAATGAAGCCACTTGTTCCCATCATGTGCAGCCACTTGTGCCGATTATATGCAGCCAGTTGTGCCCATCAAATGCAGCCACTTGTGCCCTGTATATTCAGCCACTTGTGCCCATCAACTGCATCCACTTGTGCCCAGTATATGCAGCCACTTGTGCCCATCAAATGCAGCCATTTGTTCCCAGTATATGCAGGCATTGGTGCCCATCAAATGCAGCCACTTGCGCCCATCATATGCAGCCACCTGTGCCAGACAAATGCAGCAAATTGTGCCCAGTATATGCAGCCACTTGTGCCAATCAAATGCAGCCACTTGTGCCCATTATATGCAGCCATTTGTGCCCATCAAATGCAACCAATGGTGCCCCTTCATATGCAGCCACTTGTGCCCATCATTTGCAGCCACTTGTGCCCATCATATGCAGCCACTTGTGCCCATCATATGCAGCCACTTGTGCCAATCAAATGCAGCCACTTGTGCCCATCAAATGCAGCCACTTGTGCCCATCATATGCAGCCAGCCACTTGTGCCAATCAAATGCAGCCACTTGTGCCCATCAAATGCAGCCACTTGTGCCCATCATATGCAGCCAGCCACTTGTGCAAATCAAATGCAGACACTTGTACCCATCAAATTCAGCTACTTGTGCCAATCAAATTCAGTCACTTGTGCCAATCTTATGCATCCACATGTGCCCATCATATGCAGACACTTGTGTCCATCATATGCAGCCACTTGTGTCTGTCAAATGCAGCCACTTGTGCCCATCAAATGCTGCCACTTGTGCCCATCAAATGCTGCCACTTGTGCCCATCAAATGCAGCCAATGGTGCCCATCATATGCAGCCACTTGTGTCTGTTAAATGCAGCCACTTGTGCCCATTATATGCAGCCATTTGTGCCCATCAAATGCAACCAATGGTGCCCCATCATATGCAGCAAATTGTGCCATTCAAATGCAGTCACTTGTTCCAATCATATGCAGCCACTTGTGCCAATCAAATGCAGCCACTTGTGCCATTCAAATGCAGCCATTTGTGCCCATCAAATGCAGCCAGCCACTTGTACAAATCAAATTTAGACACTTGTGCCGTCAAATGCAGCAACTTGTGCCCATCAAATTCAGCTATTTGTGCCAATCAAATGCAGCCACTTGTGCCATTCAAATGCAGCCACTTGTGCCCATCAAATGCAGCCACTTGTGCCCATCAAATGCAGCCCATGGTGCCCATCAAATGCAGCCACTTGTCCCCATCAAATGCAACCACTTCTGCCCAGTATATGCAGCCACCTGTGCCAATCAAATCCAGTCATTTGTGCCCAGTATATGCAGTCACTTGTGCCCCATCATATGCAGCCACTTCTGCGCCATCGATGAAGCCAATTTTGCCCCATCATATGGAGCCAATTGTGCCCATCATATGCAGCCACTTGTGCCCATCAAATGCAGCCACTTGTGCCAATCAAATGCAGCCACTTGTGCCTGTCAAATTCAGCCACGTGTGCCCGTCAAATGCAGCCACTTGTGCCAATCAAATGCAGCCAATTGTGCCAATCAAATGCAGCCACTTGTGCCCATCATATGCAGCCACTTGTGCCCATCATATGCAGTCACTTGTGCCCATGACATGCAGCCACTTGTGCCCAGTATATGTAGCCAATTGTGCCTAGTAAATGCAGCAACATGTGTCAATCAAATGAAGCCACTTTTTCCCATCATGTGCAGCAACTTGTGCCGATTATATGCAGCCAGTTGTGCCCATCAAATGCAGCCACTTGTGCCCTGTATATTCAGCCACTTGTGCCCATCAACTGCATCCACTTGTGCCCAGTATATGCAGCCACTTGTGCCCATCAAATGCTGCCATTTGTTCCCAGTATATGCAGGCATTGGTGCCCATCAAATGCAGCCACTTGTGCCCATCATATGCAGCCACCTGTGCCAGTCAAATGCAGCAACATGTGCCCAGTATATGCAGCCACTTGTGCCAATCAAATGCAGCCACTTGTGCCCATTATATGCAGCCATTTGTGCCCATCAAATGCAACCAATGGTGCCCCATCATATGCAGCCACTTGTGCCCATCATTTGCAGCCACTTGTGCCCATCATATGCAGCTACTTGTGCCCATCATATGCAGACACTTGTGCCCATCATATGCAGCCACTTGTGTCTGTTAAATGCAGCCACTTGTGCCCATTATATGCAGCCATTTGTGCCCATCAAATGCAACCAATGGTGCCCCATCATATGCAGCAAATTGTGCCATTCAAATGCAGTCACTTGTTCCAATCATATGCAGCCACTTGTGCCCATCATATGCAGACACTTGTGCCCATCATATGGAGCCACTTGTGTCTGTCAAATGCAGCCACTTGTGTCCAGTATATGCAGCCAATGGTGCCCATCAAATGCAGCCACTTGTGCCCAGTGTATGCAGCCACTTGTGCCCATCAAATGGAGCCACTTGTGCCCAGAATATGCAGCCACTTTTGCCCATCAAATGCAGCCATTTGTGCCCAGTATATGCAGCCACTTGTGCCCATCAAATGCAGCCACTTGTCCCCCATCATATGTAGCCACTTGTGCCAATCAAATGCAGCCACTTATGCCAATTAAATTCAGCCTCTTGTGCCAATCAAATGCAGCCAATTGTGCCAATCAAATGCAGCCACTTGTGCCCATCATATGCAGTCAGCCACTTGTGCAAATCAAATTTAGACACTTGTGCCGTCAAATGCAGCAACTTGTGCCCATCAAATTCAGCTATTTGTGCCAATCAAATGCAGCCACTTGTGCCATTCAAATGCAGCCACTTGTGCCCATCAAATGCAACCACTTGTGCCTATCAAATGCAGCCCATGGTGCCCATCAAATGCAGCCACTTGTGCCCATCAAATGCAACCCCTTCTGCCCAGTATATGCAGCCACCTGTGCCAATCAAATGCAGCCATTTGTGCCCAGTATATGCAGCCACTTGTGCCCCATCATATACAGCCACTTCTGCGCCATCGATGCAGCCGATTTTGCCCCATCATATGCAGCCACTTGTGCCCATCATATGCAGCCACTTGTGCCCATCAAATGCAGTCACTTGTGCCAATCAAATGCAGCCACTTGTGCCTGTCAAATTCAGCCACGTGTGCCCGTCAAATGCAGCCAATTGTGCCAATCAAATGCAGCCACTTGTGCCAATCAAATGCAGCCACTTGTGCCCATTATATGCAGCCATTTGTGCCCATCAAATGCAACCAATGGTGCCCCATCATATGCAGCAAATTGTGCCATTCAAATGCAGTCACTTGTTCCAATCATATGCAGCCACTTGTGCCCATCATATGCAGACACTTGTGCCCATCATATGGAGCCACTTGTGTCTGTCAAATGCAGCCACTTGTGTCCAGTATATGCAGCCAATGGTGCCCATCAAATGCAGCCACTTGTGCCCAGTGTATGCAGCCACTTGTGCCCATCAAATGGAGCCACTTGTGCCCAGAATATGCAGCCACTTTTGCCCATCAAATGCAGCCATTTGTGCCCAGTATATGCAGCCACTTGTGCCCATCAAATGCAGCCACTTGTCCCCCATCATATGTAGCCACTTGTGCCAATCAAATGCAGCCACTTATGCCAATTAAATTCAGCCTCTTGTGCCAATCAAATGCAGCCAATTGTGCCAATCAAATGCAGCCACTTGTGCCCATCATATGCAGTCAGCCACTTGTGCAAATCAAATTTAGACACTTGTGCCGTCAAATGCAGCAACTTGTGCCCATCAAATTCAGCTATTTGTGCCAATCAAATGCAGCCACTTGTGCCATTCAAATGCAGCCACTTGTGCCCATCAAATGCAACCACTTGTGCCTATCAAATGCAGCCCATGGTGCCCATCAAATGCAGCCACTTGTGCCCATCAAATGCAACCCCTACTGCCCAGTATATGCAGCCACCTGTGCCAATCAAATGCAGCCATTTGTGCCCAGTATATGCAGCCACTTGTGCCCCATCATATACAGCCACTTCTGCGCCATCGATGCAGCCGATTTTGCCCCATCATATGCAGCCACTTGTGCCCATCATATGCAGCCACTTGTGCCCATCAAATGCAGTCACTTGTGCCAATCAAATGCAGCCACTTGTGCCTGTCAAATTCAGCCACGTGTGCCCGTCAAATGCAGCCAATTGTGCCAATCAAATGCAGCCACTTGTGCCAATCAAATGCAGCCACTTGTGCCCATCATATGCAGCCACTTGTGCCCATCATATGCAGTCACTTGTGCCCATCATATGCAGTCACTTGTGCCCATCATATGCAGCCACTTGTGCCCAGTATATGTAGCCAATTGTGCCTAGTAAATGCAGCAACATGTGTCAATCAAATGAAGCCATTTGTTCCCATCATGTGCAGCCACTTGTGCCGATTATATGCAGCCAGTTGTGCCCATCAAATGCAGCCACTTGTGCCCAGTATATTCAGCCACTTGTGCCCATCAACTGCATCCACTTGTGCCCAGTATATGCAGCCACTTGTGCCCATCAAATGCAGCCATTTGTTCCCAGTATATGCAGCCATTGGTGCCCATCAAATGCAGCCACTTGTTCCCATCATATGCAGCCATCTGTGCCAGTCAAATGCAGCAAATTGTGCCCAGTATATGCAGCCACTTGTGCCAATCAAATGCAGCCACTTGTGCCCATTATATGCAGCCATTTGTGCCCATCAAATGCAACCAATGGTGCCCCTTCATATGCAGCCACTTGTGCCCATCATTTGCAGCCACTTGTGCCCATCATATGCAGCCACTTGTGCCCATCATATGCAGCCACTTGTGCCAATCAAATTCAGCCACTTGTGCACATCATATGCAGCCACTTGTGTCTGTTAAATGCAGCCACTTGTGCCCATTATATGCAGCCATTTGTGCCCATCAAATGCAACCAATGGTGCCCCATCATATGCAGCAAATTGTGCCATTCAAATGCAGTCACTTGTTCCAATCATATGCAGCCACTTGTGCCCATCATATGCAGACACTTGTGCCCATCATATGCAGCCACTTGTGTCTGTCAAATGCAGCCACTTGTGTCCAGTATATGCAGCCAATGGTGCCCATCAAATGCAGCCACTTGTGCCCAGTATATGCAGCCACTTGTGCACATCAAATGGAGCCACTTGTGCCCAGAATATGCAGCCACTTTTGCCCATCAAATGCAGCCATTTGTGCCCAGTATATGCAGCCACTTGTGCCCATCAAATGCAGCCACTTGTCCCCCATCATATGTAGCCACTTGTGCCAATCAAATGCAGCCACTTATGCCAATTAAATTCAGCCTCTTGTGCCAATCAAATGCAGCCAATTGTGCCAATCAAATGCAGCCACTTGTGCCCATCATATGCAGTCAGCCACTTGTGCAAATCAAATTTAGACACTTGTGCCGTCAAATGCAGCAACTTGTGCCCATCAAATTCAGCTATTTGTGCCAATCAAATGCAGCCACTTGTGCCATTCAAATGCAGCCACTTGTGCCCATCAAATGCAACCACTTGTGCCTATCAAATGCAGCCCATGGTGCCCAACAAATGCAGCCACTTGTGCCCATCAAATGCAACCCCTTCTGCCCAGTATATGCAGCCACCTGTGCCAATCAAATGCAGCCATTTGTGCCCAGTATATGCAGCCACTTGTGCCCCATCATATGCAGCCACTTCTGCGCCATCGATGCAGCCGATTTTGCCCCATCATATGCAGCCACTTGTGCCCATCATATGCAGCCACTTGTGCCCATCAAATGCAGCCACTTGTGCCAATCAAATGCAGCCACTTGTGCCTGTCAAATTCAGCCACGTGTGCCCATCAAATGCAGCCACTTGTGCCAATCAAATGCAGCCACTTGTGCCAATCAAATGCAGCCACTTGTGCCCATCATATGCAGTCACTTGTGCCCATCATATGCAGCCACTTGTGCCCAGTATATGTAGCCAATTGTGCCTAGTAAATGCAGCAACATGTGTCAATCAAATGAAGCCATTTGTTCCCATCATGTGCAGCCACTTGTGCCGATTATATGCAGCCAGTTGTGCCCATCAAATGCAGCCACTTGTGCCCAGTATATTCAGCCACTTGTGCCCATCAACTGCAGCCATTTGTTCCCAGTATATGCAGCCATTGGTGCCCATCAAATGCAGCCACTTGTTCCCATCATATGCAGCCACCTGTGCCAGTCAAATGCAGCAAATTGTGCCCAGTATATGCAGCCACTTGTGCCAATCAAATGCAGCCACTTGTGCCCATTATATGCAGCCATTTGTGCCCATCAAATGCAACCAATGGTGCCCCTTCATATGCAGCCACTTGTGCCCATCATTTGCAGCCACTTGTGCCCATCATATGCAGCCACTTGTGCCCATCATATGCAGCCACTTGTGCCAATCAAATTCAGCCACTTGTACCCATCATATGCAGCCACTTGTGTCTGTTAAATGCAGACACTTGTGCCCATTATATGCAGCCATTTGTGCCCATCAAATGCAACCAATGGTGCCCCATCATATGCAGCAAATTGTGCCATTCAAATGCAGTCACTTGTGCCAATCATATGCATCCACTGGTACCCATCATATGCAGACACTTGTGCCCATCATATGCAGCCACTTGTGTCTGTCAAATGCAGCCACTTGTGTCCAGTATATGCAGCCAATGGTGCCCATCAAATGCAGCCACTTGTGCCCAGTATATGCAGCCACTTTTGCCCATCAAATGGAGCCACTTGTGCCCAGTATATGCAGCCACTTTTGCCCATCAAATGCAGCCACTTGTGCCCAGTATATGCAGCCACTTGTGCCCATCAAATGCAGCCACTTGTCCCCCATCATATGCAGCCACTTGTGCCAATCAAATGCAGCCACTTATGCCCATTAAATGCAGCCTCTTGTGCCAATCAAATGCAGCCAATTGTGCCAATCAAATGCAGCCACTTGTGCCCATCATATGCAGCCAGCCACTTGTGCAAATCAAATTTAGACACTTGTGCCGTCAAATGCAGCAACTTGTGCCCATCAAATTCAGCTATTTGTGCCAATCAAATGCAGCCACTTGTGCCATTCAAATGCAGCCACTTGTGCCCATCAAATGCAGCCACTTGTGCCCATCAAATGCAGCCCATGGTGCCTATCAAATGCAGCCACTTGTGCCCATCAAATGCAACCACTTCTGCCCAGTATATGCAGCCACCTGTGCCAATCAAATGCAGCCATTTGTGCCCAGTATATGCAGCCACTTGTGCCCCATCATATGCAGCCACTTCTGCGCCATCGATGCAGCCAATTTTGCCCCATCATATGCAGCCACTTGTGCCCATCATATGCAGCCACTTGTGCCCATCAAATGCAGCCACTTGTGCCAATCAAATGCAGCCACTTGTGCCTGTCAAATTCAGCCACGTGTGCCCGTCAAATGCAGCCACTTGTGCCAATCAAATGCAGCCAATTGTGCCAATCAAATGCAGCCACTTGTGCCCATCATATGCACCCACTTGTGCCCATCATATGCAGTCACTTGTGCCCATAATATGCAGCCACTTGTGCCCAGTATATGTAGCCAATTGTGTCTAGTAAATGCAGCAACATGTGTCAATCAAATGAAGCCACTTGTTCCCATCATGTGCAGCCACTTGTGCCGATTATATGCAGCCAGTTGTGCCCATCAAATGCAGCCACTTGTGCCCTGTATATTCAGCCACTTGTGCCCATCAACTGCATCCACTTGTGCCCAGTATATGCAGCCACTTGTGCCCATCAAATGCAGCCATTTGTTCCCAGTAAATGCAGCCATTGGTGCCCATCAAATGCAGCCACTTGCGCCCATCATATGCAGCCACCTGTGCCAGTCAAATGCAGCAAATTGTGCCCAGTATATGCAGCCACTTGTGCCAATCAAATGCAGCCACTTGTGCCCATTATATGCAGCCATTTGTGCCCATCAAATGCAACCAATGGTGCCCCTTCATATGCAGCCACTTGTGCCCATCATTTGCAGCCACTTGTGCCCATCATATGCAGCCACTTGTGCCCATCATATGCAGCCACTTGTGCCAATTAAATGCAGCCACTTGTGCCCATCAAATGCAGCCACTTGTGCCCATCATATGCAGCCAGCCACTTGTGCAAATCAAATGCAGACACTTGTACCCATCAAATTCAGCTACTTGTGCCAATCAAATTCAGTCACTTGTGCCAATCTTATGCATCCACATGTGCCCATCATATGCAGACACTTGTGTCCATCATATGCAGCCACTTGTGTCTGTCAAATGCAGCCACTTGTGCCCATCAAATGCTGCCACTTGTGCCCATCAAATGCAGCCAATGGTGCCCGTCAAATGCAGCCACTTGTGCCCATCAAATGCAGCCACTTGTGTCCAGTATATGCAGTCACTTGTGCCCATCAAATGCAGCCACTTGTGCCCAGTATATGCAGATACTTGTGCCCATCAAATGCAGCCACTTGTGCCCACTATATGCAGCCACTTGTGCCCATCAAATTCAGCCACTTGTCCCCCATCTTATGCAGCCACTTGTGCCAATAAAATGCAGCCACTTGTGCCCATCAAATGCAGCCACTTGTGCCCATCAAATTCAGCTATTTGTGCCAATCAAGTGCAGTCACTTGTGCCAATCATATGCAGCCACTTGTGCCCATCATATGCAGACACTTTGCCCATCATATGCGTCCATTTGTGTCTGTCAAATGCAGCCACTTGTGCCCAGTATATGCAACACTTGGGCCAATCAAATTCAGCCACTTGTGCCCATGAAATGCTGCCACTTGTGCCCATCAAATGCAGCCAATGATGCCCGTCAAATGCAGCCACTTGTGCCCATCAAATGCAGCGACTTGTGCCCAGTATATGCAGCCACTTGTGCCCATGAAAGGCAGCCACTTGTGCCCAGTATATGCAGCCACTTGTGCCCATCAAATGCAGCCACTTGTGCCCAGTATATGCAGCCACTTGTGCCCATCAAATGCAGCCACTTGTCCCCCATCATATGCAGCCACCTGTGCCAATCAAATGCAGCCATTTGTGCCCAGTATATGCAGCCTCTTGTGCCCCATCATATGCAGCCACTTGTGCGCCATCATATGCAGCCTCTTGTGCTTCATCATCTGCAGCCACTTGTGCCCATCTTATGCAGCCACTCTAATCATGTGCTTCAAAATACACACCCCCCGCCTGTCCCCGCCATAGTAATCCATGTGTCCCGCGTCCTGAAAGGGGCCGTGCACATGAATAGGGAGGGCGGCAGAAGTGTCAGGGGGCAGCGTCTGTACTCCCACAATGCACGGGCCGCCACATGACCCCCCACCAGCCTGGCCCTTGTCCCCATCAATATGGGAAAAAGGTGCTTTGCCAGAGCTAACCCCCTGCAGAAGGTATTCTCCCTGTGTTGAGGGCATGTGGCTTTGTATGATTCAGGAGGGGGGCACATGCTCATCCCATCTTTCCTGGCCAGCCAGGCTGTATGCTTGGATAAGGGTCTCTGGTGTGGGTTTTGGGGAAAGTCATGTTTTTTTAATTGTTTTAATTTACTTTTATTTTGCGTGGCGTTGCCTCTTAAAATTCATACCAGGCCCAATGGCTCCAGTGTGAATATTGGGTGGACCCATGCCTTTTTTTACACAGTCCTTATTCCTTTGTTTACATTCTGTTGTCAATGGGAGAAAATGTTTTTCTCCCATTGTTCTTCCAGAGACTGCTTGACTCTCAAGTGAGCTGCAACTAATGTTGCATACATATAATTTCAAGTCTTTATAGACTTTTAGTTGTGTTATCCATGTGTGTCAGTACTCTCTCATGTGCCATTCTGTTTTTGTCTACATTCTGTTGTGAGCCTGTGATATAGGGTGGGTGGGCAGCTGCCAACTTCCTAACAACCAGCCAGAGGGGAAGCTGTCCCATTTGGCAGTGGTAATCACCGAGGCAAACCTGTCATATTTAGTAGAGGTGGTAATAATGTTGCTAAATGTAAAACCTAATCGTAGAGGTTAGTAGAGTAAGTCCAACGTTGGTGAAACATGTCAGAGGGTCATGACTGATGGGCTGGGATCTGAGCTGAAGCCAGTTTTTTATTCACTTTACATTGGAGTTGAATACAATGTGCATCGGTAATATATTACAGAGGCAAAGCTGTCCTATTAAGAAGTGGTGGTAATAATGCTGCTAAATGTATAACCTACTGCTGCCACCAGACCTCTTTGTATTACCCTTATTTAAGTGGATCTAGTGTTACATTTTTTTTAATTGTACATTTATGCATGCCAAGTAATATGCAAATGTAATACCTACAGATATTTATTATCCCTAATAGAGCTTGCAATACTTCTCCTACACAATCATGTAGATGCATATCCCGCTAGATAGCTGGCTCTGTCTTGTTCAAGCATTAGCCAGGGTCACCATCACTATATTAAGATTCTGGCTCAAAGATGACACAGCCATTTAAATTCTGGTGTATTTGCTGTTCTTGGTTGTCAACCCCCTTGTGGCTTTTTACAAAGTTACAATGGTGCAGTGTGATTACTGGAAGGAGGAAACTGAAGAAATGCTACCATGTGTACACCTATAGATGAGTAATTATGAGAATATTTTCTTTGGTGAAGTCAGGGAACAGCTGAGGTCCCCAAAATGCTTTTAGGCTAGTTACCATATGTGTAAAGTGGTGGTCAACTTACATGATTTGTTTAAGCTAAAACTACAGTGGGAAAAAGAGGATTATGCCATTAGAGTAGCAATCCACTGCTGTCAACATTAGTATATATTCTTAAGGCTACACATCAAGCCATATGAGGATTCAGCTTAACAGCTGTGGCCATGTTGGTGCAATTGATACAAAAAATTAAGTACTGTCCATGATACTTTTTTTTTACACTAACATCCAAATTTTGGGGACAACCTTTTTGGATGTCACCCCTTTCTTCATTGCTTGTGCCTTGAAGAAGTGGGTACACTCCAAAAGCTTGTCCTGAAATGTTGGATGTTAGTGCAAATAAAAAAAGTATAATGCACAATGCTTAATTGTATTTGAAGCTTTATGCCCTGTACACACGGTCGGACATTGATCGGACATTCCGACAACAAAATCCATGGATTATTTGCGACGGATGTTGGCTCAAACTTGTTTTGTCTACACACGGTCGCACAAAGTTGTCGGAATTTCCGAACGCCAAGAACACGGTCACTTACACCATGTACGACAAGACTATAAAAGGGCAGTTCAGTATTAAGCGCGGCACCCTTTGGGCTCCTTTTGCTAATTTCGTGTTAGTAAAAGTTTGGTGAGAGACGATTCACGCTTTTTCAGACTCGTGGTTTTCAGATCGTTTTCTTCTGTTCAGTTTGTGCTTGTGGGTTTGTATCTGTTCTTCAGTGTGTGCAGCGAGTTACCCTTGACTTTGTCATTGTGTTCTTGTTCGTTTGTTACTGATTTTCAGGTCGCTCTTCACAGGCCTTGCTGTTCTTCAGTGCGTTCTGTTACTTCGTTCTGAGCAGCCGACCATTTTCTAGCCATGTTGTGTGTATGTACTCATCGTAGAGTTTGTGCTGTGCTGGGGCTTGCTGTAGGGGTTCTCACTTTGACACAAGCCCAGTCCATGAACAGGGCGAGGAGGAGTTCATGGACCAAGAATTGGTTGCTCCAGCGTGACCAGTTCTGTCACATGCCTTTGCTCCGTGAGATCCGTGAGAATAATCCTGATGATTTCAGGAACTTTCTCCGGATGACGGACCCCGTACTTCACCGTTTATTGGCTTTGCTGACCCCTTATATCAGCAGGCAGGATACCTGCATGAGGCAAGCCATCACTCCGGAGCAGAGGCTAGTCGCCACCCTGCGGTACTTGGCAATTGGGAGAAGCCTGCAGGACTTCAAGTTCTGGACAGGCATCTCCCCCTAGGCTCTGGGGATCGTTATCGCAGAGACCTGTTCTGCCATCATCCAGGTCCTGCAGAAGGACTATATTAAGGTAAGATTTATTCTTTAACATCACATGTTATTGTATTTAATGTTTGATAATGTATTGTATTTCTTTCATCATTCCCCAATTACCATGGTTGTCATATGCTGTGAATGTCCCCTTTGTCCTCATGCATGCTGGAATTTTTTATATTTTTTTTTGTCCTTCATACATATTTGCCTTCACTAACCTCCCTAGCATGCTCTCCTGGCCCTATAATCACCTCATGTAGTCACTTAACAATGTATTTTCTCAGCTCCATAGTAGTGCTTTACCCTAAATACCCCCTGAAATGTTTAAAATTGTGATGTATGCATTAAATTCAGGCAGAGTGCCAGAGGTTCTTTTTTTTTGGGTCCCAAAATCATTTGGAACCCTCCCTCCCCCCCAACTGCTAACTCAGCTGATACCAATCCTCTATCTGCTGACTTTGCCAAACCCATACACACTATACCCACCTCTTTTGTGGTCAGATTTCTGGATGAATTCCCCAAAGCATGTAGTGCAAGGGCCTGCCTGAATACTTAAAAATGGTACTTTTTTAAGTTTCTGTATCCTATTAGTATCTTGATTGGTAATAGCAGAATGTAAAAATGTGCTAAAATGTGTACAGTGTGTATTTATATCTTTGTATTATGACACTTCTTACCTGTCCAGTGGGCTGCCAATAGTGTAAGTAAGGAGGGGCTGGCCAAAGTAATACACATTTTTTAGGCATTCATCTCTCAATGAAGTGGAGAGGGTTACCTGTCCAAAACATCTCCCTCCCCCCCATAAAATTTATTAAATGGCTCATGAGAGGGGGGGATATGATAGGTGGACATTATACATTTGTCTTTAAATACTCCCTAAAATAAATGTTATACTGATGTTGGCCAAGAATGTTTGTGTCTAATCTGCTCTCCATGTTTATGTGCAAAATGATTTTTTTTTTTTTCTTGTTTGACTCCACAGTTTCCTTCCAACCCACAGGAATGGCAGAATGTGGCCTCCCACTTTGCCCAGCAGTGGGATTTTCTTAACTGCGGAGGGGCAATTGATGGGAAACACATCCACATCATTCCACCACCCAACTCGGGGTCATACTATTACAACTACAAGGGGTTCAATAGTATTGTGATGTTGGCGGTGGTGTCGGCTACTTACGAGTTCCTGTATGTGGACGTGGGGAAGAATGGCCGGAAGTCGGATGGTGAAATCATCGCCCAGACAGAGTTCTACAGGAGTCTCCAGAATGGCAGCTTGGGCTTGCCACCTCCAGAAGACAATGCGGAAGGACTCCCATTCGTCTTCATTGCGGATGAAGCGTTTGCACTGGGGGACCATCTTATGCGGCCATTCCCTATGAGGACCCTCACCCCGGACCAGAGGGTTTTTAATTACCAGCTGGCCAGAGCTAGAAGAGTGGTGGAGAACACATTTGGAATAATGGCCAGCCGGTTCTGCCTATTTCTTACACCCATACACATGGCGGAGTATAAACTGAATCACATCATCCTGGCTTGCTGTGTTCTCCACAACTTTTTAAAGGAGAAATTCTGTGAACTATGCTGGCTCAGTTGAGCCTGGAGCCAGAATTAATCTCAATGAACCAACCCTGATGGCTCTTGAAGCTGGTCGTCTTGGCTTGCCCCCCCCCGAGTGCCCGTGAGGTCCGTCTAAGATACATGGAATACTTTGCGGGTAGGGGGGCCATCAATATGCCAGACAGTGTCTGAGACCTTTTTTAAATAAAATACAAATTTTAACTTCAAAAATATTTGCTTATATTTACTGCTTGTGTTTCTTTTAGCTGACCCTGACTGAAATTTGGGGAGTCCTGAAAATGGAGTGAGTGTTTAACATTATAAAGCACTGTTGGGTGTTATTTACTAAAGGCAGAGACACTTTGCACTACAAGTGCACTTGAGACTGCATTGAAGCTGCACTTGTAGTGCAAAGTGGATTTGCCCTTAGGAAATAACCCCCAATATCACAGAAAACACCAATTTTACCACAAAAAAAGTTTATGAGCATTGAAAGAAGAAGCCACACATTGTTGATTCTCAATATTTTTAATCCAAGCACAATCACATGTGCATTTATAAAAGGTTTTTAAAACAAACCAACATGTTTTTTGTACAACTATTTTTTTGGTCACATTAATAAAAGTAGAAATGTCCATTTAAGGTAAAACAGGCATGTTTAAAGCCAACAAGAAATACACAAATCTGGAACTTACAAAGTTCAACTTTGGTAGAAATTGAAGGCAATATCAGACATGAGTATTTATAAACTGTGTTTGATATTGCTTTCAGCAGATGGGGTGAAGTCACGGGGGATCAAGGGATGTGTTTTGTGGGTGCAACCCCTTCCTCTCAGCTACTTTATTATTGAGGAAGGGGTTGCCGTGGTGGCAGAGAGCACATGTTGACACACTGTGTGCATCTTCAAAATTTGGCTTTTCGAGAATATGTCAAAAAAATTAGAAAAAATATTTTTGGTAAAAAAAGCAGAAATAAGTTAGGGATTTCGAGGGGTTTTAAACTCTCCCTAAAACATCAATAATATTCTTCATTTAAGTAGGTATACTTAGCACAGATATTTGATGGCAGAAATAGGAATATGAAACATTGCTTGGAAGTGGGGTACAATTGTCTATTTTGGCAGAGTTGCAAGATGAAGAAATAATTTTTCCCTTTGTGAAGCTTGAATACTTACCTGTTTTGTGCAAGCTTCACAGATGGAGACACCCCTATAGTATACACTGGAGCACCTGTGTGGGCCCCCTAATAAAAAGGATGTTCTTTTGTCCCACACTAGTGCTCCTGCGTCCAGATGTGTAAACAGCTGCTGAGTGTCCTTTCCTTACACAGAATCTAGTTTGCATTTCATTCTAGTTCCAAACCCATCTAGACATTCAATTTTTTTTAACAGAAGTAGGCCTGAAAAAAAATGTATTGAACTGCATACTGCATCTAGACAAAACATGGTGTTTTATAGACCGAACGAACAATGTTTCCTACGAATGAATAATGAACATGAAAGTTGCCATTTTAAACTGCACAACAGTATACAGAAAAGCACATGGAGCAGCATGAATGTAATAAAAATAAAGAATAGGAACACAGGACAACTACTTACTTTTTTGCAGCACTCTCCTGATCTTTCTGTACTGCTTGTGCTTCCTTAATTTGAGGTCCGACCACCGTTTCCTCAGTTGATCCTTAGATCGCCCTACCCCAAAATTTCAGTGCAGACTCTTCACAACTTTCGCCATGATCTTGGCCTTTCTGACATTGGGGTAAGGTCCATACTTCCCGTCATAGTCGACCCTCTTAATTATGTCGACCATCTCCACCATCTCCACAAAGGACATATTTGAGGCCTTAAATCTTCTCCTCCGGGATCTGGACGTTTCTGGCTCCGGGCTTTCCTCCTCCCCCTCCTCCTCCTCGTTGCTGTAATTAGCACGCACCTGTTGTGTCTCCGCCATGTGCTCTTCCCCACTGCGCCAAATGAGAAGGGGCGGGGAATAGACTTGAAAGAACTTCAGGGGTGGGCGGAGTTTCACGCATGCGCAGTGTATATAAAGCGTAACACACGTGCATAGTAAGTACGATCTGTGAGCTGTGGAAGGTGTATTGGGAGCACCGATCGTGATAACGAAGGTAACATTTAAACTTGGGCCTATACTGCTTCTAGATTGAGGCCTATATTGGGACAAGATTAGGAGACTTTAACCTGACATTAGGGTTTGTCTTGTGTATTGCAGATAACATGGATGGCTTCAATGACCACAACTTCCTCTCCCTGTTCATAGACAAATACTGTCTGTCTGTGGCAGGTCAAACACCCGCAGTATAATCATAAACAAAAGAGGCAGGTAGCGCTGGAGAAACTGCTGGAGTTGGTGAAGCCGGTGGTCCCCACGGCAACCATCCCCTATTTAAAAGCCATAATTGGTGGCCTGAGGAGCACTTATCTTAGGGAGCGCAAGAAGGTCACGGATTCCCAGAGATCCGGAGCTGCAGCAGATGACATTTATGTCCCCAGGCTGTGGTACTATGAGAGACTGCGATTTCTGTCAGACCAGACTGAAGTCAGGGAATCCCTCTCAACCCTACCTTCCACTCTTCCTTCCACCCTATCTTCCACCCCAGATGAGGCTTCCGATGTCCAACCTGAGACTTCCAGCCAGGAAGAAGTGGAGGAGCCCAGCTGGAGCCAGGTATAGCATTATTCTACAGATTTCTGGTCAATAAATAAATGATTTTTACTAGATGTTATTATTGATCACTAATTGTTGATTTAATAAAGAGTTTTACATATAAATAGACAGTAGTGGGCAAAAATAATTGGGACAAGAATGAAAAATGCTGGGCTCAGAATAATAGTCTGTTATATTTGTTAACATTCAATTGGCAACAGCCATGAGATGAAAATTGTGTGTGATTGATGAAGAAAAAACTAAAACTATGTCCCTTTTTTATACACAATAAGACCTCAGCCAGGAGGAGGCTGTGGAATGTGGCACACAGGAGCAGGCTGTGGAATGTGTCAGCCAGGAGGAGGCAGGGGTTACTGGCAGCCAGGAGGAGGCGGGGATAAGTGGCAGCCAGGAGAAGGCCAGGCCCAGTAGGAGCCTGACATAATCACAGGTCTCTCCCCTCCGCCTTCCAAACAAAAGACCCAGGAAGGGGAGTCACGTGCAGGATTCAGCACTCAGGCTGATTCAGGAGGCTTCTGTATCCCTCAGAGCCTTTCCCACTTGTGAAGAGGCCTTTGCCAGCATGGCTGCCACAAAACTGAAGGACATGCAGGAGGCCAACGCCTCATGTGTGAGGACATTCTTTATAAAACACTAACTAAGGCAGGTGAGGGGTGAAATCACACCCAAAACACACCTGTGTGAGTTGGACCATCCTCCTCCTCCTCCTCCTGCCACAACTCCACCACCACAGACACAGCATGGAAGGAAGCGTGGAAGGAAGACCACAGAGTGATGACCTGGGTTCAGTCTGGTCTGACAAAAGATGCAGACTCTTGTATGACCACAGCCTGGGGACACACATGTCATCTGCTGCTGTTCATGATCTCTTGGACTTCTGGACCAGATTGAACTCCCTTAGATAAGGACTCCTCAGGCCACCAATTTTTCCTTGAAATAGCTGATGTGTGCCCTGGGGATCAAAGGCTTCGCCAATTTCTGCTGTTTATTCAGCGTTGCCTCCCTCTTTCTTTGGTTAGGACCCCTCAATAAAGGAATTTTTTTTCAATTATACTTGCTTATGTGTGTTTTCCTTAAAAAGGACAGTTTGTTTGTGAGGAGGCACGTACATTTCAAAAATACAATGTGAAATTAACAAGAGACACCAACACCAAGCAATCTCCTTGAGATTAATACATAATACAAGATATTAATGGTGTTGTGGTAACTTGACACACAAAACACACCCAAAAATATTCTGGAGTAAAAAAAATTAACAAAAAAAAACCACAAGATCAGGCTTTAAAAAAATACAAACAAAAAAAAGAAAAAAAAAAAACCCAAAATGATAATTTTAGACAGATGAGACAAATAAAAATATATTGATGAAATCACGATAAATAATAAAGAAAGAAGTTTGTGAGAAGTCTGTGTGAATATGAGCAGCAAAACAACTTCATTCTTCTAGCATTATAAAGAAGAAGAGAGTGCACTGCATTAAATTTAAAACATTGCAGCATGACGAAAGTGCTATATCCATTCCGAGCGCTAATTTTACCAGACCGAGCAGTTCCGTCTCGGAATTTCTTCTGAGCATGAGTGGCACTTTGTGCGTCGGAATTGTCCACACACGGTCGGAATTGACGCGATCGTATTTTGTTGTCAGAAAATTTTATAGCCTGCTCTCAAACTTTGTGTGTTGGAAAATCCGATGGAAAAAGTCAGATGGAGCCCACACACGGTCAGAATTTCCGACAACAAGCTCCGATTGCACATTTTTCCGACGGAAAATCCGCCCGTGTGTACAGGGCATTACAGTTCATATAAAAAAGAGGTGAGTGTCTGTAGCAAAGCATAATTCTGGTTTTGCTTAGGACAGCAGACTGAGAAGAAAGACGATGTTGATGAGTGCCAGTTTGCATTTAATCCTACCTATTTTTTCTAATACTAGTGTGTTTTTTTCACTGAACCTTTGTACAAATAGAATAATTATGAAACAATATAATATTTGTTTAAGTCCACCATAAACCAGGCATTCCTATTTATAAGGACCCTTTATTATGGTACATTTTAGTCCCCTCAGATAAGGAAGAACTTTCACTGAGAATAGACTGGGGCCAGGCAACTGAATTTAGATAATATGTACAGCTAATGAGGCAAATCATTGGAGAGGGATTAAAGTATGACTGCATTTTCAGTAAAAGTTATACATTAGTATTTGTCCCAACAGGCTCAGAAAAATATCCCCCTATGGTGCATTACCAATACTGAAGAGATTTGCTCTTTCCAGCAATATTGCCCCCTAGCCTCTAAGTATTTGCTGCAGTGTTCTGCAATATCTTCTTCTGCTGGGAGTTTGGTTGCTCATTCAGCTCAATGTAGAGTAGGTCTCCTGTGTCCAAACAGTGTCCTCCAGAGCAGCATGTTTACAGATATACAGTATATAAAGACATGTTAAGTACTATTAAACTTTTAATGGCATTTTGGATGTCAAAGGATTGTCAAACAAATGGCATGGGGGGCTGGGTACTAACCTGGGGGCAAAGAAAAAAAAAATTCAGTTTGTTGGGGAGCAACGATTTTAGTAATGCTTAAAGTGAATAATTACGGTGAATATACTAAATTTCTTTTAACCATCTCCCATCAGGCCAATGCATATATATGGGCAGATAGAAGCAGTGCCAATGTGGATGGACATACTGTACCTGTATGTCCTCCCGCATCGGTCGCTCGTGCCCACTTTCTGGAGTATACAGCAACATGATTTGTAACTGCTACGACCACCGATCTCCTTATTGTCAATGGAGACCTCGTTGGATTCCTGTTGACCTTCTCTTTCACCAGCCAGCCTAACCCTTGGGCGGTGGGGTTGGGTATTTGTTTCTTTTACTTCTGGGGTTGCGATGCACACCAGGTCTTTCTCCTAGATCATCTCTGTCTTGCGGTGAGAGTGGGGTTTGACCTTGGCGTAACGGCATCATGCAGACACGCCCCTCACGAGGCGCCAGTTGACGCCATGAAGCGGGGATTGTGTAGTTTCATCTTACGCCACAGCTGAGGCGGGTGGGTATCCACTGTGGTCGTTGGTACCGTAAGTGGATTGGTCCCCCCTGAATCTCCACTGCTGCAATGATGTCTAGGCATGATGTTGGCGGTGACCCGGGGCTAGCCAGCCCATCACACATTCTCACCACAAGGAAGGGATTTCACGCATGCCATTTTTACACTATGCAGGTAATTGGGGGTCACTTATTGACTCCAAATACACACGCTTTTGGGAATTGGTTTTGTTGTTCACTTGTGCACACCTATGGGTGATTGCCCATTACCCTTTTTTCACCCCTAATATCACATTAAATGTGTTTATGCCTATATATTTTGTTTTTATCAGTGGGATTTACCCATACACACATAACCCATATCTACTCATTACTCTCTTTGTTGGAACATGTAGGTATCTCACCTACTAGACACATGAGTTCTACTCACTCAATATTATAGATTCTATTTCACTCATATATGCTTTAATGTGCATAAAAAGTGCACACACATCACATTCAGGGATAGTGTCGTGGCGGTCGGTCTGGCATGTCCCATGGCTGCCCCCTCGGTCCTTAGTCCCAAATTTTTTTTGGGTGGGTCTGCCACATTAACCCCAGATGAAACAGCTTATCCGGAGCCATCAGTTATCCCCTTTAGAAGCTGAGCACAGTTTGTAGGATGCTGTGTGGGTAATTGAGAAGTTGTTCATTCTTGCTATTTTCTTCCCTCTTTTAGAGGGTAATATATATTAATAGATACCATATTCATCTACTTTTCTAATACAATACCGCATCTTACTCCTGATGAGTGTCTGTAAGCCATGAAATGCGTAGAGTTTCCACCAAAAGGTGCCAAGACAAGCTTGCCCAAATTATGAATTTTATTAATATTACTATTTACCTATCTGTATATCTGATGTATGAGGAGTTATGGATTTATCTTGCTAATCATGCATTCATGATGTTTTTTATTAATTACGCTGTATTTATTGTATCAATCATGTCTGTTGATTATCTGTATTAAATACTTTATCATTATATGTGATATATTAATATTGTATGATTATATTATATATATATATACTATTTATTGAGTTAATATATCATGTTTTCCTCTAATCATGGTTCTCTATATATGATTGAGACATCAAATTAAATCAGTCATACCCACACTTTATTCATCATTTATTTATGATTTTTATTATCATTATTCACAATGACATGCCTCATGCAAAGTCCCATCTTTTTTTCCTTTTTCCTCCACTAATACATTTAGGGATGGAGGCATGCCATTGTTTGCTTATAGGTTGTGACAGGTCACAGTCGTTTGCTATGACCACAGCGGATCTCTGACTGGGGTACAGCTGTGACTGGCCCTGTGTCATCTGATTCTGTGACAATTCATAGCATCACAATAGTAAACAAAAGACTGCATTCATGGGGCACGCATGCGCGACTTCTAACATGGAGGAAGTCTCTTGAGTGAGCTCCGGGCTCCGTCGGACCTCTGAGACCCCCGCTCAGCTACACAAGCAATATAAAGCACCGGGGGTAAGCCTAACCGCTCGCTGTACCCTTTAAGCACCCCATGGGAAAGATTGGCCAGCAGCAGAAGCACTACAATCCGCTGTTTGGGCCGCGCACCGGGCCGCACATGGAGCTGTACATTACTAGGCCGTAATCCGTGTCCTCGATTTCGCTTGCGGACCCCTTCGCCGCTTTGGACCCGTTCCTGGGAACAGATGACGCTGAAAAACAACCTTTAGCCACCACCCAGAGCTTGGCCCTCTCCCCTGCTTCTTCACAGGAGATTCTTACATCAGCCATCCTGGATGCAAAGCTCGATGCCAAGCTGCGGCTTCTCCTCCAGCAGATCACCCATACTGTCTCCACAAAGGTGAGCAAGTTAGCTGCAGAACTAAGAGGGGAAATAAACCAAATTGGGGAACGCACTGACACCATTGAACACAAGTTTGATGAAATGGTTGACTATGTGCAGGCTATGGAGGAGAAAAACCATAACTTAAGACAGTCAGTCTCCCAAATACAATTACAGCAAGAGGACTTGGAAAATAGGGAGAGAAGGCAGAACTTGCGTTTCAGAGGTATCCCTGAAAACGTGGGAGATTCTGCATTACGCCCTTTCCTCCTGGGTCTTTTTAATACCATGGCACCCACGGTTATAGATGTGGACTGGCACCTTGACAGGGCTCACCGTTCTCTGGGCCCAAAACCTCCGGCTGGAGCCAGGCCAGAGATGTTATTGTGAGGTTCCACTATTATGAGAGCAAAGAGGCACTAACCCTAGCCTCAAGAAACAAAGCCCAGCTTGTGTACAAGGGGGCTAAACTACACATTTTTAGTGACCTCTCTCCCATCACCCTTGCTAAAAGGAGGAACCTACGTCCAATCACATCCCATCTGCAACGTCATCAAGTACCTTACTACTGGGGCTTTCCCTTTCGCCTCACTGTAGCCAAGGATGGAGTGCAACACAATCTCCGTGATCTCCAAGAAGGTGAAGCTTTTATAAAAAGCCTGGGACTCCCCCCTATGCCGGAAGAAGACCTCCTGCCTCCTCAGGCCTAAGCCCGTCCATTTCCCACTACCCCTAGTCGGGTTTGGACCCCAGTGAGGAGTCGATCAAAGAAACAACTATCTACACCTTAACGCCCTCGACTCTCCAATCAACCTCCTTGATGCTCCTACAGGGGACTTTCGGGCTCAAAGTCATATTTAGATTATTCGTAGTTCAAGAGAATCGCAGTCTATTGCTCTGGACTAAAGGTTTATAAGTTACCCCACACGTAAGTTGGGGTAATGTTTTTTCCCAACCCATGGTGTTTTTTTACTATTATTGTGGTCTTTATTACACCAGCAAATCGACAGCAGTTCCTATTTTATTTTTTCCTTTTTTTTTCTTTGCTGACTTTATTTTAACCTATTAGGACTCATCCTGTTTGACACACACAGCTACTGCCATGTTCACAAGGAGGATTGGCGGTCCCCTTCCCTTACTCTTTGGATTCCCCTGCTGGGGGTACGCATGTGTCCCTACATTGCCTCTGTTGTTTTTCAGGGCCCCCTGAGATATGGCTATATCTCAGGCACACAATCAAAGTTTTTCTTCTTTTTGTTTTTTTTACTGATGTTGTTTTTTATACATGACTTTGATCTTGTTCTTTTTTCTGTGTCCATACTCAGATGCCAGCTCAGTAGTTTGAGGTTGCAAATGTTTCTTTTTTACCTTTATCTCTTTTTTATTTTTCATACTCCTTCTCTCTTCTTATGGTATGTTTGCTGTAATGCAGGTATTCAGGGGCTAAGTCTGTATGATTGTAATCATATCCAACCTCACTCCCTTAGCTTTGTCCTTTATGTTCCCCTCCATCACATGTTTTTTCATATTCCACAAGCTTCCATACACATAACATGCTTATGGCTTTAAGGATAATATCATACGGGGCGTGTCCAAGATGGCGATGTGAGCAGTCGCCTGTTCCTGAGCTCCGCCGGGGCCTACTTTGTAATCCGAGCCATCGGCATTGTATCCACTCACAAAGTTAGGTCTGAGGTGACCTGAGAGACTGTGCACCAGAAACGCTACACCCCGAACCCTGAAAAGCCCGCACAGGGAAGAGCAGCCATCCATTCTTTAGAGGCCCGGCCCTCACGTGTGGCGGATTTTCCCGGGCCTACTGCGGCTTGGAACTGGGAGCCTGGAGGTCAGCACGGGCCCCCTGCTGGAGGACACTCTGATCCTGTCTCCCTCTCATCACAGCCGCAGGCTGTCTGCCATCCTCCGGACCTGACCTCTCCTTGCTGTGGGCGCGGAGGCCTACGACTTCCACTAGGCCCCAGACGAGCGGCCGGAGCCGTCGGCGGAAGAGACGGCACTGATCGGCTCTCCTCTCCCTCTCATCGTGGCCGCCGGCCGCCTGCTATCCTCCGAACATCCGCTACAGTGTCCTATTTCCAGCGCGCTTGAGGGTCCAGGATGGTGAATCAGTCCGCTTTTTTACCTCGCCCAGGGAGGCATCCACCTGGCTCGACACACTGCCCCATGACCGACAACCGAGAGCTTAATATGGGATTACTACATGTTCATGATTGAATACACTGGGCCCTGAGCACCAACTCCTGTAATGATTAACACTGCATCTCTTAATGCAACACTTGATATGAGGCAGTTTAGTTGCACCTGCCTACCTGCTCTTAAATGTGACAGCCTCCATTGAGGGACCCACAAGTATTAAGTCAGTGCCCCTGGTGGTGTACACCAGGAGATCTTTCAAGTTGGAAGGAGTACTGTTCCCTCTCTTACAGGGACATCAGGGAACCGGATCACCACACACATTCAGATGGCGGAATTTCCCCTCTTTCTCAATTTTTTTCACTATCTTTTCCTTTTTTCCTTTATTATTTATTTATTTTTATTTTTTTACATAAATATGCAAGGGATGGGCCCAGCCCAATGTTTAATTGTTTTGTTTCATTTGCCCTCCTCATTGCGGGTCCCCCCGACAGATTTAGTGGTGCTCCGGCGGAGTCCCAAGCTAGAGGACAGCGACTCGGCTTACCTGAGACCCCAAGGACTCTTGAGGGGTCGAACCGCCTTTTGCACAGGACCCCCTTTTGCAGCCGGCGTGCTGATTTTGGTTGGGATGGATGCCTGCCTCAGTTTCAAGGGGTTGGGTGGGGTGGGGGGAAGGGTTAGTGGCCCCATAAGGGCAGATTTGTTGTTTTGGGTTAAACTTTTGTTTTTGAAAAGTTTGGTTTTGCAAAAATGTTTTATAAATGCATTGCAAATGTCAGTACTGTATGACTTCGTATGTTGTATCCTCCGGGTCGGGGTGGCAGCCTCGGGGGAAGAGCATCCTCCTAACTTGAGCATCCCCAATCTACCGTACAATTATGGCACCCCTTTAATATTCTGTCCTGGAACCCCAGGGGTCTGAACTCCACGGTTAAGAGATCACTGGTGTTCCAATTCATCAAAACGTACAGCCCACATGTCTGCATCTTACAGGAAACCCACCTAGTGGGTAGGAAAACTATGGCCCTAAAGAAACCCTGGATTATCATTTATCATTATCATTCCACGTTCTCTAACTTTGCGAGGGGCGTAAGTGTCCTAGTCCATAAATCTCTCCGCTGCTAGACCTGGTACTTGACCCGGAGGGTAGATATGTGGCAGTTCATGCTCAGATACATTCTATGAGATGGGTAAAAGTGGGAGTGTATTTACCCCCCCGGCATCAATACCTCTCCTACACCAGGTAGCCTCCAAGATAGCGGACTTTCAAAGTGATAATATAGCTATTTTAGGTGATTTTAACATGGCCCCCAGTCCGGAGGTGGATAGGATGTCCATCGCTGGGCACCCCCACCTCGGATTGGTGGACTGGGCGGAGCTGTATGGTTTGACGGATGTGTGGTGGTGGAGAAACCCTCACCATAGGGCCTACACTTGCCACTCAGCCTCACACAGATCCTTCTCCAGGATCGACTTGGCCTATGTGGACCGCTCTGCCATGTCTAGGGTAAGAGACATCAGAATCCTTCCCAGGGGTGTGTCTGACCATGCACCGCTCCTCCTGGCACTGGAACTTTCTCACACTTCAGGACTATCCCTGTGGAGATCGTCCAGATTCTGGGTGTTGGATGAGACGGTGGATGGACACTTCGGAGGGGCGATGAGGGAGTACTGGGATACCAATCCTGGCACGGCCAGTGCAATGACGGTTTGGGACACCTTCAAAGCGTACACCAGAGGGAGATATCAGACTATTATAGCCAGGGTTCGTAGGGAGAGGTGAGCGGACTTGTCTGACGCAGAGAGGAAGGTGGACCTGCAAGAAGCACGGTTCCTTAGGACAAAGGATCCTGGTGACTATGACACGCTTCAACTTCTGACCGGGGAGGTTGTTCGTATCTGCACTTCTCTCACTCAGATACGCCTTCTCGCCCAGTCACAACGCATATTCGAACAGGGGGAGAGGTCAGGGAAGCTATTGGCTTGGTTGTCTAGGGAACAACAGGGGGGGATGTGCATACCACACATACAAAGACCTGACGGACGTCTCACATACGACTCAGACGAGATAAATGACAGCTTTGCCTCCTTTTATAGGAATCTCTATAGCTCTAAGGTCACATATACTAGGGACGAATTGACCGAGTACTTGGAGCCCATTGACTTTCCGGTTCTGACGGTAAAATACCGTGACAACCTTGATGCCGCCATCACCACGGACGAATTACTGAAAGCTCTTAAGTCTCTTCAGTCGGGCAAATCTCCGGGTCCGGACGGATACCCGTCGAGTTCTATAAACAATATGCTGAGGAGCTGACAGGGAAATTACAGGCTATGCTAACGGAGGCGCAGCGACTGGAGAAACTTCCAAACTCATTAAGTGAGGCTGTGATTGTTGTAATCCCCAAGCCAGGTAAAGATTCGTCTCTATGCTCCTCTTATTGCCTCATCTCCCTAATAAACGTTGATGCTAAGCTCCTGGCCAAGGTGTTGGCCATGAGACTTAACACAGTAATAACAGCCCTAATACACCCAGACCAAATGGGGTTCATGCCGGGGAGGGGAACGGACATCAACATTAGAAGGCTTTTTACCCATATGGATAGGGTGCAGGCGGATTCGGCGGGAGTGGTGGTCTCCCTCGATGCCGAGAAGGCCTTCGATTCCGTAGAATGGGTCTTCTTATGGGGGGTCCTCTCGAAATTTGGGTTTGGGCCGAATTTTCCAAAAAGGTTACGGATGCTTTATGCCAACCCCACAGCGAGGATTCGTACAAACGGAACCCTCTCTGATTCTTTCCCCCTGGGAAGGGGCACCCGTCAGGGTTGCCCTTTGTCACCGGGGCTTTTCGCCTTGGTGATAGAACCCCTTGCCATTGCCCTGAGGGCGGAAGCGAGGGTGAAGGGAATAACAGTAGGCACAATTGAAGAAAAGGTGTCCCTATATGCGGACGACACATTACTTTATCTTGCTGATCCCAATCAGTCATTGCAGAAGGCTCTAAACTTATCCGAGAACTTCGCCCGATTTTCAGGTGTCTGCATAAATTGGGACAAGTCGGTCTTGTTTCCGCTTCATCTCATGCTTCCCAGGGTGGACACTGCCACTCCACTCCAGTGGGTGGACGAGTTCACGTATCTGGGTATTAAAATTAGTAACATTACCCACGAGTTTTTTGGAAAAAAATCTGCAGCCTCTCATCTCCCAACTTACAGTAAAATGCACAGCCTGGCGCACCCTACCGCTCACCCCCATAGGCAGAATCAACTTGCTTAAAATGGTATTCCTCCCAAAATTTCTGTACTTTTTCCGTAACACACCATCCCATATACCCAAGTCCTTTTTTAGACGCCTAGAGGGGATTCTAACCGCTTTCATCTGGGCTGGGAGACCTCCCAGAGTGGCGAAGAGGGTGCTTTACCTTCCTTTGTCGGGAGGGGGGCTTGCCCTTCCAAATTTTTTGATATACTATTGGGCTGCTGTACTGGTCACGGTGCACTGGTGGTTCCCTCAGCCCAGACAAAACCCCGCAGTTAGACTTGAGGCCGCCATCTTAGGCTCTTACGCTGCCCTGTCAAACCTGGTGTACAGGGGTCCTAAGGCACCCTACCCTCTGACGACCCCAATGAAAACTACCATTAGAGTGTGGAGGGAGGCCAGGTCAATATATGCTGAGCCAAATCGCATATCTCCTCATACTCCGCTTTGGGGTGATCCTGCCCTACCCCATCTCTATGATATTCCAGATCCCTCTCAGTGGGCCACACGGGGAATAACCACTCTAAAACATATTATAACTAATGATAAGCTAACGCCCTTTCACGACCTTAAATGGCAGTACTCCCTCCCCTGAACCTTCGAGTTCAAATACTGGCAATTGAGACACGCGATGAAGGTGCAATTCCCAGACAGACTGACTCTGGAACCGGACTCAGTTGAGCGACTTCTGACCTCAAGTGTAATGGGGAAGCCCCTATCCACATTGTACATATACCTGACGGTAGCACATGACATTAAGCCCATCCGTACATTTGACAAATGGAAGGAGGATATTCAGACACTGGGGGAGGAGGAATGGGAGGATTGCGTCTCGACCTACATCCCAACTGTGATAGCAGCTAAGGACAGGTTCATACAGTTGAAATTTCTTCATAGGGCCTACTTTACTCCGCATAGGATGGCTAGAATTTATCCTCATGTTGACCCATCGTGCCCTCGGTGCAGGAGAGGAGAGGGGACATTTTGGCACATGGTATGGGCATGCCTGAAGCTCGGGCCATACTGGGAAGGGGTTACAGGGGTGCTAAACGACATATGGGAAATTGAGTTGTCACCTGACCCCATGCTGCTTCTGTTGAGCTACTTGGGCGATGTAGAGGGGGACAGATACACCAAACTTTCTATAACACTCCTGCTGTTCTATGCGAGGAGGGAGATAATGCTACATTGGAAGTCAGCTGAGCCCCCTACCCTCGGGTCCTGGAAGAAAGCGGTAGATTCAGTTCTGCCACTGTACAAACTTACATATGAAAGCAGGCAGTGTCCTGCTAAATTCAATAAGGTCTGGTCAGCCTGGATGGCTGTGCGTGGTTGAGGGCCCGGGAGCTGGGGACCGAGTGACGGATTCCCTGGTCTCGGTTAGGGGCTTTACCCCTCCCTCGGACACGGGACGCCGTCGGGTCACACCAGATGATGATCATATTTAACCGGATGAACTTTTCGCACATGTACCGGATCTTGGGGGGTAGTGAATATGCCACCTGCTGATCCTCAGAGCTAGCTCCAGATAAGAATATCCTCAGAACCCACCGGGTGAGGGAGACAGGGAATATACAGTTGAGGACTGGAGGGGAATTACAAATAGGGTTGACTAATACTTGGATGCAAGTTGTAAAGAATAAGATAGAATGGGTTGTATGTAAAATGCATAGGATTGTTGTTTCGTTATCTAGTAAATATGCATTTGTGAGATCCTGCATTGTTTCCTTAATTGGATGTTTTACCATAATGATGTAATGACTGAATACTAATTGTCGTACACTGATGGTTTTGTAATGCTGATTTGTTAAATAAAAACCTTTACTGTTAATAAAAAGGATAATATCATACAATGTAAAGGGTCTGGCCTCCATTTGGAAATGTTGGATAGCTCTGAAAGAGTTCAGATCCTCTGGGGCAGATGCCATAATGGTTCAAGAGACACATTTTCATGCAGGTGATTCACCTAAATTTGCTTCAAAATACCTTGCCTCTGACTCCACAGGTAAGGCAGGAGTAGCAATTCTAATTCGGAAATCCTTTCCTATCAGGGTTAAGAAGGCTCTTGTTGATCCCCATGGGAGATTTCTCATCCTTGATTGTGACTATATGAATTCTTCCTTCACCTTAGTCAATTTATCTGCTCCCAATACGGGCCAGATTGATTTCCTCAACAAACTTTTTGACTCCTCATTATCATTCTCAACCTTTTATGATTGTAGGGGGAGACTTTAATCTGGTTATGTCTTCTACTAAAGACAGACAAACTTTGTTTAAAGATATTCCTTCAAGGAAAATACTGTCCCAAGCCACTTCATTTCATAAATGTATTAGATCCCAACAACTTTTTGACTCATGGAGGATTAAACACCCCTCCGCTAATCAATTTACATTTTATTCAGCAGCTCATAAAATGTATCCCCGCCTTGACCATTTCTTTATTTCTGCCCCTCTCTTTTCTTATGTGACTGAGTCTGACATTTCTCCCATTACATGGTCTGACCATGCTCCTATTATATTAGATCTTGCTCTCTCCCAGACATTTACTAGGTCATGCCATTGGAGGCTTAATGATCACCTTTTACAACACAAGGTCTCACATGGTAAACTGGCCAAAAGCTTAAAGGAATATTTTCAGCTCAACGTAGGATCTATGCCTGATCCCTCTACGCTGTGGGAGGCCCACAAGGCTGTCTTTCGTGGAGAGTGCATGGCAGAAAGCTCTCGTCTGAAAAAAGACAGATATAAACATTTACAGTCTCTATCGGCTGATCTGATGTCTGTCGAGCGACGGCTATTGTGCAATCCCACAGTGTCATAACTACGTAAGGTTACTCTCCTCAGAGAACAAATCAAATTAGTACAACTCGGTAGGGCTTGAGTACTCTAATAAGCCTCATAGGATATTAGTCAATAAATTATGACTGCGTCCATTTAACTCATTCCCGGACTTCCTCTCTCAAGCTGACAGTACCAAAACTTATCCCCCCAAGAGATGTCCAAAACTTTTGGTACCTTCTACCATAAATTGTATAATTGTCTGACTCCTGACAATAATTTCATTTTTACATTTGGGGAATTTTTCTCTAACATAAGGCTCCCACAATTGTCCTCCTCTGATCTAGCTAGCTTGAATTCAGATATAACTACAGAGGAACTTCTTTCTATTATTAAAGACCTTCCTCTACACAAATCTCCTGGCCCAGATGGTTTGCCCTATTTCTGCTATAAAACCTTCTTTGACATACTGTCTCCCCACATGTTGACTCTCTATGAATCTATACTCAAAGGACATTCCCCACACTTCCAATTCTCCCATTCTTATATTTCTGGTATCCCAAAACCTGGGAAGGACCCCTCTCTTCCAGATGATTACAGGCCCATAGCACTTTTAAATTCAGATTATAAGATATTCACGAGAATTCTTGCTTCCAGATTGTCTAGACTTATCCCTAAGTTGATCAATAGAGACCAGGTGGGCTTTGTCCCTGGCAGGCATGCTTAGGATAATACCCACCGAACCATAGATTTGATTGACCTACTTGATAGATTCTCGTGCCAGGCTCTTGTCCTGAGTTTGGACGCACAAAAAGCATTTGACAGGCTGAGTTGGCCTTATATGTTCTCTACCCTGCGTGCTTATGGTTTTGAGGGTCCTTTTCTAAAAGCATTAGAGGCTCTGTATTCTGGGGTCACGGCCCAGGTACAGATGTCCTCTTTCTTGTCGCCTAGCTTCCCCATGACGAATGGAACTCGGCAGGGCTGTCCTATCTTGCCATTGCTTTTTATTTTGTGCCTAGAACCCCTGGCTGAGTCTATTCGTATACACCCGGATATTCGTGGGGTGGTGATGTGACAGGGAGAGTATAAATTATCGCTCTTTGCAGATGATATACTGCTGACTGTTACCAGGCCGTTGCTATCCCTCCCTTCACTACACAATCTACTCATGGCCTTTGGTGCCATCTCAGGCTATAAGGTTAACACATCCAAAACTGAAGCCCTTCCAATACACATCCCATCCTCTTTGTTATCCCAGCTCAAAGCTTCTTATCCCTATAAGTGGTGTACTACTTCCCTCAAGTACTTGGGTATCCTTCTCACTCCCTCTTATTCCTCTCTCTATTCTGCAAATTATCCGCCTCTACTTTTAGACATCAATAAATCCCTGCAAAGTTGGACGAAACTTCCCCTGTCCCTTCTAGGCAGGATAAACGTTCTAAAAATGTCTGTTTTACCTAGGCTTTTATATCATTTTGAAACATTACCTGTTGCCATTTCCACATCTTAACTTAAAACAATCCAGAGAAACTTTTTAAAATTTATTTGGAAGGACAGGGCTCAGCGGTTCTTGCCAAAGGATCTATGGGGGGCCTGGGAGCACCGGATGTTGTTAAATATTACTACACCTCCCATTTGAGGGTCATTGTGTCTTGTTTGTCTTTACAGGCACCAAACCTTTGGTCCCTCATTGAGAAAGGTGTGTTGTATCCGGTGCATCCATGCTGTTTAATATGGACTCCCTCTCCTCCCATGGATCCCATTTATAAACGCCAATGCACTGGTCCAATGAATTTTACCCTAGATATATGGCGTTAGTGCCTCAAAAATTTCCCTCTTAGTTCACCATGTTCCCCTCTTATGAGTGTTCTCTTCAATCCAACGATCCCGGATAGCCTGTCTTTGGGTAGAGTATTTCCATGGATAAATGCTTCCCTATTTCAACTTAGAAAGGCTATCAAAAGTCCATCCAATCTCACGCAGGTTATATACATTCGATAGCCTGTGCGAGAAATTTAACATCCCAAAACATTTATTCCACTTCTATTTACAGGTCAGACATTTCTTCTATTCCCACTCCCCACTCCTGACCCTAGACAAACCCACACCCTTTGAATATCTGTGTGCTCAAGGTCCCCAACAGCTACATTTAATATCATCATATCCTCCATGAGACAACCCCTCTCACTGAGACATGTCACCTATATATGAGGAGATGGGCTCAGTTGATAGGCAGACCTATTTCCTTACAGTCGTGGGATAGGATATGGTCGTCCACCTTTGGGTCTTCTAAATGTGTACTCCAAAGAGAAACGTCCATAAAGATTCTTATGCTTTGGTACAAAACACCTGAAGTTATTCATAAATATGATCCCTCGATACCGGCACATTGTTGGCATTGTGGGACGGGTGTTGGATCTCAATTCCACATTTTCTGGCAATGTTCTATGATTCAGTCCTTTTGGCATGAAGTGATGCAGTTGATACAGAGAGTGGTAGACGTGTCCCTTCCGCTAGATCGGGGGTCTCAAACTGGCGGCCCTCCAGCTGTTGCCAAACTACAAGTCCCAACATGCCTTTGTCTGTGGGAGTCATGCTTGTAACTGTCAGCCTTGCAATGCCTCATGGGAGTTGTAGTTTCGCAACAACTGGAGGGCCGCCAGTTTGAGACCCCTGCGCTAGATCCTCTACACTACCTTTTGGCCTCCCTTTTTCTGGTGTCACCAAAAAGGGCAACAGACTGATTTCATACATTCTTCTTGCTGCCAAAAGGCTCATTCCATTATGCTAGTTGTCGAACACCCCCCCTCCGTGGTCTAGATTCCCACAATTAGTGGCCGAGATTCGGAGGATGAAGTACTTGACGCCATTTGTGCATGATAGAACTACTCAATTTAATCGGATCGATTGGAATATGGTACGCCTCTGCCATCCTGTACACTGTAAATGGCTTCTTTATGATCTGTTCCCTATATACGAGCTGGCACCCTCCTTCTTTTTATACTATAAATTTGCTTTTATCTTTGTGTTTGACCTCTTTTTTTGTTATATAGCTATTATCTATGAGCTGTTTTTAACCACTTAAGGACCAGCCTCATTTTGGATTTTAGGTGTTTACATGTTTAAAACAGGTTTTTTTGCTAGAAAATTACTTAGAACCCCGAAACATTATATATGATTTTTCTTCTAACACCCTAGAGAATAAAAATGGCGGTCATTGCAATACTTTTTTTTGCACCGTATTTGCGCAGCGGTCTTAAAAGCGCACTTTTTTTGGAAAAAAATTCACTTTTTTGAATAAAAAAATAAGACAACAGTAAAGTTAGCCCAATTTTTTTTTATATTGTGAAATATAATGTTACACCAAGTAAATTGATACCCAACATGCCACGCTTGAAAATTGCGCCCGCTCGTGGAATGGCGTCAAACTTTTACCCTCAAAAATCTCCATAGGCGACGTTTAAAAAATTCTACAGGTTGCATATTTTGTGATACACAGGAGGTCTAGGGCTAGATTTATTGCTCTCACTCTACCGGTCGCGGTGCTACCTCACATGTGTGGTTTGATCACCGTTTTCATATGCGGGCGCTACTCGCTTATGCATTCGCTTCTGCACGCGAGCTCGTCGGGACGGGGGGGTTTTAATTTTTTTTTTTTTTTTATTATTATTTATTTTACAATATTTTATTTATTTTTACACTGTTTTTAAAAAAAAAAAATTGTGTCACTTTTACTCCTATTACAAGGAATGTAAACATCCCTTGTAATAGAAAAAAGCATGACAGGACCTCTTAAATATGAGATCTGGGGTCAAAAAGGGGTATTCATACCCCTTGACATTTTCCATTGGGGTTTTGGGGTTTTGGAGTTTTATGTGACAGAGCAACACAGAGAGGCATGTATTTGTGAAGTATAAGGAAAATGATAAATGGTGTTCAAATTTTTTTACAAATAAATTTGTGAAAAGTTAGGCGTATATTTGTATTCAGCCCCCCTGAGTCAATACTTTGTAGAACCACCTTTCTCTGCAATTACAGCTGCAAGTCTTTTTGGGTATGTCTCTACCAGCTTGGCACATCTAGAGAGTGACATGTTTGACCATTCTTCTTTGCAAAATAGCTCAAGCTCTGTCAGAATGGATGGAGAGCATCTGTGAACAGCAATTCCCAAGTCTGATATGTTTTTATTATCAACTTGTTTGTGAGTATGTTTCCTTCTTTTTGATTTTAATAAATATTACTTGGGTAATGCGCAAGATTGGTGCACCCTCTGTTCATTTTACAGTGTTCCTGTTGGGTATCCCCTGACCCTTTGAGGGCAGCAAGGCCTGTGCGTGTACTGGGAGCCATAGGAATTCCAGGCTTCTTCCATTGCCATCGCACTACTGTTGAGCGCAGGAGATTTTGTTTGACTGTAACACATAAATATGCTTTGATCTAAACCATTCCATTGTAGCTCTGGCTGTATGTTTAGGGTTGTTGGCTTGCTGTCCCTGTCTCAAGTCTTTTGCAGACTCTAGCATGTATTCTGCTAAAATCGCCCTGTATTTGGCTCCATCCATCTTCCCATCAACTCTAACCAGCATCTCTGTCCCTGCTGAAGAAAAGCATTCCCACAACATGATGCTGTCACCACCATGTTTCACGGTGGGAATGGTGTGTTCAGGGTGATGTGGGGGTCCCCTCACCCCTTCAACCTCTGCAGCAATGCTGGCAGCACTCAACTTCTTTGGTCGACCATGGCGAGGCCTGTTCTGAGTGGAACCTGTCCTGGTAAACCGCTGTATGGTCCTGGCCACCACGCTGCAGCTCAGTTTCAGGGTCTTGGCAATCTTCTTATAACCTAGGCCGTCTTTATTTAGTTGGGCCCAATTTGGACATTTTCACTTAGGGGTGTACTCACTTTTGTTGCCAGTGGTTTAGACATTATTGGCTGTGTGTTGAGTTATTTTGAGGGGACAGCAAATTTACACTGTTATACAAGCTGTACACTCACTATTTTACATTGTAGCAAAGTGTCATTTCTTCAGTGCTGTCACATAAAAAGATATAATAAAATATTTACAAAAATGTGAGGGGTGTACTCACTTTTGTGAGATACTGTATATATATATACACCATTCCCAGTCATCCCCTGTGGACAATTGCACTCATGGAACCACAGGAGTTCTTTTGTTCTTCTTTTCTTCAGCCTCCTGTACTTGCTAACCAGTAAACATGGCATTCCTGGGGGGCAGCCACGTACCAGTTTGCTAGGCTTGCTTGGCTTGCAGGAACTGGGACTGCTATAGGTGATGCTACACTTAGCTATATTCTCTGACTACTCGTACAGAGGTAACTATGTAACCATTACAGTACATTGGCTTTGATACAATTGATTGATTTGTGTGATACAATGTCTGTTACACAATTCAAGCAGTGAAAAAGTCTCACACATGTCGAAAAATATCTTAATAAATTGATAACTTTGTGTAAAAAACTTGTGACAAAAAAATTAAGTTTTCAAAAGACTCACTATGCCTTTTTGGAAAATACCTTGGGGTGCTTTCTTTCCAAAATGTGGTTATTTTGTGAGTGTTTCCACTATCCTGGTGCTCTAGGGCCTCCAAAAATGTAATATGTAATCAGGAAATGAGATGCATAATTTATGCCCCTAGAACACCTGAAGGTGCTCCTTGGATTTTGGGCCCCTCTATGGGGCTAGGCTGTGAAAGGGGCTCACACAATGTGTTTAGGGATATAATTCTAAGTGGGCCTATGCTGTGTGTTTTTAATATCCTATTATTTTGAGTAAAAAAAAAAAATTTTTTCATTTTCTTTCTTTATTTTCCAAAACCTTGTGGCAAAAAAATAACATTTTTTAAAAGACTCACTTATGGTCATTTTGTGGGTGTTTCTGCTGCATTGGTGCTCCAGGGCCTCCATAAATGTGATAGGCAGGCAGGAAATTATATGCATAATTGACAGTATTCTGCTCCAAGGCCAAAAAGTGCTACTTTGATTTTAGATCCCTCTATGCATCTAGGCTGTAAAAAGTCTAATGCATGTGGTATTCTCATACTCATGAGTACCAGTGTTTTGGGGTGTATGCTGTGTGTGAGAAATAAGTTGTTAAAATTACAGCTTTGTATGTTTCTATTTAACTTCTTCATTTTCCTAAACTTTGTGACATAAAAACGACACCTTAAATAAAAAAACTCCCCCTTGCCTCTTGCTAAATACCTTGGACTTTTTACTTTCCAAAAAGGGGTAATTTTAGGGGTGTTTGTACTATCTTAGCATTTTAAAGCCTCAAGAAATGAGAGAGGCAGTAAGTAGGGATGAGCCGAACACCCCCCGGTTCGGTTCGCACCAGAACCCGCGAACGGACCGCAAGTTCGCACGAACGTTAGAACCCCATTGACGTCTATGGGACTCGAACGTTCGAAATCAAAAGTGCTCATTTTAAAGGCTAATTTGCATGGTATTGTCCTAAAAAGGGTTTGGGGACCCGGGTCCTACCCCAGGGGACATGTATCAATGCAAAAAAAACTTTTAAAAACGGCCGTTTTTTCGGGAGCAGTGATTTTAATGATGCTTAAAGTAAAAAAAAAAAAGTGAAATATTCCTTTAAATATCGTACCTGGGGGGTGTCTATAGTATGCCTGTAAAGTGACGCGTGTTTCCCATGTTTAGAACAGTCCCTGCACCAAATGTCATTTTTAAAGGAAAAAATCTCATTTAAAACTGCTTGCGGGTTTAATGTCATGTCGGGTCATGGCAATATGGATGAAAATCAGTGAGACAAACGGCATGGGTACCCCCCAGTCCATTACCAGGCCCTTTGGGTCTTGTATGGATATTAAGGGGAACCCCGCACCCAAATTAAAATAAGAAAAGGTCCCTATATACTCTGAACAGCAGTATACAGGCGGTGCAAACAAGACAGGGACTGTAGGTTTGTTGTTAAGTAGAATCTGTTTGTAATTTTGAACATTTTTAATGTGTTTAGCTCCAGCCAAAAAATCTTTTCTAAGCTTTTTGGAAAACATAGGGAAGGGTTATCACCCCTGTGACATTTGTTTTGCGTCTTTCCTCCTCTTCAGAAGATTTCACCTCACTTTTTTGTCCCAATGAAAAATGTTTTTTGAAAATTTGTGTTTTTTTGTGGAACAAGGATTGGAAAGCATCAGTGGAAAGGAAAAATTGTTTTCCCATATTAACTCTTACAGGAGAGAATTTCCCTTCCTTAGGGGTAGATTTCATCTCACTTCCTGTTGTCTCCTTCCGTTTGCAAGTAGGAGTCGTTTGTAAGTTAGATGTTTGAAAGTAGGGTCCTGCCCTATATACTCAGCAGAAATTTGGGCCTTAGGTGTTGCTGTGGCCAAAACACTGTAAGCCCTCACAGGGCCCTGCTGTGAAATATTAGATCAAGAATTGTAATTACATGCCCCTGTTGAACAGGAGCTGAAAAATTAGGCCTTAGGCACTGGTGCTGGTGCCACAACACTGCAACCCCTCACAGACACTCTAGTTGGAACGCAGGAACGAGCCCTGCTGCAAAGTATTGCATCAAAAATTGTAATTACACGCCCCTGTTAGACAGGGGCAGAAAAATTGGGTCTTAGGCACTGGTGCTGGTGCCACAACACTGCAACCCCTCACAGACACTCTAGTTGAAACGCAGGAACAAGCCCTGCTGCAAAGTATTGCATCAAAAATTGTAATTACACGCCCCTGTTAGACAGGGGCTGAAAAATTGGGTCTTAGGCACTGGTGCTGGTGCCACAACACTGCAACCCCTCACAGACACTCTAGTTGGAATGCAGGAACAAGCCCTGCTGCAAAGTATTGCATCAAAAATTGTAATTACACGCCCCTGTTAGACAGGGGCTGAAAAATTGGGTCTTAGGCACTGGTGCTGGTGCCACAACACTGCAACCCCTCACAGACACTCTAGTTGGAATGCAGGAACGAGCCCTGCTGCAAAGTATTACATCAAAAATTGTAATTACACGCCCCTGTTAAACAGGGGCTGAAAAATTGTGCCTTAGGCACTGGTGGTGGCGCCCAGAACCAAAAATGTTCTTACAAGCTATCAGCGTGATGATTGAGGAGGAAGAGGATAATTACTCAGGGATAGTCACTCAGCATCAGCATAGGCAGTCTTTGAAGGGATCTGAGATTTCAAAAAAAATTATTCGGTTACATCTGCATCAGGTGCTTGGTAGCTGGTGGTGATCCAAGACTGATTCATTTTTATGAAGGTCAGCCGATCGACCGAGTCGGTGGACAGACGCACCCTGTGATCGGTTACCACGCCTCCAGCAGCACTGAATGTGCGTTCCGAAAGAACGCTGGATGCAGGACAGGCCAGTAGCTCAATTGCATACTGTGCAAGCTCTGGCCAGTGATCCATCCTCAAGACCCAGTAACCCAGAGGATTTTCGGTGGGAAAGGTGTCCAAGTCTGATCTTGCCCCTAGGTATTCCTGCACCATGTAAAACAGACGCTGGCGATGGTTGCTGGAACCGATCATACCTTGGGGCTGCGGACCAAAAAATTGTCTGAACGCATCGGTCAGACGGCCACCTTCTCCACCGCTCCTTCTTTGACTGACCGAAGCCTCAGCAACACGTTGTCCAGAAACAGGAGTTTGTAACCTCCCAGTCTCTGGGAACGCGTTGCACAGACCTTTCTGCAAGGCCTCCCGAAGATGTTTCATCCTCTGCTCCCTCTGCGATGGCAAGATAAGGTCCGCAACCTTACCCTTGTAACGTGGATCAAGGAGGGTTGCCAGCCAGTATTGGTCCTTCTCCTTGATACCACGAATACGAGGATCCTTACGCAGGCTTTGCAGGATCAGGGAGGCCATGCAGCGTAGGTTTGCTGAGGCATTCGGTCCGGAGTCCTCTGGGTCACTAAGGACAACAACGTCCGCAGCCACCTCCTCCCAGCCACGTACAAGTCCATGTGTTCCTTGGGACTGATCCCTTAAAGACTGCTGATGCTGAGTGCCAGGCTCCACCTCCATACTGACACAATCTTCCTCCTCCTCCTCCTCCTCCTCCTCGTCCTCTTCCTGTGTGATCGGCGGGCACGCAGGAACACTGTCTGGATAAAGGGGGCCTTGAGAGCTAAGGAAGTCCTCCTCTTCCTGCCTCTGTTCTGCCTCAAGTGCCCTGTCCATTATTCCACGCAGCGTGTGCTCCAACAGGTGGACAAGGGGGACAGTGTCACTGATGCATGCACTGTCAGTGCTCACCATCCTCGTGGCCTCCTCGAATGGTGACAGGACAGTGCATGCATCCCTGATCATGGCCCACTGGCGTGGGGAAAAAAAACCAAGGTCCCCTGACCCTGTCCTGGTGCCATAGTCGCACAGGTACTCATTGATGGCCCTCTGCTGCGTGTGCAGCCGCTGCAGCATGGCCAACGTCGAGTTCCACCTGGTGGGCATGTCACAGATTAGGCGGTTCTTGGGCAGGTTAAACTCCTTTTGGAGGTCCGTCAGCCGAGCACTGGCATTATATGACCGGCGGAAATGCACACAGACTTTCCTGGCCTGCCTCAGGACATCCTGTAAGCCCGGGTACCTGCCCAAGAACCGCTGCACCACCAAGTTAAGGACGTGAGCCAAACAGGGCACATGGGTCAGTTGTCCCTGTCGGAGGGCAGAGAGGAGGTTGGTGCCATTGTTGCAAACCACCATTCCTGCCTTAAGTTGGCGTGGCGTCAACCACCTCTGAACCTGCCCCTGCAGAGCTGACAGAACCTCTGCCCCAGTGTGGCTCCTGTCCCCCAAGCACACCAGCTCAAGCACCGCATGGCATCTTTTGGCCTGCGTACTTGCGTAGCCCCTTGAACGCCTACGGAGCACCGCTGGTTCCGAGGAAGAGGCCATGGAGGAAGAAGAAGAGGAGGGGGTGGAGGAGAGAGGTGTGTCACAATCAGCATTTTGGAGGCGTGGTGGCGGAACAACCTCCAACACTACTGCACCTTGTCCTGCATCCTTCCCAGCTGCCAGCAGAGTCACCCAATGCGCCGTGAAACTTAAGTAACGTCCCTGTCCATGCCTGCTGGACCATGAGTCAGCGGTAATATGCACCTTACCGCTGACCGCCCTGTCCAGCGAGGCATGGACATTGCCTTCCACATGCCGGTAGAGAGCCGGAATCGCCTTCCGTGAGAAAAAGTGGCGTTTGGGTACCTGCCACTGAGGAACCGCACATTCCACAAACTCACGGAAGGGGGCAGAGTCTACCAACTGAAAAGGCAGCAGTTGAAGTGCTAGCAATTTTGCCAAGCTAGCATTCAACCGCTGGGCATGTGGATGGCTGGGAGCAAACTTCTTTCGGCGGTGCAGCAGCTGGGGCAGGGAAATTTGCCTGGTACAATCTGACGTCGGTGTACCAAAAGCAGATTGCCCATAAGTACTTGGCTGTGACACACCTAATTCTACACCTTCATTCCTCTCACTGCAGGTCGCAGAGAGGACTGAAGGTCTAGTGGGGTTGGAAATCTCAGCTGATGAGGAGCAAGGAGAGATCGTCTTTGTTCTTTGGTGTGGGTCTTTTAGATACGCTTGCCAACGAACTGCATGGCAGGTCAACATATGTCTGGTCAAGCATGTGGTACCCAAGCGGGAGATGTTTTGGCCACGCGAGATACGCTTGAGACATATATTGCAAATAGCAGCGGTGCGATCTGATGCACTCGTCTCAAAAAAGGCCCACACCAAAGAACTTTTTGAATAACGCGCAGAGACTGCAGCGCCCTGCACATGTGGAGCTTTGGGGTGTGATGCAGTCAATGTGCTGCCCTTAGGCTGGCCCCTGGAGGGCATCCTGCCTAGTTGGTGATGTGCCACCTCCTCCTCCTCCTCCTCCTCCTCCTCTCTCCTATCAGGCACCCACGTTGAGTCAGTGACCTCATCATCCCCTCCCTCCTCATCACTGGAGCAAACCTGGCAGTATGCTGCAGCAGGGGGAGCATGACTGCCAGATTGCTGTCCTTCTTGGGCACCCCCTCTGTCCGTGCTCATGTTACTGCCTTCATTGAGCTCAGTATCATCATCAGAGCCTTCCAAACGCTGGGCATCCTCCTGGAGCATGTACCCAACACTGTGGTCAAACAGTTCGAGGGAATCCTCAGGAGGACATGGTGGGGCTAGGGAAGGAGTCACTGATGACATTGAGCTGAGGGAAGAGGCCGCTGCTTTGCCAGACAAAGCACCCTGGGCATGGGTGAGAGAGGATGAGGAGGATGAGGACGGCTTGGTCATCCACTCGACCAAGTCTTCCGCATGTTGCGGCTCAACACGGCCAGCTGCCGAAAAAAAGGCCAAGCGTGTCCCATGGCCACGTGCTGATGAGGATGCACCGTCTCCACGACCAGCACTAGACACAGAGCCTGCTTGCCCTCTCTTATTGGCTTGTGACTGTCTGCCTCTCCTTCTTGGCCTTCCAGACATACTAATGGCCTGTAGCTGCACTAAGCTGGGATAGAACACCTGTAATTTTCTTCAGGTAGCTTTATATACTGTAACCAGACAAGCCTGCCTGTCAGTAGGAAGATAACAGGAACGGATCTAGCTGAACACTGTGAGCAGGACGTACTGCACTAAATGTATATAGCAGGAACGGATCTAGCTGAACACTGTGAGCAGGACGCACTGCACTGAATGTAAACAGCAGGAACGGATGTAGCTAAACACTGTGAGCAGGACGCACTGCACTGAATGTAAATAGCAGGAACGGATCTAGCTGAACACTGTGAGCAGGACGCACTGCACTGAATGTAAATAGCAGGAACGGATCTAGCTGAACACTGTGAGCAGGATGCACTGCACTGAATGTAAATAGCAGGAACGGATGTAGCTAAACACTGTGAGCAGGACGCACTGCACTGAATGTAAATAGCAGGAACGGATCTAGCTGAACACTGTGAGCAGGACGCACTGCACTGAATGTAAATAACAGGAACGGATCTAGCTGAACACTGTGAGCAGGACACACTGTACTAAATGTAAATAGTCTAGCTGCCTGACCGTGGTACTAATAGGATCAAAAAGAACACCTGTAATTTTCTTCAGGTAGCTTTATATACTGTAACCAGACAAGCCTGCCTGTCAGTAGGAAGATAACAGGAACGGATCTAGCTGAACACTGTGAGCAGGACGTACTGCACTAAATGTATATAGCAGGAACGGATCTAGCTGAACACTGTGAGCAGGACGCACTGCACTGAATGTAAATAGCAGGAACGGATCTAGCTGAACACTGTGAGCAGGACGCACTGCACTGAATGTAAATAGCAGGAACGGATCTAGCTGAACACTGTGAGCAGGACGCACTGCACTGAATGTAAATAACAGGAACGGATCTAGCTGAACACTGTGAGCAGGACACACTGTACTAAATGTAAATAGTCTAGCTGCCTGACCGTGGTACTAATAGGATCAAAAAGAACACCTGTAATTTTCTTCAGGTAGCTTTATATACTGTAACCAGACAAGCCTGCCTGTCAGTAGGAAGATAACAGGAACGGATCTAGCTGAACACTGTGAGCAGGACGTACTGCACTAAATGTATATAGCAGGAACGGATCTAGCTGAACACTGTGAGCAGGACGCACTGCACTGAATGTAAATAGCAGGAACGGATCTAGCTGAACACTGTGAGCAGGACGCACTGCACTGAATGTAAATAGCAGGAACGGATCTAGCTGAACACTGTGAGCAGGACGCACTGCACTGAATGTAAACAGCAGGAACGGATGTAGCTAAACACTGTGAGCAGGACGCACTGCACTGAATGTAAATAGCAGGAACGGATCTAGCTGAACACTGTGAGCAGGACGCACTGCACTGAATGTAAATAACAGGAACGGATCTAGCTGAACACTGTGAGCAGGACACACTGTACTAAATGTAAATAGTCTAGCTGCCTGACCGTGGTACTAATAGGATCAAAAAGAACACCTGTAATTTTCTTCAGGTAGCTTTATATACTGTAACCAGACAAGCCTGCCTGTCAGTAGGAAGATAACAGGAACGGATCTAGCTGAACACTGTGAGCAGGACGTACTGCACTAAATGTATATAGCAGGAACGGATCTAGCTGAACACTGTGAGCAGGACGCACTGCACTGAATGTAAATAGCAGGAACGGATCTAGCTGAACACTGTGAGCAGGACGCACTGCACTGAATGTAAATAGCAGGAACGGATCTAGCTGAACACTGTGAGCAGGACGCACTGCACTGAATGTAAACAGCAGGAACGGATGTAGCTAAACACTGTGAGCAGGACGCACTGCACTGAATGTAAATAGCAGGAACGGATCTAGCTGAACACTGTGAGCAGGACGCACTGCACTGAATGTAAATAGCAGGAACGGATCTAGCTGAACACTGTGAGCAGCACGCACTGCACTGAATGTAAATAGCAGGAACGGATCTAGCTGAACACTGTGAGCAGGACGCACTGCACTGAATGTAAATAGCAGGAACGGATCTAGCTGAACACTGTGAGCAGGACGCACTGCACTAAATGTAAATACCAGGAACGGATCTAGCTGAACACTGTGAGCAGGACGCACTGCACTGAATGTAAATAGCAGGAACGGATCTAGCTGAACACTGTGAGCAGGACGCACTGCACTGAATGTAAATAGCAGGAACGGATCTAGCTGAACACTGTGAGCAGCACGCACTGCACTGAATGTAAATAGCAGGAACGGATCTAGCTGAACACTGTGAGCAGGAAGCACTGTACTGAATGTAAATAGCAGGAACGGATCTAGCTGAACACTGTGAGCAGGACACACTGCACTGAATGTAAATAGTCTAGATAGAAGATAACAGGAACGGATCTAGCTAAACTGAATACAGTGTATATATATATATGCAACACCTGGGATGCATATATATACACAATACACTGTAAGTGCAGCTAACTGACTGACTGTTCTGCCTAATCTATCTAACTCAAATCAAATGACACTGTCTCTCTCTCTCTCTATCGCTCAGCACACCGGAACACACACTACACAGGGCCGCCGTGCAGGCGGCCTTATATAGTGTGGGGTGTGTACTAAATCCCTGAGCCATAATTGGCCAAAGCCACCCTGGCTTTGGCCAATTACAGCTCTCTCTACTGACGGCGCTGTGATTGGCCAAGCATGCGGGTCATAGTGCATGCTTGGCCAATCATCAGCCAGCAATGCACTGCGATGCCGCAGTGAATTATGGGCCGTGACGCGCCACACGAATTTGGCGCGAACGGCCCATATCGTTCGCAATTCGACGGACGGTCGAACAGCCGATGTTCGAGTCGAACATGGGTTCGACTCGAACACGAAGCTCATCCCTAGCAGTAAGTACATACAATGGTGTATTTCTGTTTAGTGCTGCCATAGGCAAGACTAAAATCAGGCTCCTCCATCTAAATTTGCCCCACCCCTTCATGTTTAAGATCCACCCCTACATCTGTGAACCCCACCCCTTCCTCTTTGGGCTCCACCTCTTTAGAGATGGGAGGAGAGAGAGTAAGAGAGAGAGAGAGAGGAGAGAAGAGATGAGAGAGAGAGAGGAGAGATGAGTGTTAGGTACCTGGTAATTGAGCCCGACTGGTAGAAGAAGACCTCTCTTACAGCACTGGTTCAGGAACCACTGGAGTGGGAACAGTGGAGCACAGTGGGTAGGAGTGCCTGGTGAAGGTTCTTGCAGAGGCCGGCACAGGAGGCTGAGTAGAAATCCTTCCGGGATGGTTGAGCTGCAGATGCTGGCAGGCCGAAGCGGATCAGCAGGCAGGCAGGTAGGAGGTGTAGCAGCAGCAGAACCTAGAGCTGGATGAGAAGGCTGGAATGCAGCGACACAGGACACAGGCAAAAGCAGAGTCAGACAGTCCGTTTGGCAGGAGATCAGGCAGGTATTGGCAAATGGATAATCATAGAATAGTCAGGCAGGCAGGTAGGTGTTCGGCAATGGGTCACAAGAAGTTAGCAGAGTCAGGCAGGCTGGGTCGGATTGGAGATAGCAGGAAGGTCAGATGAAGCCGGGTCAATAGCAGGGATAACAACAGCAGGCAGATTCAGGAACACAGGTGCAGAGCTGCAGATGAACAGCACCACATGGGTGCAACTGACATACTTTTAAAGAGCCCTTGGCGCCAAACAGCGCTATTGCGCAGGGGTGCGCAGGGGTGCACAGGGGTGCGCAGGAGTGCGGCGGCGCCCCCCCAGTGAGGAAATTCAACTGTAATACCCTGGACAGACCCCGCGTGCGCACGCGTATTCACCTGATGGGCACCGGCACATCCCTGACAATGAGATAGAGAGAGAGAGGAGAGATGAGAGAGGGTTAGAGAGAAAAAGAATGGGGAGTGAGAGAGAGAACGGGAAGAGAGGGGCAGAGAGAGGGTGTTTGAGAGAGGGGGGTGAGAGATCGAGGGGGGGTAAGAGTGAGAGGGGGTTAGAGAGAGGGTGTCACGTACCTGGTGATGGAGCCTGATATGCAGAGGACGGCCGCTCTTACAACTCTGACTTGGAGCCCCTGATAGAGCTGACAGGAAGCACCAAGATGCAGAGCCGCACGAGTGCCTGGCGGGATCACTGAACCTGGAGCTGGATCGGAGCACTCGGCCAGGCTTTAGAGGTATCTGTAGGAATCCCAGAGCAGTGGTAGGCAGGTAGCTAGAGTGAGTAGACAACCGGTCCCCACAAGCAGAAGTGCAGGTGCAGCAGAAGGGATGGTGGCACCCTCGAGGCTGAAGAGAAGGCAGGTACAGGCAGGCCGGGTCATACACAAACGGGCACGTCAGGAACAGAGGCTGAAGCGGAAGCGGAATCAGATTACAGGCCGGGTTGTCAGCAGACTGGCAGCGAAGTGGCAGAAGGAGCAGGCCAATGCAGAATAGAGGACAAGCCGGGGTCGGATGCAGGCAGGAAACAGGAACGTCAGGAAGCAAGCCGGGTCACAACAGGAACAGAAGTCAGGTAGGTAATTGCAGGATACACAGGGAACGCTGTAGAGCAGACAGCACTGAGTCTGGAAACTGACTGAGTTTAAGTAGCCTGTTTGGGTGTCAAAAAGCTGTCACAGGGTGTGTGTGCACCAATGGAATTCTGACAGGGGCAGAGGTAACAGGTCATCTTCTTCGGCAGCCATTTTGGGTGCTGGCATGCCCTTCCTGACAGGCAGAGGTAACAGGTCGTCTTCTTCGGCAGCCATCTTGGGTGCTGGCATGCCCTTCCTGACACTGCCCCCCCCCCCAAAGGGCAGCCTCCGGATGCCCAACTTGGCCCACTTGTCAGGATGGGAGTTCTTAAAAGCTTGAACCAAATTTTGGGCATGGATATTACCTTCAGGTTCCCAGGAGTTGTCCTCTGGCCCATACCCTTTCCATTTTATCAGGAACTGGATCTGATTTCTTCTCTTCCTGCAGTCTAAGAGTGTTTCCACCTCAAACTCTTCCTCCCCGTCAATAATTACAGGTTCAGGCGGGCCGGAACTTCGTCCTGGGAATGGGTCAGGAATGGCAGGTTTCAACAAGGTTATGTGGAACACAGGGTGGATTCTAAATGACTCAGGCAACTCTAATTCATACGCAACCTCATTGATCCGTCTCTTCACCGGAAATGGTCCTATAAATTTAGGGCCCAGTTTCTTCGAGGGACAGGCCAGTTTCAAATTAGTAGTTGCTAGCCACACTTGGTCACCAGGGTTCAAGATCAATTCTCCCCTTCTTTTTCTGTCAAAAACTTCCTTATTGTATGCCTGTGTCTTGGCCATTGTTTCCTGTAGCAGTTTGTTATTGGCGTTGAAGAAATTTATAGTTTCGGAAACAGCTGGTACAGGGGAATCTGGAATTGTATTAGAAAAAAAAGAAGGGTGGAAACCGTAGTTTGCAAAAAATGGAGATTGCTTTGTAGCAGAGTGTACTGAATTGTTATAAAAAAACTCGGCCAGGGGAAGCAGAGAAGCCCAATCGTCTTGAGAAAATGAGGAGAAACATCTCAGGTACTGTTCGAGGGTTTGATTAGTCCTCTCTGTCTGCCCATTTCATTTGTGGGTGATATGCAGAAGAAAATGAAAGTTCAATCCCGAGTGCATCACATAAGGCTCTCCAGAATCTGGATGTAAACTGCACCCCACGGTCGGACACAATATTGGCCGGAATCCCGTGAAGCCTTACGATCTCCTTGACAAAGGTTTGAGCTGTTTCTCGAGCAGATGGTGTGCCCTTCATGGGCAGGAAGTGTGCCATCTTAGATAGTCTATCGACAACTACAAAAATGGTGTTGTGGCCCTCAGATGGGGGAAGTTCTACAATAAAATCTATTGAGATCATGTCACGTCAATACTCACTGAGGCCGAGATGCCGAGAGTGGCTCGCCCTTACGACCACGCGCACCCAAACCCCCGAAGGTGGTACAGGGGATCGTATGCATGCGGAGGCACGGGTTTCCGGTAGTAGCTTAAAGATGGCTCAGGTACACTGGAGTTGTGAGAAGCCTTCTGGTGGGTCCGTGCAGGACTGGCGTACCTAATAATACTAAGAGCAGAGGTTAAAGAGGTATAATACGGGCAAATAGGCAAGTCCTTAGAACAGCAGAGCTCAGGGAGAGGTATCAGGCAAACAGAGAGAGAGTAGTCCTTTAACAAGCAAAGATCAAGGTATCCGGCAGACTGGGTAGTGGTCGTTAAACAGGCAGAGATCAGGGTATCCGGCAGACTGGAGAGTGGTCGTTTAAACAGGCAGAGATCAGGGTATCCGGCAGACTGGAGAGTGGTCGTTAAACAGGCAGAGATCAGGGTATCCGGCAGACAGGAGAGTGGTCGTGTAACAAGCAGAGGTCAGGGTATCTGGCAGACAGGAGAGTGGTCGTTTAACAAGCAGAGATCGGGGAGTCAGATAATCAGGAACCAGGAACAAACACAGAGCGGGGCACAGCTGACGACAAACCAGCAACCCGACTGGGTGCTGGTGTCGTCTGAAGTAGCCTCCCGGCGAGCGCGTCAGCATGACGCGCTACCGAGCACCCGCATGGGCGACGGCGCGCACCCGTGGACCGCCGTGCACCCGCGCGCGCCGCACAATCAGGCCGCGAACGGGTGCACGTCTCAACAGTAGCCCACTGCGCATGCGCCCCGCAGCCTGGCGAACGGAGGCGACTTGTCTCCTGTGACAGATCATCTTCCAAGGTCTACTGGGGACAGGTAAGGGTTTTAGCAGACCCCAGGCTCTGGATCTGCTGGTTTTATTGCGGATGCAAGTGGTGCAAGATTCCACATATTTCCTACAATCTTTTTCCACCCCAGGCCACCAAAATGTCCGTTGTACTAATTCAGTTGTCTTGCCAGTGCCAAAATGACCTGCCAGCACATGATCATGGCATCGCACCAGGATGGTCATTCGGAGGTCTTCCGGCACAAAGACCTTGTCTTCATGCCAAAGTAGCCCATCCTTTGTCAGTAGAGAGACCCCGGCTGGTGAAGGGTTACTTACTAGAGTTTGTTTACTTTGTTTTATTAACTCTCCTTGAAGTAATAGGAAGTTCCCAGGGGATAGAATGGTATCCGGAGAAGAGATTTCTTCAGGTTTGCTGAACATGCATAACGCATCGGGTTTTGCATTCTTGGATCCAGGCCTGAATGTTAAGTGAAAAGTGAATCTAGAAAAGAATAGTGCCCACCTGGCTTGTCGGGGTTTCAATCTTTTTGCTGTTCTTAAATACTCGAGGTTCTTATGATCGGTATAGATTAAGATTGGGTGTGCGGCCCCCTCTAGAAGGTACCTCCATTCCTCCAAGGCGGCTTTGATGGCCAAAAGTTCACGGTCCCTGACGTCATAGTTCCTTTCGGCATTTGACAGCTTGCGGGAAAAAAAAGCAACTGGATGCAGTAGAGCCTTAGCTCCCCACCTCTGAGACAATATTGCTCCTACCACTGTTTCTGAGGCATCTACTTCCAAGACGTAGGGCAAGGCTGGGTCAGGGTGTTTCAGGACAGATGCAGATGTGAAAAGTCTTTTTAGGGTGTCAAAAGCTTTCTGAGCTTCCAGAGACCAAGAGAATCTTGTAACTTGTTTGGTTAAACTTGTAATGGGGGATATGATTGCAGAAAAATTTCTGATGAATTTTCGATAAAAATTTGCAAACCCCACAAAACGTTGGACACCCTTCTTATCACTGGGAGCAGGCCAATCCAGGATGACTGTAACCTTCTGGGGATCCATCTGGATGCCTTTAGTGGAAATGATTAAACCCAAGAATTGGATGCTTTGGCGTTCATATACACATTTCTCTGGTTTTGCATAAAGTCCGTGTTGTCGAAGGCGACTCAATACATTCTTGATGTGACTACGGTGGTGATCTAGAGAGGGAGAGAAGATTAGTATATCATCAAGATAAACAACAACAAATAGATCCAGGAAATCTCAGAAGACATCGTTGATGAAGTGCTGAAAGGTAGCTGGGGCATTGCAAAATCCAAAGGGCATCACAAGGTATTCAAAATGCCCAAACTGTGTGCGGAACACCGTCTTCCATTCATCCCCCTCTCGTATGCGAACCAGATTATAAGCACCCCGAAGATCCAATTTTGTGAAAATGGTGGCCGTACCGAGTCGCTGGAATAATTCAGGCACAAGTGGAAGAGGGTAACGTTTTTTTACAGTGACCTTATTAAGTTCACGGTAGTCCACACAGGGCCGTAATGAGTGATCCTTTTTTTCTACAAAGAAGATCCCCGCAGCGGCAGGAGATGTGGAGGGGCGAATAAACCCCTTTTTAAGGTTGTCATCAATGTAGTCTTTCAAAGCAACAAGTTCAGATTCAGATAGAGGAAAGATCCTGCCAAAAGGAACTTCAACCCCAGGAAGGAGCTCAATTGGACAGTCATAAGCCCTATGAGGAGGAAGCGTTTCTGCCCCTTTTTTGCTGAAAACATCCAGAAAGTCGTGATATGCTACTGGAACAACTTGGCGGGCTTCAGACTCCAAATCGATGCACAGCAGGGGAGATTGGTCCTGATGATTCTCTTGCCAACAATGCTGAAGGCAATAGGGGGAAAGAAACTTGATTTCTTCTGTAACCCAGTTAATGTAAGGGTTATGAGCTTTTAACCAAGGCATATCCAGAATGATTGGGAACAGAGGGGAAGCGATTGCATCTAGGCGTAGAAGCTCTTGATGGTTCTCGGCAATAGTGGTAGATAATGGGATGGTTTCATGAGTAACCAATCCAGATTTAATGGTGGATCCGTCTGCCAGATGTACAGAAAGTCTCTGAGCCTTGGGTAGTAGAGGAATTTGATGTTTGGCAGCAAAAGCTAAATCTATGAAACAGCTGCAAGCTCCAGAGTCAATTATAGCAGGGGTCTGGATAGTTCCTCCTGGGAGCTGTAACAAAATGGAAAGAGCAAGATGAGCAGAGTGATTGGGTAGAGATGGAGGAGAAGCGGATGTAACTGAGAGGCACTTGCGGATCTTGACCGGACAAGACCTCACATAATGTCCTGATCCTCCACAGTACAGGCAAAGATTTAGCTGGCGTCTACGCTGGCGTTCTTCTGTAGTCAGAGAAGGACGGAGGAGACCAAGCTTAATGGGTTCAGGTGCGTCTGAAGCGGATGTGGCAGGAGCAGGTGAAGCGGGACTGAAAGAACCAGACACTCGTGGAAGCATCCATACTGGACGGGACTGGTCGGTGGCTCGTTCCGACCTACGTTCCCTTAAGCGACGGTCAATCTGGATTGACAAATTTATAAGTGTCTCCAAGGTGGAGGGGACACCTGTTCGTGCTAGCTCGTCCTTGAGATTATCAGAAAGGCCCATGCAGAACTGGTAACGCAGGGCAGCATCGTTCCAGTTAGTGTCGGAACTCCAGCGCCTGAATTCTGAAACATAGTCCTCCACGGCCCTGTGACCCTGCTGAAGCATGTGAAGGGCGGCTTCCTCAGTAGCGGCTTGCTAGGGGTCTTCATATAACTGAGCCATGGCTCCAAAAAAGGAGGCTAAGTCCGTCAGAGAGAGATGTGGCCTTTTGTTCAAGGAGTCGGTGAGCCCAGGCCTGTGGTTCCCCCTGAAGCAAGGAAATGACAAACCCGACCTTGGTGGCTTCCAGGGAGAAGGTTCGTGGTATAACCCTGTTGTAAGTCCTTTACAGCTTGTGTTAATCCGGCTAGGTGTTGGCAGAGTTCCTCCATAGGAGAGGGTCCTTGCACAGGCTCAGACACGGCTGTTTGCTACTGTCACGTACCTGGTGATGGAGCCTGATATGCAGAGGACGGCCTCTCTTACAACTCTGACTTGGAGCCCCTGATAGAGCTGACAAGAAGCACCAAGATGCAGAGTCGCATGAGTGCCTGGCGGGATCACTGAACCTGGAGCTGGATTGGAGCACTCGGCTGGGCTGTAGAGGTGTCTGTAGGAATCCCAGATCAGTGGTAGGCAGGTAGCTGGAGTGAGTAGACAACCGGTCCCCACAAGCAGAAGTGCAGGTGCAGCAGAAGGGATGGTGGCACCCTCGAGGCTGAAGAGAAGGCAGGTACAGACAGGCTGGGTCATACACAAACGGGCACATCAGGAACAGAGGCTGAAGCGGAAGCGGAATCAGATTACAGGCTGGGTCGTCAGCAGACTGGCAGCGAAGTGGCAGAAGGAGCAGGCAGATGCAGAGTAGAGGACAAGCCGGGGTCGGATGCAGGCAGGAAACAGGAACGTCAGGAAGCAAGCCGGGTCACAACAGGAACAGAAGTCAGGTAGGTAATTGCAGGATACACAGGGAACGCTGTAGAGCAGACAGCACTGAGTCTGGAAACTGACTGAGTTTAAGTAGCCTGTTTGGGTGTCAAAAAGCTGTCACAGGGTGTGTGTGCACCAATGGAATTCTGACAGAGGCAGAGGTAACAGGTCGTCTTCTTTGGCAGCCATCTTGGGTGCTGGCATGCCCTTCCTGACAGAGGGAGAGTGAGAGAGAGCACGGGGAGAGAGGGAATGAGAGAGGGGGTGAGAGAAAGAGGGGGTAAGAGTGAGAGGGGAATGAGAGAGAGAGAGAGGTACAGAGAGAGGAGGAGAGAGAGGGAGAGTGGGGAGAGGGAGAGAGTGGGAAGAGGGTGAGAGAGAGAGAGTGGGTAAGGGGGAGAAGGCGAGAGGGGGTGAGAGAGAGAAGAGGGGGGTTGAGTGAGAGGGGTGGGTGAGAAATATAGAGTGGGTAAGGGTGAGGGGGGTGAGAGAGAGGAGGTTGAGTGAGAGAGAGGGGGGTTGAAAGAGAGAGAGTGGGATGAGAAAGAGAAAAAACTTGGTGTTGGTCCAGTAGTCCTGAAGAACTCACCAACTGCCAAAGTGGTGCCTCTTATCCCCTGGGGAGCAATTAACAAGAACGGCTACTCGAAGCACTGGTAACGAGTAGCTGTTTGTGTTAGGAAAACTGTGCCACCCCTCCCTAAAACATGCTCCTCGCTGCAACCCATGCCTCATCTCACGCCCCATGAGCTGTACAGGGATTACACTGTAAGCTGCTGCAGTGCGGGACTTCCGTTGTCAGGATGCCGGCAACTAATGTTGGTGTGTGTCGAGGAGAAGCCCGCTATGTCTGGATAATGGGGTCTGTGCTGAGAGACAGCCCAGGGATGTATAACTTCTTAAGTACGATATGCGTGCATCCCCCCATGCTACTCCACTGGGCAGATGGAGCAACCACAGAGGGTCCAGAGGCCACCAACTGGGAGGAACAATATACAGGAGGAGGAACCTACATTAAGCTGATGCTGAGAAGAGATGACACAGGGAGGGATGATCCTACTGCTACCACTGCTCGTTCTGACAGGGAACCAACCCACAGTCAAGAAAGATGTAAATGGTGCCCCATGCTGTGTCAAATACCAAGCAGCAGCAGAGCCAGAAACCGTTAGGATGGGGGAGGCCTCCTGTGGCACTCACCCAAGCAGGAGCAATCGATGTGGTGCCACCCCCCTGAAAAGTGCCACCCAAGGCAACTACCTTGTTTGCCTTGTGGTAAATACGCCCCTGAGTACAAATGTATACAGTACTGTGCAAACGTTTAAGGCAAGTGTAGCACTGCCTCCTTGAGGGTTGCTTAGAATTGCATGTTCATCTGCGCCACTTTGACCTTGTGAACTTTCCACCCCTCCTGACGCTCTAGGTTCAGACATTTGTATGTACCTTTAAATAACACACCAACACAATGTAAATTGATTATCTCTCTCTGATTTTACTTGTTCAAAGTGGGAGTCTTGTAATAGGGTATTAGTCAGCTAAGTCCTGGTTAAACAACCAAAAATCAGTTAAAAAAGGTCCCCTGAGGCAAGAAAATAACAACTTGGAATCACAGATGTAAAATAGCAATGCACATAGGAAACAGACAATAAATTAATGAATATCAAAGGAAAGCTACTAATTGCTGTATATACTATCACTGCTAAAAGGGGACCCCAGTGTGGCCTATTATACCTTTAATCATAATGAGAGACTGGGTATTCTAGATCTTAGGGGTATGTCCCTATAGAATAGCAATAGGATAATGGTGTAGCACAGTGATGTGTAGTCAAAGTAAAATAGTTGTGTATTCAAAGCAAAACAGTTGTGTCTGGCTAGTTGTAATCCTCAGAGTAATTCCAGGTGTAAGGTGTCCGTATACAGTGTTCTGTGAGATAAGTTAAGGCAATTCCAGGTGTGAGATGTCTATATACAGTGTTCTTTGAACTAGGATAAAGCAGAGATTGTTTTGGCGGGTGGATACCCTCTCACCAAACTGAAGAACAGTAAAGGAACATTCTGAAGTCAATGCATCCTGCTGCAGATTCAGAACCAGATGCCGGACTGGCTGCGGGGACCGTGAGTCGCCTGATCTGGCTGGTGACAGTGACGCTGAGGTGATGCCCCTGTGTAGCAACCTGCGTTGGACTGACCTGGGTGAGAGCTTGGATCGCCGCTTTGCCACGTGGTAGGCCACAGTCCTCTTGCACAGTGGAGGGGTGTTTCCTTGATGGAACCCGAGATCTAGAGGCCTGGACCTAGTCTGCTTACCCTTTTTAAAGCCTCTCCCAGAGAAACAGATGGAATGCTGGGATGTGTAGTCCAGGGATAGTTCTGCAGATCCAGGATATCTGTTAATGAGACTACAATCCCCACACTGCTCTCTGCTGGGCTCAGGAAGATGATGCAACTACTTTTAAGCCCAGCACTAGAGGAACACAGAGATGGTCTAATGACGCGTACACAAGAGCGGACTTTATGGCAGACTTGGTCCGGCGGACCGGAGTCCATCGGGCAATTCGATCGTGTGTGGACTCCAGCTGACTTTTTTCCCCAAAAGTTCGACGGACCTAGAAATAAAACATGTTTCAAATCTGTCTGACATACTTGGCTTTCTAGCATACAAACCTTTCGTCTGTGTGCTAGTCCAACGGACCAAAACTGATGCATGCTCTAAAGCAAGTACAACATGGAAGCGCTCAGTCTGGTAAAACTAGCCTTCGTATTGAAGCTAGCACATTCCTCTTCTGTGATCTTTTAATACAGCGCATTCTTTTTTTTCTTTATAATGCAAGAAGAATTAAGTTGTTTTGCTGCTTATATTCACACAGAGTTCTCACAAACTACTTTCTTCATTATTTATCCTCATTCCATGTCTAATATTATAGTTTTTAAAAGCCAGATCTCCAGAAATAATGTAGAAAATTATTTATTTGACTCATCTTTAGTATTTTTATATTTAATCAATATCTATTTTACAATTTGTTCTAAATTCTCAAAAATCTATTTTTTTGGAGATTCAAGTTACCACAATAACCTTATTATTTTGTATTGTTTTAACCACTTGACGACCGCCTCATGCCGATGTACGTCGGCAAGGTGGCACGGACAGGCAAAATCACGTACATGTACGTGATTTGCCTTCCGCGGGTGGGGGGTCCGATCGGACACCCCCCCGGTGCCCAAGGCGGTCGTCTTTTGTTCCCCGGCGATCGAAGGTGAGGGGGAGGCCATCCGTTCGTGGCTTCCCCCTCGCGATCGCCGCCGGCCAATGGGAACATTCCTTTGCTGCTGTATGCTAAACAGCAGCAAAGGAAATGATGTCATCTCTCCTCGGCTCGGTAGTTTGGTAGTTTCCGTTCCAGCGCCGAGGAGAGAAGACATCACTGTGAGTGAAAACACACTACACAACACAGTAGAACATGCCAGGCACACAAAACACCCCGATCCCCCCCCGATCACCCTCCCGATCACCCCCCAATCACCCCCCCCTGTCACAAACTGACACCAAGCAGGTTTTTTTTTTTTTTTCTAATTACTGTATTGGTGTCAGTTTGTGACAGTTACAGTGTTAGGTCAGTTACTGTTAGCCCCCTTTAGGTCTAGGGTACCCCCCTAACACCCCCTAAAAAGTTTTAACCCCTTGATCACCCCCCGTCACCAGTGTCGCTAAGCGATCATTTTTCTGATCGCTGTATTAGTGTTGCTGGTGACGCTAGTTAGGGACGGAAATATTTAGGTTCGCCGTCAGCGTTTTATAGTGACAGGGACCCCCATATACTACCGAATAAATGTTTTAACCCCTTGATTGCCCCCTAGTTAACCCTTTCACCACTGATCACCGTATAAGTGTTACGGTTGACGCTGGTTAGTTCGTTTATTTTTTATAGTGTCAGGGCACCCGCCGTTTATTACCGAATAAAGGTTTAGCCCCCTGATCCCCCGGCGGAGATATGCGTCGCCCCAGGCAGCATCAGATTAGCGCCAGTACCGCTAACACCCACGCACGCAGCATACGCCTCCCTTAGTGGTATAGTATCTGATCGGATCAATATCTGATCCGATCAGATCTATACTAGCGTCCCCAGCAGTTTAGGGTTCCCAAAAACGCAGTGTTAGCGGGATCAGCCCAGATACCTGCTAGCACCTGCGTTTTGCCCCTCCGCCCAGCCCACCCAAGTGCAGTATCAATCGATCACTGTCACTTACAAAACACTAAACGCATAACTGCAGCGTTCGCAGAGTCAGGCCTGATCCCTGCGATCGCTAACAGTTTTTTTGGTAGCATTTTGGTGAACTGGCAAGCAAGCACCAACCCCAGGCAGCGTCAGGTTAGCGCCAGTAGCGCTAACACCCACGCACGCACCGTACACCTCCCTTAGTGGTATAGTATCTGATCGGATCAATATCTGATCCGATCAGATCTATACTAGTGTCCCCAGTAGTTTAGGGTTCCCAAAAACGCAGTGTTAGCGGGATCAGCCCAGATACCTGCTAGCACCTGCGTTTTGCCCCTCCGCCCGGCCCAGCCCAGCCCACCCAAGTGCAGTATCGATCGATCACTGACACTTACAAAATACTAAATGCATAACTGCAGCGTTCGCAGAGTCAGGCCTGATCCCTGCGATCGCTAACAGTTTTTTTGGTAGCTTTTTATTGAACTGGCAAGCGCCAGCAGCCTAGTACACCCCGGTCGTAGTCAAACCAGCACTGCAGTAACACTTGGTGACGTGGCGAGTCCCATAAGTGCAGTTCAAGCTGGTGAGGTGGCAAGCACAAGTAGTGTCGCGCTGCCACCAAGAAGACAAACACAGGCCCGTCGTGCCCATAGTGCCCTTCCTGCTGCATTCGCCAATCCTAATTGGGAACCCACCGCTTCTGCAGCGCCCGTACTTCCCCCATTCACATCCCCAACCAAATGCAGTCGGCTGCATGAGAGGCATTTTCTTTATGTCCTCCCGAGTACCCCTACCCAACGAACCCCCTCAAAAAAGATGTTGTGTCTGCAGCAAGCGCGGATATAGGCGTTACACCCGCTATTATTATCCCTCCTGTCCTGACAATCCTGGTCTTTGCATTGGTGAATGTTTTGAATGCTAACATACACTAGTTGAGTATTAGCGTAGGGTACAGCATTGCACAGACTAGGCACACTTTCACAGGGTCTCCCAAGATGCCATCGCATTTTGAGAGACCCGAACCTGGAACCGGTTACCGTTATAAAAGTTAGTTACAAAAAAAGTGTAAAAAAATAAATAAATATATATAAAAAAAAAAAAATAGTTGTCGTTTCATTGTTCTCTCTCTCTCTATTCTCTCTATTGTTCTGCTCTTTTTTACTGTATTCTATTCTGCAATGTTTTATTGTTATTATGTTTTATCATGTTTGCTTTTCAGGTATGCAATTTTTTATACTTTACCGTTTACTGTGCTTTATTGTTAACCATTTTTTTGTCTTCAGGTACGCCATTCACGACTTTGAGTGGTTATACCAGAATGATGCCTGCAGGTTTAGGTATCATCTTGGTATCATTCTTTTCAGCCAGCGGTCGGCTTTCATTTAAAAGCAATCCTAGCGGCTAATTAGCCTCTAGACTGCTTTTACAAGCCGTGGGAGGGAATGCCCCCCCCCCACCGTCTTCCGTGTTTTTCTCTGGCTCTCCTGTGTCAACAGGGAACCTGAGAATGCAGCCAGTGAATCAGCCAGCTGACCATAGAGCTGATCAGAGACCAGAGTGGCTCCAAACATCTCTATGGCCTAAGAAACCGGAAGCTACGAGCATTTTATGACTTAGATTTCGCTGGATTTAAATAGCGCCATTGGGAAATTGGGGAAGCATTTTATCACACCGATCTTGGTGTCGTCAGATGCTTTGAGGGCAGAGGAGAGATCTAGGGTCCAATAGACCCCAATTTTTTCAAAAAAGAGTACCTGTCACTACCTATTGCTATCATAGGGGATATTTACAATAAAATGATTAAAAAAAAAATATGAAAGGAACAGTTTAAAAATAAGATAAAAAGGCAAAAAAATAATAAAGAAAAAAATAAAAATAGGGCGCATGCACGAGGCTTAACATGGAGGACGCTTCCTCTTAGAGCTCCGCACTCCCCGCCGCAGACTCGAGACCCTACACCGCTCTCGGACCGTCTAGACGCTCCAGCTATCAAGCGATCCTCTCCCGCAAGTCCTGAGATACAATCGGGATGGTTTTAATGGGACACAGGGGCAAAAACAAGTCCAAACCGATTAAGGAGGCCCTGGCCCGCGCCTCGTCCAAGATGGCGGCGAAGGCTCTCGCCGCACAGCACGCTGCATCTCCAGCCAGATCTGAAAGAGCGGACAGCGAGGAGGATGAGGACACACATCCAGCATACAGCGGTTCTCCCACTCCCTCACAACCAGGTATGTCACAGCCTGACTTTTTGAAACACATGGAAAAGATGCTTAACCACTTCAGCCCCGGAAGGTTTTACCCCCTTCCTGACCAGAGCACTTTTTACAATTCAGCACTGCGTCGCTTTAACTGCTAATTGCGCGGTCATGCAATGCTCTACCCAAACGAAATTTGCGTCCTTTTCTTCTCACAAATAGAGCTTTCTTTTGATGATATTTGATCACCTCTGCCGTTTTTATTTTTTGCGCTATACACGGAAAAAGACCGAAAATTTTGAAAAAAAATGATATTTTCTACTTTTTGTTCTAAAAAAAATCCAATAAACTCAATTTTAGTCATACATTTAGGCCAAAATGTATTCGGCCACATGTCTTTGGTAAAAAAAATGTCAATAAGTGTATATTTATTGGTTTGCGCAAAAGTTATAGCGCCTACAAACTAGGGTACATTTTCTGGAATTTACACAGCCTTTAATTTATGACTGCCTATGTCGTTTCTTGAGGTGCTAAAATGGCAGGGCAGTACAAAACCCCCACAAATGACCCCATTTTGGAAAGTAGACACCCCAAGGAATTTGCTGAGAGGCATGTTGAGCCCATTGAATATTCATTTTTTTTGTCCCAAGTGATTGAATAATGACAAAAAAAAAAAAAAAATTACAAAAAGTTGTCACTAAATGATATATTGCTCACACAGGCCATGGGCATATGTGGAATTGCACCCCAAAATACATTTAGCTGCTTCTCCCGAGTATGGGGATACCACATGTGTGGGACTTTTTGGGAGCCTAGCCGCGTACGGGGCCCCGAAAACCAATCACTGCCTTCAGGATTTCTAAGGGCGTACATTTTTGATTTTACTCCTCACTACCTATCACAGTTTTGAAGGCCATAAAATGCCCAGATGGCATAAAACCCCCCCAAATGACCCCATTTTGGAAAGTAGACACCCCAAGCTATTTGCTGAGAGGCATGTTGAGTCCATGAAATGTTTTATATTTTGACACAAGTTGCGGGAAAGTGACAAATTTTTTTTTTTTTTGCACAAAGTTGTCACTAAATGATATATTGCTCACACAGACCATGGGCATATGTGGAATTGCACCCCAAAATACATTTAGCTGCTTCTCCTGAGTACGGGGATACCACATGTGTGAGACTTTTTGGGAGCCTAGCCGCGTACGGGGCCCCGAAAACCAATCACTGCCTTCAGGATTTCTAAGGGCGTACATTTTTGATTTTACTCCTCACTGCCTATCACAGTTTCGGAGGCCATGGAATGCCCAGGTGGCACAAACCCCCCCAAATGACCCCATTTTGGAAAGTAGACACCCCAAGCTATTTGCTGAGAGGCATGGTGAGTATTTTGCAGCTCTCATTTGTTTTTGAAAATAAAGAAAGACGAGAAAAAAAATTTTTTTTTTTTCTTTTTTCAATTTTCAAAACTTTGTGACAAAAACTGAGGTCTGCAAAATACTCACTATACCACTCAAGAAATAGCTTGGGGTGTCTACTTTCCAAAATGGGGTCATTTGGGGGGGGTTTTTGCCACCTGGGCATTCCATGGCCTCCGAAACTGTGATAGGCAGTGAAGAGTGAAATCAAAAATTTACGGCCTTAGAAAGCCTGAAGGCAGTGATTGGTTTTTGGGGTCCCGTACGCGGCTAGGCTCCCAAAAAGTCTCACACATGTGGTATCCCCGTACTCAGGAGAAGCAGCAGAATGTATTTTGGGGTGTAATTTCACATATTCCCATGGCATGTTTGAGCAAAATATCATTTAGTGACAACTTTGCGCAAAAAAAAATAAAAAAAATAAAAAATTGTCTCTTTCCCGCAACTTGTGTCACAATATAAAATATTCCATGGACTCGACATGCCTCTCAGCAAATAGCTTGGGGTGTCTACTTTCCAAAATGGGGTCATTTGGGGGGGTTTTGAACTGTCCTGGCATTTTATGCACAACATCTAGAGGCTTATGTCACACATCACCCACTCTTCTAACCACTTGAAGACAAAGCCCTTTCTGACACTTATTGTTTACATAAAAAAATAATTTTTTTTTGCAAGAAAATTACTTTGAACCCCCAAACATTATTTTTTTTTTTAAAGCAAATGCCCTACAGATGAAAATGGTGGGTGTTTCATTTTTTTTTTTCACACAGTATTTGCGCAGCGATTTTTCAAACGCATTTTTTGGGGAAAAACACACTTTTTTACATTTTAATGCACTAAAACACACTATATTGCCCAAATGTTTGGTGAAATAAAAAAGATGATCTTAGGCCGAGTACATGGATACCAAACATGACATGCTTTAAAATTGCGCACAAACGTGCAGTGGCGACAAACTAAATACATTTTTAAAAGCCTTTAAAAGCCTTTACAGGTTACCACTTTAGATTTACAGAGGAGGTCTACTGCTAAAATTACTGCCCTCGATCTGGCCTTCGCGGTGATACCTCACATGCATGGTGCAATTGCTGTTTACATTTGACGCCAGACCGACGCTTGCGTTCGCCTTAGCGCGAGAGCAGGGGGGACAGGGGTGCTTTTTTTTTTTTTTTTTTTTTTTTTTTCATTATTATTATTATTTTTTTATCTTATTTTTAAACTGTTCCTTTCATTTTTTTTTTTTTAAATCATTTTTATTGTTATCTCGGGGAATGTAAATATCCCCTATCATAGCAATAGGTAGTGACAGGTACTCTTTTTTGCAAAAATTGGGGTCTATTAGACCCTAGATTTCTCCTCTGCCCTCAAAGCATCTGACCACGCCAAGATCGGTGTGATAAAATGCTTTCCCAATTTCCCAATGGCGCTGTTTACATCCGGCGAAATCTAAGTCATAAAATGCTCGTAGCTTCCGGTTTCTTAGGCCATAGAGATGTTTGGAGCCACTCTGGTCTCTGATCAGCTCTATGATCAGCTGGCTGAATCACCGGCTGCATTCTCAGGTTCCCTGTTGAGACAGGAGAGCCAGAGAAAAACACGGAAGACGTTGGGGGGGGGGGGGCATTCCCTCCGACTGCTTGTAAAAGCAGTCTAGAGGCTAATTAGCCGCTAGGATTGCTTTTACATGAAAGCTGACCGCTGGCTGAAAAGAATGATACCAAGATGATACCTAAACCTGCAGGCAGCATTCTGGTATAACCACTCAAAGTCGTGAATGGCGTACCTGAAGACAAAAAAATGGTTAACAATAAAGCACAGTAAACGGTAAGGTATAAAAAATTGCATACCTGAAAAACAAACATGATAAAACATAATAACAATAACAATAACAATAACAATAACAATAAAACATTGCAGAATAGAATACAGTAAAAAAGAGCAGAACAATAGAGAGAGAATAGAGAGAGAGAGAACAATAAAACGCCAACTATTTTTTTTTTATTTTATATTTTTGTTTGTGTTTTTTTTTTTTTTTACACTTTTTTTGTAACTAACTTTTATAACGGTAACCGGTTCCAGGTTCGGGTCTCTCAAAATGCGATGGCATCTTGGGAGACCCTGTGAAAGTGTGCCTAGTCTGTGCAATGCTGTACGCTACGCTAATACTCAACTAGTGCATGGTAGCGTTCAAAACATTCACCAATGCAAAGACCAGGATTGTCCGGACAGGAGGGACAATAATAGCGGGTGTCACGCCTATATCCGCGCTTGCTGCAGACACGACATCTTTTTTGGGGGGGTTCGCTGGGTAGGGGTACTCGGGAGGACATAAAGAAATTGCCTCTCATGCAGCCGACTGCATTTGGTTGGGGATGTGAATGGGGGAAGTACGGGCGCTGCAGAAGCGGTGGGTTCCCAATTAGGATTGGCGAATGCAGCAGGAAGGGCACTATGGGCACGACGGGCCTGTGTTTGTCTTTTTGGTGGCAGCGGGACACTACTTGTGCTTGCCACCTCACCAGCTTGAACTGCACTTATGGGACTCGCCACGTCACCAAGTGTTACTGTAGTGCTTGTTTGACTACGACCGGGGTGTACTAGGCCGCTGGCGCTTGCCAGTTCACCAAAACGCTACCAAAAAAACTGTTAGCGATCACAGGGATCAGGCCGGACTCTGCGAACGCTGCAGTTATGCGTTTAGTGTTTTGTAAGTGACAGTGATCGATCGATACTGCACTTGGGTGGGCTGGGCTGGGCGGAGGGGCAAAACGCAGGTGCTAGCAGGTATCTGGGCTGATCACGCTAACACTGCGTTTTTGGGAACCCTAAACTGCTGGGGACGCTAGTATAGATCTGATCAGATCAGGTATTGATCCGATCAGATACTATACCACTAAGGGAGGTGTACGGTGCGTGCGTGGGTGTTAGCGGTACTGGCGCTAACCTGACGCTGCCTGGGGCTGGTGCTTGCCAGCTCACCAAAACGCTACCAAAAAAACTGTTAGCGATCGCAGGGATCAGGCCTGACTCTGCGAACGCTGCAGTTATGCGTTTAGTGTTTTGTAAGTGTCAGTGATCGATCGATACTGCACTTGGGTCGGCTGGGCTGGGCCGGGCGGAGGGGCAAAACGCAGGTGCTAGCAGGTATCTGGGCTGATCCCGCTAACACTGCGTTTTTGGGAACCCTAAACTGCTGGGGACACTAGTATAGATCTGATCGGATCAGATATTGATGCGTTCAGATACTATACCACTAAGGGAGGTGTACGGTGCGTGCGTGGGTGTTAGCGGTACTGGCGCTAACCTGACGCTGCCTGGGGCTGGTGCTTGCCAGCTCACCAAAACGCTACCAAAAAAACTGTTAGCGATCGCAGGGATCAGGCCTGACTCTGCGAACGCTGCAGTTATGCGTTTAGTGTTTTGTAAGTGACAGTGATCGATCAATACTGCACTTGGGTGGGCTGGGCTGGGCCGGGCGGAGGGACAAAACGCAGGTGCTAGCGGGTATCTGGGCTGATCCCGCTAACACTGCGTTTTTGGGAACCCTAAACTGCTGGGGACGCTAGTATAGATCTGATCGGATCAGATATTGATCCGATCAGATACTATACCACTAAGGGAGGCGCATGCTGCGTGCGTGGGTGTTAGCGGTACTGGCGCTAATCTGACGCTGCCTGGGGCGACGCATATCACCGCCGGGCGATCGGGGGGCTAAACCTTTATTCGGTAATAAACGGCGGGTGCCCTGACACTATAAAAAATAAACGAACTAACCAGCATCACCCGTAACGGTTATACGGTGATCAGTGGTGAAAGGGTTAACTAGGGGGCAATCAAGGGGTTAAAACCTTTATTAGGCAGTATATGGGGGTCCCTGTCGCTATAAAACGCTGACGGCGAACCTAAATATTTACGTCCCTAACTAGCGTCACCAGCGACACTAATACAGCGATCAGAAAAATGATCGCTTAGCAACACTGGTGACAGGGGGTGATCAAGGGGTTAAAACTTTATTAGGGGGGGTTAGGGGGTACCCTAGACCTAAAGGGGGCCTAAGACTCACTGCCCTAACACACTAACTGACACAAACTGACACCAATACAGTAATCAGAAAAAAAAAAAAAAAAAAAAAAAAAACCTGCTTGGTGTCAGTTTGTGACAGGGGGGGGGGGTGATCGGGGGGGGATCGGGGGGCGATCGGGGGGGGGATCGGGGTGAAATGTGTGCCTGGCATGTTCTACTGTGTGTGTGTGTGTTGTGCACTCACATTACAGTCTTCTCTCCTCGGCCCGGAACGGAAAATACCGAGCCGAGGAGAGATGACATCATTTCCTCTGCCTCTGTGTACAATACAGAGGCAGGGAAATGATCCCATTGGCTGGGAGCGATCGCGAGGGGGGGGCCACGAATGGATGGCCTCCCCCTCACCACCGATCGCCGGGGGACATTTGCCGACCGCCGCAGGCACCGGGGGGGGGTCCGATCGGACCCCCCACCCGCGGGCAGGCAGGGACGTACAGGTAAGCCCTTTTGCCTGCCCGTGCCGCTTTGTCGACGTACATCGTCGTGCAGCGGTCGGCAAGTGGTTAATAAGGCCCTGAAAGTCACCTCCGACCAAATCACTAACAGACTGTCACGTGAGATAAGGGAACTAGGACAGCGCACTGCAGATTTGGAAACAAGGGTAGATGACATAGAGCTTACTCTCCAAGAGCATGCCCAGGAACAGGCAGCCCTCCGCGAAGAAAATGCCACATTACTTTCACGTCTGGAAGACGCAGAAAACCGTTCGCGTAGGTCCAACTTACGCCTCAGGGGTATCCCTGAAGTGGTTGAGGACATACAATCTTTCGCCACAACTCTCTTCCAAGAACTCTGCCCTTCTATTCCCATCGAATGTCTAGAATTCGATAGAATTCACAGAGCGCTTACTCGTCGCCAGCAAGACGGCCCTCCACGAGATATAATAATTAAATTACACTTTTTCCGCACAAAGGAACAACTCCTCACTGCTGCTCGTAAAAAGGACGCTCTCCAGTTCCAAGACCATAATTACCAGCTTTTCTCTGACCTGGCACCCCTTACTATAGCTAAACGATGAGCCATGAAACCACAACTACAAATTCTGATACAGCATCAAATAAAATACACCTGGCGTTTCCCTTTCTCCCTTCAATTTACATACCAGGGGCAGCAACACTCCTCCACCACTCCAGAATCGCTGCAACGCCTCCTCGAAACGCTTCACATGTCCCCTCCTCAACACCAATCTGAGACTGCTTTACCGCGCACCCCAGCACGCTCATCATACCACCCTTATACCACCACACCGAAGCAGAACCAGCAAGGCCCATCCTCGATTCGCTAAGGAACTCCATCTCGCCAAGCAAACCTGTTTGATCCAAAGTCTCATACATCACGTTGATTGATTTTTGACTAATCTCGGATCATCTTTCACACCACAAGTGAACTTCTGGTCATATTGTTACTAATATATTGACCGGAAACAGATGTGGTTTTACCTTATTACAAATGTACAGGTGATGTTATACCTGTGAGAACTCTTGCCAATCTGAGACGCTCTGAATACGTCCCCTTACTTTTATATACTCTTTATTATTTTTCATATTTTTGCCCCCTCCCGCCCCCCTTTTTTTTTTTACCAAAACCTTGGGATATATCCTTTTTGATATACCCCACTCAATTTTGTTTATCCCCCCCCCCCGCTCCTCTTTTGGTTTGCACATGCCATTCCCAGTAATCTTAGGCACTGGTGTTATTAACCTTTAAATGTTGTGTTATATTTTGTTTATTATTTATTTTTTCCTTATCTTTTAGATAGGATTTAGGAGGTGATAGCTACTGAAACTTAGAGAATTTAAAGAATATTGATAAGAGGACCTCCTTTACATTTCTGCAAAAGTACTGGTAATCTTCAGTTTAACTGTGCCATCTCTCCCTCTCTTTCCACTCTTACTTTCCTCTCCTCTTCCCTTTCCCTGCTTCCCTTCCCCCTTTATTTTTCCTCCCTCCCTTCCCGCTTGACCGCCTTCTCTTACCCCCCCTTTTCTTTTTTTTTTTTTTCCTCTCTTTTTTCTCCCCCCACCCATTCCCCACCCTCCCCTCATGTCTCTGCCTTTTTACCAGAATTGCGACACTGAGTTCTCCCACTAAGTGGGTATGTTACCTAAATGTTATATTTTTTCTTTTTATACATACCGGTAATTCTCTAACACAAGCTGTTTGGACTGTTTGAGATTTATGTTGTTTCTATTTTTTCCCCAGTCTGCGGTGGGGAACTGTCACTGCTCCCCCCTACAAGATGCACGTGCTTCCATCCCAGCCGGCTGGTTTGGGGGTACGGACATCTACCTGTTGGACTGAGAAGTCCAACGCACCAAGTGTTTTGACACTTACCTTCTCCTTCTACAAAACCTTCTCTCTGCTTCTTATTTTCTCTCTCTCTTCTTTTCTTCACTTTTCTCTCCACCTCTCCTTTCCTGATTGTTTCTCACTGGGTCGGGGGGATCGCACGAACCATACATATCTTCCCAGTAGTCATTCTCCCAAATTGCTTAAATGGCCCCTTTGAACATACTTTCCCTTAACGTAAAGGGACTTAACTCTCCTAACAAAAGGGTTAAGGCCTTCCATACTTTTGCATCCCTGAAGGCTAGTATTATAGCTCTACAAGAAACTCACTTTTCTAATCAAGCAACACCTAAATATTTTAGCTCCAAATACCCCCAAGTGTTTACTGCATCTGCAGCTACTAAGCAACGGGGTGTCCTTGTTGCGTTCCACCACACTCTTCCGTTTATCTTAACTAATGAAATCAAAGACCCTGAAGGTCGTTATATTATTTTAGTTGGGCATGTACAAGATGTGACAACTACTGTTGTCTCTTATTATGCCCCCAATACTAATCCCAACCCCTTTTTCTCTCACCTCCTACAAATTATACGAGCACACTGTAAAGGTACCCTCTTCCTATGTGGCGACTCAAATCAAGTACTACACCCAAACCTAGACAAATCTCCCTACGCCCCAGAACAATATTCCTCTTCTCTATCATTTCGCAAACATTTACAACAAGCCTCCCTACTAGATACTTGGAGAGAATGCAATCCTGCTAAGAAAAACTATACCTTCTACTCCTACCCACATAAATCCTTCTCAAGGATTGACCATATTTTTATACCAGTTTCATCCTCCCCAACCCTGCTCCATTCAAACATACATCCAATCACTTGGTCAGACCACTGCGCAGTAGTAACAACAGTCTCCTACCTATTCCCCCAATCTAAAGACTGTACATGGTGCATTAATGAGGCGCATTTGACCAATCAATTCTATTGTTTTGACATACAACTAGCCCTTAAAGAATACATACAACATAATGCCACACCTGACATCTCGCCTATCCTGTTATGGGAAGCCCACAAGCCCGTGATTAGAGGGACCTGTATATCTACATCCACTCATCTCAAAAGAGATAAAAAACTTAAAACACAACAACTAGAAGCTGAATATCATCGTCTTTTCCTCCAATTCCAATCCACCCCAACTGAACCCCATAGGATCTTACTTGAAAAAACGAAAACTGAGCTAGATTTCATTTTAGCAGAATCAGCAGATAAAACCATTCGAAGATTTAATCATACAATCTACACAAAAGCCAATAAACCTGATTCCGGAAAGACTCCGCCGACCGGAAAGGGCGCATAATCCTATCAGACTCAAACTGGCCAAAGATAACTTCACGAGTAATCCTGTTAAAGTTCTTGCAGAATTCCGTAAGAAGTTAGCTGAATTATATACCCCGACACGCACATTCTCGGCAACGCAAGCTGAGTCACTATTTCAAAATATCACCCTACCAAATCTATCAGAGGCCCACAGAGAGTCTATGGAATGCCCCATTACGTCTGAGGAAGTCCTTCTTGCCATAAAATCTCTTAAACCCCATAAAAGACCAGGCCCCGATGGTTTATCTAGCTCTTATTTTAAAAAATTTGCCCCCACTTTAGCCCCCCTTCTTACTAATACTTTTAACTCTCTCCTTAAACAACATTCCTTTGGTCGAGATACGTTGACAGCCATCATTTCCATGATACCCAAGCCTAACACAGACAACGCCTTATGGTCCAATTATAGGCCCATATCCTTACTTACGGTAACTTGGATATAAAGATATTAGCCAAGATTATGGAATTACGCCTCAATCCAATTATAGGTAGCCTAATCCACAAAGACCAAGTTGGCTTCATACCAAAATGTCAAGCCAGTGATAACATTCGACGCGTCATTCTGCTCCAACACCTAGCCCGAACACGCCAGATCCCCATGCACCTACTCTCTCTTGATATTCGTAAGGCGTTCGACACAGTCTCATGGCCCTATATTAACTATGTACTCCAGAGATGGGGATTTGGTCCAAATTTTTTGCAATGGGTTAACTCCCTATATCACCAACCACAAGCTTATGTCAAATACTCAGGATACCGTTCGGACTGTTTCCAAATTTTACGAGGTACTAGACAAGGATGCCCCCTCTCTCCCCTTATATTCGCACTGGCGATAGAACCCCTTGCAGCCATCATAAGGGCAAACCCAAATATCAAAGGCCTTGACATAGCCTCTACATCACATAAGTTATGCTTATTTGCAGATGACGCGCTGCTATTTGTCACATCACCTAGAACTACACTCCCCAACCTACTTCATCTCCTTGACAAATTTGCCCGAATATCAGGCCTGGAAGTTAATCAGTCTAAATCAAGGGCTCTCAACGTATCTCTACCACAACCTGAATTGGTACATATAAAGGAATTCTTCCCTTTCACTTGGGCCCCAGCTTCAATTCCTTATCTTGGTATTAAACTAACTAGTGACCCAGACCATCTTTTTAAAACCAACTATCTCCCCATGTTAAAACACCTAACAGCCTTATTGGAAGCATGGTGCCCAATATGTACCTCTTGGCTAGGCCGGATAGCGGCTGTAAAGATGTCCCTACTTCCAAAACTGCTTTACCTATATAGAGTCCTTCCGATCCCAATCCCCCCATATTACCATCGAATCATTCAAACGCGAGTATCCAAATACATATGGGGCCCAATTAGACCCAGAGTTTCTATAACGGTACTGCTCCGTAGTAAAACCAAGGGTGGGTTGGGTCTACCTAATTTCATGGGATATTATCACACCGCCCAGCTGGCTCAGATTACATTATTTCATGCACAGAATGAGATACCACTTTGGGTCAGTTTGGAAGCTATTGACCTATACCCGCTCAAAATATCTAATCTACTATGGTTGCCCCCCACAACTCGTGGCCCAATTAGTAACCCCATAACGGGACATTCTCTTAAGCTATGGGACAAACTCCGAGGTCCCTTTAAACTACAATCCCCACACTCCCCACTACTTTCTTTTCTAGACCATCCGAATTTCTACCCAGCCCAAGTCAGTCCGAACTCATTTCAAATCTGGCACAGGGCAGGATTATGTCGCATATCCGATTTTGTTTCAGGATCAGATATGAAGACGTTTGCCTCGCTACAAAACCTAACTGATATTCCCAACACAGAAATCTTTCGATACCTACAGATATCCCATTTTATCCGAACAACGATTGGTACACATACGTCACTAGACGACTTATCTCTTTTTGAAGGAATTTGCAACTCTGACCCTCACGCCCCTGGTCTAATATCTCTTTTATATGCTCACCTGACCTCTCCCCCAAACAACCTTCCTCCATATACTGCACAATGGTCTGCGGATCTTGCATTAGACCTTGATACAGAGGACTGGTCTGACATTTGGTTCAATACGAAAATATCCTCTCAAAACGTAATTGCACAAGAGGCAAATTATAAAGTACTTATGAGATGGTATCTGGTTCCTGCCAGGATTGCCAAATTTCTCCCAAATTACCCAGCCAATTGCTTCCGTGGCTGTAACGAGCAAGGTACCCATGCACATATATGGTGGTCATGCTCTATAGCACAGGAATTTTGGGCTGCGATTTTCCAAATAGCCTCTACCTTATTTCAACATCCAATTGAACCCGATCCAGCTATAGCGTTGCTGAACCTAATCCCCTCAGACTTCACCAGATCTCAGACCCGCCTCCTTCTTCAGCTCACAACAGCAGCTAAACAGACGATAGCCAGGGCCTGGAAAACCCCGAAACTCTCCCTAGCTGAGGCCAAAAATAGGGTTACCCAGGCTATGATCCATAGTAAAATAGAAGCCACGATACTTGATAGGATTCCTCAACATCTGAAAATTTGGAATCCCTGGACTGAACATTTTCTACCCCCAGACTTTGATAAGAACCTCCTTAACCCCTAGTGACCCAATATCACAATAGATAGACCTGGTGGTGAACCGGATTCTCGTGCGCTCCCCCCGACCCCCCTTCTCCCTCTCCCTACCCTTCTCTAATCTTTCTCTATCTTCCCTATCCTTCTTTTCTTTCTGATTTCCCCTTCTTTACTCTCTCTTTCTTCTTGCGCTCTTTTTACAGGTAACTTTATTGTAGATTATATAAAGTCTACCAACTTTGATCCTTTATATGTTCACAGATTTACTATCCATATGTAAATGCTATCACTTTACTCTTGACATTGCTCTTATTTTTTTAAATTTTTCTTGATATAAACCCTGTTTTGTCATCTAGACATAACAGGAAACCGTTATATTTTGTTCTCACTTAACTCTGTGAAAAATTTGTCACTGGACCGTACTGCATAATTTATCCCTGAAAATTGTTATAACACAATCCCCACTGGGGTATTAATGTACAATGACAAACCCAATTATGTGACATATGTATTGCCTGTTAAACCTTATATCTTACTCTCAATAAAAAAGTTTGAAAAGAAAAAAATAAAAATAAAAAAGCACCCCTCTCGCCCCCTGCTCTCGCGCTAAGGCGAACGCAAGCGGCGGTCTGTCGTCAAATGTAAACAGCAATTGCACCATGCATGTGAGGTATCACTGCGAAGGTCAGATCGAGGGCAGTAATTTTTGCAGTAGACCTCCTCTGTAAATCTAAAGTGGTAACCTGTAAAGGCTTTTAAAGGCTTTTAAAAATGTATTTATTTTGTTGCCACTGCACGTTTGTGCGCAATTTTAAAGCATGTCATGTTTGGTATCCATGTACTCGGCCTAAGATCATCTTTTTTATTTCATCAAACATTTGGGCAATATAGTGTGTTTTAGTGCATTAAAATTTAAAAAAGTGTGTTTTTTCCCCAAAAAATGCGTTTGAAAAATCGCTGCGCAAATACTGTGTGAAAAAAAAATGAAACATCCACCATTTTAATCTGTAGGGCATTTGCTTTAAAAAAATATATAATGTTTGGGAGTTCAAAGTAATTTTTTTGCAAAAAAAAAATAACTTTTTCATGTAAACAATAAGTGTCAGAAAGGGCTTTGTCTTTAAGTGGTTAGAAGAGTGAGTGATGTGTGGCATAAGCTTCTAAATGTTGTGCATAAAATGCCAGGACAGTTCAAAACCCCCCCAAATGACCCCAATTTGGAAAGTAGACACCCCAAGCTATTTGCTGAGAGGCATGTCGAGTCCATGGAATATTATATATTGCGACACAAGTTGCGGGAAAGAGACAATTTTTTTTTTTTTGCACAAAGTTGTCACTAAATGATATATTGCTCAAACATGCCATGGGAATATGTGAAATTACACCCCAAAATACATTCTGCTGCTTCTCCTGAGTACAGGGATACCACATGTGTGAGACTTTTTGGGAGCCTAGCCGCGTACGGGACCCCAAAAACCAAGCACCGCCTTCAGGCTTTCTAAGGGCGTGAATTTTTGATTTCACTCTTCACTGCCTATCACAGTTTCGGAGGCCATGGAAAGCCCAGGTGGCACAAACTCCCCCCAAATGACCCCATTTTGGAAAGTAGACACCCAAAGCTATTTGCTGAGAGGTATAGTGAGTATTTTGCACACCTCACTTTTTGTCACAAAGTTTTGAAAATTGAAAAAAGAAAAAAAAATGTTTTTTCTTGTCTTTCTTCATTTTCAAAAACAAATGAGAGCTGCAAAATACTCACCATGCCTCTCAGCAAATAGCTCGGGGTGTCTACTTTCCAAAATGGGGTCATTTGGGGGGGTTTTGTGCCACCTGGGTATTCCATGGCCTCCGAAACTGTGATAGGCAGTGAAGAGTGAAATCAAAAATTTTCACCCTTAGAAATCCTGAAGGCGGCGATTGGATTTCGGGGCCCCGTACGCGGCTAGGCTCCCAAAAAGTCCCACACATGTGGTATCCCCACACTCAGGAGAAGCAGCTAAATGTATTTTGGGGTGCAATTCCACATATGCCCATGGCCTGTGTGAGCAATATATCATTTAGTGACAACTTTGTGCAAAAAAAAAAAAAAAAAAGTGTCACATTCCCGCAACTTGTGTCAAAATATAAAATATTCCATGGACTCAATATGCCTCTCAATATATCATTTAGTGACAACTTTTTGTAAATATTTTTTTTTTTTTTGTCATTATTCAATCACTTGGGACAAAAAAAAAAAATATTCAATGGGTTCAACATGCCTCTCAGCAATTTCCTTGTGGTGTCTACTTTCCAAAATGGGGTCATTTGGGGGGGGGTTTGTACTACCCTGCCATTTTAGCACCTCAAGAAATGACATAGGCAGTCATAAACTAAAAGCTGTGTAAATTACAGAAAATGTACCCTAGTTTGTAGACGCTATAACTTTTGCGCAAACCAATAAATATACGCTTATTGACATTTTTTTTACCAAAGACATGTGGCCGAATACATTTTGGCCTAAATGTATGATTAAAATTGAGTTTATTGGATTTTTTTTATAACAAAAAGTAGAAAATATCATTTTTTTTCGAAATTTTCAGTCTTTTTCCGTTTATAGCGCAAAAAATAAAAACTGCAGAGGTGATCAAATACCATCAAAAGAAAGCTCTATTTGTGGGAAGAAAAGGACGCAAATTTAGTTTGGGTACAGCATTGCATGACCACGCAATTAGCAGTTAAAGCGACGCAGTGCCAAATTGGAAAAAGACCTCTGATCCTTAGGCAGCATAATGGTCCGGGGCTCAAGTGGTTAATGAACCTTAATGAGGTTGGTGTCCCTTGTTAATTTGACATAGGGGGGTTATTTTCAAAAGGCAAATTCATTTAGCACTACAAGTGCAAAGTGTACTTGAAATTGTACTGAAAGAGCATTTGGAAGTGCAGTGGCTGTGGATCCGAGGGGCACATGCAAGGAAACCCAAAAAAAATAATTTTATCTTGCACATGATTGGATGATAAAATCAGCAGAGCTTCCCCTCATTTGAGATCTTCCCCTCAGATTTACAGCAACTGCACTTCCAACAAGTGCACTTGCAGTGCAATTTATAAGGTGCACTTTGCACTTGTACTTTGCACTTGAATTGCAAAATGATTTTGCCTTTTGTAAATAACCCACATAGTCTTTTTGACATGTACCTGCCTACTCACAAATAAAATGTCCTTTTTGAGTCAAAACACATAGTCAATAATGTAAGGTAAAGAAAATATCCATTTATTCTTGGAAAAACTTAAATGAGGAAGGCAACACTGGAGACACTTTTGGAATGTGTGAAGCCTTTTGTCCCCCAGGACACACATTAAGTTAGTGGAAAACAAAATTGGGATCTTGCGAATAGGGAGCACAATCTGCGTCTTCTGTCAGACCAGACTGAAGCCAGACAATCACCTTCGACTCTTCCGTGGAGCCTTCCCTGCACGCTGCCCTGCAGCCTTCCCTCCATGCTTCTCTGCAGCCTTCCTTGGAGATTGTGTCTCTGGTGGTGTACTTGTGGCAGGAGGAGGAGGAGGAGGAGCAGGAGGAGGGGCTTCATCTGAAAGGTGGCTTGTTGGCGTAAGCTCCCCTCTCAACCCCTTCTGAAAGGCCTGAAAAATAATCCCCTCACAGAGGAGGCGTTGCCCCTTCTCAAGTTCCACCAACCTGGTGGCCATATAAGCTCCATAGGCCTCTTCAGCATTGGGTGGGGTACTCAGTATTTGGCTGACTTCCCGAATGAGGGCAAGTGATTCCTCCTCTGTTCGGCTGATCTTCCTGGGCCTATTGCTGGTAATGCGGAGGGGAGGCACCTGACATTGGGTGAGGCTTCTACTGGGCCCAGCCACCTCCTGCCTGCCACTGGGCACGGCCTTCTCCTCTCTCCCACTGAGCAAGGCCTCCTCCTCTATACCACTGGGCACGGCCTTCTCCTGGCTGAGCTAATCCTGTGTAAAAAAAAAAAAAAGGACATAGTTGTAATTTTTGCTTCCTCAATCACACACAATTTTCAGTTAATGACTTGCAAATATAATTCTAAACAAATAGAAAAGGCTATCTTTTTGACCCCACCATTTTTCTAGCTGTTCTATATTCTATTTTAGCTGAAGTACATTTTTGGCCACTACTGTCTAGTAATATGTATACATAATAATAATTGTGATTAAATCATTGTTTTTTAAGCACTTAAAACATTTTATAGTTTACATCATTAATATTTACACAATCCAGAATTCACCCAAAAAGTATGCCTGGCTGAAGTTGGGCGCATCCACGCGCAGGATGAAAGGGCCCGGTTCTTCCTGGCATGCCTCAGCTGGGATGGAGGGAAGGGTGGAGGTGGAGGGAAGGCTGGAGGGAAGGCTGGAGGGAAGGCTGGAGGGTTGCCACTCATTTATGGATTTCCTCCCCTACCTTTACCCCCCTGATGTCTGGGTTCTGTCTTATCCTGATTAGAAGGGGTTCCAGAGCCAGCACAAACAGCAGGGGGCAGAGTGGGCACCCCTGTCTCGTTCCGTTGAACATTTCAAACGGTGCTGAGACTGTCCCATTTACCTTTACCCTTGCTGTGGGTCTTTTATATAGTGCCTTTATACGTACTATCATTTTCGCTCCCAACCCTATTCCTTCCCAAGTACCCTGCATAAGGCCCCAGTCTACCCTGTCGAAAGCTTTCTCGGCATCAATCGACAGGAGTAGTCCTGGGGCCCCACTGTCCTTCATCTTCTGCATTGCTAGCAAGGTTCTGGTTCCATTATCTCTCCCCTCCCTTCCAGGGACAAAGCCCACATGGTCTGGGTGTATTATATTCTGCATTATTCTTTTTATGCTTCCAGCGAGAATTTTTGCAAATATCTTAGTATCTAGATTTAGGAGAGAAATAGGTCTGTAGCTGGAACATAATGTTCCATCTTTCCCTTCTTTCGGGATGACTGCTATGGTAGCCTCTAAGGCTTCTTTATTGAAGTCCCACTTCTCCCCTATCCCATTCATATAGGAACACATTTTTGGAATTAGGATATCTTTAAATTTTTTATAATAAAGTATCGTCAGGCCATCCGGTCCAGGACTTTTCCCGGCAGGTATTTCTTTTAGGGTTTTTGTTATCTCTTCCTCTGTGATAGGGGCTTCAAATTGACTAAGTTGGTCCTCTGAGATTTTATTTAAACTAATCTCTCTCAGGTAGGCTTTTATTTTCTCCTGTTTCTGCTCGGCCTCTTCTTTAGTACCCTGCTTCTTAATAGAATATAAACTCCCGTAATACTCTTGAAATGTCTTGGCGATTTCTGCCGTTTTATGTACAAATTCCCCTGTACTTGTTTGTATTTTGTCAATATAATTAGCTGCTTTTTTTTTCACTAATACCTGCGCAAGATGTTTCCCGGGCTTATTCCCATATTGATACCTTTCTCTCTTTACGATGTTATATGTCTTTCGTGTTTATTGCTCTATGAGTTCTTTCATCTCCTCCCTTTTTCAGCTAAGTTTTAACAGGATTTCTCTATCGCTCTTATTCTTATGCTGCTGTTCTAATTTATTAATTTCTTTACTCAGGGCTATTGTATTTTCTTCTTCTCTTAATTCCCGTACACATGATCGGACATTGATCGGACATTCCGACAACAAAATCCATGGATTTTTTCCGACGGATGCTGGCTCAAACTTGTCTTGCATACACACAGTCGCACAAAGTTGTCGGAAAATCCGATCGTTCTAAACGCGGTGACGTAAAACACGTACGTCGGGACTATAAACGGGGCAGTAGCCAATAGCTTTCGTCTCTTAATTTATTCTGAACATGCGTGGCACTTTGTGGGTCGGATTTGTGTACACACGATCGGAATTTCTGACAACGGATTTTGTTGTCGGAAAATTTTATAGCAAGCTCTCAAACTTTGTGTGTCGGAAATTCCGATGGAAAAAGTGTGATGGAGCCCACACATGGTGGGAATTTCCAAACAACAAGGTCCTATCACACATTTTCCGTCAGAAAATCCAACCGTGTGTACAGGGCATAAGTCTTATTTATTTTTCAATTGTTGCCGTTTGGGTTTTGTAACTGGTTGCCACAGTTGCTGTTCGTCTACGTTTTCTCTGTTTTCTCGTTTTTCCCACCAGCTCGGGATTTCCATCATTGGGACCTCTAAGTGGTTACAGAATGTAGGCGTGTCTTCTGGGAATCTTATGCCGCGTACACATGAGCGGACTTTACGGCAGACTTTGCCCGGCGGACTTTTCAACATACTTTACGACAGACTTTCTGAATGAACGGACTTGCCTACACACAATCCACCAAAGTCCGTCGAATTCGTATGTGATGACGTACGACCGGACTAAAATAAGGAAGTTCATAGCCAGTAGCCAATAGCTGCCCTAGCGTGGCTTTTTGTCCGTCGAACTAGCATACAGACGGCAGACTTTTCGACCGGACTCGATTTCAATGGATTGATTTAAAACATGTTTCAAATCTAAGTCCGTCCAACTTTTGAGAAAACAAAGTCCGCTGGAGCCCACACATGATCGAATTGTCCGACCAAATCCCGTCAGCCCGGCAAAGTCTGCCGTAAAGTCCGCTCGTGTGTACGCGGCATTAGAATTGCAGATTTACCCTCTTTACTTCCTATTAAGCAGGCAGGAAATCCCCACGTATATTGGATATTGTGCACCTTCAGTTGTTCCAAGAGGGGTTTTAGAGTTCTTCTCCTAGCTAGGGTCTCCGCGGCCAGGTCTGGGAAAATTTGTAAGGTGGTCTCTCCATATTTAGCGGGTTAATTTGTTTTCATAAATGTCCTTATCTGTTCTTTATCCTGGAAATTATGGAATCTAGCAATGACGTCTCTTGGGACCTCTCCTGTTATTTCGGCGGGCTTTCTAATCTGATGGATCCTTTCGAATTTAATTTTGATGTTTGCTCCCGGTTCATTTACTATATGGCCAAAAATTTTGTCCATTTTTTCTTGTAAGTCATCGTTTTCCCCTCGTATCTCTGGTAGACCTCTAATCCGGAGGTTATTTCTTCTATTTTTCTATTTTTGTTTTTGGGTCCTGTTTGTCTCCCCGGGCTTTCTTTTGCGCCCTCCTGGGTCATATATTTTTTAATGGTTCCCGGGCTGGCACTTGCTCTGCGTGGGTTACCTGATGCCCCTCACCCGGATTTGCCCCTCATTTCCCCCTACCTCCTGTCTCTCGGGGTATCTACTACCGAGTATACTACTCTGGGATGAAATAAATAGGGAAGAGTAAAGTACTCCATCAGTAAGCTCGTATGTCGCTGGAATCACCTAAAGAGCCGGAGCCTAAGCTACTGCAGGTGGAACACCCTGTTTTGCCCATGCAATTGAGTGGTGTATAGATCCTCTGTCGGTTATGATGTCAATTCTATTCCATCCCCTCCGTCGGGTGATATTGTTTGTGTTGGGTGAGGGTGGGGGCATTAAGTTTTAGATTTGTTGTTATAGTAACCTTAGGGGGGTCTGTTGTGATCCCTTAGGCACCTCTCCCTAAATCCGTATCCCTCTGTTTAGACCTCAGGTTAACTCAAGTTTCCTCTTCCTTGAGGGTACTATTCAATAGGAATTGCAAAATGTAGTATCACCATACAATGCATGTTCACTGAAAATCACAAAAAAAAATCACAAAAGATCCAATTATATACAGTTCAGATAAAAATAAAGTTCAGGTATGTATACATATGCATTGCTATGTGTACTAAATATATTTATCTGTAGGCACAGACCGACTGATAGCAGATGGACTGGCAGAGTTTTATCTTCCTCTGCGTGTTCTGCGTTTTTTTTTTCCAAGCAGTCCTAGCAGCTGCGACTCATCCACTACCACTACTACTACTACTGTCCATATACTTTATTTATTTTATGTCACCTTAGTCTTAAAGGTGAGGGTATATCCGTTAGTTGTTTTAGAATAAAGTGTGCCTTAGTAAGTTGTCTTCCTATATAGTCCAGCCACCAACCACCACCTTCATTAGGCTAGTGCAGAGTCTTAGTGGAGCAGAGTAGCAAAGTCTTAGCGTTATGAGCAATTTTAAGCAATTAAAGCAATTCCGAGTCACAGTTCAAAATCGCCATTCAAGATCGCCATTCATAGTCCTACAGAACTTTTTGCTGCCTCAATGTGACACTATGCCACTATGATATTAGTTATATCGGTACAGTAAGAACTCCTGTTACTTGCAATCCACTATATCAATAGTCTCTGGCAGTCACAACTAGCTGTCACAGCTTAATCTACCAAGTCTGTTTATAGTCTGTATGCAGCATGTCAAGTATATCTGATGTACCCCTCCTGTATGCGCTGTGTGTGCTTATCGAGCTGAGGTTGTCAGACTCACCCACGTTCAGCTTCCGCCTCCATTACAGATTATCAGCTGGTCCTAACATACAAAAGACAAACAGGGGGTCCGGATATGTTTTACCTCTGTTGCTCCTACATCCAAGCTCTGGGGATCCCGGGGGGTGCATACATTACTCTGATTTTCAGCTGTTCCCGGCGTGCTGTGGCTGCTCCGCTCTAACCCGCAGTGCTGGCTTCACTGTGTCTGTGGGCCTGTACAGGCTCCATGCGCCCTATTCCGGGTTTCAGGGCGGCAGCTCACCTCCCCCTTCAGGCTCTTCGGTCTCCGATCTCTGATCAGAATAGGCAGTGGGCTTCAGTCTTCCAGAGCCAAGGGGTCCGGGGGTGGATCTATGGATCAAATGGATCTAAGGACGGGGGTTTGTGTGGGGGCAGAAGGGGGCTATGCGGCCTCAACCTCGGCCTGTAACATGCCGGAGGTAGCTTCTCGAGCAACGCATGCTCAGCACGGGCTCTGCATCAGCTCTAGCCCAGCATCCACATCCGGCCCCTCCCTCGCCTGCGGAAGACCTGTACACTCCCCCCAACAGAGGTAATATATGTTGCAGAATGTCTTCTCAAAAAATTATGGAGAATGCAGCAAGCCATTATCACATGATTTATTTTATATTCCACCAGATTTATGGCCGAGAGGAACAAATGAAACCGGCTGGCCAGAATCCCTTAGGCATTCTCCACAACTCTTCTTGCTCTGGCCAGCCGGTAATTAAATGCCCTCCTTTCAGGGGTGAGGAACCTTTGGGGGAACGGCCTCATTAAATGTTCGCCAAGAGCAAACGCTTCATCTGCGGTGAAAACTGAGGGGAGTCCATCAATGTTCTGGTCATCAGGTGGCAATGCCAGGCCACCAGTCTGGAGACGCTGGCACAACTCGGTCTGTGCAAAGACTCCTCCGCCAGACATCCGGCCGTTCTTCCCCACGTCCACGAACAGAAAATCCAATTGTGCCAAGACCACCGCCATTAATACTACACTATGAAACCCCTTATAGTTAAAGTAGTAAGACCCCATATGGGGTGGTCGCACAATGCGGATATGCTTCCCATCAATCGTCCTGACACAGTTGGGAAAGTTCCAACAGTCAGCGAACTGGGAGGCCACAGTCTGCCATTCCTGTGTGTTGGAAGGAAACTGTGGAGTCAAACAAGAAAAAAAAGATATAAATACTTTGAAACATAAATTTGCTAGCAGATTACACAAAAACATTCTTGAACAACAGCAGTCGAACATTTTTAAAATGTATTATTTATAAAAACCGAAAACATAAGGCCCACTTATAAGATTACTCACCCCCTCTGATGGACCATTGATCAATTTGTATGTGGGGGGAGGGATTCTAATTTAGTAGAAGACCACACATGAAATTTGGAGACATTTAAGGGGGTGGGGGAGGGGTTCCAATTTAGTAGAAGACCACACATGACATTTGGAGACATTTGAGGGGGTGGGGGGGGGTTCTAATTTAGTAGAAGACCACACCTGACATTTGGAGACATTTGAGGGGGTGGGGGAGGGGTTCTAATTTAGTAGAAGACCACACATAAAATTTGGAGACATTTGAGGGGGTGGGGGAGGGGTTCTAATTTAGTAGAAGACCACACATAAAATTTGTAGACATTTGAGGGGGTGGGGGAGGGGTTCTAATTTAGTAGAAGACCACACATGAAATTTGGAGACATTTGAGGGGATGGGGGAGGGGTTCTAATTTAGTAGAAGACCACACATGACATTTGGAGACATTTGAGGGGGAGGGTAAAGCAGTACAATGGAGCTGACAATATACATTGTTAAAGGGACTATAGGCTAGAGGTATAAATGGACCCAGGATTGCATGGTGGGGAGGTTAGTGAAGGTAAATATGCATGCAGGGCAAAAAATTATTTATGAAAAAAAACAGGCATGCATGAAGATAAAGGGGACATTCACAGCATATTCCAAGCATTGTAATTATGTAATAAGGAAATTTAGACAATACATTAGCAAACATTGAATACATATCATGTAATATTAAAGGATAAAAAAATTACCTTCATATAGTCCTTCTGCAGGACCTGAATTATGGCAGAACTAGTGTCTGGGATTATGATCCCCAGAGCCTGGGGGTGAGATGCCAGTTGAGAACTTCAAGTCCTGAAGACTTCTCCCAGTCGCCAAGTAACGTAATGTGGCAGCTAGCCTCTACTCCACAGTGATGGCTTGCCTCATGCAGGTATCCTGCCTGCAGATATAAGGGGTCAGCATAGCCAGCAGATGTTGAAAAATGGGGTTCGTCATCCTGAGATAATTCCTGAAATCCTCATGATTATTCTCACGGATCTCACGGAGCAAAGGCATGTGCGAGAATTGGTCACGCTGGCGCAACCAATTCTTCGTCCATGAACTCCTCCTCGCCCTGTTCATGGACTGGACTCGGGTCAAAGTATTACCCACACACCAAGTCCCCACACAGCACGAACTTGAGAACGATTACGTCCATGCAACATAGTTTCAAAACGGTCGGCTGGTCAAACAAACAAACTTAGAACAAACGCACTGAAGAACAGCAAGGCCTATGAAGAGCAACCTGAAGATCAGGAATGAGCGGACCAGAACGGCCTGCTAGGCAGGTTACAAACTGACCAACACGCACTGAAAACCAGATACAAACCTCACAAGCACAAACTGAACCGCAGAAAACGATCGAAATAAGCTGAAGTGTGAAAAGCGCAAATTGTCTCTAACCAAACTTCTACTAACACGAGATAAACACAAGATTAGCAGAAGGAGCCCAAAGGGTGGCGTAATGGGGCCCGAACTTCCTTTTTCTAGTCCCGTCGTACGTGGTGTACATCACCGCGTTCAAAACCATTGGACTTTTGGAGTGATCATGTGTGTCCAAGCTCGCATGTTTGTAAGTCCAGCACAGATACGCTACAAAGTCCTTTGGAAAGATCGCCGGACCAAGTCTGTCATAAAGTCCGCTCGTGTGTACACGGCATAAGAAAAGAGAGGGGAAGTCTGCAGTGCCAGATAACTGTATTCCGGTGTATCAGATACACAAATGTGAAAACATGCATTCCTAATTTACAGCATTTTCCCACACCTGCCTAAAACCCATGCACAGAATTGTATACCATAATTTGTAGACTATAGAACTGTCACACAGACTCTTTGTTTTTTTTTTACCCCAAAGAAATGTAGCAGAATACATTTTGGTCCAAAGTTATAAAGAAAGATGTTTTATTTGACATTTTTATAACAGAGACTAAGAAAAACTATTTTAGTTTTTTTTCCTTTATATAAAAAATAAATATAAATACCACCAAAATAAAGCTCTAACTGTCTCAAAAATTGTATAAAATTAATTTGGGTAATATAGCTGAGTGAGTGTCTTTCAAAATGTGACAGCACTGAAAACGGCCCATGAAACAGTCCAGACTTGAAGTGGTTAAATATTAATCACTTCAGCCCCGGAAGGATTTACCCCCTTCCTGACCAGAGCACTTTTTACAATTTGGCACTGCGTCGCTTTAACTGCTAATTGTGCGGTCATGCAATGCTGTACCCGAACAAAATTTGCGTCCTTTTCTTCCCACAAATAGAGCTTTCTTTTGATGGTATTTGATCACCTCTGCAGTTTTTATTTTTTGCGCTATAAATGGAAAAAGACCGAAAATTTTGAAAAAAAGATATTTTCTACTTTTTGTTATAAAAAAAATCCAAGAACTAAATTTTATTCATACATTTAGGCCAAAATGTATTCGGCCACATGTCTTGGTAAAAAATATGTCAATAAGCGTATATTTATTGGTTTGCGCAAAAGTTATAGCGTCTACAAACTAGGGTACATTTTCTGGAATTTACACAGCTTTTAGTTTATGACTGCCTATGTCATTTCTTGAGGTGCTAAAATGGCAGGGCAGTACAACCCCCCCCCAAATGACCCCTTTTTTGAAAGTAGACACCCCAAGGAAATTGCTGAGAGGGATGTTGAGCCCATTGAATATTAATTTTTTTTGTCCCAAGTGATTGAATAATGACAAAAAAAAAAAATTTACAAAAAGTTGTTACTAAATGATATATTGCTCACACAGGCCATGGGTATATGTGGACCCCAAAATACATTCAACTGCTTCTCCTGAGTATGGGGATACCACATGTGTGGGACTTTTTGGGAGCCTAGCCGCGTACAGGTCCCCGAAAACCAATCACCGCCTTCAGGATTTCTAAGGGTGTAAATTTTTGATTTCACTCCTCACTACCTATCACAGTTTTGAAGGCCATAAAATGCCCAGATGGCACACCCCCCCCCCCACATGACCCCATTTTAGAAAGTAGACACCCCAAGCTATTTGCTGAGGGGCATGTTGAGTCCATAGAATATTTTATATTTTGACACAAGTTGCGGGAAAGTGACATTTTTTTTTTGCACAAAGTTGTCACTAAATGATATATTGCTCACACAGGCCATGGGCATATGTGGAATTGCACCCCAAAATACATTTAGCTGCTTCTCCTGAGTATGGGGATACCACATGTGTGGGACTTTTTGGGAGCCTAGCCATGTACAGGACCCCGAAAACCAAGCACCGCCTTCAGGCTTTCTAAGGGCGTAAATTTTTGATTTCACTCTTCACTGCCTATCACAGTTTCGGAGGCCATGGAATGCCCAGGTGGCACAACCCCCCCCAAAATGACCCCATTTTGGGAAGTAGACACCCCAAGCTATTTGCTGAGAGGCATGGTGAGTATTTTGCAGCTCTCATTTGTTTTTGAAAATGAAGAAAGACAAGAAAAAAAAATGTTTTTTTTTCTTTTTTCAATTTTCAAAACTTTGTGACAAAAAGTGAGGTCTGCACAATACTCACTATACCTCTCAGCAAATAGCTTGGTGTGTCTACTTTCCAAAATAGGGTCATTTGGGGGGGTTTGTGCCACCTGGGCATTCCATGGCCTCCGAAACTTTGTTAGGCAGTGAAGAGTGAAATCAAAAATTTACGCCCTTAGAAAGCCTGAAGGCGGTGCTTGGTTTTCGGAGTCCTGTACACGGCTAGGCTCCCAAAAAGTCTCACACATGTGGTATCCCTGTACTCAGGAGAAGCAACAGAATGTATTTTGGGGTGTAATTTCACATATTCCCATGGCATGTTTGAGCAATATATCATTTAGTGACAACTTTGTGCAAAAAAAAATTTGTCTTTTTCCCGCAACCTGTGTCACAATATAAAATATTCCATGGACTCAACATGCCTCTCAGCAAATAGCTTGGGGTGTCTACTTTCCAAAATGGGGTCATTTGGGGGGGTTTGAACTGTCCTGGCATTTTATGCACAACATTTAGAAGCTTATGTCACACATCACCCACTTTTCTAACCACTTGAAGACAAAGCCCTTTCTGACACTTTTTGTTTACATGAAAAAATTATTTTTTTTTGCAAGCAAATTACTTTGAACCCCCAAACATTAAAATTAAAATGGTGGGTGTTTCATTTTTTTTTTACACAGTATTTGCGCAGCGATTTTTCAAACGCATTTTTTTGGGAAAAAACACACTTTTTTAAATTTTAATGCACTAAAACACACTATATTGCCCAAATGTTTGATGGAATAAAAAAGATGATCTTAGGCCAAGTACATGGATACCAAACATGACATGCTTTAAAATTGCGCACAAACGTGCAGTGGCGACAAACTAAATACATTTTTAAAAGCCTTTAAAAGCCTTTACAGGTTACCACTTTAGATTTACAGAGGAGGTCTCCTGCTAAAATTACTGCCCTCAATCTGACCATCACGGTGATACCTCACATGCATGGTGCAATTGCTGTTTACATTTGACGCCAGACCGACGGTTGTGTTCGCCTTTGCGTGAGAGCAGGGGGGGACAGGGGTGTTTTTTTTTTGCTTTTTTATCTTATTTTTAAACTGTTCCTTTCATTTTTATTTATTTTTTAATCATTTTTATTGTTATCTCAGGGAATGTAAATATCCCCTATGATAGCAATAGGTAGTGACCGGTACTCTTTTTTGAAAAAATTGGGGTCTACTAGACCCTAGATCTCTCCTCTGCCCTCAAAGCATCTGACCACACCAAGATTGGTGTGATAAAATGCTTTCCCAATTTCCCAATGGCGCTGTTTACATCCGGCGAAATCTAAGTCATGAAATGCTCGTAGCTTGGTCAGCTGGCTGAATCACCGGCTGCATTCTCAGGTTCCCTGTTGTGACAGGAGAGCCAGAGAAAAACATGGAAGACGGTGTGGGGGGGGCATTCCCTACCACTGCTTGTAAAAGCAGTCTAGAGGCTAATTAGCTGCTAGGATTGCTTTTACATGAAAGCCGACCGCTGGCTGAAAAGAATGATGCCAAGATGATACCTAAACCTCCAGGCTAAAAAGGCTAACAATAAAACACAGTAAACAGTAAAGTATAAAAAATTGCATACCTGAAAAGCAAACATGATAAAACATAATAACAATAAAACATTGCAGAATAGAATACAGTAAAAAAGAGCAGAACAATAGAGAGAGAATAGAGAGAGAAAGAACAATAAAACGACAACTATTTTTTTTATATATATATATTTTTTTGTGTTTTTTTTTTTTTACACTTTTTTTTGTAACTGTAACTTTTATAACTGTAACCCGTTCCAGGTTCGGGTCTCTCAAAATGCGATGGCATTTTGGGAGGCCCTGTGTTAGTGTGCCTAGTCTGTGCATGGCTGTGTGCTAATACTCAACTAGTGTATGGTAGCGTTCAAAACATTCACCAATGCAAAGACCAGGATTGTAAGGACAGGAGGGACAATAATAGCGGGTGTCACGCCTATATCTGCGCTTGCTGCAGACACAACATCTTTTTTGGGGGGTTCGTTGGGTAGGGGTACTCGGGAGGACATAAAGAAAATGCCTCTCATGCAGCCGACTACATTTGGTTGGGGATGTGAATGGGGAGAGTACGGGCGCTGCAGAAGTGGTGGGTTCCCTATTATTAGAATTGGCGAATGCAGCAGGAAGGGCATTATGGGCACGACGGGCCTGTGTTTGTCTTCTTCTTGGTGGCAGCAGGACACTACTTGTGCTTGCCATCTCACCAGCTTGAACTGCACTTATGGGACTCGCCACGTCACCAAGTGTTACTGCAGTGCTGGTTTGACTATGACCGGGGTGTACTAGGCCGCTGGTGCTTGCCAGTTCACCAAAACGCTATACCACCAAGGGAGGTGAATGGTGCGTGCGTGGGTGTTAGCGCTACTGGCACTAACCTGATGCTGCCTGGGGCTGGTGCTTGCCAGTTTACCAAAACGCTACCAAAAAAACTGTTAGCGATCGCAGGGATCACACCTGACTCTGCGAACGCTGCAGTTATGTGTGTTTAGTGTTTTGTAAGTGACAGTGATCAATCGATACTGCACTTGGGTGGGCTGGGCTGGGCCGGGGCAGAGGGGCACAATGCAGGTGCTAGCAGGTATCTGGGCTGATCCCGCTAACACTGCGTTTTTGGGAACCCTAAACTGCTGGGGACGCTAATATAGATCTGATCGGATAAGATATTGATCCGTTCAGATACTATACCACTATGGGAGGTGTATGGTGAGTGCGTGGGTGTTAGCGGTACTGGCGCTAACCTGACGCTGCCTGGGGCGACGTAGACCCTATCTGACCCTAAAACCTAAGTTATATCACAGCCGGGTGATCAGGGGGCTAAACCTTTATTAGGTAATAAATGGCGGGTGCCCTGACACTATAAAAAATAAACGAACTAACCAGCATCACCCGTAACAGTTATACGGTGATCACTGGTGAAAGGGTTAACTAGGGGGCAATCAGGGGGTTAAAACCTTTATTAGGTAGTATATGGGGGTCCTTGACGCTATAAAATGCTGACGGCGCACCTATATATTTACCTCCCTAACTAGCGTCACCTGTGACACTAATACAGATATGTATGGAGATATGTGTATAGAATATGGGGAACTTCACATTTTTTACGCATTATGTATGTAATACCACCAGTGTAATACCACCTTCAAGAGACCAAAAAACAGTTACATGGGGACTGCTCATGGCAGCCATGTGTCGACTCATTGGGATCAGGCTGAGGTGCTGATGTCAGAAATCGCATCTTTGACTTCTTCGACAGAACCAGTGGGTCCATTAAACACATGACAACCTCAGGAGGTAAGAACTATTGTCAGGGCTGAGGATTGGAGTCCATTCCATATCCACATTGAGGAGCATAATAAATGAACATTATAATTCATACAGAGCTTATTGTGAACAAATTGCCGGAATTTTGGTGTGTTCCCACCCGCAAGATAAACCATATTGCTCAAAACAGTAAAAGTTTGTTTCTGTATTTTATCCCATTTTATTTCATAGCAAATAGCCAAAACTTTGTATGTTTTTCTCTTTTTTGTATTGTTGTATTCTTCATCTTCACATATTTTCATGCACTTCTCTCTTCGTGAAACTAAATGACAAATTAATAAGTGCTTTCTGTGTACTAAGCGAAGACTCATATACCTAGACAGAATCTTGCATTGTGTTACCAGTATCTGCATGGTTAGTCTAATGCCCCGTACACACGGTCGGACATCGATCGGACATTCCAACAACAAAATCCTAGGATTTTTTCCGACGGATGTTGGCTCAAACTTGTTTTGCGTACACACGGTCGCACAAAGTTTTCGGAATTTTTGATCGCCAAGAACGCGGTGACGTCAACCACGTACAACGAGACTAGAAAAGGCCAGTTCAGAACCAAGCGTGGCACCCTTTGGGCTCCTTTTGCTAATCTCGTGTTAGTAAAAGTTTGGTGAGAGACGATTCACGCTTCAGACTTGTGGTTTTCAGATCGTTTTCAGTTGTTGCTGTTCAGTTTGTGCTTGTGGGTTTGTATCTGCTCTTCAGTGCGTGCAGCAAGCTACGCGTGACTTTGATTAGTCGTTGTGTTCTTGTTCGTTCGTTACTGTTTTTCAGGTCGCTCTTCACAGGCCTTGCTGTTCTTCAGTGCGTTCTGTTACTTCGTTCTGAGCAGCCAACCGTTTTCTAGCCATGTTACGTACTCCTCGTAGAGTTCGTTCTGTGCGGGGGCTTGGTGTTGGGGTCCTGACCTTGACACAAGTCCAGTCTATGAACAGAGTGGGGAGGAGTTCATGGACCAAGAATTGGTTGCTCCAGCGTGACCAGTTCTGTCATATGCCTTTGCTCCTTGAGATCCGTGAGAATAATCCTGATGATTTCAGGAACTTTCTCAGGATGACGGACCCCGTTTTTCACCATTTGTTGGCTTCGCTGACCCCCTATATCAGCAGGCAGGATACCTGCATGAGGCAAGCCATCACTCTGGAACAGAGGCTCGTCGCCACCCTGCGGTACTTAGCGACGGGGAGAAGCCTGCAGGACTTGAAGTTCTCGACAGGCATCTCCCCCCAGGCTCTGGGGATCATTATCCCAGAGACCTGTTCTGCCATCATTCAAGTCCTGCAGAAGGAGTATATTAAGGTAAGATTTTTATCCTTTAACATCACATTTTATTGTATTTAATGTTTGATAATATGTTGTATTTCTTTCCTCATTCCCTAATTACCATGATTGGAATATGTTGTGAATGTCCCCTTTGTCCTCATGCATGCTGGATTTTTATGTACTTATTTTTTTTGTCCTTCATACATATTTGCCTTTACTTACCTCCCCAGCATGGTCTCCTGCCCCTATATTCACCTCATGTAGTCACTTAACAATGTATTTTATCAGCTCCATAGTAGTGCTTTACCCTAAATACTACCCAAAAATGTTTTTTAATGTGATTTGTGCTTTAAATTCTGGCAGAGTGCCAGAGGCTTTTTTTGGGGGGTCCCCAAATCATTTGGAACCCTCCCTCCCCCCAACTGCTAAGTCAGCTGATAGCAATTCTTTATCTATCCTCAATCATCTATCTGCTGACTTTGCCAAACCCATACACACTATACCCATCTCTTTTGTGGTCAGAAGTATGGATGAATTCCCCTAAGCATGTATTGCAAGGGCCTGCCTGAATACTTTTAAATGGTACTGTTTAAAGTTCTTGTATCCTATTATTATCTTGCTAGATAATAGCAGCATGTCCAAATGTGCTCAAATGTGTACAGTGTGTATTTATATCTTTGTATTATGACACTTCTTACCTGTCCAGTGGACTGCCAATAGTGTAACTAAAGAGGCGCTGTTTCAAGTAATACCCATTATTTAGGCATTCATCTCTCAATGTGGAGAGAGCTCCCCCCCCCTATAAAGTTAGAAATGGCCCATGAGAGGGGGGGAGGGGGAATCTGATAGGTGTACCTTATACTTTGTTCTTAAAAAATTCCCATTAATAAATGTTATCTTGATGTTGGCAAAGAAGTTTTTAGTCTAATCTGCTTTCCATGTTTATGTGCAAAAATACAAATTTTTTTTGTTTTCCTCAACAGTTTCCTTCCACGCCACAGGAATGGCAGACTGTGGCCTCCCACTTTGCCCAGCGGTGGGACTTTCCTAACTGCGGAGGGGCAATTGATGGGAAACACGTCCATTTCGTCCCACCACCCAACTCGGGGTCTTACTATTATAATTATAAGGGGTGTAAGGGGGGTATTGTGATGTTGGCGGTGGTGTCAGCTAATTATGAGTTCCTGTATGTGGACGTGGGGAAGAATGGCCGGATGTCCGATGGTGGAGTCATCGCCCAGACGGAGTTTTACAGGCGTCTCCAGAATGGCAGCTTGGACTTGCCACCTCCAGAAGACAATGTGGAAGGACTCCCATTCGTCTTTGTTGCGGATGAAGCATTTGCGCTGGGGGACCATCTTATGCGGTCATTCCCGATGAGGACCCTCACCCTGGATCAGAGGGCTTTTAATTACCAGCTGGCCAGAGCCAGAAGAGTGGCGGAGAACACATTTGAAATCATGGCCAGCCGGTTCCGCCTATTTCTTACACCCATACATATGGCGGAGTATAAACTGAATCATATTATCCTGGCGTGTTGTGTTCTACATAACTTTTTACGTCAACATTCTGCCAACTATGCTGGCTCAGTTAAATGAAACAACCCTGACGGCGCTTGAAAGTGGCCGTCCTGGCTTGCCCTCCCTCAGTGCCCGTGATGTACGGCTAAGATACCTTGAGTTCTTTGCGGTTGGGGGGGCCATCAATATGCCAGACAATGTGTGAAACCTTTATCAAATAAAAAAAAATTTAAGCAAATCTTTGTTGACATTTACTGCTTGTGTTTGTTTTAGCTGACCCTGACAGAAATGTGGTGAGTCCTGAAAATGGCGTGATTGTGTAACCTTACAAAGCACTGTTGGGTGTTATTTACTAAAGGCAAAAACACTTTGCACTACAAGTGCACTTGAAACTGCAATGAAACTGCACTTGTAGTGCAAAGTGGATTGGCCCTTATTAAATAACCCCCATTGTCACATAAAGCAGCAATTGTAGCACCACAAAAGTGTTGTAGCGTTGAGACAATTATCCACACATTCTTGATTAACAATCTTTTTAATACCAGCACAATCACATGTGCATTTAGAAAAGGTTTTTAAAACAAACCAACATGTTTGTTGTATAACAATTTTTGGGGTGACATTAAAAAAAGTACAAATGTCCATTTAAGTTCACATTTGGTAGAACTTGAAGGCAATATCAGATATGAGTATTTAGGAACTGTGTTTGATATTGCGTTCAGATGGGGTGAAGTCACCCCAGGAAAAGCCAAATTTTGAAGATGCACACCAATTTACGAATGTCAACATGTGCTACCTGCCATCACGGGGGATCAAGGGACGTGTTTTGGGGGTGCAACCCCTTCCTCACAGCTACTTTATTATTGAGGAAGGGGTTGCACCCCCAAAACGCGTCCAATGATCTCCCGTAATGGCAGATAGCACATGTGGGCACACTGTGTGCATCCTCAAAATATGGCTTTTCTACAATTCGCAAACATTTTTTAAAATTGTAGCACACTATAAAAGAAAGGGCTTTGGAGGGGTTTTAAACTCTCCCCAAAACATCAATGATGTTCTTATTTTTTTTAATAACATCATTGATGTTTTTCGTGATGTTTTCCAAGGCAACATTACACCCCATGATCTCCCCAATCAGGATCTGGGCACTTTCCGAGGTGAAAGGATCTGGAACCACAACATCACGATCACCTAAAAAGAGAGAAACCACAAAAAACCATGTATTATAAATATGCCGGCATCCATCTCTTACCTGAGCCTGTGGTCGCAGACACTCACCTGTTGTGGTGACTAGTTCCACCATGTCTTCTTTCTGCTGCTCTTCTTGTGTTGGGGGTATTTCCCCTTCTTCCAGAGGTGGGGGGTCTCTGGTCTCCTCGGATAAGGGGTGTCCTCCGAGTCTTTTCTCCCCTATGTGAAACAAAAAAGGTATACTTAGCACACAGATATTTTATGGCAGAACTATAAATATGAAACATTGCTTGGAAGTGGGGTACAATTGTCTATTTTGGCAGATGTAGAATTTTTATTCTCCTTTGTCAAGATCCAATACTTTACCTGTCTTGTACAAGCTTCACAGATGGAGACCCCCCTATAGTATACACTGGAGCACCTGTGTGGGCCCCCTAATAAAAAGGGTGTTCTTGTGTCCCACACTAGTGCTCCAGTGTCCAGATGTGAAAACTGCTGCTGAGTGTCCTCTCCTTACACAGAATCTGGTTTGCATTTCATTCTAGTAACAAACACATCTACACAACCAAATTAGTTTCATACAAGTAGCCCCTAAAAAATGTGGTCAAATGCATATGGCCAAAACAATGGTGTTTTATAGTCCGAAAGAAAAATGTTGGATACGAACGAATAATGTGCCCATGAACATGAAAGTTGCCATTTTAAACTGTACAACAGTTCCTAAAAGCACATGGAGCAGCACAAACGTAATAAACGCAAAAAGAATAGGAACACTGGACAACTACTTACTTTTTTGCAGCACTCTCTGGATCTTTCCGTACTGCTCGTGACCTCTTAATTTCAGGTCCGACCACCGCTTCCTGAGCTGATCTTTCGATCGTCGTACCCCGAAATTACGGTGCAGACTCCTGACCACTTTTGCCATTATCTTGGCCTTTCGGACATTGGGGTTGGGGTAAGGTCCATACTTTCCATCATAGTCGGCCTTCTTCAGGATGTCAACCATCTCCAATATCTAAACAAAAACAGAAAAAGAACCAATGTGAGCTCTGCGTTCAAATATTGATGAAACAGACTGGGAATGATATCAACCAAGTCTGTATAGATTAAAGGCTACTGCTATCACCTGCAGAGTATGGGTGTGTTCCTCTGAATTCAAGTGGCATATATCAAAAAAACATGAAAAAGAGGAATTCTTTAGTGAGGAACATGCAGTAGACAATTTTATAACTGTAAATTTTAATAAGATAATCACAATAATCACCAGTCCAAAAAATGTACTGTGAAGACAGGTACATCACCAATTAAAAAGACAATAATGTCAAAGACATGCGCAGATGGCCACCTCACTCAGCCACAGATTCAACCCAAGCATATGAACTTCATTCATAAATGATGCATAGTAAGTAACAGCAAGATATTTAAATGCACCAGTATGCACAAAAGTCCTTTATAATCAAAAGAAGGCAGCTGGTTGGGGCATGTAGACTGGGCTTGGGCAATGTGAAAGTAAAGGAACCGGCCTGGTTGTCAAAGTAGACGCCTGCTGAAATGAGGAGAACTGGAGTATGGAAGAGGAGAAGATGCAGGGGATGTAGGGGGTCTGTAGTGGTGAACCACCAAATCGTGGGACCCCAGGCTGTAAAACAGCATTGATGGTGAATAAACACGCCTGTATGATGAATGTCTCTCTAGATAGCTTATCGCTAGAGATGTGAGAGGCAACTTGCACCTACCCCAAAGATACACAGAGTGACTGATTCTGTAGAGTGGATGCAGTGGGCAGACTCAGGATGTATTAATATAGTGGCAGTCCCATGGCTGGGATGCATAAAGGTTAAATCTCACCCGGTGTCAGCTGCGATCCTCTTCAGGAATGGGGGGTGATGATAACTTTCACCATCTCACACGTGTAGATTGCGGGTTACTGGCTCTTCCGCAGGGTCAGTTGAGGTGCAAGGCCGTTGACGATCCCATCGAGGTCAGGATAGTGATTATCCTGGTGGGGTGTCGTACCGGAGTCGGGTGTACAGGCAATGGTGTGCTTCCTCTTTTCCGAGATGAGTATCACGCTGCCTATAGCGTCCTGGCAGTGGCGTAGATCCACCCACCAGCCTCTCCAAACCTCCGGCCTGCATCACAATGCTTACCTGCACATCTCCTGGGTAAAAGAGGAAGCACACCATTGCCTGTACACCCGACTCCGGTACAACACCCCACCAGGATAATCACTATCCTGACCTCGATGGGATCGTCAACGGCCTTGCACCTCAACTGACCCTGCGGAAGAGCCAGTAACCCGCAATCTACACGTGTGAGATGGTGAAAGTTATCATCACCCCCCATTCCTGAAGAGGATCGCAGCTGACACCGGGTGAGATTTAACCTTTATGCATCCCAGCCATGGGACTGCCACTATATTAATACATCCTGAGTCTGCCCACTGCATCCACTCTACAGAATCAGTCACTCTGTGTATCTTTGGGGTAGGTGCAAGTTGCCTCTCACATCTCTAGCGATAAGCTATCTAGAGAGACATTCATCATACAGGCGTGTTTATTCACCATCAATGCTGTTTTACAGCCTGGGGTCCCACGATCCGGTGGTTCACCACTACAGACCCCCTACATCCCCTGCATCTTCTCCTCTTCCATACTCCAGTTCTCCTCATTTCAGCAGGCGTCTACTTTGACAACCAGGCCGGTTCCTTTACTTTCACATTGCCCAAGCCCAGTCTACATGCCCCAACCAGCTGCCTTCTTTTGATTATAAAGGACTTTTGTGCATACTGGTGCATTTAAATATCTTGCTGTTACTTACTATGCATCATTTATGAATGAAGTTCATATGCTTGGGTTGAATCTGTGGCTGAGTGAGGTGGCCATCTGCGCATGTCTTTGACATTATTGTCTTTTTAATTGGTGATGGTACCTGTCTTCACAGTACATTTTTTGGACTGGTGATTATTGTGATTATCTAATTAAAATTTACAGTTATAAAATTGTCTACTGCACGTTCCTCACTAAAGAATTCCTCTTTTTCTTGTTTTTTTGACATCTCCAATATCTCCCCAAAGGACATATTTGAGGCCTTAAATCTTCTCCTTCTGGATCCAGACGTTTCCGGATCCGGGCTTTCCTCCTCCTCCTCCTCGTTGGTATAATTAGCACGCACCTGCTGTGTCTCCACCATGTGCTCTTCCCCCACTGCGCCGAACAAAAAGGGGCGGGGAATAGACTAGAAAGAACGTCAGGGGCGGGCGGAGTTACATGCATGCGCAGTGTCTATAAAGCGTAACACGCGTACGTAGTACGTACGATCTGTGAGCGGAGGAAGAAGTATAGAAGGCGCCGATCGTGAAAACGAAGGTGAGATCTAAACTTGGGCCTATACCGCTTCTAAATTGATTCCTATATTGTAACAAGATTAGGAGAGTTTTGCCTGACATTAGGGTTTGTCCTGTGTTGTGTCTTGCAGAGAAAATGGATGGCTCCAACGACCACAATTTCCTCCCCCTGTTCATAGACAAATACAGGGAGCTGCCCTGTCTGTGGCAGGTGAGACATCCTCATTATAATAAAAAAAAAAGAGGCAGGCAGCGCTGGAGAAGCTGCTGGAGTTGGTGACGCCGGTGGTCCCCACAGCAACCATTCCCTATTTAAAAACCAAAATTGGTGGCCTGAGGAGCACTTATCTTAGGGAGCACAAGAAGGTCACGGATTCCCAGAGGTCCGGAGCTGGAACAGATGACATTTATGTCCCCAGGCTGTGGTACTATGAGAGACTGCGATTTCTGTCAGACCATACTGAAGTCAGGGAATCCCTCTCTACTCTTCCTTCCACTCTTCCTTCCACCCCAGCTGAGGCTTCCAATGTCCAACCTGGGCCTTCCAGCCAGGAAGAAGTGGAGGAGCCCAGCTTGAGTCAGGTATAGCATTCTTCTACAGATTTCTGGTCAATAAAAAAAATGATGTTTACTAGATGTCATTATTGATCACTAATTGCTGATTGAAAAAAGTGTTACATATCAATAGACAGTAGTGGGCACAAAAAATTGGGACAAAAATGAAAAATGCTGGGCTCAGAAGGATAGGCTGTTATATTTGTTAAAATTCAATTTGCAATGGTCAGGAGGTAAAAATTGTGTGTAATTGATAAATAAAAAAATAAAACTATGTCCCTTTTTCATACACAGGAAGACCTCAGCCAGGAGGAGGCTGTGGAATGTGGCAGCCAGGAGGAGGCGGGGGTTAGTGGCAGCCAGGAGGAGGCGGGGCTAAGTGTCAGCCAGGAGAAGCCTGGGACCAGTCGCAGCCTGACAGAATCGCAGGTTCCTCCCCTCTGCCTTCCATACAAAAGAGCGAGGAAGGCGACTCACATGCAGGATTCTGCGCTCAGGCTCATTCAGGAGTCTTCTGTGTCCCTCAGAGCCTTACCCACTCCTGAAGAGGCCTTTGCCTGCATGGCTGCCACAAAACCGAAGTGCATGCAGGAGGGTCAATGTCTCATGTGTGAGCAACTTATTTATAAAGTCCTAACTAAGGGGGTGAGTGGCGAAATCACACCCAAGACCGACGTGATTGAGTTGGACCATCCTCCTCCTCCTCCTGCTGCCACAACTCCACCACCAGAGCCACAGTGTGGAAGGAAGTGTGGAAGGAAGACCAGAGAGTGATGGCCCTGGGTTCAGTCTGGTCTGGCCAAAGATGCAGTCTCTTGTATGACCACAGCCTGGGGACACAGATGCCATCTGCTGCTTTCTGGATCTCTGGGACTTCTGGACCAGACTGCACTCCCTTATATTTGGACTGCTCAGGCCACCAATTTTGCTTGAAAATAGTTGATGTGTGCCCTGGGGGCCAAAGGCTTCACCCATTTCAGCTGTTTCTCCAGTGTTGCCTCCCTCTTTGTTTAGTTGTGAGCCCTTAATAAAGGAATTTTTTGTTCAATTATACTCGCCTATGTGTGTTTTCCTTCAAAAAGGACAGTTTGTTTGTGAGGATTAAGGTACATTTCAAAATACAATGTGAAATTAACAAGGGACACCAACACCAAACAATCTCCTACAGATTAAAACACAACAAAAACAACAATAAAAACAGAGCCTTGAAAAAAACAAACCCCCCAAAAAATACAAAACCAGCCTGGAAGAAATCCAAAAAAATGTAAAAACAAACCAAAACTAATTTGGTCAGATGTGACAAATCTAAATATATTGAGGGAATCCCGATAAATAATAAAGAAAGAATTCCGTCTCGGAATTTCTTCTTAACATGCGTGGCACTTTGTGCGTCAGAACAGGCCACACACGGTCGGAATTGACGCGATCGGATTTTGTTGTCGGAAAAATTTTATAGCCTGCTCTAAAACTTTGTGTGTCGGAAAATCCGATGGAAAATGTCCGATGGAGCTCAGACACGGTCGGAATGTCCGACAACACGCTCCGATCGGACATTTTCCATCGGAAAATCCGACCGTGTGTACGGGGCATAAGTCCCTTAGTAATCTGTATGCAATTATTCTTTGTGCTTGTGGATTGCATGTAGAGTGTCAGTGGGGGTAGGCTAGCAGACAGGGATCTCTGTGTGTATATGGTTGCCTAGCAGACCAGTCAGCTGATAAACTGTTAGGTGATTGCAAGCTAACCTAAATTGTGTGTCTGGTATGTGTAGGGGTGTGTGGGTCTGTGGTAAAGGTATGTTACAGGATTCCAGCTCACAGGATAGCTTTATGAATCTCAGAAGGTGTGCTCTCCAACCTTTAGAGTGCACCAGATCACATATAAGATTTTTATCAACCCGTGTGTGCCCAGCCAGCTAGATTTGGGTGAAACAGCTCTCTAGTAGCGGCCAGAAGTTTTGCAGGCTATGACAACTGTTCCACAGCAGGTTTTACATGCTCAAAACAAGTAAAACAAACAAGGTCCTCAACCTGGTTAGCTAAATGATGTGGGTCCATGTCCTTGACCTCTGGTGACAGTGTGTGTTCTGTTTTATGATTGTTACCTATCCCCAGAGGGGTGAACATGGGGTTCTTTCAACAATATGTCAGCATGCTGGCTGATTTCTAAGGACATAACAAATATAATATTTCATCTTTTACAATCACAGAACTGATGCTTGAGAGCAGCATCATGGAGATTGTGAAAGGCAGACTCAGTGGAAGCCATGCATCAGGGATCATTATAAAGTTCAGTGCATTTATGAATGAAAAGACACTGGGCTGGAAACTAACCTCTTTGAACTTCTTGTACGAAGATCTTCAGTTCAGAGATCTGTTTGCAAAGTTTATTAAAGCGGGGTTCCACTCAAATTTTTAACTTAATCTTACCCCCTTCAGTTAATTGCATAGATGTTCAAATGCCGCACAATTTTTTTTTTATCGCTGTAATTACCTTTATATTGTACTTTATTGTGGCACTTCCTGTCTCTCCTCCCATGGGAGTAGGCGTGTTTATTGCCTTTCCCCGGCACCGAACTGTCTCCTGGGAGCTTAGTGTCAGGCTTCCCAAGATTCAGTGCGGAAACAATGATCATGCGTGTGAACAAGCTGTGAATGAACAGCATTCACCGCATCCAGGAAATCAATGCTTGTGGGCTTCACATGCCCACAAGCAAGATGGAAAGAGCCAGCATCACATTTTTAAAGTTATTCTTCAGTATGAAAACAGACAGAGGTGGAAATATTACATGCAAACTGTGAGTATTATTTTGGGGTTAGCACAGTGTCTCAATGACCTAAAAAAAAAAAAAAAAAAGAACGGTCGCCAGACTCCCGCTTTAAGTGGCAAACTGTCTCCAGTAGCCTGCATTATGGCCCTGGTTCGTTGTTATTTGTGACACCCATAGGAGGTGATGCAAGTTCACCTGAGGCATAGAGTCTAAGAGACACTTTGGTTTTCACCAGAGCACCTCACAAAGAGTGATAGACCAGTAACCCTAGTGACCCATGGGATACTTTGCTGCAAGATGTCACCAGGACATGATATTTAGGATTGCTAGAAGTATCAGCAATGGGTGAATATCCCTCTCACCAGTCCCGGGATACTGCATTGACCTCTTGATGTAGGTGGGAGTCCCCTCGGTCTCTCCCCGAAAGCCTCTGGAGATCAGCGGTAGGAAGTAGAGAGTGAGTGGACACTCCAGTCCTGCGGCAGCGGTGCAGGTGCTGGAATATGGGCAGTGCTGCATTTCCCCTGGGTGTCTTCCTCACAGTCTTACAGCTCAGATCTCTGCTAGTATGGTCTCCCACTGGCAGTAGAATATCCAGACAAAGGTGCTTTCTCTCTAACTCCCTTGGTGGCAAGAGGAAAAACCTGCTCAGTAAACATCTTCTGTCCACTTCTTACTGAGCAGTGTATATTGGGATCTGTAGTGTATGGAGTTTATTTGTCTCATTATATAGCTGCCATCTCAAACTACAACTCCCAGGATGTTATGCTGCTTCAGATGAGCAGCATAACATCAGTTTCTCAGTAAAGGGAGAGAAAAATAATGTCTACATTTCCATGTTGCTGCAGCCCAATACCTGGCTACACATATAAAAACACATACATACATATATTTATTAAAGAAAATCTATAGTCACAGCATACACTCATTTTCTCACATCAGCATTGTACTACCAATATATACAATAGTTATTATTGAGAATCTAAAATAAGTTTATTTAAAAAATGTCCTTTCATGTTTGACATCTGTCTGTTTGCTGCCCATCTCTTTCCACAACTTCCTTTCTTTCCTCAGCTTCTCCTCGGCTGTTTACATTCAATTTCTAAGGACTACATACCCCATGGTAACTTTCTGTCTGCAAGCAGCGATTCCTGTACTGACTCTGCATTCTGCAACCACCACTGTAGTTCCGAGGGCAGGATCTGTGAAATATGTGACACAGCAGTGCCTACTGACAGGACATAGTGAATATGTGTCACAAAATTTGAGGAAGTAAATGTGTGGGAATCTTCACAAAAAAAGTTTATAAACTTCATGATTGTTCAGATTATTAGGAGGAGGCTGGAAATAAGTGAAAGACAATGTTGAAATGAATATTATGAGTTTACATTTTGACCATAGATATGCTTCAAGTAGTCACTTTTTTGGGTAAAGATTTCTAGTACCCATAAAGGGGTGCGCATGGTAGGCAACAAAACAAAAATGGCATGTGACTCCTGAAAATGTAATTAAAACCTTTAGGAATGGAGGAGCCATATACTGAACCTAACATACCTTAACCCAATGCAGCATTGTGTTTACTATTATATTATAAATGCACACCTAAAAAACATCCAACTGATCAACTTGTGTTAGAGAACAGCTGGTGAAAAATGAATAATACAAGTGTTCATGCTTTTTTTTTTTATTGTTTACAGTCTAGCCACTAGACTAGATAGTTAAAAGTACTTTGACAGTAGAGTCTGTCATTGTAACACATGTACTTGTGTCCCCTATAATAAAGATAAAAAACATAAAAACAAATACAAGTAGATTTGCTTTTCTATCATAAAGCAGAGAAGCCACGAAACATGCATTTACACTGGCTTACAATTCCAGCTTTTATACATGGCCCAAAGCTGACCCCTAGCCCAGACGGGGAATAATAAAAATGCTGACAATAAGATTATTGAAAGTGGCTTTGATGTTGACGTCATATTTTTGGCACAATTTAGTGTTCACTGCTAATTATTTGACAAGACATGATGTGGAATTAATAAATTACATATTAACTTGTGATGAGGATTATTGTTTTTAGGATGACTTTCACATTTAATTTCTAATTCTATCAGTTATCCCTTTATTTCTTTACACACAGTTTTACACAAGCATTCCTCTGTAGCCTACCCATAGTATTTGCAAATCTGAGGAAATAAAGATTCAAATGAAACTGATTTTCTAAAATGTAGTTTTAGCCACTGTATGTGGACTCAAGGCTTTTACATAGAAGGTGTTAGGTACCTGGTAGGAGAGCCTGACTGTAGGAGAAGACCTCTCATACAACGCTGGTTCAGGAGCCACTGGAGTGGGGACAGTGGTCTCCTGAGCGCAGTGGGGTAGGAGTGCCTGTTGGAGTATAGTCTTTCATGTAGAGGCAGAGATCCCTCCTGGGATGGCAGGACTGCAGGTGAGTGGAGACTGGAAGCAGCAGCAGACTTGACACACTGGAGATGAGAGATCACAGGAGCTGAAGCTGAAGGTGCAACAGCAAGTGAGAGCGGCAGGCACAAACAGAGTCAGACAGTCCGGGTCGGCAGATAACTGGCACAGGTAATCACAGAAGGCAGAGGCAGAGTCGGTGGACAGGCAGAGGTTGGCAACGGTAGCAGATACAGACAGCAGAATGGTCAGGCAGGCCGGGTCGGGATTGGAGCAGGTTGGATGGTCAAACAAGCCGGGTCAAATCAGGTAGCAGACAATCAGATGCAGGTTCGAGCAGAATCACAGAGCTGAGACGAAGCAGCGATGTTCCCATGGAACAGGGGAACTTTTATGTGCTTAGTGGCGCCAAACCGGCGCTAACGCGAATGCGCGCGTGCACGCGCCCGAGCGCCGCGCTGATGCACAGCAACAGCAGCAGCTTGATGCCGTGTCTGAACAGGGGCGTGCCGGCGCATAGGCGCATGCAAGTGCCCTGGTCTGGTGCTGGTAGATCCCTGACATTGCCCCCCCAAGGGGCAGCCTCCCGATGCCCAACAACCTATTCTTCTCAGGATGAGTAGAAAAATAGGCGTGAACTAAACGCCTAGCATGCACATTACTGTGGTTCCCACGAGTTACTTTCTGGACCGTAGCCTTTCCACTTAATTAAGAATTGGTTTTGCCCTTGCCTTCTTCTACAATCAAGGATAGCCTCAACCTCAAATTCCTCGCTGCCATTAATTACAACAGGTTCAGGAGGTCTTGTCCCCCTAGCAGGAAAGGGATCAGGTACAGCAGGTTTGAGCAGAGATACATGGAATTAGGGATGAGCTTCGAGTTCGAGTCGAACTCATGTTCGACTCGAACATTGGCTGTTCGCAAGTTCGCCGAACACCGAACAATTTGGGGTGTTCGCGGCAAATTCGAATGCCGCGGAACACCCTTTAAATGTCTATGGGAGAAATCAAAAGTGCTAATTTTAAAGGCTTATATGCAAGTTATTGTCATAAAAAGTGTTTGGGGACCTGAAGATGTTTCATCCTCTTCTCCCTTTGCGAAGGCAGGATGAGTTCTGCAAATTTACCCTTGTAACTGCGGTTCGCAGCAGAACATGCGAACAGGCAAAAAATTTGTTCGAACATGCGAACACCGTTAAAGTCTATGGGACACGAATGTGAAAAATCAAAAGTGCTAATTTTAAGGGTTAATATGCAAGTTATTTTCATAAAAAGTGTTTGAGGACCTGGGTCCTGCCCCAGGGGACATGTATCAATGCAAAAAAAAGTTTTAAAAACGGACGTTTTTTCAGGAGCAGTGATTTTAATAATACTTAAAGTCAAACAATAAAAGTGTAATATCCCTTTAAATTTCGTAGCTGGGGGGTGTCTATAGTATGCCTGTAAAGGGGCGCATGTTTCCCGTGTTTAGAACAGTCTGACAGCAAAATGACATTTCGAAGGAAAAAACTCATTTAAAACTACCCGCGGCTATTAATGAATTGCCGGTCCGACAATACACATAAAAGTTCATTGATAAAAACGGCATGGGAATTCCCCACAGGGAAACCCCGAACCAAAATTAAAAAAAAAAAAAATGACGTGGGGGGGTCCCCCTAAATTCCATACCAGGCCCTTCAGGTCTGGTATGGATATTAAGGGGAACCCCGGCCAAAATTAAAAAAAAAAATGACGTGGGGTTCCCCCTAAATTCCATACCAGACCCTTCAGGTCTGGTATGGATTTTAAGGGGAACCCCGCGCCAAAAAAAAAAAAAAAAAAAAAGGCGTGGGGTTCCCCCAAAAATCCATACCAGACCCTTATCCGAGCACGCAACCTGGCAGGCCGCAGGAAAAGAGGGGGGGACGAGAGTGCGGCCCCCCCTCCTGAACCGTACCAGGCCACATGCCCTCAACATTGGGAGGGTGCTTTGGGGTAGCCCCCCAAAACACCTTGTCCCCATGTTGATGAGGACAAGGGCCTCATCCCCACAACCGTGGCCGGTGGTTGTGGGGGTCTGCGGGCGGGGGGCTTATCGGAATCTGGAAGCCCCCTTTAACAAGGGGACCCCCAGATCCCGGCCCCCCCCCCTGTGTGAAATGGTAAGGGGGTACTTACCCCTACCATTTCACTAAAAAAGTGTCAAAATAGTTAAAAATGACAAGAGACGGTTTTTGACAATTATTTTATTTAAATGCTTCTTCTATCTTCCTTCATCTTCTTCTTCTTCTGGTTCTTCTGGCTCTTCTGGTTCTTCCTCCGGCGTTCTCGTCCAGCATCTCCTCCGCGGCGTCTTCTATCTTCTTCTCCTCAGGCCGCTCCGCACCCATGGCATGGGGGGAGGCTCCCGCTCTTCTCTTCATCTTCTTCTTCATCCTCTTCTCTTCTTCATCTTCTTCATCTTCTTCATCTTCATCTTCTCTTCTTAATTTTCTTCTCCGGGCCGCTCCGCATCCATGCATGGAGGGAGGCTCCCGCTATGTGACGGCGTCTCCTCGTCTGACGGTTCTTAAATAACGGGGGGGGGGCCACCCGGTGACCCCGCCCCCCTCTGACGCACGGGACATGACGGGACTTCCCTGTGGCATTCCCCGTGACGTCACAGGGAAGTCCCGTCAAGTCACTGTGCGTCAGAGGGGGGCGGGGTCACCGGGTGGCCCCGCCCCCGTTATTTAAGAACCGTCAGACGAGGAGACGCCGTCACACAGCGGGAGCCTCCCTCCATGCATGGATGCGGAGCGGCCCGGAGAAGAAAATTAAGAAGAGAAGATGAAGATGAAGAAGATGAAGAAGAGAAGAGGATGAAGAAGAAGATGAAGAGAAGAGCGGGAGCCTCCCCCCATGCCATGGGTGCGGAGCGGCCCGAGAAGAAGAAGATAGAAGACGCCGTGGAGGAGATGCTGGACGAGAACGCCGGAGGAAGAACCAGAAGAGCCAGAAGAACCAGAAGAAGAAGATGAAGGAAGATAGAAGAAGCATTTAAATAAAGGAATTGTCAAAAACTGTCTCTTGTCATTTTTAACTATTTTGACACTTTTTTAGTGAAATGGTAGGGGTAAGTACCCCCTTACCATTTCACACAGGGGGGGGCCGGGATCTGGGGGTCCCCTTGTTAAAGGGGGCTTCCAGATTCCGATAAGCCCCCCGCCCGCAGACCCCCACAACCACCGGCCACGGTTGTGGGGATGAGGCCCTTGTCCTCATCAACATGGGGACAAGGTGTTTTGGGGGGCTACCCCAAAGCACCCTCCCAATGTTGAGGGCATGTGGCCTGCTACGGTTCAGGAGAGGGGGGCCGCACTCTCGTCCCCCCCTCTTTTCCTGCGGCCTGCCAGGTTGCGTGCTCGGATAAGGGTCTGGTATGGATTTTTGGGGGAACCCCACGCCGTTTTTTTTGGCGCGGGGTTCCCCTTAAAATCCATACCAGACCTGAAGGGTCTGGTATGGAATTTAGGGGGAACCCCACATCATTTTTTTTTTAAATTTTGGCCGGGGTTCCCCTTAATATCCATACCAGACCTGAAGGGCCTGGTATGGAATTTAGGGGGACCCTCCCACGTCATTTTTTTTTTTTTTTTTTTTGGTTCGGGGTTTCCCTGTGGGGAATTCCCATGCCGTTTTTATCAATGAACTTCTATGTGTATTGTCGGCAATGCAATAGCCGCGGATAGTTTTAAATGGCTTTTTTTCCTTCGAAATGTCATTTTGCTGTCAGGCTGTTCTAAACACGGGAAACATGCGCCCCTTTACAGGCATACTATAGACACCCCCCAGGTACGAAATTTAAAGGGATATTACACTTTTATTGTTTGACTTTAAGCATTATTAAAATCACTGCTCCTGAAAAAACGGTCGTTTTTAAAACTTTTTTTTGCATTGATCCATGTCCCCTGGGGCAGGACCCAGGTCCCCAAACACTTTTTATGACAATAACTTGCATATAAGCCTTTAAAATTAGCACTTTTGATTATTCATGTTCGTGTCCCATAGACTTTAACGGTGTTCGCGTGTTCGAGCAAACTTTTTTCCTGTTCGCATGTTCTGGTGCGAACCGAACAGGGGGGTGTTCGGCTCATCCCTACATGGAATACCGGATGTATTTTCAATGAGTCAGGTAAGGTCAGTTCATAAGACACTTCATTGATTTTCCTTCTAACTGGAAAGTGTCCCATGAATCTAGGTGCCAACTTCTTAGAAGAACATGCTAATTTGATATTAACGGTAGAAAGCCATACCTGGTCGCCAATCTGTAAGTTCAGCTCCCCCCTTCTTTTCCAGTCGAAGATTCTCTTACCATCTGCCTGAGCCTTGGACACTGCTTCCTGCAACAACCGGTTGTTGTGACTGAGGAACTCCACTGTACTTTGTACTGCTGGAACCGAAGACTCTGAAAGGAAATCAGGTAGAAAGGTTAGGTGAAAGCCATAATTGGCGAAAAAAGGAGATTGACCGGTGGCAGAATGTTTGGCGTTGTTGTAAGCAAATTCTGCTAAGGGTAGTAGAGATACCCAATCATCTTGTGTGAAAGATGTGAAACATCTGATATATTGTTCAAGGGTCTGATTAGTCCTTTCTGTCTGGCGGTTCGTTTGAGGATGATAGGCCGAGGACAAGGCCAATTCAATTCTTAGGGTTTCACACAGGGCTCTCCAGAAACGTGAGGTGAATTGAACCCCTCTATCAGAAACTATGTTTACAGGTACTCCATGAAGTCTGATGATCTCCTTGACAAATATATGAGCAGTTTCGATGGCAGACGGAGTCCCCCTCAAGTAGACGATGAGCCCAGGTCTGAGGTTCCCCTTGTAGGAGGGAGATCACGAACCCCACCTTAGTGGCTTCCAGTGAGAAAGTTTGGGGCTGTAATGCGAAGAAGAGCTGGCAGGCGTTGCGAAAGGCCCGGAACTTGGCCCGGTCTCCAGAGAATCTATCAGGAGTGGGAACCCTTGGTTCAGGTGGAAGCATTACAACGGAAGGACCCGGAGCCATCTGTGCAGGAGTTGCGACTGAAGAGGAGGCCAGGGGGTTAGGCCCTGCAAGGTTCTGGACTTGTCCCTCCAATCTGTTGTAGTTATCCTGGAGGGATTGTACGGCTTGAGTGAGGGCCGCAAGGTGGGTGCATATTTCTTTCAACGGAGAGGTATCTCCTGCAGGCTCAGTCATGGCTACTTCGTACTGTTAGGTACCTGGTAGGAGAGCCTGACTGTAGGAGAAGACCTCTCATACAATGCTGGTTCAGGAGCCACTGGAGTGGGGACAGTGGTCTCCTGAGCGCAGTGGGGTAGGAGTGCCTGTTGGAGTATAGTCTTTCATGTAGAGGCAGATATCCCTCCTGGGATGGCAGGACTGCAGGTGAGTGAAGACTGGAAGCAGCAGCAGACTTGACACACTGGAGATGAGAGATCACAGGAGCTGAAGCTGAAGGTGCAACAGCAAGTGAGAGCGGCAGGCACAAACAGAGTCAGACAGTCCGGGTCGGCAGGTAACTGGCATAGGTAATCACAGCAGGCAGAGGCAGAGTCGGTGGACAGGCAGAGGTTGGCAACGGTAGCAGATACAGACAGCAGAATGGTCAGGCAGGCCAGGTCGGGATTGGAGCAGGTCGGATGGTCAAACAAGCCGGGTCAAATCAGGTAGCAGACAATCAGATGCAGGTTCGAGCAGAATCACAGAGCTGAGACGGAGCAGCGATGTTCCCATGGAACAGGGGAACTTTTATGTGCTTAGTGGCGCCAAACCGGCGCTAACGCAAACGCGCGCGTGCCCGTGCGCGCGAACGCGTGCACGCACCCGCGCGCGCCCGAGCGCCGCGCTGATGCACAGCAACAGCAGCAGCTTGATGCCGTGTCTGAACAGGGGCGCGCCGGCGCATAGGCGCATGCAAGTGCCCTGGTCTGGTGCTGGTAGATCCCTGACAGAAGGAAGCTTTATCCCTGATTACAACAATGAATGATAAGAATGCAAACTGCCAAAACAGAAATTTTGCTTATTTTGAAAAAGTCCTGGATAGATGTTCTGCACATCAAATGTGTCTCTTGGCAATGGGTTTCAAAGGCAACGATCTGCAAATGAGAAGATATTTAAGAGGGGATTAAATACACTGTAAATTATACAGAAAGCCACAATACATTGTCAGTAAGTGCAAAATAATACACTAGGGGTATGCAAGTTTAAAGCCAAATACAAAAGTAGTGACAGAACAGGAAAATTAAGAGTTTTAGGATTAGTTGTTCCAACTGAAGATGACCGAAGCTTTAGTATTTTAATTTGTTAGGATTAATTCATTTACAGAGTGTTTAATCAATAGGAAAAAGAAAATGAAACAAATTTGTGCATTGGGAATCCAAAAAATCCTTAAACTTTAAAGTTATTCTTGCAAGAAAAAAAAAAGTCAAGCAATAGGACATGCAGAGATCAATAAACAGTGCAATAATTCACATACCAGCAAGCGTTACCGGTTCTGCATCCTGTCTTCCTAATTGATCTCATTATTCACTATTTAATACTACAATCCTGGAAGGCCCTGGAATTTATAAAAAGTGCCATAGTAAGTGTTTAGGTGGTTGCAGTCATTTGTGGCCATCAGTCTGTAGGCCTGCACGAGGGCTCACGTTACTGTAAAGATAAGGATGGTAAAAATCTGTGGTTTTACAATAGTGCCTACGTGGTGGTAAAGTTTCACTGAACCAGCAATGAATTAGAGCTACACCAATCTACTGTCACCCCTTTGTAAACATTACCCTGGCATATCCTGATATACCCTGACATAGGAAAAAAGCCCCTTACTCACCTGACTTATAAGTGTCTGTTCACAGCTCTGTGATCAAAAGTTGTGACTGCAATATTACTAGGGGCAATTTGGCTGCTTGTATACTATGAGGTAATAGATGGCAAGCATATGTTATGTTAAATCCCCATCATTACTGCACAAGTGAAAGATGTAAATTTCAATTGAATGTGGGTAAAATAATCAGGGAATTATACTCAATAAGAGATCTTCCCATCTATGGCTAGTTTGTGTTTACTGCTGCATTGTTCTGCAATTTTAAACAACAAATTATATATGAAAATTATAGGAAAATACCATTGAAAGCAATAGCACATGGCAAATTGAAATTACAAGAGCTTTTTTTATCTGTTTAAACAAGAATAAAACATTCATAAATCAATTTGCCAAAATACAAACAACTGGATTAATATAATGAATAATTTAAAAGACCAAACCACAAGAGTTTCACTCATCTCAACAGAGGACATAAAAAGCAGATTGTAATGCCATTTGAGAAATGTTTCATTAGATCTCACTTATGAGGGTGCTGGGATAATACAAATGCAATATCATTCAATACACAGGGGTTGATTTGCTAAAACTAGAGAGTGCAAAATCTGGTGCAGCTGCAGTAGCCAATCATATTTTAACTTCAGCTTGTTTAATTAAGCTTTGACAAAAAATCTGGAGGCTGATTGATTTCTATGCAGAAATGCATCAGATTTTGCACTCTCCAGCTTTAGTAAATCAACCCCACAGCTTTTAGAAAGTTGCCTAACCTAAAGAAGTTTTCTGCCGGTACATTTGTCCCAAGGTAGGACAAGTTTTCAGGAGATCTTTCTATATAAAATAAATAAATAAATAATACAAAAAGCCCAAACACATTGTCAATGGAGATGATTCCCATGACAGTTCTATTGGAGTAGCAACAAAAAACAAACAAACAAAACAAAAACAAAAGGCACATATTGGAAGTGACTGCCTATTGCATATAATAAAAAAAGGACCATTACTAGACAAATAAGCTTCCTTTAAGTATGACACACGAATAGAGTTGCCCCCTCATCCCTTTAAACCCGAACACCTTTGAATTACACAGGTTCTGAGGCTAATTAAATGCAGATAAGGCACCAATTGAGTTTAATTACCATCTTAATCAGCCACAGAACCTGTGTAATTAATACGTGTTCGGGTTTAAAGGGATGAGGTGGCAACCCTACACATGAATGGCTACAGAGTCAACAATCCAGACCAACTCTGAATTTCAAATGTAATTGAGAACCCTTTTCTCAGACATAGCAATCCTTTCTCAGTAAGGATTACTAAGCTAAGTGCACTTGTCTCCTCACAGAGAGAATTTTCAGGCATTACCAAATGCCTTGACATTTTACAAGTACAAATGTTCAGGCATTGAACCGCATGCAATTTTAACACCTGTGACCTTATTCAGTAAAAAGTAATTGTAGCTCTAACTCTCGGTGGAGCTGCTGGTTTAAGCGGGTCTGTTACCTTCACTTTGCTTCCCTCTGTTTCACCGGCACTGGGTCTAGGGGTTCCGTTGGGTTTACTTCTGGACGACACACGCACCAACACTGGAGTACGTTTTCAATGCTTTATTAAACAGACAAACTTTAGAAAGTAGCAGGAAAGAAGCGGAAAAGGAAACTTTCAGGAGAAACTCAAATATCTTCTTGTAGAATCTTAGCGACAAATGTCCTGGTAGAATTCAGATAATTATGTGGAATGCGCTCCCCTTGTGGAACACACTCCTTGCTCGTCTGGATAGGCCTCTCTCACCGGTCTAGCAGCCAGTACGCAGCACGAATCAAAAGTCTCTGCCACAGACTTGTTTGGGGGAATAAATCCGTATGATCCTCTGCCACAGGATGTATCAGATTTTCTGCAGTGAAAGTCAGTCACTGTGCCTGAACCTTTAAGCCAAACAGACAACACTATGCTGTATAGTTACTTCTTTTGGATACGTCCTCCAACTGAGTCACCAGGCCCCTCTATAGATCAGCACACCACGTGATCTCTCCAAGACGGGTCCTCCCCTGGGATCTCCTCGGTTGTCCAGCTTCGTCACACAGGACCGACAGCTCAGGACCATACCTCAGCCGCGGTGGTAGGCCCCAGACAAGCCTCTGGACCCACCCCTGCACCGCAGAATCATGGGCCTCCCGATCGGAGGACCACGAGGTAGCTCCTTAATGCATACCTGTTGGCCAGGAGAGCCAGCAGGTGGCTGTAAAAACGAACCCTAGAACATGGCGTCTGTCCTATAAATACCCTCTTCCCAGAATGCAACTCGGAGGACCACCTCCACCGAGCTTGCCTCCAAGACAGAGGAGCATCCATACACTTCGACATGTTGCTTTTCCAACACTGACCAGTGGCAACAGCGACACCCACTGGTCAGCACGGAAACACACACAACGTCAGCCAAACTGGAACAGAGGCAAACTTTTACCTTCCTAACGCCAAAATTACTAAATTTACCTAACATGCAGTAGATTGTAAATCTACCAGCGCTACATAATTAATTATTATTGTCATTGAATCTGTTTAGAAAGAAAGAAGAATCTCTGCAGTCATTTGGTGACTGGCTCCTGTTTCAGAAAAGGCACTAATCCAGTAAAAAATATTAAACTATAAAGATTAGGAACTAAGAATTGCATTTTACTATAATTTAAGCTCTCAATATTCTATTAACTGGCACCCTGTTTCTTTGATTTATTTTAGACAAGATTTATTAGCTATAATTAAGTGTACACTGGGTTATGAAACAAAAGGTCTGGTGTTGAAATGGGTAAAATGAAACACACTAAGTACACAAAAAATTGGTTTAAACTCAGGGTACAGTAAGACCTGCAATAATGTATTTGAAAAAAAATGTTTAATAGTGTCTGTACTTTTCAAGGACAGCAGTATGCAAAGAACACAGTTATGGATGAGGTTTGGGCTTGGGTAGAACTTGGGTAAACCCAGCCCTTATTTAGTTCACACTCCAGACACCCTAGCAAGCAACTGTCAAAAATGCAATTCCTGGCTTTTGAACTCAGGTCAGATATCTTAGGAGAGACAATAGGAGGGCATTTGGATAAATCAGCCCCCTCATTAGATAAAAATGGATTCCCAGCAACCATATTTACAATCTGCTTAGCTGTGATAGGGAAAGCATAGGAAGTTATTCTGATATAGTGCACAGGGACTGATTAGTGTGGGGCTTGTAGGCATTGGTCTTTAAAAGATAGTTGTAAACCTTGTGTATCTTGGGGAATGCAGAGGTGGGGAGAGTGAAGGATATTTACATCTTAATGCTGTGGTATCCTCCATTTTTTTACAGCCTGTCCACAATTTGTGCAATAGGCTTTTGTTTTGGGGAGTTCTTATTTATTTTCAAGGTGTATTGTTTATTATTCTGCTGTCTGTGACTCTCCCTCTTCATTAGCTGAGACAGGCATGGGTGCCATTGGCTCCCACTGCTGTCAATCAAAGTCAGTGAGCCAATGAGGAGAGAGAGGGGGCAGGGCCGAGCAGTGGCTCTGTGTCTGAATAGACACACAGAGCAGTGGCTCAGCTCAGGTACCATCATAGCAAGCTACTTGCTGTGGGGGCACTTGGCAGGAGGGAGGGGCCAGGAGCGCCAGTGAGGGACTCAAAAAGAGGAGGATCGGGCTGCTCTGTGCAAAACCACTGCACAGAGCAGGTAAGTATAACATATTTGTTATTTTAAAACAAAAAAACAAGACTTTAACCGCTTGCCGACCACCCCACGTGTATGTACTGCGGGCCGGTGGCTCCTACAGGCAGATTTACGTATAGGTACGTGATACTGCACTTCCTAGTTTGCATGCATGCAACCGGTGACCAGCTTCTGCTTTGATTGGACACAGCAGGAGCCAATTATCGGGACCTGATGTCCACCGGCACCCGCTGATTGTTCCAGACAGAGCCAGAAAGCAGAACTATAAAAACAAGGCAGATTGTCATTCTGCGACAAGGGAAGATAGAGCTCCTGTGTTTCTGCCAAGCAGGAACATGGATCTCTGTCTTCCCACAGTACAAGCACCCCCCACACAGTTATAAAGCACTCTTTAAGGACACATTTAACCCTTTGATGGCCCCTGATGTTAACCTCTTCCCTGCCAGTGTCATTAGTACAGTGACAGTGCATATTTGTTAGCACTGATCACTGTATCCCCAAAAAGTGTTACTTGGTGTCTGATTTGTTTGCCGCAATGTCGCAGTTCTGCTTAAAGTCACTGATCTCCGACTAGTAAAAAAAAAAAACAATTAAAAATTCGATAAAAATATCCCATTGTTTGTAGACGCTATAAGTTTTGCGCAAACCAATCAATATACACTTATTGCTTTTTTTTTTTTACCAAAAACACATAACAGAATACATATTGGCCTAAACTAATAAAGAAATTAGATTTTTTTATTTTTTTATTGGGTGTGTTTTATAGCAGGAATTTTTTTTTTTAATTTTCTTTTTTTGTTTATAGCGCAAAAAATAAAAACCGCAGAGGTGATCAAACACCACTAAAAGAAAGCTCTATTTGTGGGAAAAAAGGACATCAATTTTATTTGGGTATAGCGTCGCACGACTGTGCAATTGGCAGTTAAATTAACGCAGTGCCATATTGCAAAAAATGGCCTGGTCATGAAGGGGGGTAGACCTTCTGGAGTGGTTAAAATCACCTTAGGAAACATTTAAATGCTATTTCATTATTACCGCATAATAAAATGTAGGAGAAAAAATTAACTAATACCTGCACTGTTCAGGTGCATGCTACTCTGCCTAGACAACACTGTCATTCCAATAAATAGGGAATCCACTTATTCTGACCTCTGATGTATACATGTAATAAATAAAGGGTTTACTGGTTACACTCTAAACTCCCAATTACCAATTAAGATATACATGTTATCAATAAGAAGTTTAAATTGTAACCTTAACTGGTTTCATTGGTTGGGACCCAGATCCCCAGCTGCTATATACCTGCATTAGAAGGCTGTAACATTACACTATTCACTATAATATCTATTATACCTAAGATGAAATTGCAGTAAGTTACGTGGGCAGGGAACCCCTGGCTATTAAATATGCTCTCTTGATGTACTCCTCACTCCATGGCCAGGGTAGATGGTGCTACCTCCCTGTCCCAGCCGGGGTTTAAAAGTCTGCCAATATGAACCATATGAAATATATGTTTTTTTTATGGAGGAGGTAGGGGTCGGAGCTGCAATGGATCAATGCATATCCTTGCTGTGGATAAGTAGGTATCAAAGCCACACATTTATTGCAGTTTACATTTTTACATCTCTGATAATATATAATTTCATTTTTACACATTAAAGCAGAACTTCACCCAAAAGGGGAGGTTCCGCTTTAAGTCCTCCTCCCCCCTCCTTTCCCATATTTGGTATGTCATTTTTGAGGGAGGGGGAGAGCGGGTACCTAGCTTTGACAGGACAGCAGAAGTTCTCCTTCCCCCCTCCCTCTTCCCAGAAGACTGCGGGACCATTCACAATGCATAGCGCTGCTCGCATATGCAAGCATAGCCGACTGCACACAGTAAGGATGCTGGCGCCAGGAACCTGGCATAAGAAGAACTAGCCCAGGTAAGGATGGTGCTGGGTCCCTAGACAGGTAAATGTTATTTTATTAAAAGTCGTCAGCTACCCGCGACCATACCTTCCAACCATCCCTGATTCGCCAGGACCGTCCCGGAAATGGTTGTAAATCCCGGCATCCCGGCTAATCAAAGCCATGTCCTGGAGAGGAGCCCAGTGCCGGAAAAAGTTCCGGTACTTGGCTCAATCATATTTCCTGGCAGGGGCACGCTGGCTCGGGCACCAGCAGGGCTTTATCAGGCGGAAAGTTCTGCCCCCTCTGGTGCTGCTTACTTCTCCCTGCTTAACTGACAGCACTACTCTGCCATCAGCCACACAAAACCCCCCTCCCATCTAGATGAGCAGAGGAGGGAGAGGTGGATTGGAGCAGAGGAGGGAGGGGCATATCGGAGCGGAGGAGGGAGGGGGCAGGGCCACTCTTAGCCACATGGCAGATGGTCCTCTAATCCTGTCAGCAGCCTGCACAGATAATGTAAGTTCTATCTTTGTTCTAGCTTTGTTGTAGCTGCTTTTTTTGCAGCAGCCCCACTCTGGGGGGACTTTGTACTTGGGGAAGAACTTGGGAGTACACAGCACACCTCTCAGCCCAGCACTCTATACACAGTGCACCCCTCAACCCTGCACTCTTTATGTAGTGCACCCTCAACCCTGCACTCAGTACATAGCTCACCCCCTCAACCTTGCACTCAGTACATACCGCACCCCTCAATCCTGCACTCAGTACATACCGTACCCCCTCAACCCTGCACTCAGTACATACTGCATCCCTCAACCCTGCACTCAGTACATAACGCACCCCTCAAACCTGCACTCTTTATGTACCACACCCCTCAACCCTGCACTCAGTACATAGCGCTCCCCTCAACCTTACACTCAGTACATAGCGCACCACTTAACCCTGCACTCAGTACATAGTGCAACCCTTAACCCTGAACTCAGTACATAGCACACCCTTCAACCCTGCACTCTGTACGTAGCACACCTCTCAACCTTCGATTCTGTAGAGCACTCCTCAACCCCATACTCTGTATGTAGCGCACACCTAAACCCTCCACTCTGTACACAGCGCGCTCCTCATCCCTGCACTCCATATGTAGCATGCTCCTCAACCCTGCACATTGTCTGTAGAGCACTCCTCAATCCAGCACTCTGTACACAGCGCACCCCCAACTCTGCAACCTGTATGTAGCACACTCTTCACTCTTCACCCATGCACTCTGTATGTAGTACACTCCATAACCCTGTACACTGTTCGTAGTGTCCTCCTCAATCCTGCACTCTGTATGTAGCAAACCCCTCAACTCTGTACTTTGTATGTAGTGTACTCTCCAACCCTGCACTCTGCATATTTTTTGTTCAATAATATTTATTGGTTTTAACAGGTCAAAAATACAAGATACATTCTGAAAACACTGAAAATAGAAACATGTCTTGGCTAACACAGCCTGAGAGGCATCAGGAAAACAAAGTGTAAACACAAGTATCACAATAGTTAGTGTACCATGGGTGATTAAAAAAAATACATCCAACTTTGACTGGACTCAACCCAGATATGGTTAGGCATTATTGAGAAAACCATAACATGGAATTATAACTGTTTAGGAATATAATGCCCCTAGGATAATCACAACAGTACCTATTAGTGTGCAGGAGAAAAGAGGGTAGTCGAGAGTCCCACCAGCCACCCCTTATGGGATCACGCTGAGGATACGTGGACCTCAGCCACCTCATATATATAATACTGCTATGAGGCCCTTCCCAGATGGTGGGGAGGTAAGTGTTTATCTGTTATATATCCTGAGACCTTGTTGTATTACTACTGTGTAATACAAGTCATTTAACTAGGGTGTAACCTGGATAAATGAATATAGGTATAGGAATATAGGTATAGCTAATCAGGGATGCAGGTAGATATTCCAGGGACCTCATAAACAGAATACAACTGTACACCAATGTGCCAGGAATATGCAGAGGCTAAATATGTCATATAATTTTGGCTAGGGCCAAGGAGAGGATGGGAAAATAGAGAGAGAGGAGAGCATAGAAATGTAAAAGGAAGGAAGAAGTAAGGAGGGAGTCGGGGTAGAATAAGGAGGATACGATGGGTCACCCAAAAGTAAGACCATTATGAGGAGGTGGCTCCCGGATATAGAGGGATATGTAAATATTTAGCCCAGGGTTCCCAGATGAGTTAGAAAATATGAATTCTGTCCTGGAGAATGCTTACTATTTTCTCCTGTGCCACAATCCAGGAGATTTTGCGCTTCACAGCTGAGAGTGGGACTGAGGTTTTTTCCAATGTGATGCTATAATAATTTTGGTTTCTAAAAGAATATAAAAGATTAGCGCTTGTGTATATTTATCTACTTTCTCCACCTTGTGGTTAAGAAGTGCTATGTCTGGGGTTGGGGAACCTGAATATTTGTAACCTTGCATATTAGAGAGAATAGTTTGTTCCAGAGACTTTGTATCAGTGGGCAAAGCCACCATATGTGGAATAGTGTGCCCTGATGATTGCAGTCTCTAAAACACAATGGAGAAGCGTCTGGGTAGATGTTGGCAAGGAGATAGGGAACTCTTTACCAACGTGTAAATATTTTGAGGCTGGCCTCAATCAGGGAAATGTTTAATATGCCTTTAAAGGTGCGTTGGAAGCAGAAGTTCCATTTCTCAGGTTCCCATTCTATTATGAGATAATTTTCCCATGCTTTATCATAGGAAGGTTTGGACAGGGATGAAGCTAATGAAGAGTAAATGATGGATTACCCCCCCCCCCTCTGATCCATGATGTTCGAGCACCAGGATTCATAAGCCGTGACCCTGGGAGGGTCCGGTTTCATTGGGCCAGATAGACTGAAGATAATAGGATATTTGTGCTTATCTGAACCTTTCAGTGGTAGGCATTTCAAGTTTGTTCTTGCAATATCCGATTGAAATGGGGCCTGCAGGAGTGAAGAAGTTCCCTATTCTAAATAAACCTTTGTTGAGCCACCATCAAAAGGTCAGGATGTTCATCCCTGGGGGAAAATTAGGATTGTGGAACATTAGAGGGCGTAGGGCCGAAATCAATGAGGGATGTTTGTGCATGCGATCACACAGGGCCAGTGAGTGGGACAGGATAGGGGCCAAGATAGGAGGTCTGAGTTTTGTGGGGATCACAATAAAAAATTGATTGTATGATAGGGAACCACTTGCTTCTCCATTGACATCCAGTCAGTTATCGAGTCTCGTGAGTATGCAATGGAGATCTGGGCAAGTTAAGCTGCTTGGTAATACCACCAAATGTTGAGGAGGCAAGTCCCCCTTGTGTCTTGAGTCTGAATAGGATATTTTTATAGCATCTTCTGCCCTTAGGTCCCCAAATAAATTTCAAAAATTTTGACTAAAAGTTCAGCAGTTGTGATTTTCTAATCGGGATGGGTAGTGATCTGAAAAGGTATAATAGGCATGGGAGGAGTGTCATTTTGACAGCGTTAATGTGGCCTAGCCATGACAGGTTATGTTTTGACCATGTGGAGAGGTCTGATGACAGTTTTTGGAACATAGACGGGAAGTTAGAGGGATGTAATGAGTCCAGCTTGGGGGTTAAGTTGACACCTAGATATGGGATATAGGAGGGGCACCAGGTAAATGGAAAATGGTCCTGTAGACTTTCAGGTAAATTATCTGTGATGTTTAATGCCAAGGATTTTGATACATAAACCTGAAGACCGGAAGCATTTGCGAATTGTTAAGAGAAAATGTTGGGGGTCGAGATAAGGGGGGATTTAACAAATAATAAGAGATCATCCGGGAACAGCGCACATTTGTGCTCTTGGGGTCCGCAGAATCCTCCCTTAATGTCAGGGTGATTTCTAAAAGCGATGGCCAAGGACTCAATAGCTATTGCAAAAAAGAAGGGAGGAAAGTGGACAGCTTTGTCTGGTGCCTTTTTCAATGTTAAGGGGGCATGAGTAGCAACCCTGGAGTCTTACCTGAGCACTGGGGTTAGAGTACAGGGAGCCAAGAGTACCCAAAAAAGCCCCATCTCCCTAGCACATTAAAAAGGTATGGCCATGTAACTGTGTCGAAGGCCTTTTGGAGGTCGATGGACAGTAAAAAGCCTTCCTGGGGGGACCTCCATCCCATTGGGTATTGAGTAGTGAAATGATGTCTATAGCCCTTATCTGGTCTGGTCCTTGTCTCCCCGAGATAAAGCCTGCCTGGTCATTATAGACATATTGAGCGATACAAGATGATAGTCTGTTAGTTAGTATTTTCGTTAAGATTTTGAGGTCATTGTTAATTAACGAGATTGATCGGTAGTTGCTAACTATGCTCGAATCCTTACCAGGTTTGGGTAATACTGAAAAATAGTGTTGAGGAAGCCATTGAGGTGAGGTTGGGCGCAAGGTTATCTTATCTTTGTAAAGGTCTGTGAAGAACTTGTGGAAAGATTCCATAATGTGTTGTGGGTTTTGCGTTAAATCTCCTGTCGGGGAGTGTATTTTTGGAAAAGCTAGAGATCGAGGTTTAGGTGATAATTTGGTTGCTAATTTAGCACCGATCCTGTCTCTCTGGGAATAGAACCGGGCTCCTGACCATCTGAGGTGTTTCTCCGCTTCTGTAGTTAGAGTTAGGTTTAAAGCTATCCAGGCTGTTTCTAGTTGCTCTGAAGACTCTCCAGTAGGGTTGCGTTTATGGGTTTTGCTCAGTGAGTGTAAATCTGTAGTGAGTTTGGCTATGGTTGCCGTGCGTTCCCGTTTAAGGCGAGAAGTGGTTTGGATGCTCTTCCCTCTCGTCACAACTTTATGGGCTTTATGGGCCATAAAGTTTCTGGAGAGATGGAATCTTTATAGTTTAGTTGGAAATATTCCTGAATGTCTTTTGCGAGGATTGAGCATTGAACTGGGTCACTTAACCACTTGCCAACAAAATATACATCGGCAAAATGGCACGGGTGCGCATAATCATGTACCCGTACGTCATTCGCGGCCGCGGGCGCACGTACACGCCCCCCGCAACGGTTGGATCCGTAGCTGTCATGGATACCCTGTGGCAAGGCAGGCACTCGTGCGTGCGCACATATGTTCCTACAAGAACGCACTGTATCCGGCAGTGGCACGTGAACTTGCGCAGAGACATGCGGCAGGTGTGCGTGCGTGGGAACATGCAGCAGGCGCACTTGCGCTAACTCAGCTTGGCGCCAGTTCCCTTTTAAAAAGACAGGAGCTGCTCTAGTACAGTGCTGTCTGATCTGCAGCTTTACCTGCAGATCAGACAGCACTGTAGTTTGTAGTAATCTTTGTAGTTTAGTTGGAAATATTCCTGAATGTCTTTTGCAAGGATTGAGCATTGAACTGGGTCACTTAACCACTTGCCGACCGGTCCACGCCGATAAACATTGGCAAAATGGCACGGGTGCGCATAATCACATACCCCTATGTCGCTCACGGCCGCGGGCACACGTGCACGCCCCAGCAGCGATTGGATCCGTAGCTGTCAGGGATACCGTGTGGCAAGGCAGACACTTGCACGTGCGCACATATGTTCCTACGAGAATGCTCTGTATCAGGCAGCGGCGCGTGAACATACACAGAGACATGCGGCAGGCGCTCATGCACGGGAACACGCGCACTAACTCAGCCTGGTGCCAGTTCCCTTTTAAAAAGACAGCAGCTCCTCTAGTACAGTGCTGTCTGATCTGCAGCTTTACCTGAGTCTGATCCTGTACCTGCTGTTATTACCTGACCTTACTTGCTCACTCTGCTTCAGTCCGTTCCTGATCCAGTTCCGCCTAGATCCAGGGGTCGCTGACCCACACCTATTACCACCACTTCCAACTGCTGCTGCAAACCAGTCCGTCTGGTGGATCACCTCTACTCATCTGAATCAACTACCACGGATCATACAGGTGCTCCCACCCCACTGCACTTCTTGTACCACTGTTGCAACCCCAGTGGTCCCCGTGCCAGGGCTGTAAGAGAGATCTCCTTCTACGGTTGGGCTCTGATACCAGGTACATGACAGTATCAGACAGCCATGACTGAGCCTACAGAAGGAGCCTACAGAAGGAGCCTCATGCAAGCTGTACAGTCCCTACATGAGGGGTATCTTAAGTTGGAAGGACAAATTCAGACACTCCCTGTCAGCTCAGTTCCAGTATCTTTCGCTGCACCTCCACCTGAGCTCAGAGTTCCTGTTCCTGAGAAGTTCTCTGGGGAGCGCATCAAGTTTCGGGCCTTCCGCAACGCATGTCAACTGTATTTTGCTTTGCAACCCCGGACTTTCATGCTGGAATCCACCAAAATGGGGTTTATAATTTCACTACTACAAGGGGATCCTCAAGCCTGGGCTCACCGGTTGCTGGAAGGAGACAACATACAGACGCATACCATGTCATCTTTTTTCACAGCTATGTCACAACTGTATGACGATCCATTGCGTACTTCCACGGCAGAAGCTGCTCTCCATGCGCTCCAGCAAGGCCGCAGAGTGGCTGAGGACTATATTACGAACTTCAGATACTGGAGCGCAGACACCCAGTGGAATAACGCAGCTCTGCGTCACCAGTTCTGCATGGGTCTATCTGAGAACTTGAAAGATGAACTCTGCGGAGTGGAAATACCTGATACCTTGGAAGAACTTATCAGTCTGTAATTCAGATTGACCGGCGGCTCCATGAGCGCCAATCAGAGAAATGCACCCAGCAGACCCACTCTGTATGAATGACACCAAAGGCTCCAGTTCGGCCCCTTGCCGGCTCAAGTCCTATCAACCCCGCATCTGCCGCTCTAATGCCCTGTACACATGATAGGATTTTCCTATGGAAAATGTGTGATAGGACCTTGTTGTCGGAAATTCTGACTGTGTAGGCTCCATCACACATTTTCCATAGGAATTTCCGACACACAAAGTTTGAGAGCTTGCTATAAAATTTTCCGACAACAAAATCCGTTGTCAGAAATTCCGATCGTGTGTACACAAATCCGACACACAAAGTGCAACGCATGCTCAGAATAAATTAAGAAATGAAAGCTATTGGCTACTGCCCCGTTTATAGTCCATCATACATGTTTTACGTCACCACGTTCAGAATGATCAGATTTTCCGACAACTTTGTGTGACCGTGTGTATGCAAGACAAGTTCGAGCCAACATCCGTCGGAAAAAATCCTAGGATTTTGTTGTCGGAATGTCCAATCAATGTCCGACCGTGTGTACAGGGCATAAAGCCCATGCAACTCAGAGTGATGCACCACACATTATCTCCAGAGGAGCGATCACGCCGCCGGCAGAAGAATCTTTGCCTTTATTGTGGAAAAGCCGGCCATTATGTTCATGGATGTCCTGCAAAGATGAGTAAGTTTTCTCATACTAACCTCACAATGCTACCTGCCCAGGCAACTCACCTTACTCTTCCTCTGTTCGTCCAGCATCCAGGAAAGACAATTCCAGTTAACGCTATTGTGGATTCCGGAGCACGCAGTTGCTTCATTGACTTAAATTTTGACACTCAGCAACATATTCCCTTGCGACCAAAGATGGATGGACTGTCTGTCTTTTTAGCTGACGGCTCACGTATCAGATCTGGACCAGTAACTCAGGAAACACCTCCTTTACCCATTAATTCTTCCTTTCAACATAAGGAACTATTGAACCTTGACGTTATGACATCCCCCTTGTTTCCTGTTATCCTGGGTCTACCTTGGCTCCAGGCCCATAACCCTCAGATCAACTGATTGTCCGGGGAGATCAAGTTTTCATCACCATATTGTCAGAAGCATTGCCTGCCAGAACCTATGAGTACAACTCTGTACCATAATCTGTATGGACTTTGACCAAGATGTTCTTCAATCTGTACCTAAAACCTATCACCAGTACCTTGATGTCTTCAGCAAACAAGGAGCTGATACCTTGCCTTTCCACCGCCCATATGACTGTCCTATTGATCTCTTGCCCGGAGCTGCGATTCCATTTGGACGTGTGATCCCATTGTCAGAATGAGAATAATAGGCATTGAAAGAATATGTCGATGAGAACCTCAAGAAGGGGTTTATCTACCCATCCACCTCCCCGGCAGGAGCAGGGATATTCTTCGTAACCAAAAAAGACCACTCTCTCCGTCCTTGTGTGAATTATCGGGAGCTAAATAAAGTTACGGTTAAGAACCGCTATCCACTGCCCCTAATGACTGAGTTATTCCAGAAACTGAGATCTGCACTCATTTTTACTAAACTGGACTTAAGAGGTGCCCATAACCTGATACGTATTCGAAAAGCGGATGAGTGGAAGGCGGTCTTTCGCACCAGATTCGGGCACTTTGAGTATCTGGTCATGCCCTTTGTGCTCTGCAACTCCCCTGCCACCTTCCAACATTTTATTAATGATGTGTCCCGAAACCTATTGGATACCTTCTATATATATTGTCTGCTTGGACGATATCTTAATCTTCTCTGGTTCCCTTGATCAACACCAAGAGCACGTCAATATTGTGTTAGGCCGAATCCGTCAACACAAACTGTATGCAAAACCGGAGAAGTGTGAATTTGAGCGGCAGAGCATTCAGTTTTTGGGACTAATAATTTCTACAGTAGGAGTTAATATGGATCCCCAAAATGTGTCCGCCATACTGGAATGGCCTGTACCCACAGACAAGAAGGGGGTACAACGCTTCGTAGGTTTTGCGAACTTTTATAGAAAATTCATCAAAGGGCTCTGCCATAATCACCCCAATAACACAACTAACTAAACAAAACCTGTGATTCTGCTGGAACTCTGAGGCATAGAGCGCCTTCAAAACGCTAAAGAGACTTTTCACCTCGGCTCCTATCCTCAGCCACCCTGACCCGTCCTTACCCTATATCCTTGAAGTAGACGCCTCCGAAAGAGCAGTGGGGGCAGTTGTCTGTGGCCTTCTTCTCACAGAATCTTTCTCCAGCAGAAAGAAATTACGATGTAGGAGATTGTGAGCTATTGGCCATCAAAGCAGCACTGGAGGTGTGGAGATATTTGTTGGAAGGCACTAACCACCCCATACTAATATATACTGACCATAAAAATTTGGAATATTTAAGATCTGCCAAAAGACTGAAGCCACGACAAGCTCGCTGGGCCCTGTTTTTCACTCGTTTTTCCTTTCACATAACATACCAACCTGGATCAAAAAACACAAAACCGGACGCACTATCCCGTATGTACGATGACCCCAAGTACTTGTCAGCACCAGATACCATCTTGCCTACAGGGAACTTCCTACTTTTGTAGATGGATCTTTTGTCACAAATCAAACAGGCTTCCATGAACATCCTCAGCCCTCCTGGAGAGACGGCCTGCTTTGGAAAGGAAGCAACATTTTTGTTCCTGGGAGTGTGCGAGTAGGGGTCTTAAAAATGTTTCATGATCATCCACTGGCAGGCCATTTTGGCATACATAAGACTCTTGAACTCGTACGGCGTACATTTTGGTGGCCCGACCTAGAAGTATTTTGTAAGAAATATGTGAACTCATGCTCTGTTTGTATTCAGAACAAGACAGCGAGAAGTAAGTCCTGGGGCCTGCTGAAACCTCTACCCATTCCTGATAAACCATGGTGAATGATCTCCATGGATTTTATAGTGAAACTTCCACCTGCTGAGGGTTGCAGGGCAATCTTTGTATTAGTGGATCGATTAACCAAGATGGCCCTTTTTTTGCCTTTAAAGAGTACCCCATCTGCTATGGAGACGGCCCGATTGTTCATTAAGGAGATTGTTAGGTTGCATGGGGTCCCTGCAAACATCACGTCTGATCGTGGTGTACAATTCACCTCACATTTCTGGAGAGCCTTATGTAAAGTGTTGAAAATTGAGTTGGCATTGTCCTCAGCATACCATCCCCAAACTAATGGGCAAACAGAGAGGACTAATCAAACGCTCGAACAGTACATCCGGTGTTTTACATCCTTTGCTCAGGACAATTGGGTATCTTTACTGCCACTAACAGAATTTGCCTACAACAATGCCAATCACTCAGCTACAGGTCAATCCCCTTTCTTTTCTAATTATGGTTTCCATCTATCATTTTTGCCTGATTTCATTTCAGAGTCTACAGTTCCAGCAGTGCAAAATACCATGGACTTCCTCAACTGCAATAATAAGATCTTGCAAGAAGCAATGGCCAAAGCGCAAGCTGACAACAAGAAGGCTTTTGATAGGAAAAGGAGAGAAGAATTGAACCTACAGCCGGGTGATCAGGTATGGCTTTCTACAACCAAACTTAAGTTAAAATGTCCGTTGAAAAAGATGGCAAACAAATTTACTTGTCCCTTCCCAGTGAAGAGGAGGTTAAATGAAGTATCATATGAACTGTCTTTACCTGACTCATTAAAAATACATCCTATATTTCATGTTTCGCTACTAAAACCTGCAGTACCTGATCCCTTCCCTGACAAAGGACCTAAACCATCGGAACCTGTTTTGATTGATGGAAATGAGGAATATGAGGTGGAGCATATCTTGGATTGCAGGAGAAGGCGAAATCAGATACAATTTCTGGTTAAATGGAGGGGATACGGCCTGAAGGATAACCCCTGGGAACCTGCATACAATATCCATGCAAGAAGGTTAGTTTGTGCCTTTTTTCTTGCTCACCCTAATAAGAAGAACCTGCTGGGCATCCGGAGGCTGGCCCTTGGGGGATGGGGCAATGTCAGGGATACCCTGTGGCAAGGCAGACACTCGGGTGTGCGCGCGTGTGCACATATGTTCCTACGAGAACGTCCTGTATCAGGCAGTGGCGTGTGAACATGCACAGAGACGCGCAGCAGGCTCATGTGCACAGGAACACGCGGCAGGCGCGCGTGCGCACCCAAACTCAGCTTGGCGCCAGTTCCCCTTTAAAAAGACAGCAGCTGCTCTAGTACAGTTCTGTCTGATCTGCAGCTTTACCTGAGTCTGATCCTGTACCTGCTGTTATTACCTGACCTTGCTTTGTTTGACTACTGCTGCCTTCTCCTCTCCTGACCCTGCCTGCCTTGACCCTGCCACATCTGAACCTGTTGATCTTCTGTTGCCAAACCACTGCCTGCCTGCTGACTACTCTTTGCCTGCTGATCTAACTACTTGTTGCCCGTGTTGACCCGGCTTGTCTCACTCTGCTTCAGTCCATTCCTGATCCAGTTCCTCCTAGATCCAGGGGTCGCTGACCCACACCTATTACCACCGCTTCCAACTGCTTCTGCAAACCAGTCTGTCTGGTGGATCACCTGTACTCATCTGTATCAGCTACCATGGATCATACAGGTGCTCCTACCTCACTGTGCTCTTGTACCACTGTTTCAACCCCAGTGGTCCCCGAGCCAGGGCTGTAAAAGAGGTCTCCTTCTACGGTTGGGCTCTGATACCAGGTACGTGACAGTAGCAGAACCGATCAGTCTTCAGGTCCAGCCCTATGATTTCTGGCCTGGACCTGCTGATCGGTTCTGGCGAATGAAAATGCTTCCCCTGTCTGTAAGTGTAAACACAGACAGGGTAAGTGATGTCATCTCCCTTCGTGGAACTCTTTTCCGTTCCAGAGAGAGGAGAGAGAACATCTTACCGTGAGTTGCACAACACTACACTAACACCAGTACATGTAGGTACACTTGTCACCCCCCGATCACCCCCCCAATTAACCCCTTCACTTCCTGTCACTGTGTCACCAATTGCAGTTTTCAGATTTTTCACTGATAACTGCATTGGTGTCACTTGTGACTCTAATCAGTGTTAGGGCAATTAGTAGTGGGCCCCGTTAGGTCTAGAGTACCCCCCAAACCCCCCTAATGAAGGTTTAACCCCTTGATCACCCCCCTCAGTTAACCCTTTCACCCCTTGTCTCAATGTCACTAATAGATCTTTTTTCTGATTGCCGTATTAGTGTCATGGGTGTAGTTAGCCAGTTAGTTGATTTGTTTCACCGTCAGGTTTTATAGCGTCAGGTACCCCCATATATTACCTAATAAAGGTTTTAACCCCCTGATTGCCCCCTAGTTAACGCTTTCACCCTCTGTCACCAGTGATCACCGTATTAGGTGACAGGTGACGCTGGTTAGCTCGTTTTTTATTGCGTCAGGGCATCCGCCATATTATACCTAATAAAGGTTTAACCCCCTAAACACCTGGTGGGTGATATCAGTTAGGTTTTAGCGTCAGTCAGGGTCTGCAGCTCCCCGGGCAGCATCAGGTTAGAGCCAGTAGTGCTAACATCCATGCAACACCATACACCTCCCTTAGTAGTATAGTGTCTGAAGGGATCAATATCTGATCTTATCAGATCTATACTAGTGCCCCCAGTAGTTTAGTGCAGCATTAGTGGGATCAGCCCAAATACCTGCTAGCACCTGCGTTTAGCTCCTCCGCCCAGCCCAGCCCAGTCCAGTCCACCCAAGTGCAGTATCAATCGATTACTGTCACTTACAAAGCACAAAAACACATAACTGCAGTGTTTGCAGTGACAGGCCTGATCCCTGCGACTGCTAACAGTTTTTTTGGTAGCGTTTGAAGCAGTCGCTGACAGTCAGGTGCTCTTTTTTCCTGTGAGTTTCACTAGTTGTACCAGTAAATTCAGAGGCCACAATGTCCAATCGAAGGTACACTAGTGAAGAGGTCTACACATTTCTGAGCATGGCAGATGAGAGTAAAGAGGAAGTCACCCATCTGTCAGATTCAGGCTCAGAATATGATCCTGTAGACAGCAGCGCCACCTGACACATAGCATAGACTACAGAGTAGTGGTCCCTGCCAAGTGTGATGGAGATATTGAATTCCATATTTGTATCAATAAGATTCAAGCGTACCATCATGAGGACTTTCTAATTAAACTGCCGTGCCCCATAGGATGTATGTATATATATATATATGTGTGTAGGTATGCGGGCATGCATATATGTATATATATGTGTGTGTATATATATATATATATATGTGTGTATATATGTGGGTGTATACATAAATGTTTTAATATCATGATAGGACACAGCTAATGTTGTTTTTCCAGTACACTTTATGGAAACCAGGGAAGGTCCCCAGGTGTTAATTGAATCAAAGAGTATTGGCAGACCTTAAGGCTCCAATTCATCAGGGGTCCATTAACATGCTAATTTCGGAATTGGTTATATTGAGTTCAAACAGAGCTAACTGGTTTAAGGCAGACTCAGAGGCACCAGAGAGTCTAATGTTTAAGCTTGATGTTTAACTGGGCTTGAAATTACAGCCAATCAGAAGTTAAGCCAACTTAACCAATGAACTTTAAGCTTCAGGGGTAGCCAATCAGGATTCAATGCTACTTCTGAACCAATGAGGTGACCCTGAGTTCTGATTGGTGGGAGTGGGTTCTAACAATATAAAACCAAAAACCTAGAGAGGCTAGGGCTCTTCGGCTGACGGTCTAGATGAAGGATGGTTACGTAAGACTTCTCCATACAATGTATCTCTATGTCTCTTTTCTTTTCTTCCCTAACCTTTTCTATTGTAGGATTTGGCCTTAATACATTATTAATCTCTTGATAGCATGGGTATGACCATTATAGCAATATTTATTATCATTGGTAACATTGTTGTTTTTAAGGTTGTATCATTTATATTACAGGTGCTAATCTCATATTAATACAAGTTTCTTTTCTGTACAATAGTAAGTTTAAATAAATCACAAGGTCAGGTGTACCCGACCCCATTCTTCTGCTGTTGTTGAGGTGCAAGAACCGCAGGGCTCTCGTATGGAGCAGAAAGCCAGTACTAGTGCCGCTCATCCTTCTGGTGAACTGGCAAGCACCAGTGGCCTAGTACACCCTGGTCATAGTCAAATCAGCAGTAACACGTGGTGACGTGGCTAGTCTCATACGTGCAGTTCAAGCTGGTGAGGTGGCTAGCACAACTAGTGTCCAGCAGCCACCAAGAAGACAAAGACAGGCCCGTCGAGCCCAGAGTGCCCTTCCTGTTGCATTTGCCAACCTGAATTGGGAGCCCACCACTTCTGCAGCACCTGTACTTCCCCTATTCACTGGCCAACCCGGAATTCAGGTGGAAACAGTTGATTTTACCTCACTTGATTTTGTTTTCATTCTGTCCTCCCTTCACGCAGACACGACAGTCCAAATTCAAACGGCGATTGGTGTTGTGGAGAAACCACTCTGTGTCCATGAATACAACCTTAATATGGGACGGGTGGACCTCAATGACCAGTTGATGGTGCCATACTTAATTGCCCATAAGGCCAGACGCTGGTAAAAAAAATTGTCTGTATACTTATTCCAATTGGCTCTGCTGAATGCTTATGTGCTCTACAAAGCGTCAGGATGAACTGGATCCTTCCTTAAATTCCAGGAAGAGATCGTCACAGCCCTTCTGTTTCCAGACGGTGCTGTGCCCCAACTTCCCAACGCAAATGCAGTAAGCCGGCTGCATGGGAGGCATTTTTTGTATGTCCTCCCTGGTACCCCTACCCAACGATCACCCTAAAGATGTCCTGTCTGTAGCAAGCGTGTATATGGGTGTGACACCCACTATTATTGTCCCTCCTGGCCTGACCATCCTGGTCTTTGTATTGGTGGATGTTTCGAACACTACCACACACTAGTGGATTATTAGCGTAGGGTACAGCACTGCACAGACTAGGACACACTTTTCACATCTATCTATCTATCTATCTATCTATCTATCTATCTATCTATCTATCTATCTATCTATCTATCTATCTATCTATCTATCTATCTATCTATCTATCTATCTATCTCGATATATATATATATATATATATATATATATATATATCTATATCTATATATATCTCTAGATATATCTATATATATATAGATATATCTATATCTATATATATAGATATATCTATATCAATATATATAATAAAAAAGCCAAAAATAGTTGTCGTTTTATTGCTCTCTCTCAGTTGTTCTCACTCTATTGTTCTCTCTTTATTGTTCTGCTCTTTTTACTATGTTTATTACTATGTTTTATCATGTTTGCTTTTCAGGTATGTAATTCTTTTATACTTTACTGTTTACTGTGTTTTATTGTTTGATTGTTATTATTCTGTAGGAGGTATTTTCACCATCACAGTTTATATGCTGAAGCATGGGGGCAGGGATGGAGGGGTGATTTGCCCCTAACATTAGGGGCAGATTGCCCCCATGCTTCGGCATATATTTTTTACTTTTTTCTTGACACGGATTGTTTCCGTTTTATTGAGTTAATGTTTTATTGTTACCATTATTTGCTTTTCAGATACAACATTCAGCTGCAGCACTGATTTATTTATCTTGACAGCAACAGCGTTTGCTCTCATGATACATAAATCAGAGACTCCAGAGCTGTAGGAATTTAATTTTAATAATTCTTAAAGTGAAACAATAAAAAGATGTATTCTGACACGGACTCGGGATGGTTGAGTAGGATTCGCTGTATAGGTGGACAGACCGGTGCTCACACCACAGAAGACATGATAGTGTCTTCTGTGTCTTCGGACTGGTAAATCGGGATTGGACAGCTCTGCATTGCTTGTATGTTGTGTGGACACACCTGTGATACTACTACAAGGCAATTAATTTGGAGAAATATCTGGAGAGATACACAGTTCACTCATGTAGCAAAGACTCTCGTCAGGAATTATTCTGATGATCTCATCTCTATACTCCACCTTTGAAGTGATTGGACCACATATACGAACTTGAAATAAAAGGAAAGCAAGACACAGAACAAGACATCAAGACGGTGAGCTGTATCAGCCCCCCTCCAAATATAAGGGGAAGTCTTTTCAGAGTCTATACAGCTTTGTTTCCTTGACTGTTGTCACCTTCATATTAATCCACTTGTGATCCAAATCCACATATGTGACAAGTATACAATAAGTGTTTATTTGCTAAAACATTCCATGAATGGACTTCCTCCTTCCTTCGCCTCCCATCCCCTTGTTTTCATCTTCTTTTTGGCTAAATGCTTAATGCCTGAACGAAAATCAGATAAACCATACAAAGCACTTGCACTTTTTTCTCAAAACTGAGTCAACGAACTCCCAACTTTAAGAAGTTGTGTATATGCAGGCTAATTACTTTTTTCACTTTTTTTCATTTTATAGAACTAGCAAAGTGTGTATATACACTTTTTGGTTAAGTAAAGCCTCTAATCATCAAATACACCTTTTTGAGGAGATTTGTTTGTATAGGATGGATGAGATGTATGTATGGCTGAATGTGGTGGACACCGGTGTCTCATTAAGACTTTCTTTGTCTTAATTTTAATTAACTGTGTTGGAGGACGGTATTTATATGTATTCATAATAATTTTTTCTATTCAATTAATATATGGTGGATATTCAATGAAGATTATTATTCCTTAAACCAGTGTATCCTCTTTGGAGAATATCTTTGGGAATCTTCCCCGATTATTAATTGGATTTCGGGGGTCCTGTACGTGGCTAGACTGCCAAAAAGTCCCACACATGTGGTATCTCTGTACTCAGGAGAAGCAGCAGAATGTATTTTGTGGTGTAATTTCAAATACTCTCCATGGCATGTTTGAGCAATATATTGTTTTGTGACAACTTTGAGAAAAAAAAAGTATTGTAATTTTTCTGAAACTTGTGGCAAAATATAAAATATTCCAAGGACTTAACATGCCTGTCAGCAAATAGCTTGGGGAGTCTACTTTCCAAAATGGGGTCATTAGGGGGAGGGGGGTTTGTGCTATCTGGGCATTTCATGGCCTCCGAAACTGTGATAGGTAGTGAGGAGTGAAATCAAGAATGTACGCCCATAGAAAGCTTGAAGGCGGTGATTGGATTTCGGGGTCCTGTACGCGGCTAGACTGCCAAAAAGTCCCACACATGTGGTGTCCCCATACTCAGGAGAAGCAGCAGAATGTATTTTGGGGTGTCATTTCACATATGCCCATGGCATGTTTAATCAATATATCATTTCAGTGACAACTTTGTTTAATAATGTATTTATTATTTTTTTTTTTTCATTTTTCAATCACTTGTGACAAAAAAAATAAAATATTCATTGTGCTCAACAAGCCTCTCAGCAACTTCCTTGGGGTGTCTACTTTCCCAAATGGTGTCATTTGGGGAGGGTTTCGAATTGCCCTGCCATTTTAGCACCTCAAGAAATAAGATAGGCAATCATAAATTAAAAGCTGCGTAAATTCCAGAAAATGTACCCTAGTTTGTAGATGCTATAACTTTTGCGCAAACCAATAAATATACGCTTATTGAGTTTTTTTTTTTTTATCTGAGACATGTGGCTGAATGCTTTTTGGCAAAAATGTATGACTAAAATTGAGTTTATTGTATTTTTTTATAGCAAAAAGTAGAAAATATCTTTTTGTTTCAGCATTTTCGGTCTTTTTTCGTTTATATTGAAAAAAAATGAAAACTGCAGAGGTGAGCAAATACCGCCAAAAAAAAGCTCTATTTGTGGGAAAAAAGGATGCAAATTTTGTTTGGGTACAGCATTACATTACCGGGCAATTACCAGTTAAAGCAGTGCAGTGCCAAAATGTAAAAAGTTCTCTGGTCAGGAAGGGGGTACATCCTTTCAAGGCTGAAGTTGTTAAAAGAGCCTCGTTGAGGCACCAAGTACATTTTTTGTAAGACTTAGATGCTCATTGTAGGGATAAAAGAACCATAGAGTGGTCAGTTATGGGGGTGTCTCTAATGATAGCTTTTGTGGCAAGTGGTATGTGGGAAAATTGAAGAAAGATGTGGTTTATCCTAGAGTACATCTTTTGTGGGGCTGAGTAGTGGGTGTAGTCTTTAGTGCGGGGATTGAGTTCCCTCCAGATGTCGATAAGACCCGAAGAAAACAACGTGGAGGCTATTTTAGTGCTCTGTTTATGGGGCTTTTTCATTCGAGGGAGACCTTTTCCTGATTTATCCAATGTTTGGTCAAAAGCAAGATTTGTGTCTCCTCCCAAAATTATCTTCCCCTCAAGATGTGGACTCAGGGAGGACATCATGGAGGAGAAGAAGACTGCTGTCACAAATGTCATGTCTACTTCAATGCAGGCAGTCAGACACTATAGCTAGCTACTGTGTGCTTCACCTATAGCAGCCCCCTTTCCCTTAAGACAAGCCTGCCTACAGGTACTTGATTGCCCCCAGGACTTTAAGACAATGCTATAGTGCCTGGCCAAAGCAGGGCAGACAAACAGGAGGCTTGATCAGAAACAATGCATGTATACTGTCTCTATCACAAGCAAGGGATAGAGTGTTCAATTTGCTTACATCAGGTGACTGACCAGATCAATCACCTTCCAGGTGAACACAGACAGGGGAAAGCAACAGCCAACACCCGGATGCTGGAATGAGTAGCAGGACTACTATGTGATCCTGGCATTACCCCCCTTCTGAGGAGGGGCCCCCGGACCCTCAATGACAAGCTGGACATCCAGCACAGGACCATCAGACTTGGCAGAGGTCCGTGGATCCACGAGGTCAGGCTGGTTAGCAGGGGACGTGTCACAGGGGTCAAGCCCTGAAAAGAAGGTTAAAAGCCCCACCTGGCCGAATGAGGCAGTTTATCCAAAGGGTGGATTGAACCTCTTGGACCGGTCAGAATGGGTGTAGTAGAAGTAGGGTGAGGCCAGGTTACAGAAATCCCTGAATAAGAAAAAGCAGAAGGCTCAATGGGCATGGGCCAGACCAGCACAATTGATGCAGTGGCCAACTGAGCCGCACCGCCAAGCGCAGTGACTGTCTGAATCGCATCACCAGAAAGTCCCGAATGAGAAAAAACAGGAAGTTCAATGGGCATGGGCTGGACTGGCATAACTGATGCAGTGGCTGACTGGGCCGCATCGGCAGGTGTAGTGACTGTCTGAATCGCATCATTAAAGAGTCCAGGGGGGTTAAAGAAATAAACTTCTCTGTATGCCTTTCCTGTAAACGCCTGCCAATAAGGATGGCTACTTGCATGGCTTGATTCAATGACTTTGGTTCAGGTTAGTGAACTAAGGAGTCTTTGATGGAGTCTGATAAGCCTAACCTAAAGTGACTTCTTAGATCTTGGTCATTCCACTCTGAGTCAGGTGCCCAGCGGCGGAAATCAGAACAGTATTGTGCAGCGTTGCGTTTATCCTGACGTAGTGACCTAAGGTTAGCTTCAGCTGAATGAGCATGGTCAGGATCATCATACAGTAAACCTAAGGCTTTGAAAAAGGTTTCAACTGACCCTCTGACTGAGTCATCTGCAGGGAGAATAAATGCCCAAGACTGGGGATCCCCCTGCAACCATGTAATAATCAGGCTGACCTGCTGTGCTTCAGAACCAGAAGAGTGTGGCTTGAGTTTAAAGGGGTTGTAAAGGTTCATGTTTTTTCACCTTAATGCATCCTATGCATTAAGGTGAAAAAACATCTGATGATTACTGGCCCCCCAGCCCCCTGGTTTACTTACCTGAGCCCTCGAAAGTCCTGCGCTCGATCCCATGCTCGATCGTTGCCCGAGCTTCTCGGCTCTTCATTGGATAGATTGATAGCAGTGCAGCCATTGGCTAATGCTGCTGTCAATCAACTCCAATGATGCGAGGGCCGGGGGCGGGGCCGAGTCCTGTAGTCAGCGGCTATGGACGCTGGATAAAGGACTCGGGAGCACAACTGTAAGGTAACCCCTTTGGGAGTGCGCTTCCCAGAGGGGGTTATCAAAAGCGGGGAGGAGCCGAGACAGCCCCTGAGGGACCCCAGAAGACGAGGATTGGGGCCACTCTGTGCAAAACGAGCTGCACAGTGGAGGTAAGTATGACATGTTTGTTATTCTTAAAAAAAAAATTTGAAGCTTTAGTATTACTTTAACCACTTGACAACTGGGCACTTAAACTCCCTTCCTAACCAGACCAATTTTCAGCTTTCGGTGCTCTCACATTTTGAATGACAATTACTCAGTCATGCAACACTTTTTTTCACACAAATAGAGCTTTCTTTTGGCGGTATTTAATCACCGCTGGGTTCTTTATTTTTTGTGCTATAAAAGAAAAAAGACCGAAAATTTGTAAAAAAAATTAATTTTTCTTAATTTCTGTTATAAAATTTTGCAAATTAGTAATTTTTCTTCATATATTTTGGCCAAAATTTATACCGCTACATATCTTTGGTAAAAATAACCCAAATTGGTGGATATTATTTGGTCTTTGTGAAAGTTATAGAGTCCAAAAGCTATGGTGCCAATCTCTGAAAATTAATTACACCTGAAGTTCTGACGGCCTATCTAATTTCTTGAGACCCTAACATGCCAGAAAAGTACAAATACCCCCCAAATGACCCCTTTTTGGAAAGAAGACATTCCAAGGTATTTAGAAAGATGCATGGTGAGTTTTTTGAAGTTGTCATTTTTTCCCACAATTCTTTGCAAAATCAAGTTTTTTTTTTTACTTTTTTTTTTCCACAAAATTGTTATATTAGCAGATTATTTCTCACACATAGCATATGCATACCACAAATTACACTCCAAAACACATTCTTCTATTATTCCCGAGTATGGCGATACCACATATGTGAGACTTTTACACAGCGTGGCCACATACAGAGGCCCAACATGCAGGGAGCACCTTCAGGCGTTCTGGAGCTCCCAGGCCAATTCTGACATTTCTCTCCTACATGTAAAAATCATCATTTATTAGCTAGAAAATTACAAAAAATCCCAGAACATTATATATGTTTTTTTAGCAAAGACCCTAGAGAATACAATGGTGATCATTGCAACTTTTTATCTTGCACGGTATTTGCGCAGCAATTTTTTTAACGCATTTTTTTGTAAAAAAGTAGAGTAAACAGATACCCAACATGTCACCTTTCAAAATTGCACGCGCTTGTGGAATGGCGCCAAACTTCGCTACTCAAAAATCCCCATAGGCGACCCTTTAACATTTTTTACTGGTTACATGTTTTGAGTTACAGAGGAGATCTAGGGCCAAAATTATTGCTCTCGCTCTACCAATCACAGCGATACCTCACATGTGTGGTTTGAATACCGTTTTCATATGTGGGTGGGACTTACGTATGCGTTCGCTTCTGCATGCGAGCACACAGGGACAGGGATTTTAGTTTGATGCTTTTTTCCAAAAAAAAATGTTTTTGACCACTTTTATTCCTATTACAAGGAATGTAAACATCCCTTGTAATAGGAATATGGCATGAAAGGTCCTCTTTACAGTGAGATATGGGGTCAATAAGACCCCACATCTCACCTCTAGGCTGGGAAGCCTGAAAAAAAAAAAGATCCTGGCTTCGATCGTAGCGGCAAGCCGGTAGAAGCACCGGAGGGGTGGCGGGAGGGGGGACATCCCCTCTCGCCTCCCGTAAGAACGATCAAGCAGTGGAACAGCCGCTATGATCATTCCTATGGTGTAGGGAATCGCCGGCTGAAAAAGCTGATATCTAAATGATGCCTGTAGCTGCACCCAACATTCAGATATGCCCGCACAAAGTCAAGGACGTATGACAGCCGGCGGGCGGGAAGTGGTTAAAACGCATTTTTTCCTTTTAACACAAAGTTGTCCATTTATACAATATTTCTAACACATAGCATGTACATACCAAAAATGACACCCCAAAATAGATTCTCCTACTCCTCCTGAGTACGGAGATACCACATGTGTGAGACTTCCACAGCCTGGCCACATACAGGGGCCAAGTACAGCCGAGTATGGCTAAGCATGGCAGAGCATGGCTGAGTATGGCTGAGTATGGCTCAGTATGGCTGAGTATGGCTCGGTATGGCTGGGTATGGCTGAGTATGGCTCAGTATGGCAGGGTATGGCTGGGTATGGCTGAGTATGGCTCGGTATGGCTCGGTATGGCAGGGTATGGCTGGGTATGGCTGAGTATGGCAGGGTATGGCTGGGTATGGCTGAGTATGGCTCGGTATGACAGAGTATGGCTCGGTATGGCTCGGTATGGCTGGGTATGGCTGGGTATGGCAGGGTATGGCTGGGTATGACTGGGTGTGGCGGGATATTGCAGGGTATGGCTGAGTATGGCGGGGTATTGCAGGGTATTGCAGAGTACTGCGGGGTATTGCAGAGTACTGCGGGGTATTGCACAGTACTGCGGGGTATTGCAGAGTATGGCGGGGTATTGCAGTATACTGTGGGGTATTGCAGAGTATTGTGGGGGTATTGCAGAGTATTGTGGAGGTATTGCAGAGTACTGCAGGGTATTGCAGTGTACTGCAGGGTATTGCAGAGTATTGTGGGGGTATTGCAGAGTATTGTGGGGGTATTGCAGAGTATTGTGGGGCATTGCAGAGTATTGTGGGGCATTGCAGAGTAGTGCTGGGCATTGCAGAGCATTATGGATGGCTGAGCATGGATGGATGGATGGCTGGATGTCACTGTGCAGAGCTGTGGGCACTACACATCCAGCCCACAGCTCTACAGCCATCCATCCATCCCCCTCTCTGCTCACAGTGTACTGATCAGTACACAGGAGGGGAGGAGAGGAACCGGCGTCATCAGATGACGCCGGTCTGTTTACATGTGATCGCACTGTCATTTGACGGCGCGATCGCATGGTAAATGGCCTCTGGACCCGGCGGTCACGGATGTGTTCGGATGCGCGCCCCAGGGGGCGCGCGAGAGGGGAATTCTGGGAGGACGTCATAGTACGCCCTCCCAGAGTTAAGCAACCGCCTTGCAGCCGTCATTTGGCTATGGGCCGGTTGTTAAGTGGTTAAGGTATAACATACAACTATTTTTAAAGTTAGAAAACACATGGGGGTCACCAGAAAAACTGTCAGGCAGGTTAACTTGGCGGTTGTGGCAGGGGGAGCTGGCCGGAGCGGAGCTCTGAGAATATACGACCGTCCATGGAGCTGCCACGCATGCCCCTGCACTCTGCATATTTTATAGATACAAGGAAGCTTTGTTTTGTTTAAAGTGATTGTAAAGGTTCACTTTTTTTTTATTTAAATAACAAACATGTCATACTTACCTCCACTGTACAGTTCGTCTCTTCTCTTATCAGATAACCCCCTAGGAGAAGCGCTCTCCCGTGGGGTTACCTTGCGGATGCGCTCCCGAGTCTAGCATTTGCGTCCATAGACACGAATGCCGAACTCGGCCCTGCCCCCTGGCGCCACGCATCATTGGATTTGATTGACAGCAGCAGGAGCCAATGGCTGCACTGCTATCAATCTATCCAGTCAAGAGCCGAGAACCCGGGGCAAAGAAAGAGCGTGTCTCCACCATGTGAAATTCCAGGGCTCAGGTAAGTAAAACAGGGGGCTGGGGGGCCGTGACTGCCAATTGTTTTTTCACCTTAATGCATAGGATGCATTAAGGTGAAAAAGCACGAGGGTTTACAACCCCTTTAACCACGTCCCTTAAGCCCCTTCCAATGGTAAGACTTTGGCAACACCCGCATTTTGCCATGGTGTGCCGCAGGTCAGCTCCTGCCTTAAGTGTCCCTCATTCTGAAGTTCAAAAGTTGGGAGGTATGCACATCTAGACTGCCAAATGCTTTAATTGATAACACTGAAACTATTGCTAAAATCGGGGGCAAAACTTGATGATGTCAGCACATACAGCAGGAAGGAAGCTTACTTATTTTTGAAAACAATGCTGGCATTGTTCCTTAAGTAGGCAACACTATTTTAAAGAGGCAATTGTTCCAGTAATAGGATTTGTACACTCTATTCGGTGAGTATATCTCCTCTGGATTTCTGATGTTTTAATAAAGTGTATGGTGTTTTTAATACTGCACTATGAGACTTATTGTTTCTTTTGAGGTCCATTAACTGCAAGTACCCGTAATTGCTTTCTGGAGAGTATGGAGATCCCTGGTGGTGATTAAGATCCTAAACACATCTGTAGAGGTCTGGAGAGTTATTGGATCATTATTAAAGGGCAAGGCGCTCTTATATTTATTATTGAGATGAGCGGTTAGTGTAATTGGTGGTGGATCACACTGGGTATACACAGCAATCTTTTTTGAATTATCATCACAGAGGATTGTTTTTCTTAGGCACTGAGCCCTTTTGGAGTATATTAATATAGTTTTTTTCTAGAATTTTGAACACAGTATATTGAATGCAGGTATACAGTATCTTACACAAGTGAGTACACCCCCTCACATTTTTGTAAATATTTTATTATATCTTTTCATGTGACAACACTGAAGAAATTACACTTTGCTACAATGTAAAGTAGTGAGTGTACAGCTTGTATAACAGTGTAAATTTGCTGTCCCCTCAAAATAACTCAACACACAGCCATTCATGTCTAAACCGCTGGCAACAAAAGTGAGTACACCCCTAAGTGAATATGTCCAAAGTGCCCCAAAGTGTCAATATTTTGTGTGGCCACCATTCTTTTCCAGCACTGCCTTAAACCTCTTGGGCATGGAGTTCACCAGAGCTTCACAGGTTGCCACTGGAATCCTCTTCCACTCCTCCATGATGACATCACGGAGCTGGTGGATGTTAGAGAACTTGCGCTCCTCCACCTTCCGTTGAGGATGCCCCACAGATGCTCAATAGGGTTTAGGTTTGGAGACATGCTTGACCAGTCCATCACCTTTACCCTCAGCTTCTTTAGCAAGGCAGTGGTCGCCTTGGAGGTGTGTTTGGGGTCATTATCATATTGGAATACTGCCCTGCGGCCCAGTCTGTGAAGGGAGGGGATCATGCTCTTCTTCAGTATGTCACAGTACATGTTGGCATTCATGATTCCCTCAATGAACTGTAGCTCCCCATTGCCGGAAGCACCTATGCAGCTCCAGACCATGACACTCCCACCACCATGCTTGACTGTAGGCAAGACAAACTTGTCTTGGTACTCCTCACCTGGTTGCCGCCACACATGCTTGACACCATCTGAACCAAATACATTTATCTTGGTCTCAGCAGACCACAGGATACGGTTCCAGTAATCCATGTCCTTAGTCTGCTTGTCTTCAGCAAACTGTTTGTGGGCTTTCTTGTTCATCATCTTTAGAATGCTTCCTTCTGGGACAACAGCCATGCAGACCAATTTGATGCAGTGTGTGGTGTATGGTCTGAGCACTGACAGGCTGACCCCCCACCCCTTCAATCCCTGCAGCAATGCTGACAGAACTCATACATCTATTTCCCAGAGACAACCTCTGGATATGACGCTGAGCATGTGCACTTAACTTCTTTGGTCGACCACAGCGAGGCCTGTTCTGAGTGGAACCTGTCCTGTTAAACCGCTGTATGGTCTTGGACACCATGCTGCAGCTCAGTTTTAGGGTCTTGGCAATCTTCTTATTGCCTAGGCCATCTTTATGTAGAGCAACAATTCTTTTTTTAAGATCCTCAGAGAGTTCTTTGCCAGGAAGTGCCATGTTGAACTTCCAGTGACCAGTATGAGAGAGTGAAAGCGATAACACCAAATCTAACATACCTGCTCCCCATTCACACCTGAGACTTTTTAACACTAACGAGTCACATGACACCGGGGAAGGGAAATAGCTTATTGGGCCCAATTTGGACATTTTCACTTAGGAGTGTACTCACTTTTGCTGCCAGCGGTTTAGACATTAATGGCTGTGTGTTGAGTTATTTTGAGGGGACAGCAAATTTACACTGTTATACAAGCTGTACACTCACTGCTTTACATTGTAGCAAAGTGTCATTTCTTCAGTGTTGTCATATGAAAAGATTTAATAAAATATTTACAAAAATGTGAGAGGTGTACTCACTTGTGTGAGATACTGTACATACAACAGATATTACAGTTTTTTTTAGGCTTATTTTTCACAATTTTAATGCACTTTAATGCATGTCATGAACTTGCATGTATTTTTGATTGTGCGGCACTTCAGTTTTAATATGGTGTAGTGATTTTCAGCAAACTATATTGCAGTTTTCTACCTTCTTCAGTGACAAAGAACTTTTGAAGGGCTTACTATAACTTTTCTGAAACTGGGCTCCTTCTGCTAATCTCTTGTTTATCTTGTGTCAGTAGAAATTTTGGTGAGAGACGATTTGCGCTTTTCAGACTTTTGCTTTTTCAGATCGTTTTACTGCTGTTCAGTTTGTGCTTGTGTGTTTGTATCTGCTTTTCAGTGCGTGAAGTCAGTTTGTATCCTTTTTTTTTTCAGTGCGTTCTTATCCGCTCGTTACTGATTTTCAGCTCGCTCTTCACAGGCCTTGCTGTTCTTCGGTGTGTTCTGTTTCGTTCGTTCTGACCAGCTGACCATTTTGAAGCCATGTTGTGGGTAAGTACACATCGTAGAGTTCGTGCTGTGCGGGGGCTTGATGTAATAATCCTAATTATGTTGCCTCAGTTGGGCCTAAGAAACTCCAATGATGGTCCTGGAAGCTGGCCATCCTGGCTTGCCCCCCCAAAGTGCCCGTGAAGTGCGAGAAAAATATGTTGAATATTTTATGGGTAGGGAGGCCATTGCTATGCCAGCACATTTTGAATAACTTTTCTCTTTTATCAGATCAAATCTTGATTTTCATTTACTGCTTGGGTTTCTTTTTGCTGTCTCCTAGGTTCTCCTAGTGCACTTGTAGTGCCAAGTGTTTTTTCCCTTATTAAATAACACCTATTGTCACTGTAAACACCAACTTAACACAAAAAATGGTATTGATCATTGAAAGAAGAAGCCACACATTGTTGAGTATAAAACCTTTTACTCCGTGCACATTCACATGTTTTATAAAACATTTGGCGGTAAAAAAAAACAATTTTTTTTTTTTCAAAGTTTTACCTTGAAATTTCTGAAAAAATACAGAAACAGGCATGTTTACAAACATAACATACAAAACAGAAACTTACAAAGTTCAACATTGCAAAAAAAGAAGGCAATATCAGACATTTTATAGTGTGAAAAAGGTCTTGATCTTGACTTCATCAGATGGGGTGAAGTCACCCCTGTAAAAGCCGGATTTAGAAGATGCACACAAATTGTGAGTCAAAATGGAGATTTCCTTTCTGATTCCATACCTAATGTCAACATGTGCTATCTCCCATTATGGGGGATCAATGGATGTGTTTTGGGGGTGCAACCACTTCCTCTCACCTACTAGAGTTGGGAGGAAGGGGTTGCACCCACAAAACGTGTACATTGAAATCCCCTGATGGCAGATAGTACATGTTGACACAATGTGTGCATCTTCCAAATTCGGCTTTTAAACTGTATTCAAACTTTAGATAAAATTTTTGTCAAAAATAAAAACAAAAATTCCAGGAATATTTTTAGGATTTAAATTCTCCCTAGTACATCAATCCTGTTCTTCAGTCTTTGTTCAATCTCCTTGGTTTTTTCTTTGATAATGTCCAAATCCTGACTACAAAACATGATTTCCTGGATCATCCATTGGGCACTGTCACTGGTGAAATCACTGGATTTTGGTACCACAACCTGAACATCACCTAAAATAAAAATACACGCCATGTATTATAAATATGCAGGCATACATCTATTACCTGAATCTGTGGTGTCTGACACTGACCTGTTGTGGTGACAATCTCCACCACAACTCCTTCCTCCACATCCTCAGGTTGTGACCTTTGTTCCGCTTCTTCAGGAGGTGGGGGGGTCCCTGGTGTCCTCATATTTTCAGAGTCTTTGCTCCCCTATGAGAATGAAACAAATAGGAATATGAAACATTGCTTGGAAGTGGGGTACAATTGTCTGTTTTGGCAGAGTTCAAAGCTGAAGACATGATTTTTTCCCTTACCAAAACTTACTTTTTTTGGACAATTTTCACACATGTAGACACCTCAAGTATCCACTGGTGCACCTGTGTGGGACACCCTAAAAAGTTTGTTCTTGTGTCCCACACTAGTGCTCCAGAGTCCAGATGTGTAAACAGCTGCTTTGTGTATTCTCCTTACATTACACTGAATCAATTTTGCAATTCGAAACACATCTAGACAACAATGCCCTAAACTTCTTTGAATACAAATTATCATGACCAAATGTAGTTAACCCTGTATCTGGCAAAAACATTGTATTTATTTGCAAACAAACAATGTTTACTACAACCAAATACTGTGCCCATGAACATGAATGTAGCCATTTTAAACTTTCAAACAGTAAAGAAAAGCACATGGCGCAGCATGCAAGTAATAATCATAATAGGAACACACGACAAATACTTACTTTTAGAAGCACTTACTTGATCCTTCTATACTGATCCTGCTCCCTCAATTTGAGGTCCGACCAGCGTTTCCTCAGTTGCTCCTTGGATCGTCGTACCCCAAAATTCTGGTGCAGACTCTTCACAACTTTAGTCATGATCTTGGCCTTTCTCACATTTGGGTTTAGGTACGGTCCATACTTCCCATCAAAGTCGGCCCTCTTCAATATGTCGACCATCTCCACCATCTCTTCAAAGGACATATTTGAGGCCTTAAATCTTCTCCTCCTGGATCGGGACATTTCTTGCTCCGGGCTTTCCTCCTTATTACTGCTATTAAGCACCTGCTGTGTCTCCACCATGTTCCTCTCCCAGTTCCTCTCCCGCCATTTTAAACTTTCAAACAGTAAAGAAAAGCACATGGCGCAGCATGCAAGTAATAATCATAATAGGAACACACGACAAATACTTACTTTTAGAAGCACTTACTTGATCCTTCTATACTGATCCTGCTCCCTCAATTTGAGGTCCGACCAGCGTTTCCTCAGTTGCTCCTTGGATCGTCGTACCCCAAAATTCTGGTGCAGACACTTCACAACTTTAGTCATGATCTTGGCCTTTCTCACATTTGGGTTTAGGTACGGTCCATACTTCCCATCAAAGTCGGCCCTCTTCAATATGTCGACCATCTCCACCATCTCTTCAAAGGACATATTTGAGGCCTTAAATCTTCTCCTCCTGGATCGGGACATTTCTTGCTCCGGGCTTTCCTCCTTATTACTGCTATTAAGCACCTGCTGTGTCTCCGCCATGTTCCTCTCCCACTGTGACGAAAGAGACGGGGCGGGGAATATTCTAGAAAGAACGTCAGGGCGCGGGCGGAGTTTCAGGCATGCGCAGTGTATATAAATCATAACACACGTGCATCGTACGTAAGATCTGTGAGCGGAGGAAGGTGTAGCGAAGCACCGGTCATTATAACGAAGGTACAATTTTAAGTTGGTGCATCAGTGGTCTATACTGCTTATAGATTGAGGCCTATATTGGGTCAAGATTAGGAGAGTTTTGCCTGACATTAGGGTTTGTCTTTTGTTGCGTCTTGCAGAGAAAATGGATCTATTCAATGACGAGGACTTTATGCCCCTATTCATTGATATGTACAGGGAGCTGCCCCATCTGTGGCAGGTAAACCACCCCTATTATAACAATCAAACAAAGAGGAAGGCAGTGCTAGATCAACTGGTGGAATATGTGAAGCTGGTGATCCCCACGGCAGACATCCCCTGTTTGAAGGCCCTAATTGGTGGCATGAGGAGCACTTATATAAGGTCCAGGATTCCCTGAGATCAGGAGCTGCAGCAGATGACATTTATGTCCCCAGGCTGTGGTACTATGACAGACTGCATTTTCTGACAGGCCAGACTGAACCCAGACCAGCACTCTCCAAACTTCCTTCCACACTTCCTTCCTCCCCAGCTGAAGCTTCTGACATCCAACCTGGGCCTTCCAGGCAGCAACATGTGAAGGAGCCCAGCTTGAGCCAGGTATAGCATTCTTCAAAATATTTCTGGTTGTCAAATTAATGATGTCACATATATGCTAATTGTGATCACTAATTTCTGATTTCACAAAGTGGTTTATATATCAATAGACAGTAGTGGCCACAAATGATTGGGACAAGAATGAAAAATGCTGGGGTCAGAATGATAAGCTTTTCTATTTATTAACATTAAATTTGCAACAGTCATGGGCTGAAAATTGTGTGTGATTGATGAACCAAAAACTAAAACTAGGTCCCTTTTTCATATATAGGAAAGCCTCAGCCAGGCCATGGAAAGTGGCAGCCAGGAGGTGGCCGGGCCCAGTAGCCTGCCAGAATTCCAGGTCCCTCCCCTCCACCTTCCACCAAAAAGTGGCAGGAAGAAAAGTTACGTGAAGTAGGCAGCAATTGGCCTATTTTTGAAAGCTACTGCGGCTCTCAGAAACCCCCACAGTGTTAAAGAGGACTTTGCATACATTACAGCATGCAAAATGCTGGAAATGGAGGAGGGCCAACACCTGTTATTTGATGAAGTGATGTTACAAGACCTAAACAAGGGCTTGAGGGGCCAACTCGAAAGTCAAAGCCACATTTGTGAGTTGAACCATGGTCCTCCTCCTCCAGGTCCTCCTCCTCCTCATCCACCTCCTGCCACACCACCAACACCACAGCCACAGCCTGGAAGGAAGCCTCTAAGGAAGTCCAGAGAGTGATGGCCTGGGTTCAGTCTGGTCTGGCAAAAGATGCAGGCTGTTGTATGACCACAGCCTGGGGCCAGATATTATTTATTATTATTATTATTATACAGGATTTATATAACGCCAACAGTTTACACAGCGCTTTACAATACAAAAGGGAGACAATGCAGTTATAATACAATAAAATACAAGAGAATTAAGAGGGCCCTGCTCAAAAGAGCTTACAATCTAATAGGGTGGGGCAGGTGGTAAAAAAAGGTTGTAACTGTGGGGAATGAGCTGGTGGAAGTGGTAGGAGATTAGTTGGAGACGTGATAGGTTTTCCTGAAGAGATGAGTTTTCAGGGATCGCCTGAAGGTAGCAAGAGTAGGGGATAGCCGGATAGATGGAGGAAGCGAGTTCCAGAGGATGGGGGAGGCTCTGGAGAAATCCTGGAGACGAGCATGGGAGGAGGAGATGAGAGAGCTTGAAAGCAGGAGGTCTTGAGAAGAGCGGAGAGGTCGATTTGGGTGATATTTGGAGACAAGATTAGTGATGTAGCTCGGGGCAGAGTTGTGAATGGCTTTGTATGTTGTGGCTAGTATTTTGAATTTAATTTTCTGGGTGATTGGGAGCCAGTGTAGGGATTGGAGTAGAGGGTTGGCAGACACTGAGCGGTTGGTAAGGTGGATAAGTCTGGCAGCAGCATTCATGATAGACTGAAGAGGGGATAGCCTATGGAGAGGTAGGCCAATGAGAAGGGAGTTGCAATAGTCAAGGCAAGAGATAACAAGGGAGTGAATGAGGAGCTTGGTGGTTTAATTTGTTAAAAAGGGCGAATTTTAGAGATGTTACGGAGGGGAATTCTACAAACTTTTGACAACGATTGGATTTGAGGCTGAAATGACAAGTCAGAGTCTAGGATTACACCTAGTACCCTGGCGTGAGGGGAGGGACTGATGGTTGCATTGTTGATTTTGATGGAAAAGTCATGGAGGGGGGCACAGAGGGGAGGGAATATTAATAGCTCAGTTTTAGAGAGATTTAGTTTAAGGAAGTGGTGCGACATCCATGCTGATATGTCAGTTAGTAAGTTATAGAAGAAAGAGTATGCGGCGCTTACTACCTATTAATGACCCAAAAGAAGGTAATTAAATGTACGTGACACTAATAACCATACCAGGAGACTAAAAAACAGGAACTCCAGGTAATGATCAAGTTCATACAGTTGATTTTCCACTACATTTGTGCAACCAAAGATCACGCCAAACCAATATTGCATCAAAGAATGAAGCTAATTTTAAACCAAGGTAAATGGGATATGAGTAATCAATAGCTGTTTCTATATAAATTCCCCAATACCATGTGTAGCGTGAATATATGGCAATATAGAATCCAGTGGGTGTGAGAATGGCTAAATCCACACACACTACAACATAAATTCTAAATAAAATCTTCAAATTCCACCACTCTAATAACAATGTAAAAAGATACAAATGGATATGTTTAAAAAAATATGTGCAAATAACATTTAGTGCGGCATCCAAAAAATGTAACAATTATTAGATAAAGTAGCAAGTGAAACACTAAAACATCCACAGTGCAACATAAAAATCTGTTTCAAATCTACAAGTACAAAATAGGTGCATAATGAACTAATATGCAAATAAAGCAGACAGTGCAGCATCCAAAAAAAAACTAATCCAGTAATTAAATGTTTATGAACGAGTGAAACACACCAAAAAGTGTAATATCAGTGTTCAAACAAATTACACACAAAGTGTAATAGGATAATACTGTGACTCCAAAAGTTAATTGAAAGAAATCTTAAACAAAAGTCCCATATACAGTGAAATCTCCATCATGACAAATTGAAAAAACATGCCAGAAAAAATCTTCCACGAATCACCAGTGATAAACAGAAGGTGTGTAGAAGTGATGGTTCACCCAGCCTCTCACCTCACGGCTGAACGATAACAGCCTTGTAACAAATGATGAAGCAGCTTCCCGATCTCCTTAATGACTAGGGTCTCCGGGCTTCCAGATGGTTTAAGCGAAGTCAGCTCACGGCTGAACGATAACAGCCTTGTAACAAATGATGAAGCAGCTTCCCGATCTCCCTAATGACAGGGATCTCTGGGCTTCCAGGTGGTTTAAGCAAAGTCAGCTCAAAACGAAAGGGGAAGGACTCCATAGTGAAGTATATAAAATCACCAATTTATTAATTATATTAATTTATTTGCTCACTTACATTTAAATAATCAAATAAAGATGAAGACACTCATGGCGGCTCACTGCTCACCGGTCCCGCCTGTGATCGGAGAGACAGCAGCCGAATAACCCGCCTCTCTTCTTCCTGATGCATTGCATGACTGCCACGTCACTTTAACAAAGGGTATGGAGACAGGCGGAGAGAGACGCTCTTGTAGCAGAGAGGGTAGCCATAGCAACCCCCCCAAACCGCGAGACATAATAGTAAAGCCCCATTTTTACTCCGTAAAGGAGGAAGTCATGCGGAAAGCCAGAAATTTGAATGACTTAACCGTACTTGGCTATAAAATTCAGATTTTCGCAGATCTGTCCCCCTATACAGTTCAGAAGAGAAGAGCTCTGAAACCTTTACTGCAGCTCCTACAAGAGAAAGAGATTCCCTACAGGTGGTCGTTCCCGCTGAGACTAAATTTCTCATACAAGAGCAGAAACTGCAGCTTCTCCACCTTCGCTGAGGGTGAACGGATTCTTCTTCAGCTGGGCCTCATCCCTCAAGATCCTTCTGCATCACAGCCAAGCAGGGGTACCCCATCTTCCACTAAAAGACCCCCTCCAGCAAGCCCTCTACAACCATCCTGGCTGAAACAAAGCTCCAAGAGGTCGAAAGAAAATTTCCCCACGTGACTCATTACCTATCTCACATGGCTGACAGATCCACCAAGGGTGATTGGCGTCTGAATTTAGACCCTTAGAAGAACGTTTTTGCTCTCTTTTGTTCCATTGGTTCTGGTGCTCACATGGCAAGGTTGAGTTATTTGAGTTTATTCAACGGGTCCTGGGGGTTGGGGGCTCCCCACAAATGGTCCCCTGACGGAGGATTCTTGTCCCCGGGGCTACCTGGCGGGGGGTGGCCCTGGTTCGGGGACCCCCACCCTCCCCCGGGATTCGATGAGCTACTGCCCATGGGCTGCTCTTAGCAAGCTTTGACCCCCTGTCCTCTGCTGGCTCCAGGACCTCCGGGGCATTCGGATCTGCATGGGTCCCCTGGGAGGGTAGGCTATGAGGAGGAGCTATCCCCTCGGGTTCTACTAGGCTTGGGGTTACTTAGCCTGTTGTTATCGAAAGGGGGGGGCCCATATATACCCCTAATGAAGGGTATTCCCCATAATACACGTTATCTATAGATAGTTTACAAAGATTATTTACTTTTACTGAATGCTCTGTCGTATGTTATTAATAGACCCGACTGTGGTCTTCAGTTAGCATGTTGCGAGGAACTGGGGCTGTGGTGGACCCAGTGCACTGACTCTAGACCCCAGGAGTTCCTTTGGTTCCCCTGGGCTCTAATTTGGTCTCCCCGTTTAAGGGAGGCTCAGGTCCAAGTGGACGCAAGGGTAGGAACGACAGTCCTTCCTACACTTTGGGCTGGGCGGGGTTGGTTATCCCAATCTCCTCAGTACATTTATCGGATATGTTTAACAATTTCTTGTTGTTCTTTATCCATTGCGCATCATTAATCGCTCTTCCTTTCATTCTTCTCTTTGCTCTCTCCCCCCCTCCCTTTCCGCCCTCCTGTACTCCAGTATAGGTTCTGCCGGACTCAAGGGACGTCTCTGGCTCCTCATCCCAGGCTCTAGTGGACACCACATTTCATTGAGAAACATTTGAATGTTTCTCAACCAGAGAAGATCCCCAGTGGCGCTTCCTGCTAGTGTCCTGCCATATTGATGGTGAACTATATACGTTCGTTTCATATTACGCGGCTAACAAAGGCCAAAGAAAGTTCTTTGACTATTTGCTTAAAGAATTACAAGCCCACCTTAAAGGTACAATATTTGTAGGAGGGGACTCGAACACCGCCTTCGACTCCGCACTTGATAGACTAGCCAACGGGAAATCTAAATCTAAATGCCCGTCCAAACAGAGTATTAGAATAGCGGCTCTCCTATTTGATTAAGGCTTGGTCAATATCTGGAGGGAAGTGAATCCACATAAAAAAGATTACACTCACTTCTCAGCACCACACAACTCTTTCGCCAGGATAGACCACATCTTTACCCGCTCGCGCACTATCCCACTGGTTCTTAGCTCTCGGATTGTTGATTCTCCGCTGTCAAATCACGCTATGGTCTTGGTAGTGGCTCAGAAAGTAGGTCCCTCTAAGGGCCCACCACACTGGAGATTACAGGAGTCTCTCCTTATTGATCCAATAAATTGTCTGGGCATAGAAGCGGCTATAAAAGACTACTTCCAAATTAACCAGACGGCAGAGGTTTCCCCCTCCACCATATGGGCAGCCCACAAATCAGTTATTATGGTACACATTATTGGTTTATCCTCTCATCTCAAAGCAGCCCATAAAGCTGACATTCTCAAACTCACATCAGAATACAGGGCTGCAGCTAAGGCACATAAGAGACTCCCCGTCTCTGACTCCTTAAAGACCCTCGGCAAATCTCAGACCATTCTTAACCTAGCTCTGACCTCTGCAGCCGAAAAACACTTAAGATCGACAGGGGCTAAATTCTATTACCAAACAGACTGGATGGGCTCCAGACTAGCAGCCAAACTCAACCCAAAACAACGCTCTTTAGCGTTCCCCAAAACCCAACAAAAAATTATGGAAGCTTTTTCACAATTTTGTGCTAATCTATATAAACCCTCCGAGTCCCCTACACAACAGCAACGAGACCGTTTCCTCAGGGACTTACCTCTTCCAGCTTTGTCCAAGGAACATAGGGAACTTCTAGATGACACGTTTTCGGTGGAGGAAGTGTTGCACACGATCAGATCTCTTAAAACAGGTTCTGCCCCGGGACCAGATGGCTTCTCCACCGGGTATTACAAAAAGTTTGCCCCCAACCTGGCCCCACACCTAACTAAATTTTTCAACTCCCTCAGGGATGGAGCCCTCATGGGACCTGATCCTAATTCAGCATTTATATCGGTAATCCCAAAGCCGGAAAAAGATTCAAGTGAGCCTGGTAACTACAGGCCTATTTCGCTTATTAACAATGATATCAAAATTCTGACTAAAATTCTAGCGAATAGGATGGCGAGCTTCATATCTAAATATATTCATAAAGATCAGGTGGGCTTCATCCCTGGCAGACAGGGACCAGACCAAATACGTAGAACAATAGATGTCATCTCCCTGCTTAGGTCTGGATGGGACGGGGGCCCCCAACAGAGGGGCTATCTTCTCTCCATCGACTTACATAAAGCATTTGACTCAGTCGACTGGGAATACTTATCTGACATATTACAAAGATGGGGATTTGGCCCCTTCTTCCTAACTACATTAAGTCCCTTTACTCAACTCCATCTGCCCAGGTTCGTCTCATGGGGAGGTACTCAGAACAGTTCCCTATTGGACGGGGGACCAGGCAGGGTTGCCCACTCTCCCCTCTCCTCATCGCGATAGCAATTGAGTCACTGGCTGTAGCAATCAGAACCAACCTGGATATTAAGGGGGTACAATGCGGGGATCAAGAGCATAAATGTGTGCTTTATGCGGACGACCTTCTCCTTTATACCACTTCCCCTCTCGTCTCCGCCCTTATGATCTATAAGATTCTCCAAGATTTTAGCACAGTTTCTGGCTTGAGGGTCAATATGTCCAAATCCATAGCGCTGAACATTACAGTCCCACAGAATCTAATCACTCAGCTCTCCACTAACTTCGCATTCCCCTGGGTGCCCACGGAGATTCCCTACTTAGGCATCAAAATAACTTCAGACATTCAAAGACTGTTTGGAGCTAATTACCCCCCCATGTTTCGTAAATGTAGAGAGGACCTGGATAAGTGGGCCAGATGTGGTTTGTCCTGGTTGGGCAGGATTCACGCCATCAAAATGACCCTTCTCCCCATCTTTTATATCTTTTCGCTCCCTCCCTATCCCGATTAAGAAAAAGATCCTTCACAAATTCCAATCGGAGATTGTCCACTTTATCTGGGGTCGAAGGGGGTACAGATGCCCCTCCAGTATACTTTACCGTCTAAAAAGTCAGGGAGGGCTCGGTCTACTGGACTTATGGCATTATTTTCAGGCGACCCAACTCTCCCAAATCTCGATGGCTCTTGTGAAGGGCCCTAAGCCAAGTTGGCTTTCAATAGAAAGACAGGCTACCCCACGGAACACTATAGACTATCTTCTCTGGTGTGAACCTAAAGCTAGGCCAGCAATATTGTCGCCCACCCTTTCTCATTCTATAGCCTTGTACACAAATCTCTTTTCACATCGTAACCTAATCTCACCTATTAGACCGCTAGCTCACCTATTCCATAATCCAGAATTCCCGCCAGGGATGGTGATTAAGGCTTTTAAATTGTGGACGGATAAAGGCCTATATAGGATAGGTCACTTTCTCTCCCCCAAAGGTCCGATCACGCTGACCCACTGTCAGAATGAATTAGACATGCCTTACTCTGAGATGTTCAGATTCTCCCAAATCAACCACTACCTACACTCAATTTGGAAACACAATCAAGAAAACCCCTCTCTGACTCCCTTTGAACATTGGTGCTCCAATACAGAAGTCCAGAGGGGAGGAATTTCCCTAGTTTACACCGCTTTAAAATCCTCGTTGGACAAACCCGGATATGCTCGGGCCTGGGAGGAGGACTTAGACAACTCCTGGACGTCACAAGATTGGTCTATCAGGTTTGAAAGATTTTTTTAAAGGTATACAAAACATCTCCTTGATAGAAGCCAGTGTAAAAGTCATAACACGGTGGTACTATGTACCTGCTCGCATCTCTGTCATTTTTACAGGGACATCCCCCCTATGTTTCAGGGGCTGTGAGCTGGAGGGAACCATGATACATATATGGTAGACCTGCCCTCGAATCAGATCATTCTGGGGAAAAGTTTTCCGTACAATCAGTACTATTTTGCAGCAAACAATAACCCCTGATCCCTCCATTGCTCTGCTAAATGGGAAGATCAGGGCTTTTCTTAAATTTTCACAGAAGTTAATTTTTTTCATTCTCTTAGGAGCTAAAGCTTCATTAGCGAAGTCCTGGAAGAAACCTACTGTAGCGTCTCGTTCCAGGGTTTTAAGAGGAAGGTATCGTGGATTATGGCACAGGAACAAATCATAGCCAAATAAATGACAAAAGTGGAATGTTCTTTGCTATTTGGGAGCCATGGGCCAAATACTGTAATGTTCCCTTGTTTCCGGCCACACTACAAGCTCCTTAGATAGTTGGAGCCTCCTGCAAATTATCTCCCTCCCCTATCTACTCCTCCTTTCTAACACCTTTTCCTCTTCTTTTACCTGAGACTCTCTTGTCTCCACTATAGGATGTAATGGGACAAGTATAGATAGAATTTTGTCCTGTATTGGGCAGTTTTTTTGAAGCAGACTTACTCGAATGCACTATGATGATAGGTATGACATTGGCCATGCTACTTGTGCGCAAGCACCAAAGACAGGTTGCAAAATGAAGGGAACTAGAGACACAGTTGGGAGACAGAAGTAGAGATGAGGCCCTAGGTAAAAGTCAAGATCCCCTGCTTTTTGGCTTGTCTCACGGATACTACCCCTTACCAAGACTCTTTTAAGCCCTATCATGCCTCTTCATGGACTTCTGACACACGCTTCATATATTTCTTTTTTGTATCTGTCCCCATTATGGAAAGATATTTGTCTACATTTAAAAGTCTGTATATGTTGAAAAAGTATTTGGTATCTCTGTTTTTGATTTGTATGATTCTTTTTATCTACAAAATAAAATTATTTGAAAGTACAATCAAATAATTCCATTTAAAAATGGCTTCTTTAGTATATTATATATTTTGTATATTTTTATAAAAATTGAATTTTCCTTTAAAAGCATGGTGCTAATTAGGGTTGAACTGAACAATCCCCAGTTTGGTTCACAGCAGAACATGCGAGCAGGCAAAAGTGCTCATTTTAAAGGCTTATATGCAAGTTACTGTCATAAAAAGTGTTTGGGGACCCGAGTCCTGCCCCAGGAGACATGTATCAATGCAATTTTAATAATGCTTAAAGTGAAACAACAAAAATTAAATATTCCTTTAAATATCGTGCTTGGGGGGCATCCTTAGTATGCCTGTAAAGTAGCACATCTTTTCCATGTTTATAACAGTACCACAGCAAAATGATATTTCTAAAGGAAAAAAATTCATTCAAAACTGCTCGCAGCTGTAATGTTTTATCGGATCCTGGCAATATAGATAAAAATCACTGAAAAAAATGGCATGGGTTTCCCCCCAGTTCATCACCAGGCCCTTCAGGTCTGGTATGGATATTAAGGGGAACCCCGCACCAAAATAAAAAAAATGGCGTGGGGGTCCCCCAGGCACTATATACTCTGAGCAGCAGTATATATATTAAAAGGCCTGCCGTTTATACTCTGCAGAAAAACTGGGCCTTGGGTGTTGGTGGTAATAGAGCACTGTAACCCCTCACAGTTATTCTTGTTGGGCACAGGAACGGGCCCTGCTGTGAAATATTATATCCAAAATTGTAATTACATGTCCCTGTTAATTAGGGGCAGAAAAATTGGGCCTTTGGTTTTGGTGGCACCAGAACACTATAACCGCAGTTACTCTTGTTGGGCGCAGGAACGGGCCCTGCTTAACTATTATTTCAAAAATAGTAATTACATGCCCCTGTTAAAAAATTGGGCCTTTGGTTTTGGTGGCGCCAGAACACTCTAAGCCCTCACAGTTACTCTTGTTGGGTGCAGGAACGGGCCCTGCTGTGAAAAATATTCTATCAAAAATTGTAATTACATGCCACTGTTAAACATGGTCAGAAAAATTGGGCCTTCGGTGGTAGTGGTGGTGCCACAACACTGTAACCCCTCACAGATACTCTTGTTGGGCACAGGAACGGGTCCAGATGTGAAATATTATATCCAAAATAGTAATTACATGGCCCTGTTAATTAGGGGCAGAAAAATTGGGCCTTTGGTTTTGATGGCGCCAGAACACTGTAACCCCTCAAGAAAATTTGGGCCTTGGGTGGTGGTGCCCTAAACCAAAAATATTGTTGGAAGCGAGCATCATCAAGATTGAGGAGGAATAGGATAGTCAGCATAGGCAGTCTTCAAGGGATCCCAGATCCATAGCAAATTCAATCAGTTACATCAGCATTAGGTGCTTGATAGCTGCAGATCCAAGACTGATTCATTTTTGTGAGCCTATCAACGGAGTCTGTGGACCGGCGCACTCTTTGATCAGTTACAAACGCTCCAGCAGCACTGAATGTGCGTTCAGAAAGCACGCTGGATGCAGGACAGGCCAGTAGCTCAATTGTATATTGAGCAAGTTCTGGCCAGTGGTCCATCCTCAAGACCCAGTAACCCAGTGAATGCTCTCTTGGAAAGGTCTCCAAGTCTGCTCTTGCCCCTAGATATTCCTGCACCATATAATGCAGACGCTGGCGATGGTTGCTTGAACCGATCAGACATTGGCGATGAGGACTGAAAATTTGTTTAAAGGCAAAAACGAAGACTCAGCAACATATTGTCCAGCACCAGGAAATGGTTACCTCCCAGGGTCTGGAAAAGCGTTACACAAACCTTTCTTCAAGGCCTCCTGAAGATGTTTCATCCTCTTCTCCCTTTGCGAAGGCAGGATGAGTTCTGCAAATTTACCCTTGTAACTGCGGTTCGCAGCAGAACATGCGAACAGGCAAAAAATTTGTTCGAACATGCGAACACCGTTAAAGTCTATGGGACACGAATGTGAAAAATCAAAAGTGCTAATTTTAAGGGTTAATATGCAAGTTATTTTCATAAAAAGTGTTTGAGGACCTGGGTCCTGCCCCAGGGGACATGTATCAATGCAAAAAAAAGTTTTAAAAACGGATGTTTTTTCAGGAGCAGTGATTTTATTAATGCTTAAAGTGAAACAATAAAAGTGAAATATTCATTTCGTACCTGGGGGTGGTGTCTATAGTATGCCTGTAAAGTGGCGCATTTTTCCTATGTTTAGAACAGTCCCTGCACAAAATGATATTTCTAAAGGAAAAAAAGTCATTTAAAACTACTTGCAGCTATAATGAATTGTCGGGTCTCGGCAATACAGATAAAAGTCATTAAAAAAAACGGCATGGGGGTCCCCCAAAAATTCATACCAGGCCCTTTGGGTCTGGTATGAATATTAAGAGGAACCCCGAACCAAACTTTTTAAAAAAATTGCATAGGGGTCCCCCCAAATTCCATACCAGGCCTTTCAGGTCTGGTACGGATAGTAAGGGGAACCCTGTGCCAATTTTTTTTTCAAAATTGCCATAGGTGTCCCCCTCAAAACCCATACCAGACCCTTCAGGTCTGGTATGGATTTTAGGGGAACCCCGCGCCAAAATTTAAAAAAATGGCATGGGGTTCCCACAAAAATCCATACCAGACCCTTATCCGAGCACGCAACCTGGCAGGCCACCGGAAAAGAGGGGGGCAAGAGAGCGCCACCCCCTCCTCAACCATACCAGGTCACATGCCCTCAACATTAGAAGGGTGCTTTGGGGTAGCCCCCAAAGCACCTTATCCTCATGTTGATGGTGACAAGGGCCTCATCCCCACAACCCTTGCCCGGTGGTTGTGGGAGTCTGCAGGTGGGGGCTTATCAGGATTTGGAAGCCCCCTTTAGCAAGGGGACCCCCAGATCCAAGCCCCCCTGTTTGAAATGGTAACGGGTACATTGTACCCCTACCATTTCACAAAAAAAGTGTCGAAATGTTAAAAAACCACAAGACACATCTTGGGACAAGTCCTTTATTAAAAAATAAAAATGTCCTACGAAGTCCATTCATCTTCTTCTCTTGCTCCGCTGATGGACTGAAAAAAACAACCCTGCACGCCACTGATCCGCCTCCATGGGAGACACACGCCGTAATGACCGTCCTCTCAGGTGATAGTTCTTTTATAATTGAGGGCGGGGCCACACGGTGACGTACTTATGTTCGACTCGAACATTGGGCTCATCCGTACTTGTAACATATATCAAGTAGGGTTGCCAGCCAGTAATGATGCCTCTCCTTGATATCACGAATCCTAGAGTCCTTTCGCAGGCTTGGCAGAATCAGGGAGGCCATGCAGCACAAATTTGCAGAGGCATTTGATTCTGAGCCCTTTGGGTCACTAAGGATCACATTATCCGTAACTACCTTCTCCCAGTCACATACAACTCCTTGGGTTTCTGGGGACTGAAAATCATCCTTTGAAGATTGCTGCTGAGTGTTATCCTTTACATTCATGCTGACACAATCCTCCTCCTCCTCTTCTTCTTGTGTGTTTGGCAGGACCGTATGAATGCTATCTGGATAAAGGGGGTCTTGAAAGGAAGAGAAGTCCTCCTCTTCCTCCTGCTGTTCTGCCTCAAGTGCCCTGTCCATGATTCCATGAAGCATATGCTCCAACAGGAAGACTAGTGGGAAAATGTCACTGATGCATGCATTGTCGCTGCTCACCATCCTTGTAGCCTTCTCAAATGGTGACAGGAAAGTGCTTGCATACGCGATCAGTAGCCACTGACCTGGCAAAAAGAAACCAATCTCCCCTGACCCAGTCCTGGTGCCATACTCGCACAGGTACTCATTGATGGTCCTCTGCTGTGTGTGCAGCTGCTGCAGCATTGCCAACATTGAGTTCCACCTGGTGGGCATGTCACAAATGAGGCGGTTGGTGGGCAGGTTCCATTCCCTTTGAATGTCAGCCAGCCGAGCACTGGCTTTTTTTGACTGGTGGAAATGACCACAGACTTTTCTGGCCTGCCTCAGGAGATCTTGTAAGCCTGGGTACCTGCTCAAGAACCGGTGCACCACCAAATTCAGGACGTGTGCCAAATATGGAAAATGGGTCAAGTGTCCCTGTCAGAGGGCGGAGAGAAGGTTGGTGCCTTTGTTGCATACAACCATTCCTGGCTGAAGCTGGCATGGCATCAACCACCTCTGAGTCTTCCCCTGCAGAGCTGACAGAATCTCTGCCCCAGTGTGGCTCCTGTCCCCTGGGCAGACCAACTCAAGCACTGCATGGTTCAGAGGACAAATCTGCAGAAGAGGCCATAGAGGAAGAAGAAGAGGAGGGGGTGGAGGAGAGAGCTGTGGCAGAATCACCACTAACATTTTGGAGGCGTGGTGGTGGAACAAGCTCCAACAACACTGAACCCTGTCCTGCATCTTCCCCAGCTGCCAGCAGAGTTACCCAGTGTGCCGTGAAGGAAAGGTAACATCCCTGCCTGTGCCTGCTGAACCATAAGTCAGCAGTAATATGAACTTTACTTCTGACCGCCCTGTCCAACAAGGCCAAAACATTGCCTTTCACATGCCGGTAGAGAGCCGGAATGGTCTTCCATGAAAAGAAATGGCGTTTTGGAACCTGCCACTGAGGTACAGCACATTCTACAAATTCATGAAATTGGGCAGAGTCTACCAGCTGAAAAGGCAGCAGTTACAGTGCTAGCGATTTGGCCAAGCTAGCATTCAGACGCTGAGCATGTGGATGGCTTGGACCAAATTTCTTTTTATGGTTTAGCAACTGGGGTAGGGAAATTTGCCTACTAAAATCAATTGGTGGTGTACTTCTAGCAGATTGGCTGCAAGTACTTGGGACACCTATTGCTATACCTTCATTCCTCTCAGTGCAGGTTTTTGAGAGGACTGGAGGTATAGTAGGGTTGGAGATGCCAGATGAGGAGCAAGGAGAAGTCCGCCTTTTTTCTTTGATGTGGGTCTTTCAAGTCCTGTTGCCAACGGACTGCATTGCAGGTCGTCATATGTCTGGTCAAGTACGTGGTACCCAGGTGGCTGCTGTTCTGGCCACACTTGATCCGCTTCAAACAGAGGTTGCAAACAGCAGCGGTGAGATATTCTGCAAACGTGTCGAAAAAGGCCCACACCAAGGAACTTTTAAAAGTCAACGGGAAGTCAGCAGCGCCCTGCACCTAGCTCTGCGGTGTGATGCAATAGGATGGCTGCCCTTAAGCTGCCCCCTAGAGGACATCCTGCCTCATTGGATTTGTGCCTCCTCCTCCTCACTTTCTGCCTCTCTTCTCTCAGGCACCCAAGTACAGTCAGTGACCTCCTCATCCCCTCCCTCCTCCTCACTGGAGCAAACTTGGCAGAATGCTGCAGCTGGGGGAACATGACTGCCAGTTTCTTGTCCTTCTGTGGCACCCCCTCTCTCTAGGCTCACGTTACTCTCTTCCTCAACCTGGGAACCAATATCGGAGCCTTTAAATCGCTGCCCATCCTCCAGCAGCATGTACAGTAGGTGACCGCGATATTGTGTCAATCTCGCCGCATTTCTCTGTGAGATTTGACACCTGCGAGCCCCGTCGCGGGAGCCAGCGCCAAGATGGCTCACTCATTGGGAAAGGAAAACTTTGTTTTCCTTTCCCGATAAGTGGCAGGCAGTGCTGACAGCTGTCTGGTATGAATCCTAAGGGGGAACCCCGCGCCAAATTTTAAATGAAAAAACCAGCTTGGGTTCCCCCCCCAGGGGCATACCAGGCATCGCGCTGGAAACACAATCTCGCGGTCAGGTACTGTACCCGACACTGTGGTCACATAAATGCGAGGACTCCTCCATGCATGATGGTGGGGCTATAGAAGGAGTGACTGTGGACAAGAACTCGGTGGAATAGGCCACTTTGGCAGCTGCGTTGGAAGGCAAACTACTCTGAGCCTGGGTGACAGAGGATGAGGAGGATGAGGACAGCTTTGTTATCCACGTCATTTTTAAAAAAATTTTGGTTCGGTGTTCCCCTGTGGGGAATTCCCATGCCGTTTTTATCAATGAACTTTTATGTGTATTGTCGGACCGGCAATTCATTAATAGCCGCGAGTAGTTTTAAATTACTTTTTTTCCTTTGAAATGTCATTTTGCTGTCAGACTGTTCTAAAAACGGGAAACATGCGCCCCTTTACAGGCATACTATAGACACCCCCCAGGTACAAAACTTAAAGGGATATTATACTTTTATTGTTTCACTTTAAGCATTATTAAAATCACTGCTCCCGAAAAAACAGCCGTTTTTAAAACTTTTTTTGCATTGATCCATGTCCCCTGGGGCAGGACCTAGGTCCCCAAACAGTTTTTATGACAATACCATGAATATAAGCCTTTAAAATTAGCACTTTTGATTTCTCCAATAGACTTTTAAAGGGTGTTCCGCGGCATTCGAATTTGCCGCGAACACCCCAAATTGTTCACTGTTCGGTGAACTGGCGAGCCAATGTTTGAGTTGAACATGAGTTCGACTCGAACTCGAAGCTCATCCCTACCCACTATATATATATATACATATATATATATATATATATATATATATATATATATATATATACTCATATACTCTGCATCCAGTGTAGCCTATATCTACAGTGCATTCAGTGGTGTACTGTTTCAAATACACTACTATATATATATATATATATATATATATATATATATATATATTTATACAACGCAAAATGTATTTGAAACAGTACACCACCGAATGCACTGTAGATATAGGCTACACTGAATGCAGAGTATATGAGTATATATATATATATATATATATATATATATATATAGTGGGTTGGGATGAGCTTCGAGTCGAACTCATGTTCAACTCGAACATCAGCTCGCCAGTTCACCGAACAATTTGGGGTGTTCGCGGCAAATTCGAATGCTATATTTATTATATATTTTCATGTAACAGCACTGAAGAAATTACACTTTTGCTTTGCTATGTAAAGTAGTGAGTGTACAGCTTGTATAAAAGTTTACTGTTGCTGTCCCCTCAAAATAACTCAACACACAGCCATTAATGTCTAAACCGCTGGCAACAAAAGTGAGTACACCTCTAAGTGAAAATGTCCAAATTGGGCCCAATTAGCCACTTTTCCTCCCCGGTGTCATGTGGTTAGTTGCAGTTTTACAAGGTCTCAGGTGTGAATGGGGAGCAGGTGTGTTAAATTTGTTGTTTTCGCTCTTACTCACTCATACTGGTCACTGGAAGTTCAAAAGGGCATCTCACGGCAAATAACTCTCTGAGGATCTGGAAAAAAGAATTGTTGCTCTACATAAAGATGGCCTAGGCTATAAGAAGATTGCCAAGACCCTGAAACTGAGCTGCTGCATGGTGGCCAAGACTATACAGTGGTTTAACAGGACAGGTTCCACTCAGAACAGGCCTCGCCATGGTCGACCAAAGAAGTTAAGTGCATGTGCTCAGCGTCATATCCAGAGGTTGTTTTTGGGAAATAGAAGTATGAGTGCTGCCAGCATTGCTGCAGAGGTTGAAGGGATGGCGGTTCAGCCTGTCAGTGCTCAGACCATATGCCGTACACTGCATCAAATTGATCTGCATTGCTGTCATCCCAGAAGGAAGCCTCTTCTAAAGATGATGCACAAGAAAGCCTGCAAACAGTTTGCTGAAGCAGACTAAGGACATGGGTTCCTGGAACCATTTCCTGTGGTCTGATGAGACCAAGATAAACCTATTTGGTTCAGATGGTGTCAAGCGTGTGTGGCGGCAACTAGGTGAGGAATACAAAGACAAGTGTGTCTTGCCTACATTCAAGCATGTGGTGGGAGTGTCATGGTCTGGGGCTGCATGAGTGCTGTCGGCACTGGGGAGCTACAGTTCATTGAGGAAACCATGAATGCCAACATTTACTGTGACATACTGAAACAGAGCATGATCCCCATGATTTCCAATTATGGCTCTCTCAGCAGAGTGCGCGGTAATTGGCCAAAGCATGCAGGTCAGATGTATGCTTTGGCAAATTATGATACAGGAATGCACTGTGATCTCGCAGTGCATTAAGGGGTGTTCCGCAGTGCTCAAATTTCCTGCGAATGCCCCATAATGTTCGACCCGAACATCAAGCTCATCTTTAATGCTAATAACAACAGAGTCTTATAACCTCTACCAGCCTTCAATCTATAGTAGTTTACCATAGTCTGTAATTAAAAACTTTTTTATCTCTGGTTAGAATTATGAGTCATTTCTTTATTTAATAATGTGACCAGACCTTGATTGATATCTAGTTTATGCCTCCCGCCTGTTGACTTTTGGATACTACAGTATCCGCCCTGCAGTTACTGACCTTTGCTTAGTCTCTGGTTTATTTGCCCTTCCCGCTGAATTGCAAAATCAATGCAAATTTTCTCACTAAAGAGGTCAGGTAGAGCAAATTTACCTTTGGAGAAGGTTTGATTGCAGTAATACATCTTAAGGAGATTTTCCCTTTTCAGGCATAAAATGGAAATCCTGTTTCTAAGCTTTATAGCTGCTGTTTGACAGAAGTCTTTTCAATCAGCTGTTTTACTAGCACTGCCAAAGTGACCACCGCTTTCTCCAGCGGCTTCAACTTGCCAATCAAATGATACCAACACGCATTGATGCTACTGTAGGGATCCACTGCCCTCTACTGTCAGATGTTAGTCTCGCACTGTAAAGTAAAATTATGTATGTCACTTCCTAACTAGCCCGGGTGAGGATGGTGCTCTGTCCCTGGACAGGTAAGTGTTCTTTTATTAAAAGTTGGCAGATACCCACATCTAGACTGCCAAGTGCTTTAATCACTTGCCGACCGCAGCACGCCAAAGTATGTCCTAAGTTTGGTGGCGGATATCATTGTTATGGCAGCAGCTAGCTGCCATAACCCCAGTATCCCGGTTTTCATGCGGCGGTCGGCTTTCAGATGAAAGTGGTCTCTGCGGCGGATTTGTCGCGAGATCACTTCTATCAGTGGCGGGAGAGGGCCCCCCCTCCCGCCTCAATCCGGTGCCCTCTGCCGCTTACCGGAGCCGTCGGTAGCGGCGGAGGCAATCGCGTCTGTCTCCTTGCTGTGCCTGAAGACGAGTGAGGGTAAGATGGTGCCCACTCGTCTCCATGACATTGCAGGGCGGAAGCGACGTCAAAACGTCACTTCCGTCCATACGTCTTAAAGGCACATTTTTTCAATGTCATTTTTCTAAATGACTTTTTTTTATTGCATTTTAGTGTAAATATGAGATCTGAGGTCTTTTTGACCCCAGATCTCATATTTAAGAGGTCCTGTCATGCTTTTTTCTATTACGAGGGATGTTTACATTCCTTGCAATAGGAATAAAAGTGACACAATTTTTTTTTAAAACAGTGTAAAAAGAAATAACATCATGTAAAATAAATAATAAAAATAAAAATTTTTTTTTTTAAAACCCCCCGTCCCGACGAGCTTGTGCGCAGAAGTGAACGCATAAGTGAGTAGTGACCGCATATAAAAACGGTGGTCAAACCACACATGTGAGGTATCGCCGCAATCGTTAGAGCGGGAGCAATAATTCTAGCCCTAGACCTCCTCTGTAACGCAAAACGTTTGACGCCATTCCACGAGCGGGCTCAATTTTGAAGCGTGACATGTTGGGTATCAATTTACTCGGCGTAACATTATCTTTCACAATATAAAAAAATTGGGCTAACTTTACTGTTTTCTTATTTTTTTATTCAAAAAGGTGAATTTTTTAAAAAAAAAGCGTGCTTGTAAGACCGCTGCGCAAATACGGTGTGAAAAAAAGTATTGCAATGACTGCCATTTTATTCTCTAGGGTGTTAGAAAAAAAACAATATATAATGTTTGGGTGTTCTAAGTAATTTTCTAGCAAAAAAACCTGTTTTAAACATGTAAACACCTAAATTCCAAAACGAGGCTGGTCCTTGAGTGGTTAATTGATAGCACTGACACTGTTGCTAAAATTGTCAGTCAGCACATACAACAGAATGGAAGCTTACTTATATGTGAAAACAATGCTGGTATTGTTTCTTAAGTGGGCAACACTATTTTAAAGAGGCAATTGTTTCAGTGTACAGGATTTTTGCACTGGATTCGATGAGTATATGTCCTTTTTAGTTTCCATAATTTGTATATATGGAAAAGGAAAGTCTCCTTAAAATGTATTACTGCAATCAAACCTCCTCCAAAGGTAAATTTACTCTACCTGACCTCTTTAGTGAGAAAATTAGCATTGTGTCAGAAACTATGAAATCAGACAAAGACAGAATTACAGTTAAATCACACTTGTTTAATAATAAAAGTAAAAAGAACAAACATAGTGAAAACTTAGCCAAAGTTCATTAACCAGAACTGATAGTCAGCCAAGCCAGAAGTCAGGGATCAATATAGTGACACAGCAAGCGGACCCCTTTAAAAAAAAGAAACAGCAAGCAGGATCTGGAGCCAGAAGGGATGTCAGCAAAGCAAGTCTTTAAACAGGAACGCAGAAGATGATCTCTATGATGTTGGCCAAGGCAAAGGCAGAGATCCTCTGGACTGGACAGCTTAAGTAGGCAGGACTGACGAGCAGGATATCTTTAACAGCTGAGTAACTGTGGAGAGATAGGAGCTGGCAATTAGCCGACAGTTGAGCGGTCAGCTCAGAGAAGGAAGGGCTGAGCCTGACAAATTGGCTTGCTTTGCAACTCAGCAAAGGGGGTTGTTGGGAAAAGATCCTGGAAGAAGGAAGTGGAGAGAGAGAAAGTTTCGGCGAGCTATGACTAAGCGCTAAGGAAGTGTGAAACGCATTAGCTGGTGATGCTGTTCCCCTCTATTCGTGTCTTTGGTAATGTTTTTATGGACTTGCTGAAATAAAGGTGATTTTACTGGACGTGCGGCCAACCAGAATTCTTTTTGTTAATTAACTTTGCTGAAAGTTTGATTGCAGTAACACATCTTAAGGAGATTTTGCTATTTCAGATATAAAATTGAAATTCTGTTTCTAAGCTTTATAGCTGCTTTTTGACAGAGATCTTCTTAATCAGCTGTTTTACTAGCACTGCCAAAGTAACCATCGCTCGCCAGCTTTCCCTAGTGACTTCAACTTGCCAGTCATATGATAACAACACGCATTGATGCTACTGTAGGTATCCACTGCCCTCTACTGTCAGCTGTTAGTATCACACTGTAATGTAAAATTATGTATGTCACTTCCTAACTGAGGGGTTGTTGGGAAAAGATCCTGGAAAAAGGAAGTGGAGAGAGAGAAAGTTTCGGTCATATGTCTTGTCCATGCAACTAATACCAGCTCAGAAGAGTTAATTTTTGCCAGATAACTAGGACCGCATTCCAAACTGGTTGGGTAATAGCTGGAGGTTCTCTTCATCACTGCAGATTTTGTCTTTAGCTCTTCGACACAAAGGCAGAAGTCGCATCATCCTCAGGGTGCCCTTCAAAAAGACTTTGTAGCAACATTCATCTAAGGGTATCTCTAAAAATAACTAAATATGCCCGGTTACATGTGCACAATTCCACCAAAACTCCTATTGGGTCCTTTGCTGATTAAAATATGTTTGCACAGATTTATGAGGATAAACTGTGTTTGTATCTGTTTTATTAAAGCAATGCTTCTCGACTATTTTCTTTGTTTTAATAGTGTCTTATAAAGATGTTACACAGCCACGTGTTACCCTGATTGAGCCACACTTGATGTATGGAGTCAATTTTTCTGCAGTGTTTGCATGCTCTTTGCCATCATGAAATTACAGTTACTCCCCGTCTGATAATTTGGCTGATTACCTATTCTGTTAAATACTTAAAGCCTATCTTTAAGGAAATCCAACTGCTCTTATCTCTCTAGGGCGCTGTGAAAGCATTATTACTTACCCAATGTCCTGCTCCCCTGGGAGCTGGTGCTCTCCTCTACTTCTCTATGTTTTGGTAGTGGACTGTCCCCCTGCATCCTCATGCCCAATGCAGGGCTATGGATTACACTGGGTTCTGCACTGGTTTTGATGATGTCAGAGGGCACCTGACCACTGGATCATAGGGAGAAAGAGTTACTGGGACCAGTCTTACAACCCAGAGAAGCCTGAGTTTGAAGATTCAAGAAAGTAAAAGTTCTTTTTGTGGTCCCCTAGTGCTAATCAAGCATTGTTAATTTCCTTGGAGTTCAGCTTTAAGGACTTTGGTCAGAAGCATAAACTACTGCTCTCAGTTACTCTTACTGTCCCTGATACAGAAGATAATTTACAAATATTTTATAGTTAACCTAGAATTGGATTTCACGTTTCTCACTATAGTCACGTTCATGTAGTTAAAGTAGATGTCCATTTAGTGACAAATAACTATAACCATAGTAGCCCATATTTCTGCTAAGGAGCCTGTGAGGTCCCCCTTTTTCTTTTGTTCTTCAACTGTACCCAGGGCTCATCCCAGCCCCCATTGCCTAACTACACGAGGATGTCAGTATGTGCAAACCATCTCCCTTCTCTTCAACCTTGTAAGTGGTGATTGATATTTTTCATCTAGCATGTGAAAAAAACTATAACAGTATATTGGCTGATTATTATTACTATTATTTTTATAATACAAGATGTATATAGTGCCAACAGTTTTCACAGCACTTTACAATATGAATATATTAAGTTACAGTACAATGCAAGACAACAGAGTTAGGAGGGTGTATGTCAATGAGAACTTTCAATCTTAAATGGAGGGGCTAGTGACACAAAAGGTAGCAACTGTGGGGGTGGTGAGTTGGTGGGGAAGGTAAACGTTCAGCTTTTAATTAGAAGTATGCTATGCTTCCTTTATGACAATAGTCTCCAAACTGCGGCCTGGGAGCCAGATGTGGCCCTTTGCTTGCTTTTATCTGGCCCTTAGAGCACTATTTGATTCATTGACACCAGTGAAGGGGCACAGTTCCTCCCAATGACACCAATGATGGGGCACAATTCTTATCAATGACACCAACAATGGGGCACATTTCCTCCCAATGACACCAGCAACGGGGCCCAATGACATCAATGATGGGGCACAATTCCTCCCACTGACACCAAAGATGGGGCATTGTTTTTTTCCACTGACGTGGGGACCTTTTCTACTCCCAATGACCACAGTTCGGCACACCTAAAGTCTGAAGGACAGTAAGCTGGCCTCTAGTTTAGAAAATTTTGAGACCTTTGCTTAAGAAGATTTATTTTTAGGGATCGCCTAAAGAAGGACAAAGTAAGTGATATCCAAGGGCAATGATTCATGATGGAACAAAGCATTCACTGTTGAAGTTCTAAATGCTTACACAGGTTTTGATAGCTTTGCATGAAATGTTACCTGTGGCAAAAAAAAGTAAAAACGAATATGTTTCTCTTAGTAGGAGTCTGGGACATTGTCTTCTGGTTAGGTGCAATAGAGGCGTACAAAACATTGTGTATGTAAACGGGCTTAGATAAATAATTGAGCCATTTGGATGATCTAGGACCTTAAGGACCTCAGGCTGTATTCGTTTGTGAAAATGATCAGAGCCTAAACTGGAAAACTCACCACTTTAAAGATAAACTAACTTGTTTGTTGAGAATTTTTTTAACATAACATTGTAATAATGAATAGTATTTTTCTGTTAAGCATTTCTTCCAGATTTCCCAGTTGTGACAAGTTCACATGTCACCTTTACCAACCTTCTATAAAGGTTGCTTTGGGAATTTGGTGTTGGATTAAACAGCAGGGAGTTTAGAGTTGTGTAACGGGTTCCAAGCCACAAATGAATTCTTCCAAAAATTGTTTGGTATAAAAGACATTAAGTAAAGAAGCATTTTATTCACCAGTCTACTGTCCTTGTGCTTATTTATTTGGCTCTAGCTTGGTCTGAGTTACTTTCCCAGAAGAGAAATGATGCTCTGATAGTGCATTAGGGTAGAAGTCATAGTTATACTAGACTGGAGATGCAGGAAGCTCCAATGATTTCACACGTTGGTTAGAGTTGCAGCTAAAGTCTGGTTGAACCTATGCAATAAATACACCTATGTATGAGATGTGTTTGCTGAAAAGTGCAGTTCTCAAGTGACAAGGCCTTTAGAATAATTATTTCTATGTTGAATAATTCCATTTGTTTTTTTTGTTTTATTTGTCCACTAACTGTGCAATTAATGATCAAGGAAAATAAACTGTGATTTAATAAATATTTTACATTTATCCTTGATGATCTGCATGAATTCAAAAGCCACTGGTGTTCAGCTACTTTAATCCTTTGGTTCTCTCCAGCAGACAAAGGATTAACATATCTGAACCCTAGTCACTATTTAAATAAGGTTTGCAAATTAACCTGAATTAATTTACAACATCAAGGACGCAGCCTATTAAATTTTAATGACTATAAAGTTTTAGTTGGTAGCTGATCTAGCCATGAGAGTAAGTGAAGATCTTATCTCAGATGACACCACACTTACAGCAGCAGGAATGACATTTAAATGTAGCTTTTTAGCCTTTACCCTACTTCCCTGCTTGTCCACAGAGCAACTACAGTGAACCATTATAGCCCTTCCTGAAATTACATTTTGTACCATGGTTGCAGGAAGGAGTTGCAATGGCATGATGGGGTAACATGGCCCAAGCAGAAAAAAAACTATTTTGGTGTGAAAATTGTACAATAAATATAAGGTCTCAGCTTAAATATTCATTCTTTATTGTTTACAGTTGTAAAGCAATTGTTGAGAAAGCAGCCTTGCAAATGGGCAAGAAATCATGTAGTCTACTGAAAAGCTTAGAAAGGATGACTTTTTGGATTTTAAAGAGTAAAACACAATTACTAAAAACTATGCCAAAACAAGATCAGGTTTTGAAACATGCTTTTATCAAAAAAAGTGCCAAAAACATCCCAATTAGCTGAGTTTGATAGCAGTTGTACAGAAGTTATGTATTGCAGCATACATGCATGCAATGTTTTCATATACTCAGGGCTGTCTTTAACGCAGGGCAAATAGGGCAGCTGCCCTGGGCCCTGTCATTGTTGTGGGGCCCAAAGCAGCAGGTGGACTGACCATTTGAACACTGTTTGCGGCCAGCAGGGGGCCCCATAAGAGGCTCTTGGTTTCTTTTGGGTTGCCGTGCCATCTGGTGGAACAATAGAGAGCTCGCCATGTCCTTCTCACCTGGCTCACCACCACTACCAGCCCAGACTCCCTCCTGCGAGCATTAAATCTTACATCACACTGGATTGGCAGTCTTGTGACCAGCGGTGGGCTGGACCCTTCGGATGGTACACATGCAAGGGACTTGCGGGGAGAAGGCTGCTGGACTCACATTACAGGTGGCTGTCTGAGAGGTGCGGGAAGATGGCAGCCTGCAGGTGAAACATGTGCTATTGTTGTTGTTGGGAGAGGGAGAGCTGCACCCCGGAGGAGCTGGTGAGTGTCACCCAATCCCCATCACACCCTGTGTACACCAGCCTGCATCTGTCACCACCCATCATATGCCTGTATTGTGTACAGTCACACCCAGGGCTCTGTTACCCTCCTGTCCACAGCAGGCTCTGTCTAATCATTGTTTGTTCTTCCCCCTCCCTGGGTCGCTCCCAGCTACAGCGGCCCGTGCGGCATCCCTGTCCTATCAGTGTAGCTGAGCGATCTCCCCTCCCATAGCTGCATGGGCCACTGCGGATCTCTAAACAGCTGGCTATGACATGGGAGAAGTGCAGTTGAGGGTTCTCTGTGTACTTACAATCCGCTTGCCGCCCCCACCTCCTCCTGTCAGCAGCCGACTCTGTCTAATCGCTGCTTGTTCTTCCCCCTCCCTTTGTCTAAGCAGAACAAGCAGCCAATCAGAAGAGACTTGAGGGGCATGATGGGACATGTAGTTCCAAAGAATCAACTATTCACTGAAGTCCATAGTGTCTGACTATACACTGCTTTTAAAGAAGAAGGGAGCAAGATTTGCCCAGGCAAAAACTCACCAGGACAGTGCAGTGTTATGGAAAGTTAGTGTGAAAAGTTTGGTACAGATCCCCCCCAAAGAGACTGATCTGCTGAAAAACAACCAAGCAAGTACCATGTGGGGGAGACTGCAAAAGCGAGGGGACCATGCTGCCGAGTCACTGCCAGGCTACAAACCTTTGCTGCACTGCCTACTGTAGTAGTCACGGTCAACCCCAGAATCCTGATTGAAGGGACCACTGCTGCTGTGTCACTGGATCTGGTTAGAGTGCTTTGCAGGCTACTTGCTAGCACCGTTAGATAATGAGCCATTAGGAACCACCTAACCAGCTACCTTCTAGCTGTGGTACCAGTGGCGGAACTCCTAGGACCACAAAGGTTGCATTTGCGACCATGCCCTGACATTCCACCGCTGTGGGGGGGCTCCAGATGGCCTGAAAGGGGCCAGCTGCAGAACATGCCAGTGACAGATCCCCCCTACTCCTGCAGTGATCAGGTGGCTCCTACAGGAGTACTGATCATCCCTGAGGCAGAGCCTTCTGCAAGGCTCGTAGCGATTGGGCGGGATTCGGGGAGGGTTGCAGGAAATAAATTTGCTTGATTTCCCCATCAACACAGTCAATGTTGATGGGGGAATACCTCCTGTGGAGCCATTCTTTTCTCTACCAGGGGTGGTTCCCACCAGGAAGCGCAGTGAATATTGCTAGTGGCTGTAACTGCCACTAGCAACAATCACATGTAAAATCCTGCAGGCTGGTTGTACTCAAGTTGATCAATCAACTTGGGTGCATTCAGCCTGCCAATACGTGGTTCGAATCTTGGTCAGAAGGCCTCACCTCCCCAGTCCATGGTGCGCAGGCAGTTAAGAGATGATGTGCTGTAACCTTCAGCAACCAATCAGTGAGTCATGATGATGTGCTGTAACCTCTAGCAACCAATCAGTGAACTGTAATGATGTGCTGTAACTTCTAGCAACCAATCAGTGAGTGGTAATGATGTGCAGTAATCTCTAACAACCAATCAGTGAGCAATAATGTTGTGCAGTAACCTCTAGCAACCAATCAGTTAGCAGTAATGATGTGCAGTAACGTCTAGCAACCAATCAGTGAGCAGTAACCTCTAGCAACCAATCAGTTAGCAGTAATGATGTGCAGTAACGTCTAGCAACCAATCAGTGTGCAGTAACCTCTAGCAACCAATCAGTGAGTGTTAATGATCCGAAAGCAAAGTCTACAAACCAATCAACGAGTGGTAAGTATGTGCAGTAACCTCTAGCAACCAATCAGTGAGCAGTAAGGATGTGCAGTAACTTCAAGCAAGCACTCGGCAACAGAAATTATGTGCTGTAACCTCTAGCAACCAGTCAGTGAGCGGTAATGATATGCTGCATCCTCTGGCAATTTATCTCAATCGCTGCCTGATCTGCTGTAGTAAATTGATTTTGATTCTAGCTGCTCTCAGAGCAGATGAAGAGCAAAACTGCATGGTGGGGGCCAGTGGGGGCCGGTGGGGGCCAGTGGGGGGGCAAGAAAATGTTTGCCCAGGGTCCAATCGGTATTAAAGATGGCCCTGCATATACCAAGGAACATGTAAGGGTACATGAGTTTGCAGAAAAGTAGTAGATCCATATGGATGGTTTGTATGAAGACTGTTTAACCACTTATGGCCATAATACATAAACTGGACAGCAGCCAGGGGTGTTGTACGTCCTGCCGCATCACCAGCTCATGCATGCTCTCTAAAGTGCACAGCAGTAAGATTGGTGACCCACTGAGGTTGATTTACTAAAACTGGAGAGTGCAAACTCTGGTACAGTTGTGCATGGGAGCCAATCAGCTTCTCCTGATCACCCAGTCCCCCCAGAGTAGTATAGTGGTACTATGGTTTTACCAAACAGTGTCCCTAATAACTGCCACACCAGTAACAGTGTCCCTGATTAATGCCACAACAGTGTCTCTGTACACTAGCCAAATTATCCCTAATCAATGTCAAGCCTGTTACAGTGTCTACTTCCCTGGTGCTCCAGGGCCGACAAAAATGTGATAAGTAGTCTGGAAGTTAGATGTGTAATTTATGTGACTAGAATGCCTGAAGGTGCCCCTCAAAGTGGATAGGCTGTGAAAAATCTCACACATAGGGAATCCCCACACTTGAGAGGAGTAGCAGAATGTGTTTGGGGTGTAATTACAGTATAAGTATGCCTTTACTGTGTGTGAGAAATAACTTGTTCAAATGACAACTTTGTTAAAAAAATGTTTTTTTTCATTTTCCAAAGAATTAAGACAACAAAGTACAACTTTGTAACCTATCACTCCGTAGACTATTCTCATCCACCTCTACACAGAGACTCCCCAAAACCAATCTCTCTTATCTCAAGTAGCCAGCCTAATTCACAACACAGTTAATGCCAACATGGATTTGACTTCTCTAAAAATTAGGTCCCTTCGGGCCTACGAGTTACAAAGTTTGTTAATACTCACCATATAACCTATACTACTCCACTGTATTTCCTTAAGTGCACTATAACATTGTTATACAACTTTTTGTCCTTATATTTGGCTTGAACAATAAACCACTGTTAAGGTTTTGGTTTGTATGTATACCTTCAGGCCGCTGGGCCCATGTAAATTCTGGTATTGTACACCCACCTGTCTCTGTATACATACCTTGAATATCCTTAATAAAATGTTATGGAAACGAAACAAAACAACTTAAAAAAAAATCACCATGCCTCTTAATACATACCTTGGATTATCTACTTTCAAAAAAAAGGATCAGTTGAAGGGGGCATTTCTGGGCCTCAATATATGAGATAGGCAGTCAGTGAATCAGGACTAATCAATGTCCAAACATATACAGTATAGAATAATTTGTAGACTCTATAACTTTAACACAGACTACATAATGTGCACTGATTTGGGTTATTTTTTCCATAAAATATGTAGCACAATATATGTTGGCTTACATTTATGAAAATAAGAGTATTTATTTCCAAAATGATATAACAGAAACTAATAAAAGTGTTTTTTTTTTCAAAATTTTCGGTCTTATTTCATTTATATAGCAACATTTTTTTAAAGAAAAGTGGTGATTAAATACCACCAAAATAAAGCTCTAAATGTATCTAGGACGTTATAACAACTTCATTTGGGTACAGTGTGGCATGCCTGAGTAATTGTCATTCAAAATGTGACAGTGTTGGAAGCTGAAAATTGGTCAGGGCTGGAAGGGGGTGAAAGTGTTTGGGATTGAGGGAGTTAAAGCATAATTTTTGTACCCTGTCTGAGTCATGTGTGAGTAACAGATTGAGTAGTAAGAATGGTAAATCCATAGCACTCATATAGACATCTTGCATGCTGAGTGTGTGGATGTGATAGTTTATATGTTATCTGTTCATCATTTCAAGGACTGTTCTTCACCGAGTTTGTTCTTCAGTTCTGTGTTTATCAGATATCTTCCTACTTCAGTGAATCTTGTTAGCTTTGTTTTCTGCCTCTTTACAAAATGTTCTGTTTGATCTTCCTCAATGCTGTACATCAGTACAAAACTATATAGCAGTAATATAAATGAACAATTCAAACAGTAAAAGGAAAAACATGTTAAGATAATGATTTGAATTATTGACACCCTCTTAGTAGAAAATATAAGTATTAGCACATTATGGCTTATGCACTGCTGTTCAGTGAATTACAAGAGGCTGATACAAAGTCAAACTAAGGTACTTACCCAGCTTGTGTTTACGAAAAACCCTTAGGCTTGATTTATACTTTTGCGTTGTACTGTGTTGCACTCTATGGTATAGTGGGTTGGGCTGACATTCACAACGAATGATACCTACCTACCTAGACTTTAGATTTTACCACATACAGCTATCAAAATACAATATTGTTTTTTGTGGGAATGGTTCTTATAATTCCTTAAATGGTGTTTATCTTGTACCAGCTCATACCTCTGTTCCTTCAATGTTTTACTGGATTATACTTGTCCACAGACATCTATACTCCCTTTTAGGTTTCTCTCTTAGGTTTCTCTCTTCAGTGCTTCATTACCAGTTGATTCTTGTATTTTCCTGCTATCTTCATCTGTCTTATACACTATCCATTTATCTCCATAGTATGTAGAAAAGTGAAGTAATGTTCATTTGCCATCACTTCATTAGTGTCTGTACATGCCGTGCTTGCCACAAGTGTCACTCTCATTGCTACGCTTGATGAAACCAACTTGCAGCCAGGAATTCAATTATGCTTCAAAAGAATAGTGCACGTCATTTCCGACAACTATTGTTTGCTGTTTATATAGCCGTCATTTTCCTGTGCTGAAGTTATAAGGATTACAAGTAAAGGGTAAAACCCAAGTTACAAATGCCTATGACATTACATACACTTAGTGAAATGCATTATTGCTAAAATTAGATGTCTTCACAAGATATTTAATCAGTTTGCCGCCAGGTTATTAGAGTTTACAATATATATATATATATATATATATATATATATATATATATATATATACATATTTGTTGGTAACATTACAGCTCATTAAAACAATGCTTAATTTCTCAGGAAAGGAGATGACATTAAAACCAATTGCCTAATGTATACCTGCATGCCTTTGGTATGCCATAGAGAAAGGAAAGAAAACGTGAAAATAAATGATTGCTCATTGTGTAAAGATGGCTTTGGCAGATTTGTTGGTACCCCTAAAAAATTATATTTACTGTATATAATAAATAGAGATGGGCCGAACACACCCCTGTTTGGTTCGCAGCAGAACTCACGAACAGGGGGAAAGTTCTGACCCGACCCGCAAACCCCCTTGAAGTCCACGACAGCTGAACAGGAAAAAGGTGCCCATTATGAAGGCTTAAATTGCAAGTAATTGGCCATAAAAGGGGTATGGGGGTCCGGGTACTACCCTGGGGGACATGTATTAGTGCAAACATTTTTTTTTAAAGGAGCAGCGATTTTAAATCTATTGTTTTTTTTTTTTTTGAGTTCATTCACAAACTTTTCTTCTAAGCATTACATACTCACATATTGTGTGTAATATGTCCACCTGTGTCAGATTTCATCGGAAAGAATAACTTATATTATTCACTGCAGGCGGTTTCCATCTTCATTGTGGGCATTTGAAGCCCACAAGCATTTATTTCCTGGATGTGGTGAATGCTGTGCTCCCAGCATTCACCGCTCGTTCCCGCACATGCTCAGTGGCATCCTGGGAAGCCTGAGACTAGCTCCCAGGAGTCTGGGAGAGGCTAGAAACACGCCTACTCCCACGGGAGGAGAACCAGGAAGTGCAAAGAAGAATAGAAAAATAAAAGGTAATTACGGCGATTTAAATTTTTTTAAATGGCATGTCAGCATCTAGGCAAGGAAGAGAATACATACAGATATTGTTCAAAATTTGGGTGGAACTCCGCTTTAATGATGTTTAAAGTGCAGCAATAAAAATGAAAAATTCCTTTAAATATAAAAAAACACTTGGCAGTCATTGTCGGCTGACCGCCAAATGCCTCCTCTGCCATTTGACAGTTCTTATATAGGTAAGGGTAGGGTCACCTGGCGACATTACCTGGTGGCGCCGCACCCTTGTGACATCACTGACTCAGCATGCACCAGTCCATGACATCTCAAGGGGGGTGGTGCCACCAGGTGACGTCGCAATGGTGACTCCGCCTTTACCCATAAAAGAACTGTCAAACGGCAAGCCAGCCATTCGTCAGTATACCTTCACGGCGGACGGAGCATTTTCTTTTTGTTCTTTTTTGAGTCTGGCGGTGCGGCGGAGGCATCATGATGATGGATCTACATTGAGGTACATTGTTTTTTTTCTTTTTTAATAAAGGAAATGTCAAAAACTGTGTCTGTTTTTATTACTTTTTGACACGTTTTTGGTGAATGGGTAGGGGTACTATGTACCCCATACTTATTCACATGGGGGGGCTGGTATCTGGGGACTCCCTTGTTAAAGGTGGCTCCCAGATTCCGATAAGCCCCCCGCCCGCACACCCCCACAACCACAGCCCATGGTTGTGGAAAGAGACCCTTGTCCCCATCAACATGGGGATAAGGTGCTTTGGGGTGGGGGGGCTGAGCCCCCTTCCCCAAAGAACCACCCACCATGTTGAGGGCCCCCCTCTCCTGACCTGTCAGGCTGCATGCTCGGATAAGCAGGGCTGCTGTTAGAAATCATGGGGCCCGAGAGGGGGATGACGTGAGACGTGGGACAACGTCTGACGGGGGAGGGAGGAGCCTGGGTGTGCTGACAGCCCAGCCGCGAGCTCAATGGGGAAGCTGCGGAGGGAACGAGAAGGGGGAGAGAGAAGCCGGAGCTAAGAACTAGCCCTGCTGGAAGCGCTCTGACCATCTGAGGTGCTGGAAACGCCTACCCACATTGTGGAGCATGAGGCGGGCACTGCAGCCCGGGAGGCGAGACACACTGTGCGGAACCGGCGTCCCCCCCTGGATCCCAGTCCATGGCGGCTCTGTGTTGGAGCAGGGAGGCTGAGTGCGGAAGAAAGGACGAATAAACTAACTGCTTCGCTATGGAAGGAGAAACTCCCTAGCCCCACTGAAAGGCTCCCTGTAAGTACAGCGTTGACACATAAAACCCCGGGAGAGAGAGGTAAAAGTGGTTACCTCATATTGTGAAGACCAAGATATGACTGCTTTCCTAGGAAGTGTATTAGCGGTAAGACGTTTCTCCATTCTGGCGGGGTGGTCCCATTGACAGTTCTCAGGAGTATGCTGCACAACCGAAGGGGGCTCAGGGGAGGATTGTTTAAACACCTATAATCTTGTTGATTTGCTGAACTTTTCATTTACTTTTAAATAACCTATGTGTTCTTGAATCACTGAAACTCGCTGCCAGTAGTACTATACCTGATTCTCTGCAGGTGGAAGTTGGAGGGGTCTGCAACATTTGCTGAACTTTTTGAATTATTTCTGAATTATTTATGAACTTCTCATTTATTGAAACCCGTTGTCAGTTGCACTTTACCTGATTTACCTACAGGGGGTGTCGGAGGGGTCTGCAATATTTGCTGATTTTTGAATTATTTTTGAATTATGAATTTTTGAATCTATGAAACTTGCTCTTAGTGGCACCATACCGGATTTCTCTGCATGGTGAAGTAGGAGGGGCCCGCAACATTTGCTGATCTTCTGAATTATTTCCGAATTATTTTTGAATTTTTTGAAACACTGAAACTGGCTGTCAATAGTGCTACGCCTGATTTCTCTGCAGGGGGAAGCCGGATGGGGTCTGTATAGTATAGGAGGCAAGGGCAGTCTGTGAATAGGACCCTGGTATAGAGGATTGTCCAGGTTTTTTCGGACTTGGCATCGGAGACACTGGCCAGAAGACGTTTGCTAAAACCCCTCTTAGATCAGATGAGGACACTGAATATAAAGTACAGTTGGGGCTTTCCTGCTTGCCTCCTCGGGTCTAAAGATGGGAAATCAGCCAGGCTAAGATTTCCTGATGAACTTGGGGACTTTTGTAAAAAACTAGACATGCAAGAAACACAGCTGCCAGAATGGTTTAATGTTTGGGGTGAGGGGGGGTTATGGGATCTGGTTAAAAATTGAGTACGCCAGTAAAACGACGGGTGGGGCTGGGGGGGGTGGAGGGATGGGTGAATATAACTAGGAAAGGTTAAGTGGATTTGGAAGGGGTGCACGGTGGGTGACCGGCCAACTTCTCCCAAAACCCACCCTGTAATGGACGTAGAGGCACACCGAGAGCTTGACCTCTGGAGTTGGAGACCTTCTGAGGCACATGAGTTGTCGTGTTCTTTGAGGGTCTATGGGCCTGATTGGGGCTGGGGGGAGGGGGGGGAGGGGATGTAGAGGAGGAGGGGGGATGGGTGGAACAGGGGGGATGGGGAGGGGGGATACCTCTGCTACATTGCTTGTAAACACACTTAAAATTAGCTATAGATCAAAAAGGAATGACAACAATTAATTTTATGACCTATAACGTCAGGGGACTGAATATTCCAAGTAAGAAACACATGATAATGAAAGAGCTCAAACGGTACGGGGTGGAAGTGGTTTCTCTTCAAGAGACACATATTTCACACGAGTTAAAAGGCAAACTGTCATCCAGGGACTTTCCTTTATGATTTTATGGGGATACAGTCACTAAAAGAGCAAGGGGGGTAGCAATTGGATTCGCGAACGGAATCCGTTTCGTACTGGAAGATAGGCTAACCGACCCTGAGGGTAGATTCCTGTTTTTAAAAGGGAGATTAGGTGATGAGGAATTTACATTGGCAAACGTTTACGTCCCCAATAAAAATATGATGAAATATCTTAAAGGTATCTTGGCAAAACTGGGAGATTTCAGGAAAGGACATACGATTATGATGGGAGATTTGAACTTTTGTATGACACCTGGTCTGGACAGTGGGACCCGTGCACGGGAGACTACTTGCGTTCAACTGAAAGAGGTTAAACAAAAACTGTACACCAGCCAAATGGTTGACATTTGGAGGATTCAACACCCTAAAACACAAGATTTTACGTTTTACTTCCCCGTGCACGGGTCCTACTCCAGGATAGATTACATTTTTGTAGAACATAGGGATATAGATAAGGTGTTGGAGTCTAAGATTGAAATCTCTACGTTATCGGATCATGCCCCGTTGAGGGTGAAAATGTCAGCACCAGGGAATGTAGGCCAGCGGGCCGGATGGCGTTTGAATGAAGAGCCGATTCGAGATAAGGAAGGCTCTGCATTGGTCGCAAGGGAACTTGAAAACTATTTTTCATACAATGACACAGGAGAAGTTACGGGGTCTGCCTTGTGGGAGGCTCATAAGGCCTATATCAGGGGGATCTTGATAGAGCTAGGGTCATGAAAAAAAAAGGAGAGAACTGAGAAAATATGTACACTCATGAATGAACTAGGTAAAGCTAAACAAGATCATAAAAAACATCCGGCCCGCCCTCAAGAGTTATATCAAAAGGTAATAAACAAAAGAACTGAGTTAAAGGAATTATTAGACCATGAAACTAAGATGGTCTTGAATAGGACTGCAAGGGATAGATATAAGTGGGGAAAAAAACCTAGTAAATATCTAACAAAAATTTTACAAAAGAAAAAAGCCATCAATTACATAGAGAAAATTCAAACTAAGGATAGCAACATGGTTTATTCGCCTAAAGGAATTGCAGAAATATTTAGAACTTATTACCAAGAATTATACTCAGTACAGCAACAGGAAGTTCGGCCCGGGGAAAAGAATAGAAAAATAATTAATTTTCCTAAGAATGCAGGACTCCCGAAAATAAGCAAAGAGGCCGGGAATGCGCTGGAGGCCCCGATCTCTGAGGAAGAAATAGGGAAGGCCCTGTCAGAGTCGACACCGGGGAAGAGCCCGAGGCTGGATGGATTTACAATATCTTATTATAAAAAATTTAAAACAATCCTGGTCCCAAGGCTTTGTCATTATATATATGGGTGTTGAGCATAAAATCAGCAAGGAGGTCTTGTCAGCTGCTATTACTGTCATCCTAAAAGAAGCAAAGGAGGAAACGTTGTGTTCTAGTTACAGGCAATTTCATTACTTAACACGGACATAAAACTCTTTGCCAAAGTCTTGGCTGGGAGGTTGAAGGGACTAATGAACACACTAGTAAACCCGGACCGGGTTGGTTTCACCCCTAAACAGGAAGGGAGGGATAATGGGGTAAAAACTGTACTCCTGCTCCAAATGATAAAAGAAAGGGGACCCCCAGGACTGTCAATTGATGCCGAAAAGGCCTTCGACAGGGTAGACTGGGGGTTCATGATCCAGACTCTAGAGACAATGGGCATCGGCCCAAGAATGATCGGTTGGATTAAATTATTGTACCATCCTCCAATCGCATCAATAAAAATAAACGGTCTAATGTCTCTCCCTTTCGAGATGAAAAATGGGACGAGGCAGGGGTGTCCCCTGTCCCCAATGCTATTTGTCCTATCCCTGGAACCATTTCTGGCCACGATTCGCAACGATTCTAGTATATCTGGATTTAAGCTGGGAAAGGAAGAGCACAAACTCTCCGCTTTTGCAGACGACATACTGTTGTATGTCACAAACCCCCGGAATACAATGCGTAACCTAACAAATACCTTGAAACAATATAGGGAAATCTCCAACTTTAAAATAAATTTAGCAAAATCTGAGATATTAAATATTAATATAAGCCAGAAAGAAGTAAGAGTTCTAAAAAACGAGTTTAAATTTACCTGGACAAAAGAATTAAAATACCTAGGAATTAAACTAGCAAATACAAGGGAGCAGATTTATAAAAAAAATTATATCCCCCTACTTGACGAAGTTAGGTCTGATTGTAAAAAACTCCTCGGAACGTCACTATCTTGGTTGGGATGAATTAACTGCATAAAAATGATGATCCTCCCTAAGGTCATGTATAGATTCCAGATGGTGCCAGTACCCTCCCCAACAATACTTGAGAAAAATAAAAATGTTGCTATCGAATTTAATTTGGAAACATAAAAAAACGAGAGTTTCCTTTGATACGTTGAAACAGGGGAAAAGGAAGGGAGGCCTAGCGGTCCCAGACATTCCAACCTACTATAAAGCCGTTGTGTTGTCCAGAGCGGTAGAATGGGCCAAAGAAAATAATGAGAAAAAATGGGTTAGTATAGAGAAAACACTAAGTAAAGCACAATTGGGTAGTATTATTTGGAACCCCCCACAACACAGAAGATTAGATGAAAACACTGATACACTGACACTCAATGGTAAATATAATTCACCTCTAATTACATTGAAAGACAATGAATATTTTCCACCAGTAATGAAGAGCATTGGAGGAGTTTGGTTAAAAAAGGACATCACACAATTAAGGGATATAGTAAAAAAGGGAAAAATGATTCCTACACAGGATTTGATGCACAATAATCTTGCACGGGGGATGGTAGAACTGCGGTCTCTCCAGTCGAGTCACTTTTTTAAAAACTTACCTCAACCTATTAGATCTAGAGACGACCTCTCCATATTTGAACGACTGCTCGTTGAAGAGGTTAGGAGAAATACTATTTCAAAAATGTACAAAGTATTACTGAGGGCGGACGAACCGGAGACACCGCCATTCATAATAAATGGGAGAGGGAACTGGGCACATTGCAAGATAGGAAGCTCATTGGAAAAATCTTTAACCTTGCTCATGCCTCGGCAGTGGACAGCAGAACAGCAGAGATGAACTACAAGTGTCTTGTAAGGTGGTACGCTACCCCAGATAAAATAAGCAAATTTCAGTGTAATACATCAGTAGAATGCTGGAGAAGATGTAAGAGGTGGGCACCATGACACATTTGTGGTGGGATTGCCCCAAAATTAGGGAATTCTGGAAAAAGATTTTGCAATTGACCAAAGAGATTACAAATAAAGAAGTAGTGGAAGACCCATGGGTGGTTCTGTTCCACGGCGGGGCGGGTGACATAAAGCAGTATAAAAAGTCCCTGACCCCTCACCTCTTAAATGCCGCTAAGAGACTCATACCCAAGTATTGGCAAAAAAAGGAAGCACCTTCAATGTGGGAGTGGATAGATATGGTCGAGGAAACATATATCATGGAATGCTGGGGAAGCACTATGAAGGAGGAGACTAACAGAGCTACGGCAAAATGGGAGAGATTGATAGTTTTTAAAAAGACATGGAGTTATGCCCAGGAATTGAGATTGTAGATCCTGGGCATGGAGTCAAATGGTCTTGGCTTTAACCTTGCGACCGGATGGATAGTAGAGGTGGGAAGGGGTTAATGGGGTAGGGGTAAGGGGGATGTTGGGTATTGTGTCTTCTTTGTTCTGTTGAAAACTGTAGGAAAAATGTTGTCACTTTTAAAACTGCCATGATGATGTGACAATTATTGGGACGGGAAAGATGATCGGCAAAGCTGATTTAAGTCCCTTATTGCTGTCTGCTGAAGTGGCAAAAAAAAAGAAAAAAAAAAGAAATCATGGGGCCCCGTACAACCTACCTGACAGGGCCCCCCAGGCTCATCCTGAAACCATTCCCCTGTGTGTCTGCAGCAACTGCCAGCAGGAGAAGAGAGGGGGGAAACTGGCAGCACTGCAGGGGAAGGGGGCACACGGGGGACCCGAACAGCAAGGGAGTGGGGACACAAATATTAGAACTAAGGATTGGTTTCTTCAATAGGGCAGCACAGCCTTTTCAGCAGCCTTGCAGATAAGGGTCTGTTTTGAATTTTGAGGGGGACCCCATGCCTTTTTTTTGGTGTAGTGTCTGGTATAGACTGCGGGGGGGGCCCTCGCAGTTTTTTTTTACTATTTTTTGTACCGGCAACTGTTTTTTTTATTCAGATGTCAGCTGGGAAGTCCATTGACAACTGCTGACTCATCATTTGCTAAGGATACCGTGGCCGGCTTGCCGGCGCCGCTCCTTAACAGCCAGCTTTTACTGAGACCTGATTGGGCAAAGTTTTGCATGCATCCTGCAAATTCGGGTGTTCGGGTCGAACTGTTCGCCCAGCTCTAATTATAAATAATATTATCATAGTAATATTTTAATCTTTTTTCTGTAATTAGTATCACACATGTTACTAAACTCATCTCTCCCAGCATTGGCAGACACCAGCAGAATCTTTTTCCTCACAACCACCATAAAAAAAGCTTATACAGTTTCACTGGAAGATAGGCCTCCCAATTTGAAGACAGGGAAGTCTGTTCCACATACGAACATAAAACAGGTCAAAGTATCTTTTCCTCATGAAATACGTTTATTAAATATGATAGTAAAAACATAACAGTGCTCACAAGAGAAACAACATGTGTTTATCAAGTAAATGCCAAACCCTTCTGGGTGTGTATCAGGGATAAGCCGAACACCCCCCAGTTTGGTTCGCACCAGAACATGCGAACAGGCAAAAGATTTGTTCAAACACACGAACACCATTAAAGTCTATGGGACTCGAACATGAATAATCAAAAGTGCTAATTTTAAAGGCTTATATGCAAGTTATTGTCATAAAAAGTGTTTGGGGACCTGGGTCCTGCCCCAGGGGACATGGATCAATGCAAAAAAAGTTTTAAAAATGGCCGTTTTTTTGGGAGCAGTGATTTTAATAATGCTTAAAGTGAAACAATAAAAGTGTAATATTCCTTTAAATTTCGTATCTGGGGGGTGTCTATAGTATGCCTGTAAAGGGGCGCGTGTTTCCCGTGTTTAGAACAGTTTGACAGCAAAATGACATTTCAAAGGAAAAAAAGTCATTTAAAAGTACTCGCGGCTACATGAATTGTTGGTCCGACAATACACATAAAAGTTCATTGATAAAAACGGCATGGGATTTCCCCACAGGGGAACCCCGAACCAAATTTTTTTTTTAAATGGCGTGGGGGTGCCCTCAGGTCTGGTATGGATATTAAGGGGAACCCCGCGCCAAAAAAAAAAGGCTAGGGGTCCCCCTCAAAATTACGTAACGGGTGACCCCGCCCCCTCTAAGGTCATGGGGAAAGCCTTGGGGGAGTCCCCGTCAAGACCCCATGCGTCAGAGGGGGGGCAGGATCATTGGGTGGCCCCACCCTCTGTTATTTAAGATCCGTCAGAAGATGAGAAGCATCACACAGCGGGAGCCTCCCATCATGGATGCGGAGCGGCCCGAGCATGAAGAAGGGAAGAAGACGCCGTGGAGGAAGATGCCAGATGAGAACACCAGAGCAAGAAGCAGAGGATCAGAGGAAGAAGAAGAAGATGATGGAGGAAGAAGCCGAAGGAAGATAGAAGATAGAGGAAAGAAGATAGAAGAAAGAAGATAGAAGATAGAAGAAAGAAGAAGCATTTAAATAAAGGAATTGTCAAAAACTGTCTCTTGTCATTTTTAACATTTTTGACACTTTTTTTGTGAAATGGTAGGAAGTACCCACTTACCATTCCACACAGGTGGGGGGTCGGGATCTGGGGGCCCCCTTGTTAAAGGGGGCTTCCAGATTCCGATAAGCCCCCAGCCCTCAGACCCCCACAACCACCGGGCAAGGGTTGTGGGGATGAGGCCATTGTCCTCATCAACATGGGGACAAGGTGCTTTGGGGGGGACCCCCCAAAGCACCCTCCCAATTTTGAGGGCATGTGGCCTGGTACGGTTAAGGAGGGGGGGCGCTCTCTCGTCCCCCCTCTTTTCCTGCGGCCTGCCAGGTTGCGTGCTTGGATAAGGGTCTGGTATGGATTTTTGGGGGGACCCCACGCCATTTTTTTTTTTTTTGCCGCGGGGTTCCCCTTAAAATCCATACCAGACCTGCAGGGTCTGGTATGGATTTTGAGGGGGACCCCCACGCCTTTTTTTTTTTTTGCCGCGGGGTTCCCCTTAATATCCATACCAGACCTGAAGGGCCTGGTATGGAATTTAGAGGAACCCCCATGCCATTTTTAAAAAAAATTTTGGTTCAGGGTTCCCCTGTGGGGAAATCCCATGTCGTTTTTATCACCGCGAGTACTTTTAAATTACTTTTTTTCCTTTGAAATTTCATTTTGCAGTCAGACTGTTCTAAACATGGGAAACATGCGCCCCTTTACAGGCATACTATAGACACCCCCCAGGTACGAAATTTAAAGGAATATTACACTTTTATTGTTTTACTTTAAGCATTATTAAAATCACTGCTCCCGAAAAAAACGGCCGTTTTTAAAAAAAATTTTTGCATTGATCCATGTTCCCTGGGGCAGGACCCAGGTCCCCAAACACTTTTTATGACAATACCATGCAATACCATGCATATAAGCCTTTAAAATTAGCACTTTTGATTTCTCCTATAGACTTTTAAAGGGTGTTCCGCGGCTTTCAAATTTGCCGCGAACACCCCAAATTGTTCGCTGTTCGGCGAACTTGTGAACAGCCGTGGTTCAAGACGAACATGAGTTCGACACGAACTCAAAGCTCATCCCTAGTGTGTATGACTCAGTAGCTGTATCTCCATCTCCAACAATGCTGGAAGCAGCCACCGTTGTGTAATACATGCAGAGATGGCTCAGTATGAAGGAAGTTGTCCCTGTAACCGCACATCCATATCATCCCAGGGTATGGTAGTAAGTGGCAACCTCAGCCTGGACTCCAGAGCGTGGTCTGGCTGAAGTTCAGGCTGAGGCTGCCACCTACCAACATTCCTTGGGATGATATGGATGTGTGGTCACAGGGACATCTTTCTTCATACTGAGTTATCTTAGGAGCTAGGATGGGCTTCCCCTCGACCAGCACTCCCAGCGGTGGATGTTTAGGATTGATACCCCCTTTAGTGAGCCTGAGCAGCAGACAATACAGGTCTCTTGGGCCGCATGCAGAGATGGCTAACACATTTCTTGACCTATGCCCTCTTCTTCAAAACTTAAAGGAAGGATAGCACATAATCAAGTTGCCAATCAGGAGCAGGTGTGGTCTTTGTCTGTGGAAATACCCCCATGTTCATGGGAGTGCAGTCAACTTCCCTGAATGTTGTTGCAAGAGGAAATATGATTTAACAGATTCACAAAGGGATAGAGTAAATGTTAGGCAAAGAGCCAAGGAAATCTACCAAAAAGACTGATAGTGGCCTTAAGACCCAAAAGGACTCCACTGTTGAGAGGAAAACAAGCTTGCAAATAAAAGAATACTATACCTACTGTGAAACATGGTTCAGTTATGTTTTGGGGCTTATTTTCTACATCTGGCATGGGTTGCATTGAATTTGTACTGGGCACAATGAATTCTGAAGTAACACATACTGCCCAGTGTCAGAAAGCACTAGACTATCCAACAGAATAATTACCCAGAACACACAGTTAAAAGCATTCAAGAATGGCTACGAAGAAAACATTGGACTATTCTGAAGTAGCGTTCCATGAGCCCTGATCTGAAACTTATCAGACATCTATGGAAAGTGATGAAACATGCAGTCTGGAGAAGGTGCCCTTCAAATTTAAGGCAACTGGAACAGTTTGTCTAATAAGAGTGGTTCAAACTACTTGTTGGCAGGTGCAGAAGTCTCATTGAGAGCTACAGAAATGTGCTTGTTTGCAGTAACTGCCTCTAATGCTGTGTACACACAACCAGACTTTTTTCGACCGGAGTGGTCCCACGGAACAAATCTGTCAGGCAATCTGATCGTGTGTGGGCTTCATCGGACCTTCAGTGGACTTTTTCTTTTGAAAGTCAGACGGACTTTAGATTTGAAACATGTTTCAAATCTTTCCGAGAGTCCTGTCGAAAAATCCGTTCGTCTGTATGCTAGTCCGACGGACAAAAAAGGACACAAGGGCAGCTATTGGCTACTGGCTATGAACTTCCTCTTTCTAGTCCCTTCGTACGTCATCACGTTCAAACGAACGGACTTTGGAACGGACTTTAGTCCGTTTGTGTGTGGCCAAGTCCGGTCCTTCGAAAGTCCATCGTAACTCTGTCGAAAGTCTGTCGGAAAGACTGTCGAACCTTTGATGCTGAAAAGTCCGGTCATGTGTACACGGCATAAAGCCCCATTTATTTGACAATCTTGCTCGTGTTTCGTGCTTAAGGGTTTTTTTGGCCATTGGAAAGCTAGTAGGCAAAAAAACACATTATGCTCACTGTTCATGCATTTTTCAGGACCTCCAATTGAAGTCTATTGGGACAACTCTTCTCCAAAAGAAGCTCATGTATTTTTTCCAAACTACAATACCTCACAAAAGTGAGTACACCCCTCACATTTTTGTAAATATTTTATTATATCTTTTCATCTGACAACACTGAAGAAATGACACTTTGCTACAATGTAAAGTAGTAAGTGTACAGCTTGTATGTGTACAGTGTAAATTTGCTGTCCCCTCAAAATAACTCAACACACAGCCATTAATGTCTAAACCGCTGGCAACAAAAGTGAGTACACCCCTAAGTGAAAATGTCCAAATTGGGCCCAATTAGCCATTTCCCTCCCCGGTGTCATGTGACTCGTTATTGTTACAAGGTCTCAGGTGTGAATGGGGAGCAGGTGTGTTAAATTTGGTGTTATGGCTCTCACTCTCTCATACTGGTCACTGGAAGTTCAACATGGCACCTCATGGCAAAGAACTTTCTGAGGATCTGAAAAAAAAGAATTGTTGCTCTACATAAAGATGGTCTAGGCCAGGGATATGCAATTAGCGGACCTCCAGCTGTTGCAGAACTACAAGACCCATGAGGCATAGCAAGACTCTGACAGCCACAAACATGACACCCAGAGACAGAGGCATGATGGAACTTGTAGTTTTTCAACAGCTGGAGGTCCGCTAATTGCATTTCCCTGGTCTAGGCTATAAAAAGATTGCCCTGAAAGACCCTGAAACTGAGATACTGAGATACAGCACGTTGGCCAAGACCATACAGCGGTTTAACAGGACAGGTTTCACTCAGAACAGGCCTCATCATGGTCCACCAAAGAAGTTGAGTGCACGTGCTTAGCATCATATCCAGAGGTTGTCTTTGGGAAATAGATGTATGAGTGCTGCCAGCATTGCTGCAGAGGTTGAAGGGGTGGGGGGTCAGCCTGTCAGTGCTCAGACCATACGCCGCACACTGCATCAAATTGGTCTGCAGACAAATTGGTCTGTCGTCCCAGAAGGAAGCCTCTTCTAAAGATGATGCACAAGAAAGTTTGCTGAAGACAAGCAGACTAAGGACATGGATTACTGGAACCATGTCCTGTGGTCTGATGAGACCAAGATAAACTTATTTGGTTCAGATGGTGTCAAGCATGTTTGGCAGCAACCAGGTGAGTACAAAGACAAGTGTGTCTTGTCTACAGTCAAGCATGGTGGTGGGAGTGTCATGGTCTGGGACTGCATGAGTGCTGCCAGTACTGGGGAGCTACAGTTCATCGAGGGAACCATGAATGCCAACATATATTGTGACATACTGAAGCCAAGCATGATCCCCTCCCTTTGGAGACTTGATGACAACCCCAAACACACCTCCAAGACGACCACTGCCTTGCTAAAGAAGATGACGGTAAAGGAGATGGACTGGCCAAGTATGTTTCCAGACCTAAACCCTATTAAGCATCTGTGGGGTATTCTCAAACAGAAGGTGGAGGAGAGCAAGGTCTCTAACATCCACCAGCTTCGTGATGTCGTCATGGAGGAGTGGAAGAGGATTTCAGTGGCAACCTGTGAATCTCTGGTGAACTCCATGCCCAAGAGGTTTAAGGCAGCGCTGGAAAATAACGGTGGCCACACAAAATATTGACACTTTGGGCCCAATTTGGACATTTACACTTAGAGGTGTACTCACTTTTGTTGCCAGCGGTTTAGACATTAATGGCTGGGTGTTGAGTTATTTTGAGGGGAGAGCAAATTTACGCTATTATACAAGCTGTACACTCACTACTTTACATTGTTGCAAAGTGTTATTTCTTCAGTGTTGTCACATGAAAAGATATAATAAAATATTTACAAAAATGTGAGAGGTGTACTCACTTTTATGAGATACTGTATGAGCTTCAAGCTTTAAGTGACACTATAGTGTCAAGCTTCAAGTGACACTATTCTTATGTGTAAATGGCCACAAATTAATATAATGGAAACCAGGGGTGTTGCTAGGTGGCAAAAAGACCAGGGGCTTCAGCCCAAAGTCAGAGCACTGGGGGGGGGGGGGGGTGATGGGGCGGTGGGTGCTGGAGGTTGTATGGAGGGGGTGTTACCTACCTGACATGCACTGACCTACCTGACATACACTGACCTACCTGACACACACTGACCTACCTATCTGACATACACTGACCTATCTATCTGACATACACTGACCTATCTGGCTGACATACACTGACCTATCTCGCTGACATACACTGACCTACCTGACACACACTGACCTACCTGGCTGACATACACTGGCCTACCTGACACACACTGACCTATCTGACATGCATTGACCTACCTGGCTGACATTCACTGACCTACATGACATACCTGACACGTACTAACCTACCTGACACGCACTCACCTACCTGACATACACTGACCTACCTGACACACACTGACCTACCTATCTGACATACACTGACCTATCTGGCTGACATACACTGACCTATCTGGCTGACATACACTGACCTACCTGAGATACACTGACCTATCTGGCTGACATACACTGACCTATCTGGCTGACATACACTGACCTACCCGAGATACACTGACCTATCTGACACACACTGACCTATCTATCTGACATACACTGACCTATCTGGCTGACATACACCGACCTATCTCGCTGACATACACTGACCTACCTGACACACACTGACCTACCTGGCTGACATACACTGGCCTACCTGACACACACTGACCTATCTGACATGCATTGACCTACCCGGCTGACATTCACTGACCTACATGACATACCTGACACGTACTAACCTACCTGACACGCACTCACCTACCTGACATACACTGACCTACCTGACACACACTGACCTACCTATCTGACATACACTGACCTATCTGGCTGAAATACACTGACCTATCTGGCTGACATACACTGACCTACCTGAGATACACTGACCTATCTGGCTGACATACACTGACCTATCTGGCTGACATACACTGACCTACCTGAGATACACTGACCTATCTGGCTGACATACACTGACCTATCTGGCTGACATACACTGACCTACATGAGATACACTGACCTACATGACATACACTGACCTACCTGACAGACACTGACCTACCTGACATACACTGACCCACCTATCTGACCTACCTGACACACACTGACCTACCTAACACACACTGACCTACCTATTTGACCTACCTGACACACACTGATCTACCTATCTGACCTGCCTGACACACACTGACCTACCTATCTGACATACACTGACCCACACTGACCTACCTGACATGCACTGACCTACCTGCCTTTGCCCCCTTAAAGCCTAAGTTTATTTATTTAAAATTAGCCAAGGGGCAGTCAAATGAAGTCACTGTGCCATCAATTGCAGCCACTGTGCCCCATCAAATGCAGCCACTGTGCCCGCCAAATGCAGATACTGTGCCCCGTCAAATGAAGCCACTGTGCCATCAATTGCAACCACTGTGCCTGTCAAATGCAGCCACTGTGCCCCATCAAATGAAGCCATTGTGCCCATCAATTGCAGCCACTGTGCCCCGTCAAATGAAACCACTGTGCCATCAATTTCAGCCATTGTGCCTGTCAAATGAAGCCGCTGTGCCATCAAATGCAGCCACTGTGCCAGTTAAATGCAGGCACTGTGCCCCATCAAACGCAGCCACTGTGCCCGTCAGATGAAGCCAGTGTGTCTGTCAATTGCAGCCACTGTTCCCGTCAAATGAAGCCACTGTGCCTGTCAATTGAAGCCACTGTGCCCGTCAAATGAAGCCGCTGTTCCCGTCAAAAGAGAGAAGAGAGAGAATAGAGACAGAGAAGGAGAGAAGAGAGAAGAGAGAGAAGAGAGAGAGAAGGAGAGAAGGAGAGAAGAGTGAAAAGGAGAGAAGAGAGAAGAGAGAGAAAGAGAGAAGAGAGAGAAGAAAGAGAGGGAAAAGAGAGAGAGAGAAAGCGAGAGAGAGTGAGAGGGAGAGAGAGAGAGGAGAGAGAGAAACATGAGACAGAGCGAGAGTGACACCTTTTTTTCCTTTAATCTTCATTCTGTCCCACTCCCAGTCACAGCCACCATGACCGTTATTCAGCGTGACTCTGGAGGTTGAGGGAGAAGGGGGTGTTGCCACGCTGGCATTCTCCTGATCCCCTTCTGCTTTCCTCAGGCCGGGCGGCATATCACTCCGCCTGTCAGTCAGTGCAGTGGGCGGTGCCGCAATGGCCAAATCACACAGGTAAACTGCGACTGCTGCCGCTGCTGTCTTGGCTATTTTCTCTCCCTTTCTCTTCACTGCAGGATAGGGTTGCCACCTTTTCTTTAAGCCAAACCCAAACACTTTAGAGGTGCATGACAAAAATTTTTGGGAAAAAAGCTGAATGGCAAACATTAGCACAACACATTTTGGAATGGATTTACACCTTTATTCATACATTATTATATGTGTATGGCGACTGCACAGTATAAGTTCAAATAAGATTGGAGTGTATTAATACTTAGATTATCCTTTGCAGTTTCCACCATCATTCACAATTCTTTTTTCACATTTAAATTAATATACACTACAGAATTGTAAAGACCTGGGACACCCTTGGGTGCACTAAGGAGAGCAATAATGCGGGACGCTTTATTGGTCAGTGTTACCCCCCATAATACAGGGGTCAGTGTTACCCCTCTATAATTTAGGGGCCCCCATTAGATCAGAGTCCCCTTTTATCAGTGCTCCTCTTAGAGACTAGGGATGAGCCCGATGTTCAATGTAAGTTCAACTCGAACATCGGGTGTTTGCCTGTTTGCCGCAGAACACATGGAGGCAGGCCTTTTTTATTTATTTTTTCGGTCCGTCGGTGGAGCGAGAGAAGATGAATGGACTTTTTAATAAAGGACTTGTCCCAAGATGTGTCTTAACATTTTCTAACATTTTGACACTTTTTTACCATTTCAAACGGGGGGGCGGGATCTGGGGGTACCCTTGTTACAGTGGGCTTCCAGATTCCGATAAGCCCCCCCACCCACAGACCCCCACAACCACCGGGAAAGGGTTGTGCGGATGAGGCCCTTGTCCCCATCAACATGGGGACAAGGTGCTTTGGGGGCTACCCCAAAGCACCCGCCCCATGTTGAGGGCATGTGGCCTGGTACACTCTCTCACCCCCCCTCTTTTCCTGTGGCCTGCCAGGTTGCAGTGCTTGGATAAGGGTCTGGTATGGATTTTAAGAGGGACCCCTATGCCATTTTTTTAAAATAAAATTGGCTCAGGGTTCCCCTTAATATCTATACCTGAACTGAAGGGCCTGGTAAGGAATTTTTTTTTTTAATTTTGGTTCGGGGTTCCCCTTAATATTCATACCAAACCCAAAGGTCCTGGTAATGGACTGGGGGGATCCCATGCCATTTTTTAAAATGACTTTTATCTGTATTGCTGGGACTCGACAATTCATTATGTGGAATTCCCTTACACAGACGGTGGTCTCAGTGGGGGGCATTGATAGTTTCAAGAAACTATTAGATAAGCACCTGAACGACCGCAACATACAGGGATATACAATGTAATACTGACATAAAATCACACACATAGGTTGGACTTGAAGGACTTGTGTCTTTTTTCAACCTCACCTACTATGTAACTATGTAATTACTGTATGTAAGATTGTGTATCAAATTCCCATCTTTTTCCATGCTATTTTCATTTGTTTTTATGCTTAAAATTTTCTGTTAAAGCAAAAGAAAAGTCTGAATTGTATTAAGAGTGAATTCAATGATAGATGTGAATTGCTTTGCTGAATTTCACTTTTTTTAATAAAAAATCATGGGTTCTTCTTTTGTAGAAGGGTACCAAAAATGTTCAATTTCTGTATACATAGTACAGAAAGCTTATTTTTGCTTTTAAGAAAATTTCTAGTAGGTCATTTATGAAGAGATGCAACTGGATGAAGTGCTGTGCATCAAATCACATGACTATAGGATGTAATGTTTTATGCCCCGTACACACGGTCGGACATTGATCGGACATTCCGACAACAAAATCCTAGGATTTTTTCCGACGGATGTTGGCTCAAACTTGCATACACACGGTCACACAAAGTTGTCGGAAAATCCGATCATTCTGAATGCGGTGACGTAAAACACGTACGCCGGGACTATAAACGGGGCAGTAGCCAATAGCTTTCATCTCTTTATTTATTCTGAGCATGCATGGCACTTTGTGCGTCGGATTTGTGTACACACGATCGGAAATTCCAACAACGGATTTTGTTATCGGAAAATTTTATAGCCTGCTCTCAAACATTGTGTGTTGGAAAATCCGATGGAAAAGTCCGATGGACCCCACACACGGTCGGAATTTCCAACAACACGCTCCGATCGCACATTTTCCATCGTAAAATCCGACCGTGTGCACGGGGCATAACTGTGAGTTTTGACATATCCTTCTTTCTCTGTAAGGCCATTTCACATTAACAAGTGAGTTTATATTGCTAACTATTGCACAATTACCTACTTAATTACAGAGCTACTAGCAAAGTGGACAAAAGCACAGTTGTGGTGAATGTTGGGGCATTCATTGGTTCCATGGCAGCAAGTGCAGGGGTGGGCATCAGCGTAGTCTTAAGTGAAGTGAGGGTATGGGAGAGAGGTGCTGTCAGGGACATGTTGGCCATAGCACAGCCGAAGCTCCTAGGCAGAGGTGGATAGGCATGCACAGACACTCTCCTGCAGGTGCCCGTCTTGCCGGGCATAGGCTAACGCCAAAGCGCATGTGCAAAAATATGATCACGCACAGGCGGATGCATATGCGCATGCACACACATCTTAGCCATTGATGCTGTCACCAAATGGCCTATATAAGGGCAACAGCTGTACTAGTGCATTGTCCTGCTCTGCATGGTGCCTGGGGACGCTGGTCCTCCATCCGCTGTGTGTCTGCATCTATGGTTCCTGCTGCCATCCGCTGCTTCAGCCATCCAGCCCAGCTCTGGTGACGTACCTGCTGCACACACCTCTGTGACCAGTGGAAGATCTTGCAGGCACTCTTACCCCACCCCCTGTAGCAACTCCAGTGGGCCTTGAGCCGGGGCTGTATGAGAGGTCTCCCTCTACTCTTCAGGCTCTGCCACAAGGTATGTGACAGGTGGTGGGTGCAGGGGGAGAGGGGGCATTCCTCCCCTGCACTCACCACCTCTCCTGTGACTGTTATACCCAAAGGGACAGTCGATGAACAACGCCATAGTAGCTGACTCATGTAGAGTGTCATATCCGCTGTTTGAGGACACATTTCGTTCTATTGGTAAGGTAGAGAGGAATGCCCACTTAGCCCAAATTGTCATTAACTCTGTATTCACTACCTTTACACCCAGAGAGCATAAAGTTTACAGGTAGATCTTTGTTTGCCCAAAGGAGTGTGCAATATCTTGCTTCCTTTTTGAGGCCTTTAACCAATTGTCATGGCAGTTGAACTGTGGAAGGAAACGCTGTGTTAGGAAGGTGGAGTTCTAAACTGGCAAAAAGCCTGGTACGGAGATGCATGCAAGGAACATTTTGTTTAAAGCCAAACATATACCAGGAGTCAATAATTCTACAGTAGATGCACTGTTGAGGGGTAGATTGAATGCATTTTACAAGCTCCTGTAGTGGCAACGCGGGTCAGTAAATATGGCCATAGTTTTTTTTTTTGTTTAATAAATTTTTATTGAAGAAAAATATAACAATGATATACATATATCTCCAGATAGAAAATTCTTTTAGTATCATAATACCATAGGTATCAGTACTCACAAGTTACAACAATTAGAAGTAAGCTAGTAATAAAATAATATCTCTAGAGTAATATAAAGAGTCATTGTGTTATCTAGTTAGAAAGAGATTTCTTATTGTGTGAGCACTTTAATTCAAACATAGTTGAGAAAAAACATTGTTTTGGTTTAGGAAGAATAAAGAATAAGAGAGAGTGATAGAGAATGAGTAAGAAAAGAGAGATGATAGGAGATAGAATAGATGAGAAAGGAAAGAAAAAAAAAAAAAAGGTAAGAGTAAAAGAAGGGATGGTAAAAGGACGGGAGGGGGGGGGGGGGGTGTTACTGGCATGCATGTCAATACACCGAAAAAAGAGATGAGTTATTAGAAATTATATATTAAATGGCTACGTTTAACTGATAGATTAAGGGGTCGTGTTATAAGGTCTTTATATGAAGGGGTGGATTGGAATTTTATCCAAGAATCCCAGATTAGAGAGTGTTTCTTGGAAGTACCTCTAATATTGTGGGTAATACTTTCCATAAGGTGTACGTTGTCCACCATTTGTAGCCAAGCTTTTATAGAGGGGGTTGTTGGCTGGCCCCATACAGTGGAAATTAAGGCTTTGGCAGTGTTCAACAGATGAGGAATAATTGAACGTTTATACGAACTTATGGGAGTTTTTGTAGCATGGAAAAGGATAGTCCATGGGTCATTGGATATATTGACACCAGAGATCTGTACAATTAGATCGCGAATGTCATCCCAATATGATCGAATAAGTGGGCAAAACCACCATATATGCGCATGAGTAGCTTTGTTCCCACAATTCCTCCAGCATAATGGGGAACTGGTGGGGAACATTTGGTGTAATTTAGCTGGGGTATAGTGCCATCTAGTGAGCAGTTTAAAGATATGGCCATAGTTATGTGTGTAGTAAGACTGATTTAGAATTTCAGCTAAGAATCATATTTCTTGTATTTCATGTTGAAGCTACTTGTGACTCCCCCATCACAGGAATCTGCTACATTCCTCTTTCTGTGCAAAAAGCTTGCTTGCTAACATCATTTAAGACAGATGAAGGAACCGCAAGAGCATACTGCAGAGAAACGAAAGTTTTGTATAAAGCTAAAAATATATATGGTTTGCAGAACTTGTCTGATTTTAGGATGCATAGGTTGATTTTTAAAAGGTTAGAATGTTTTTTATAACAGAAGTGTACCTCCTGTTCGCTTGTAACGCAATATGCTGAAAATTATATGTACACTGTATGAGATGTATTGGGCACTCTTGACATGTAGACACTAGTCGGGTCAGGAGTGTCCACTCTTTGTGGCCAAAAAGATGGAATAAATCTCCCATACCAGAGTTCTTTGTCCAACGTCATTTACCGATATTCTGCTACTTTATTTGGTGCATTTGGCCGTGAGGGGGGAATATCGGTGTGACCTGTTGAGGCAGGTGGCACTGTTTTCCACCAGACCTACAAGGAGTGGTTCGAGAGGCCAGCCCTGTGGGCTATATCGTAGTCTCAAAAGGCGCCTTCTAGAACTGATATCTAGGAGACTGTGCTGTGTCCCATTTGGTGACCTGCTGTGGACGACCTTGGTAGCGTCAAAAGGACCTGGGAATCTGAGAAATAGATAGCTGGAGCTCCAACGGGAACAGGTGAGAGTCTTTTTACTTTTGTTTTTGGATAACAGTCAGACAGCCAGCCAGCCTCTCGACGGATCGAGAGAAGGGAAGCCTGATCACCTTCCGAGAGAGATGTCCATTCAGATGATTGTGCATCTTTCGGACGAATCCTCAGTCAGTCAGTAATTTTTGGGTGGGAGTGTCTGGTATGATTAATGTGTGTATGAGACATCACTTTGTGGTGAGGTGACAGTTGTCCTCTTCTAAGTGCGTTTCCTGGCCGGGAGACCGCGCCCAGGCCACTGACCGAGGGAAGCGCTGTCTATGGTTCCTACTTGTGTCGAGGATTCAGACCCCTTACTGAATTCTCATCATTTACCCTACCCTCTGTGTCTGTCTTGGTAAGTCTTTTAGGTTACAAGTATGGGTGGGAAACGGTTGAATCTCCCCTACAATCCATGATCTCCAACTTTAGGAAAGGATTTCCTAAGAACTGCAATTTAAAACTTAGCCCTGAGAAATTGATAACATTGTGTGAGAAAGATTGGCCCTGCTATGGAGCGCGGTGGCTCCCACAGGGAACCTTTGACTTAGAGACCATTGACCGATTATTTGAGAATATTATGTCAGACTCACAGAAACATGACCAAGATGCACCTTCCAGGAGGACTGTTCGTTCGGATGAATGTGCATCCCTTGAATAAATCCTCAGCCAGTCAGTTAGGAGGAATATCCGTCCGGATGATTGTGCATCTCTCGGATAAATCCTCAGCTAGTCAGTCAGGAGGAATGTTCGTCCAGATGATTGTGCATTTTTCGGACAAATCCTCAGTCAGTCAGTCAGCTAGGAGAAAATGTCCATCTGGATGATTGTGCATCCTTTGGACAAATGGGAGGTAAAGACCTGCAGTGGATAGAAGCCACAAAAAGAGGAACAGTGCAGAATTATGGTTATGACAAGAGTAGTACCACTGACAAAACAAACAAAACACATATATTCCCAACCCGAAGAGACAGATCAGCCTCCCCCATATGTAGAGGAACGAACCTCAGATAGAGACAGGTCAGAACCATGTCCAAATGCCCCACCCAGTAGACAAGGGGACTCAAGTTGTTGTCCACCTACATCAGATTCAGCAAGTTTGTCAATGCCAAATCTCAGTAAATATACTCCGAACCGTAACACTCTGGGTATAGGCAGGACAGAAATAGGGAACTCAGTAGTAGTCAATGGGCTCCCCAATCAAGTGTCCACTTCCACTCCAAGAAATCCTGATGCAAATAGCCGGACCCTTGCTTTGTCTTTCAACATACCTCTGCAAATGCCCCTAAGAGAACAGGCGGTGGGGGAACATCGGACTCTAGTTTACACCCCTTTTACTATAACAGATTTACTGAACTGGAAGATTCATAACCCTGCCTACTCTGAGAAGCCCCAAGCCATCACAGATTTGCTCCGGTCAATAACTCAGACCCATAACCCCACTTGGTCGGACTGCCAGCAACTTTTATTGACCCTTTTTAATACTGAGGAGAGACACAGAATTAACCAAGCAGTGCAGAAATATAAAGTCAAAAGACCCTTCCTATTAGAAAGACTTTGTAGTTTTGGGGGGGGCATCAAGTCCAACATCAGTTCCTGTACATGCCGGATTCCCCTATTCCCTTGCTGGGCAGAGACTTACTTGCTAAACTCAGAGCACACATATACTTCCAATCTGACAGACAGGCTATCCTAAAATTGCCCCATCCCTTTGAAGCCTGCATACTGCAAGACATCCCGGGACTATGGGCAGAAGACAACCTACCAGTATTAGCCAGACACATTCCCCCAATCCTTATTGAATTAAAATCAGGAGCCACTCCAGTCAGCCTGAAACAGTACCCAGTCCCTCGAAAAGCCCTATTAGGAATACAAAAGTACTTAAACAAATTCTTACACTATGGAATTCTAAAAGTGATAAATAGACAATACTTTCGCGCCTTTGGTAGGGAATAAAAATTACAAAGTATAAATGAGTGAATTAGTGAGTGGAAAACACACACTCAAAAAGCCACAAATACAAGCTGCTCCCCTTAATTTGAATGAAACAATCAAATAGGTAATGGTGTGTAATAGGGGGCGCTAGAGACCTAACAAACAAATGTTTCTGCCGTTAAGTGCACTCATTAACCAAATCAGTCTCAGTGAATTGAGCGGTGCTGATTATGCTGAACTAGTGATAACACAAACACATGATTAAGTTACAAAAATATAAATGCAAAATACAATAAAAAATAGTAAATAAAGAATCCAGTGAAAAAAATTAGTGCAAGTGAAATGAATAGATCGTGATGTCTAATAGTCCCAATCCATTGAAGAAATCAGAGCAAAACAGTTGAAACCAACATCACAGCGGACACATGGATCCTCACAAGTGCAACAATTGGAGCGTTGATATAAAGGTTCCGTCACCCAAGAGGAAAAACACCTGAAGGTAATAGATATCTGCTTACCAGATACCAATGACTTCTTTAACTAAAAAGAAAGTCATTAGTGCTTGTACAGGATTGTGCCTGTTCACATGAAGGCTGGAAGGCTGGATGGTACTTTAGGCATTGAACCCTCCCGTCCCATTCGTTCAGGATAGAAATTATGAGAAACAAAAAGGAATCCTCATAGCGTAAAACCGTTTAATATATAAAATTAGAGAACAATAAAATAGCCAAATGGCCTCTTACATTGGACGGTGCCTACCCGGCACTGGGACTGCTCGCATGTCAGGGTGTGTAGAGTCAGGAACCCTTCGCATCACATCGCACATGCGGCGTGCGTTCCACTCCGTGCGTCTAGCTAACCAGCTAATCGGGAAGTAAGTGGGACGAATCTGGACATGTGACCACGTACCGCTCCGACGTACGTTTCGTTTGTGAACGTCATCAGGGAAGCGTACACTGGTCACTAAGCAACTCGTTTATATGGGAAATGCGGGCGGGTAAATTGGTATCATTACTCCGCCTTTATATCAATAAAGTTTAGTTGCTGAACACTGTGCACAGACCAACCAGTGGAAGCTCCCCCTGGTGGTTATATGTCACACTGCTCCAGGCAAGAAAAAATTTTATTAATTACATACCAAATCCGTACAACATTAAATGGCAGAAAAACAGTGGGAGATGTTGTATTAATAAATAATACTACATCAACTATCACAATATAGATGTTAATTAACTGATTCTATGGAAAGGACTAGAATTAGTCCCGTCATTCAGAGCAGTCTCAGTCTCGGTTTCACAATAACTGGTAAATGATAAGCATATTTAAACATAATTCCATTGAAACCACAAACTTATAATAATTAAAAAAACTTAAACTATACTTTATTAAAAATGATAACCACATAACCAGTATCATCAAGGTTCAGAGAGTGCATACTGTTATAATTGTGATTAATCATTTGTTAAAAAACAATTGAGGTCTATATCTATATTCATCCCATACGGTTGCATACTACGTAACTTGTAAAGCCAATATGTTTCATTTTTGGATACTGTCCTTTTCATATGAGTACCCCTCCAGTCCCTTGTTACTTTATCAATCCCATAAAACGTGCATAATGATGGATCGCTATTATGGTACATTTTGAAGTGTCTAGAGACACTATGGTTGGGGTAGCCATTTTTTATATTAGCAAGATGTTCACCAATTCTTACTTTAAGTTGACGTGTGGTTCTGCCCACGTACTGTAAGGAACAAGGGCATTCCAATACATAAGTCACGTGGTCAGAATCACATGTGATCAATGGTTTAATATTGAACTGTTGTTGGGTGACCACAGAATTAAATTTGGATTTCTTTTTCTTGGAGCCCGGTTTTCTTGTTATTTTGCATGCATTGCACCTAGTGCAGTAATAAAATCCCGATCCATCCAAGAACGTAGATGGTTTCTTGGGTGGATCCGGTACATTGGGGGCTAGTCGGTATTCCTGGAATACACCTCTACACCCAGTACAGAAACCCGAAACAGCTCACTGTCGTCCTGTTTAAGACCTCAGAGCGGTCAATCAGGCTGTAATGACCATGCACCCAGCGGTCACTAATGAACTGTTACAATTACTGTGGGAGGCAGGTTATAAGGTGTCCCGGAGAAAGGTGCAATTGTGCCAAGAGACTGTAAAGTACCTGGGATTAAGAATATCACAAGGACAGAGACAATTGGGAGAAGGCAGGAAAGAAGCTGTTTGTCAGATTCCCACCTGACTACCAGACGGCAAGTACGTGAATTCCTGGGGGCAGCAGGATTGTGCCGAATCTGGATACCAGACTTTGCCACAAAAGCCAGACCCCTCTATGAATCCACAAAGGGGGGAGAAAAGGAACCCTTTCCATGGGGAGAACAACAAAACAGAGCATTCCAAGACATTAAGGTCTCCCTAATGCAGGCTCCTACGCTAGGCCTGCCAGATAGCCAAAAAGTCTTCTATTTGTATGTCAGTGAAAAACAAGGAATAGCAGTAAGAGTCCTGACACAATACTTGGGGTCGTGGCAGCGCCCTGTAGCATACCTTTCAAAACAACTGGACACTGTAGCTCAGGGATGGTCATCCTGCTTGCGGGCCATCGCAGCAACAGCTCTCCTTGTGGCTGAAGCTGACAAGTTGTCATTAGGTCAGGAGACTTATGTCCGAGTCCCACACCAAGTACAGGCATTAATGGATTACAAGGGAAATCACTGGTTCACTAGCAATGCCAAGCTGCTGCTAATAAAGCAAACAGAATATTGGCATGCATTAAAAGGGGGATCAACTGCAGAGATAAAACGATAATTCTCCCGCTCTACAAGACTCTGGTCCGGCCGCACCTGGAGTATGCTGTCCAGTTCTGGGCACCAGTCCTCAGGAGGGACGTACTGGAAATGGAGCGAGTACAAAGAAGGGCAACAAAGCTAATAAAGGGTCTGGAGGATCTTAGTTATGAGGAAAGGTTGCGAGCACTGAACTTATTCTCTCTGGAGAAGAGACGCTTGAGAGGGGATATGATTTCAATTTACAAATACTGTACTGGTGACCCCACAATAGGGATAGAACTTTTTCGCAGAAGAGAGTTTAATAAGACTCGTGGCCACTCATTACAATTAGAAGAAAAGAGGTTTAACCTTAAACTACGTAGAGGGTTCTTTACTGTAAGAGCGGCAAGGATGTGGAATTCCCTTCCACAGGCGGTGGTCTCAGCGGGGAGCATTGATAGCTTCAAGAAACTATTAGATAATCACCTGAATGACCGCAATATACAGGGATATGTAATGTAATACTGACACATAATCACACACATAGGTTGGACTTGATGGACTTGTGTCTTTTTTCAACCTCACCTACTATGTAACTATGTAACTATGTAACTAACAGTCGACTGGTTAAATATCAAGCTATGCTGTGTGAAAATCCTCATATCCACTTAGAGACTGTAAACACTTTAAACCCAGCCACTCTGCTCCCCACCTCACAAGAATCCCTAACTCATGACTGTCTCCAGGTAATGGATATGAAAGCTGACCAGACTTGAAAGACAGCCCGCAAAAAAAAGGGAGGTATTGCCTGGATCAACCACCAGTAAATAATTCTTAGATTATTGATAGAATCAGAAATTCATCCGCATGTAGTTATTGGATGCAGTTTGGGTTGCCTTATTGAGCATACAGAAACAACTAGGAGAAAAAGGTTCCCCCAAAGAAGGCAAATCACCCAAACACAATCTGCAAAAACAATAAATTTATTGAACTACAAAACACCACACAAAAATAGAAATATTGGGCAAAAATAGGGAGTATAACATTGACCAAGTTAAAACAGATAACGTTATCATTAAAAACAACAGAGCCGCGGCCAAACATACCCCATACACACACCAATCACCGCAGCAGATTCCTACTATATTGGGTAATATCGTGTGAAATAAGTCCTTAATCAATCCAGATACTGGTAGTATGGCGGTATGAGGGTAAGGGTGGATGATATGATTGAATGATTAAAGCTTAGAAACTGATTCAATACATCATGAGAGTTATAACAGTCCAGGAACTAGACCCATATCACCGGTATAGCAGCAACAGTGACCGGCAGTAATTGCTGAAGGTTGTAGTGGACACAGGACATACAAATAAAGCAGCTATGTTTGGAGAAAGCAGCAGGGGGAGCAATAACAGCTCAGGCTGTACTATGAGCATAAACTGGAGTAATACTTCTCTCACCAAATCGATGGCTCAGCAGCTCCTGAGATCGTAGGCTCTACCCCCAGATGATAGCTGTAGATGTCAGTCCAACAGACACTTGCCGTCTGATAGGGGATGTCCCGCTATGTCAGCGCCTTCAGTTAGATGCTGTAAACTGGCCGTCAGCTGTTGGTTCCTGGTAAGGCATTCAAACACCATGAGCACGCGGCTCCGAGGTGACGTGCTGACGTCACGTGCTGACGCGTTTCACCAGCCAATTACCGCTGGTTTCCTCAGAGCAAAGGAGGGGTCCGTGAATGGAGGTTAAATAGGCTGGGTAATAGGGGATGTAATTACATCTAACAACCACCAGATGTCGTACACGTTTACCACTCATTGCAGACATTTCAGCAAAACAACATATCGCAATTGGCTTTACATGATCAGCTGTGATCTGTTGTGCATTATACTGCACTTCAAATGTACCACGTTACAGTTCAAAAAACATTTGGTGAAGGGAGGAGGTAAATAAGAGAGAGCAAAAAGACTATATATATGTAAAAATAAACAAAACCAGAACAAAAAACCAAAAAACAATGGGCAGTAAAGATTAAAAATTAAAAATTAACAATTAAACCAGCAAGAGACCATTATCTGAAGATTGGGAGAAATAAATGGGAAATTAGAAGAGGGGTAAGGAGGGGGGGTGTGGGTGAGTGAAGGGGTTGGGTGGTTGGGGAGGAAGATGTGGAATGTGGGGGGGGGGGGAAGGGGGGGAGGGCTGAGGGAGGGGGAGGGAAAGGGAAAGGGGAAATAGGGGAGAGAAGGGGGAAAGGGAAGGAGGAGGAGGGGGAACGGGGGGGGAAGGGGATGGAGGGGAAATGGAGGAGACGGGAAAAACAAAATTGGGATTGTACAAAAACCAGTGAGTTACTTCTCCAAAAAGGGCTGGAGGCTGCATCCGATATTTAACCCAATAGGGGCCATCGCCTCCAGAAAGTACGTTCATATCTTTTCCTTCTGGAGGAGGATGGTATCGAAATCGCCGCGTCTCGTAGGTAAATTTAACCTATAGATCCCTTTTACCGTTAGGCCCCTTGGATCACGGTTATGGAATTTAGCAAAATGCTGTGAGATGGGGCGTTCATCATTTAGCTTTTTGATACCAGCAATATGTTCACTAATCCTTATCCTTAAGGCTCTTTTAGTTTTCCCCACATTTTATTACATGGACATATGAGCATATAAACTACCCGGGTGGTAGAGCAGTTTATAAACTGTTTAATCTTATAATCTGTTCCTCCACGAGGGTTTGGAAACACATTTTGTAGTTCAATAAATTTATTGTTTTTGCAGATTGTGTTTGGGTGATTTGCCTTCTTTGGGGGAACCTTTTTCTCCTAGTTGTTTTTGAAAGACAGCCCCTTGGAAAATCCAAACTTTGAGTACTTTATTGATGGAAGCAGTTTTGTAAAAGATGTTTATCCCCAGATATGGAATCCCCTTCGCCATAGGCTCAGAGAATGGCCCTGCCTTTGTCCACAAGTGCTTCCAGGAATTAGCAACAGCACTTAAGATTACTTGGAAACTACACACTGCATATAGGCCCCAAAGCTCTGGAAAAGTTGAACGAATGAACCGCACGCTCAAGTCACAACTGGCCAAGCTCTGTCAGGAAACCCAAATGAAATGGACCTTGATGTTGCCCATTGCTTTACTGAGAATTCGGAGTACCCCAACAAAGAGAACAAATCTGTCCCCTTTAAGGTACTGTATGGTAGGCCCCCACCCATCATTAGAGGGATAAGAGGAGACTTGCATCAGATAGGAGGGGTTGTTAACTGTTAACTGATACAGAGACTTGGGGAAAGTATGCAGGACATAGGGAAATGGGTTCAAGAGAAACTTCCCATAAGCTTGTCGAACCCAGTACACCCCTTTAAACCAGGAGACACAGTGTGGTTAAAGGAGTGGAACTTAACCCCACTAGGGCCAAAATGGATAGGTCCTTATACTGTTCTGCTATCTACCCCAACAGCCATTAAGGTAGCCGAGGTGACAGCCTGGATACACCACTCCAGGGTAAAACGAGCTGCTGACCTCACAGACTCCTGGCACAGTACAGTAGATCCCCAAGATCCTTTGAGACTGAGATCGACCAGAGAAATCAGAAGGAAGAACTCCAGCCCTGTGTTCAGCACACCCCTGGAAGCTGCTGAATTTATGCACGGCAGAAGATAGACAGACTGCAGCCCTATGGCCAACACACTCCTGGAAGCTGCTGGCTCAACGCATGGCGGAAGATAAAGGATATCTACTAAGCTCTGCTCCAACCACACCCCGGACGCTGGTTGGTCTACGCATAAGCTGAAGCCTGAGGACATTTATCGGTGTAATGTTTACTAAAATCTTTATAATGAAACTGTTGATAGCCATAATAGTGATACTGACCGGGCTAAAAGAGGGGGAGAGTAACTCATGTGACCCTTGTACAAAGACCACCAGAGTAGGATCCATAACTACCAAGATGTTACTGTGGCACTTCCATTATCAATGCAAGGGCACAGAAACTGGTACTTGCATACATAATGGGACTACCTATTAAATGTGCTCCATTGAAAATCAGATAACCTGTTATGACCCCACTTATGCACCCTATAAAACCTGGCTAACCATTCGGAGCTTTAGTTCCACCGGTAAGCTGATAAACCGTACACTGATCACTAACCCCAGCACTGCAGCAAGCCTGATTTTTGATGTGTGTTCTGCCATCAACCTCAACCACTTCCCAAGGGGAGGGTGTGGAGGATTGGGATGGGAGAGAGAGTATTTGAAAAATGATAGGTACATCTATTCAGGGAAACTGGGACCTAGCTGTGCAAATGATGAATGGAACTACTGCCCCTATTGGAGGTGTGCTGCTTGGGGAACATGGGGAATGAAAAATCAGGATGCCATTCTACAATCTTTGGCTGGTTCATCCAGCTTCACAGTGGGGGGTTGCACCCCTGTGAATTTCACCATACATAACCCTGCCCGGTTTTTAACACAATGGGGAAATAAATTTGGAGTTCATATTTATGGTAAAGGATCAGACCCCGGTACAGTTGTGTATGTCTCATTGGAGACTGAACATACAAAGAGTGCTAATCATCAGCTATTCCATTCCCTCTATGAAGAACTAGCCACTGGTATGGAAATACCCCCTAGCACAAAGAACCTGTTCATTGAACTGGCAGAAAGTGTGGCTGACAATTTACAAGTGACAGATTGCTATGTGTGTGGAAGAACTAACATGGGAGACCAATGGCCTTGGGAAGCCAGGGAAAAAGATTATGATGTGCCATTCAGTGCCACCTCTGAGCAGCCCCCTGAGTGAATAAGGTCAGAATGGCACCTGAAAACATCAATAATTTGGAAATATTGTATAGCCAGGTCGGGTCCCCAGTATAGAACACATGTAAGAGAAATGGCCTGTTTAGGACAACAGTTTTATAACAACACTTCTAAAAATACATCCTGGTGGAGTGATACAAACGTACCCGTGCCTGACCCACACCTTTTTACCAATTTTACTCACCTAAAAGGGCTATGGGAAGATCTCACCAAGGAATCTAACTGGAAAGCCCCAGAAAACTTGTACTGGATTTGTGGGAATAAAGCTTATTCAGAGCTTCCCCAAGATTGGTCAGGAGCCTGTGTCTTAGGTTAGGCACATTAAAACCCTAATTTTTCTTCCTTCCACTGGGGAATAGAGAAGAGCTGGGAGTCCCTGTGTACATAGGTTCAAAGAGGAAGCGGAGGTCATCTAGTCTAAAGATAGGAAACTGGAAAGATAATGAGTGGCCCCCAGAACGTATCGTCCAGTATTATGGTACGGCTACATGAGCCGAAGATGGTAGCTACGGTTATAGAACATCAATGTATATGCTTAATCGAAATATAAGGTTACAGACTGTATTAGAAATAATTACGAACGAAACTGCTGCTGCCTTAAATTTGCTTGCTAAACAAGGAGCTAATTTACGTGCTCACGTTTATCAGAATAGACTTGCCTTAGACTATCTGTTAGCTACTGAGGGTGGTGTCTGTGGAAAATTTAATCTGAGTAATTGTTGCTTAGAAGTGGACAACACAGGAAAAGTAATTGAGGAAATCACTGGTAGAATGAAAAAGTTAGCTCATGTGCCAGTCCAGACATGGGATGGTCTCAATGCTGGTAGCTGGTTCGGAGATTGGGGTTTCCCCAGTGTATATGGGGTGAAGGCTATATTGGGGATTGTTGTAGTAATACTTGTAGCATGTCTGCTGCTGCCCTGTCTGATTCCCCTTGGGACTAGAATTATCCAGAGTTTCATTGAGGCCACCGTAGAAAGAAAGGCTGCAACCCATATTATGGCTATATGGAAATACCAGCCATTAACCACCCAGGACTGAATAAAAATCTCAATCACATTGGGCTCTGATCCTTTAGAAAGAAGAACTGTATGCTATTCAGTGATGCTTAATCTCGCTCATATTAATCGCTATGATTATGATCAAAGGGGGGAATGAAGTGGCAACGAGGGTCAGTTTATATGGCCATAATTATGTGTGTAGTAAGACTGATTTAGAATTTCAGCTAAGAATCATATTTCTTGTATTTCATGTTGAAGCTACTTGTGACTCCCCCATCACCGGAATCTGCTACATTCCTCTTTCTGTGCAAAAAGCTTGCTTGCTGACATCATTTAAGACAGATGAAGGAACCGCAAGAGCATACTGCAGAGAAACAAAAGTTTTGTATAAAGCTAAAAATATATATGGTTTGCAGAACTTGTCTGATTTTAGGATGCATAGGTAGATTTTTAAAAGGTTAGAATGTTTTGTATAACGGAAGTGTACCGCCTGTTCGCTTGTGACGCAATATGCTGAAAATTATATGTACACTGTATGAGATGTATTGGGCACTCTTGACATGTAGACACTAGTCGGGTCAGGAGTGTCCACTCTTTATGGCCAAAAAGATGGAATAAATCTCCCATACCAGAGTTCCTTGTCCAAGGGTGACCCCGCCCCCTTGTGACATCATGGTCCCAGCATGCACAGGGACTCTGGGGTCACACCCCCTTATGACGCCAGAGTCCCTGCGCATGCTGGGACCGTGATGTCACAAGGGGGCGGGGTCACCGCCTATATAAATGGCTCCGTAGCTCGCACAAAGCATTCCAGCAGGAGAGACTGACAGAGAGTCAACATCGGAAGAAGAGAAGAAGAGAAGAAGCGACGAGACAGCGGCCGCAAGACAGCGGCGACAAGACAGCGGCGACAAGACAGCGGCGACAAGACAGCGGCAGCAGACCGGGCCCCTCGCTGGCAAAAGAGCTGGAAGAAGATAGCGGAGGGGCCTGGGAGAAGAGGCCGAACACCAGGAGAATTCGGATGGAGACCCCCCCAAAGTCAGAAGAAGACCCCGGAGCTGCCTAATAAATTACTCTTAAAACCTGTGTACTGTGTTTTTTTTATTGACACTTTTCCCTAGGTGAATGGGTAGGGGTACCAGGATCTGGGGGCCCCCTTATTAAAAGGGGCTCCAGGATTCCGATAAGCCCCCCGCCCGCAGACCCCGACAACCAATGGCCAGGGTTGTCGGGAAGAGGCCCTTGTCCTCATCAACATGGGGGCAAGGTGCTCTGGGGGGGCCCAACAGGCTCCCCCCTCCCCCAAGGCACCCGCCCCCCATGTTGAGGGCATGCAGCCTGGTACGGCTCAGGAGGGGGGGCGCTCGCCTGTCCCCACCCCTTTTTCTGGCCGACTGGGCTGCGTGCTCGGATAAGGGTCTGGTATGGATTTTGGGGGGACCTGTTTTTTCATTTAAAATTTGGCGCGGCGGTCCCCCTGAGGATTCATACCAGACAGCTGTCAGCACTGCCTGTCACTCATTGGGAAAGGAAAACAAAGTTTTCCTTTCCCGATGAGTGAGCCATCTCGGTGCTGGCTCCGGCGACGGGGTTCGCAGGTGTCAAATCTTGCCGAGAAATGCGGCGAGATTGACACAATATTGCGGTCACCTACTGTATAAGTAATTCTATTGTAACTGGGATAATGAGTGCTAGCAAAGTTGAAGGTTTTGGTCAGTGCACAGTGTGCCACATGTATGCAAAAATGGTGCATCAGCTCCAGGATGCATATCGCTGTGACAGATGTGAGCAGGTTGCCATGCTGGAAGCTCACATTAGAAATCTGGAGAAACAAGTTGCAACACTGAGTAGAAAGGACAACCTTGAAAGGGATCCTCTTGCCAGGGCTGGGCTCAGCCCTTCCTTATCTGAGCTGGCTGCTCAGCTGTTAGCTAATTGCCAGCTCCCATCTCTCTCCACAGTTACCCAGCTGTTGTTGATTCTGCTCGTCAGTCCTGCCTACTTAAAGTCGTCCAGCTCACTTGATCTCTGCCTTCGCCTTTGTCAACATCACAGAGACTTTCCCCCTCGTTCCTGTTGAAGACTTGCTAGGCTGACGTTCCTTCTGGCTCCTGATACTGCTTGCTGTACTACTATGTTTATCTCTGGCTCTCTGACATTTGCATGGCTGACTACCCGATCTGGTTACTGAACTTTGGCTTGTTTTGACTACACTTACTCTGTTTACCTTATTATTATTATTAAACAAGTGTGATTTAACTTTACTTCTGTCTCGGTCTAATTCATGGTTCCTGATAGTAGGCGAAGGCTATGAATTCAGAAGATACAGTCAATCCACTTGTTGGTAATATTTTTTCCTGTTTGGATGAGCAAGATCACCGTATGGATCAGTTTGCCATAGTGTTACAAATGTTCCTGAGTCGCACGGCTCACCTGGAAACTCCCACTGTGACTGCTCCGGTACAACCTAAGTTGCAGGCCATCCCTGCTGCTGCGCCAGTCTCTGTGCAGGCACCCGCCTCGAGTATTACCTCTATAAGAGGTATGTCTGGTTCCGCTCCATTTCCCCAGGGTTTCTCAACCAGGTTGAGATTTACTTTGAGATGCTGCCCCAGGCATTTCCCGCGCACAGAAGCAAAGTAGGTTTTGTGATATATTTGCTTTCTGAGAGAGCCTTGGCCTGGGCAAACCCTCTATGGGAGACACAAAAACCTGTTGTCTTGAGTTACCCTGACTTTGTGGCCTCCTTTAAAAGGGTATTTAACATTCCCGCATGCTCCGCATCTGCTGCCAAGTGCCTCATGTCCATCAAACAGAGTACGAGAACTGTTGCTGACTACGCCATTGAATTCCGTACTCTGGCAGCAGAGGTTGCTTGGAACAATGAGGCCCGCGTGGCTGCTTTTTCTCATTGTCTCTCGGATTCCATCAAGGATGAGATAGCAGCCTGAGATATACCCACTGAGCTGGAGAAGTTGATCACGTTTGCCATCCTCATTGACTCCAGACTCAGAGAAAGACTCTCTTTTAAAGAGCGTTTGCGGAAGCCTCCTGTACGTTTGCCTCCGAGCTTTGCAGTCCCATCTTTGCCTCCCATGCCTCCTGGTACCGAGTCGGTCAGTGAAGATTAAGCCATGCACTTGGTCTTCACGCTTCTCTCTGCAGATGAGAGAGCCTTTAAGAGGAGGGAGAGATTGTGCCTTTATTGTGGCCAGGCAGGTCCCTTTTTGAAGTCTTGTCCTACCCATCCTGGGAAAGCCCGAACCTTGAGGTCCTGTCATGGACAGACCTTAGGTGGTGTTGTTTCATCTCCAGTTATCCAGAAGGATAAACCCCTGGTTTCGGTCACCCTTTCTTGGGCTGAGTCATCCATCAAGATACAGGCTCTAATCAACTCTGGCGTTGCAGACCTGTTCATTGATGCTGCCTTTGTATTGCAGCACTCGATTCCATTGCAGCTGTGTGACACTCTAAACACTTACGGTGTTACCTAAAAGCAAAACAAGCAAGAAAACAAGCAAAATCTTATATATACAGTGGCAAGATAAAGTTACATTATATGAACATGTTATAATAAGTATAATAAGTGCACTTTTCAATATTTTCCCCAAAAATTGGGCGTCCACTAAGCCACTCCTTATACTACGGGCGTATTCTATACTTCCCGAGTTTTAAACACACATATATATATCTATCTACTCAACACAGTCAGACCAACCTAGTCAGACTACAAAAAACCAAAAAACCTTGCGAGCCCTTAACCCTCCAAGGGGCCAGCCCTAGCCCGTTGCGAAGGCACAGTTATGTAAGTGGGTGGACATGCAAGGCTATTTGAACAAGGCAAGCATCAACACCAGTTACCAAAAATAGGTAAAAAGGAGTTAAAAATGTCTTACCTGTTCAAAACACCCCACTTCTGGTACCAAAACTGTTAGGTGCCCGTCTTCTCCTTGTGGCCTAGGCTCTTGGATGTGGCTCAGTGGAGGTCCTCGCCGGCGGTTAATCAATAACACATACACACACTAGGTATGCTGAAATGATTACAAGTCTTTATTTTTGGATTCGCTTTTTTATGCTGTCTTTACAAGACTCTGCCCACAATTTGGGGCCAATCAAAATGATAATACATATTAGCATATTCGGTAATTTCTTAATCATATCTCAATCTTGTGATTTTCCAAACATTAATAATGTCTACATCTTGTGATATCAAAATGGTGACCCCTGTAGTTCAAGTTAATAGGTCAAAACATTCCTTATCCTCTGTCACTGTCTACTGGACAACCACAGCTTCCCTAAAAAAACTAATGTTAGCTGTTATGCCTAACAACAATGTACAGAGATAAAACCACAAGCAGATGTTTCCTCAGATGGAGACACAGAAAAGAGGAAAAAGAGACAGGATGATATATTTTAGTAAAATCATAAGACAGTCTGACCTTTACTAAAATATACTCATATATTTCTGATTATTAAAGCAAAATCTGATTATTAAAGCAAAACCCTGAACATATCATGAACAGAGTGAAAATCAACAATTAATCAATAATGAAATGTAATATAGAATCTCCTTACACTTACCATTGAGGCTCTTGACGGGAGACCTCTACAGCCTGCCCATGTGACTCATGAGACGGTTCCGTTGTCCATGGCCGTAGGGGCTCTTCACCATGTGATAATCCAATTCCAAGTTATTTCCTCACCTAGGTTTCCTCTGGTTATTAGTTATCCTTGGTTACAGAGGTACAACCCCTCTTTTGATTGGCTCCATGCTGAGGTTCTCTCCTGGTCACCACAATGCAGTGAGACATGCTTCCAGCAAGTAGCCAAGGTCCTGTGCACCTCTTCACTCTCCTCCCTGCCGGAGGAGAACCACGATTTTAGGTCAAGCTGGTAGTTTGCCTCCACACCGGCCTTATGATTGTGCAAGTAGACCTGGACAGCCGCACATCCTGGAATGGATAAATCCGTCTTTTTATTCAAAATACAGGTCCATAGGGTACACAGAACATGACTGTGGGGTGGTACAAAAATAACTGACGCATTTCGCACTTACACCAAGTGCTTACTCATAGCTGGCTAAAATGGGAATGAAAAGCCATATATATATACTAAAAATATTAGAACATGTGACCATGCAATAGTGAGAAAATACATTGCATGGTCACATGTTCTAATATTTTTAGTATATATATATGGCTTTTCATTCCCATTTTAGCCAGCTATGAGTAAGCACTTGGTGTAAGTGCGAAACGTGTCATATATTTTTGTACCACCCCACAGTCGTGTTCTGTGTACCCCTTGATCCTGTATTTTGAATAAAAAGATGGATTTATCCATTCCGGTGTGCGGCTGCCCAGGTCTTCTTGTTCTCTTCTACTTGCATCAGCATTCAGCCAGCACCTGGGGCTCTTCTCTTCCTAGAGGTAATGAGACACAAGCACTCTGGTTTAAGCCCCTCTTTGAGCGGAGGATCCTACATCATCTTGTTTAACTCCTGGACTTATGATTGTGCAATTGACCTTCAACCTGGTGCCATACCCCCTCATGGCCAGGTTTACCCTTTGTCGGTCTTGGAGGATAAGGCCATGGAGGAGTATGTTGCAGATGCACTTTCTCGAGGTTTTAGCCACAAATCCTCGTCTCCTGCTGGTGCTGGTTTCTTCTTTGTGAAGAAGAAGAGCAGTGAACTGAGACCTTGTATTTATTATAGGGATCTCAATCGTTTCACGATTAAGAATGCCTACCCGATTCCATTGATTACAGAGTTATTTGACCGCCTCAAGGGAGCAACGGTTTTCACGAAGCTTGATTTGAGAGGGGCATACAATCTCGTGCGGATTAAGGAGGGCCATGAATGGAAAACTGTGTTCAATACCAGGACAGGCCATTCTAAGTATCTCGTAATGCCTTTTGGCCTTTGTAAGACCCCGGCAGTTTTCCAGGAACTTATTAACGATGTCCTCTGAGATTTGCTGCAGTTATGTGTGGTGGTTTATCTCAATGATATCCTCATATTTTCCAAGTCCCTGGAGAGCCACCACACAGATGTCTGTCGTGTGCTTCAGAAACTAAGAGAAAACAATCTCTATTGTAAACTGGAGAAGTGCGAGTTCCATCGTGAACAGGTTAAATTCCTGGGCTATGTCATTTCCACTGCTGGTTTTTCGATGGACAAAGAGAAACTTTCAGCAGTCCTACAGTGGCCCTGACCCATGGGTTTATGTCCTCTGCAGTGTTTCCTGGGCTTTGCCAACTATTATCGGAAGTTTATTTGTAACTTCTCGTCTCTGGTCAAGCCCCTGACTGATATGACCAGAAAGGACGGTAACCCACAGAGTTGGTCTCCGGAGTCCATTAAGGCCTTTGAGAGTCTAAAGGCTGCCTTTGTTTCTGCTCCTGTGTTGGCACATCCTGATGCTACGTTGCCTTTTATCCTAGAAGGTGATGCTTCTGAGTAGGGATGAGCTTCGAGTCCTCCTCCGAGATTTGTTGCAGTTATGTGTGGTGGTTTATCTCAATGATATCCTCATATTTTACAAGTCCCTGGAGAGCCACCACACAGATGTCTGTCGTGTGTTTCAGAAACTAAGAGAAAACAATCTCTATTGTAAACTGGAGAAGTGTGAGTTCCATCGTGAACAGGTTAAATTCCTGGGCTATGTCATTTCCACTGCTGTTTTTTTGATGGACCCAGAGAAACTTTCAGCAGTCCTACAGTGGCCCTGACCCGTGGGTTTATGTCCTCTGCAGTGTTTCCTGGGCTTTGCCAACTATTATCGGAAGTTTATTCGTAACTTCTCGTCTCTGGTCAAGCCCCTGACTGATATGACCAGAAAGGACGGTAACCCACAGAGTTGGTCTCCGGAGTCCATTAAGGCCTTTAAAAGTCTAAAGGCTGCCTTTGTTTCTGCTCCTGTGTTGGCACATCCTGATCCTACGTTGCCTTTTATCCTAGAAGGTGATGCTTCTGAGTAGGGATGAGCTTCGAGTTGATCATTGTCTGTTCGACCGTTCATCGAATTGAGAACGATATGGGCCGTTCGCACAAAATTTGAGTGGCGCGGCACGGCCCATAATTCACTGCGGCATTGCAGTGCAGTGCTGGCTGATGATTGCCAAGCATGCACTATGACCCGCATGCTTGGCCAATCACAGCGCCGACTGTACAGAGAGCCGTAATTGGCCAAAGCCAGGGTGGCTTTGGCCAATTATGGCTCAGGGGGTTTAGTACACACCCCACACTATATAAGGCCGCCTGCACGTCGGCCCTGTGTAGTGTGTTGCGGCAGCAGAGAGAGATAGATAGATAGAGAGACAGTGTCATTTGATTTAGGTTAGATAGAGTAGGCAGATCGAGTCAGTTAGCTGCACTTACAGTGTATTGTGTATATGTATATGCATCCCAGGTGTTGTACATATATATATATATATATATATATATATATATATATATATATATATATATACACTGTTTTCAGTTTAGCTAGATCCGTTCCTGTTATTCTCTTCCTAATATACTGACAGGCATGCAGGTGTTTTTACAGTATTTACAGTTAGAGTACTGTGTCCCCTACACAGTTGCACCTACAGTATAGCTACCTGAAGACAAGTGCTTGTGTGCTTCTGATCCTATTAATAGCACAAGCAGGCTCTTGAAGTATTTACATTTAGTGTACTTTGTACCTCTGCACAGTTGCACCTACAGTATAGCTACCCGAAGACAAGTGCTTGTGTGCTTCTGATCCTATTAATAGCACAGGCAGGCTCTTGAAGTATTTACGGTTTGTGTACTGTGTACCCCTGCACAGTTACACCTATAGTATAGCTACCTGAAGACAAGTGCTTGTGTGCTTCTGATCCTATTAATAGCATAGGCAGGCTCTTGAAGTATTTACAGTTAGTGTACTGTGTACCCCTGCACAGTTGCACCTACAGTATAGCTACCTGAAGACAAGTGCTTGTGTGCTTCTGATCCTATTAATAGCACAGGTAGGCTCTTGAAGTATTTACAGTTAGTGTACTGTGTACCCCTGCACAGTTGCACCTACAGTATAGCTACCTGAAGACAAGTGCTTGTGTGCTTCTGATCCTATTAATAGCACAGGCAGGCTCTTGAAGTATTTACAGTTAGGGTACTGTGTACCCTGCACAGTTGTACCTACAGTATAGCTACCTGAAGACAAGTGCTTGTGTGCTTCTTCTGATCCTATTAATACCACAGGTAGGCTCTTGAAGTGTTTACAGTTAGTGTACTATGTACCCCTGCACAGTTGCACCTACAGTATAGCTACCTGAAGACAAGTGCTTGTGTGCTTCTGATCCTATTAATAGCACATGCAGGCTCTTGAAGAATTTACAGTTAATGTACTGTGTACCCTGCACAGTTGCACCTACAGTATAGCTACCTGAAGACAAGTGCTTGTGTGCTTCTTCTGATCCTATTAATACCACAGGCAGGCATTCTGCTAGCTGCTGTATAATCAGTATATATATATATATATATATATATATATATATATATATATATACATCCCAGTTTTGTGCAGCTACATCTCACTGTAGGCCATTAGTATGTCTGAAAGGCCAACAAGGAGAGGCAGACAGTCACAAGCCAATAAAAGAGGGCAAATAGGCTCTGTGTCTAGAGGCAACAGTGCTGGTCATGGACACGGTGCACCCTCATCAGCACGTGGCCGTGGGACACAGTCCTCTTTTTTGGCAGCTGGCCGTGTTGAGCCGCAACATGCGGAAGACCTGGTAGAGTGGATGACCAAGCCGTCCTCATCCTCCTCATCCTCTCTCACCCAGCCTCAGGGTACTATGTCTGGCAAAGCAGCCGCCATCACGGCCTCTTCCCTCGGCTCAATGGCATCAGTCACTCCTTCCCTAGCCCCACCATGTCCTCCCGAGGAGTCTCCCGAACTGCTCCAGGAGGATGCCCAGTGTTTTCAAGGCTCCAATGATGGTACTCAGCTAAAGGAAGGTAGTAACGTGATCCCAGACAGAGGGGGTGCCCAAGAAGGACAGCAATCTGGCAGTCATGTTCCCCCAGCTGCAGCATACTACCAGGTTTGCTCCAGTGATGAGGAGGGAGGGGATGATGAGGTCACTGACTCCACGTGGGTGCCTGATAGGAGAGAGGAGGAGGAGGAGGCACATCACCAAATAGGCAAGATGCCCTCCAGGGGCCAGCTTAAGGGTAGCACATCGACTGCATTACACCGCAGAGATCCGCATGTGCAGGGTGCTGCTGTCTCTGTGTGTTATTCCAAAAGTTCTTTGGTGTGGGCCTTTTTTGAGATGAGTGCATCAGATCGCACCGCTGCTATTTGCAACATATATCTCAAGCGTATCTCGCGTGGCCAAAACATCACCCGCTTGGGCACCACATGCTTGACCAGACATATGTTTTATTTTTTTCTTTAATTTTTTATTAAATTTTTCAGAGAAAATACAGTGTACAATTAAGCATTGTACGTCGTGCAACGACGTCTAGATAAATAATATATAGTAAATAATACAAAGTAAGGATTAAGCATGGATTACTATCCACTAACATGGTTCCATTATAACAATTATTGAACATATATCCATTATCAATCCTAGAAATACAGAGATATAAAGCTTATATATATATTTTTGGTCCTCTTCACTAGTGTAGCACCCCATGTGGGAGCTCTAGTGCCACAGGAGTGAAGAGGTCCTGTTTACTATAGACCTACGGTAATAGATATGAGCTAGTTAGTACTAGCTGTTGCATGCGTCTTATTGCTCTTGTATACAGGTATTGTATTGCTCAGTCAAGAAAGGAGATCTGTTTCAGTTCTTAAACGTGTGGGTTACGCAGTGTTTAGTCCAGTCAGTCCATGGTTGCCAGTTCCTGTGCATTTTCATCACCTGGCCAGTGTATGTAGCTGTTGTGATCTCGTAGCTGTAGTGGAGGGCTACTAAGTCAGTGACTTGGTCAAGTGTCAGAGGGTTGTTGGATTTCCAGTGTCTGGTTATATTAAGCCTTGCTGCCATGAGGATATGAGTGACTACCAGCCTGGATGAATGAGGGATTGCCTTTATATTTAGGTTTATAATCGCAAGTGCCGGCGTGGGAGGAACCTTGATGTGGGTTATGTTCGAGATTAAGAGAAAAATATTTTCCCAGTAGTGATGTAATTTAGTACATGTCCAGAAAACATGGAAAATGTCGCTAGGAGAAGAATTACATCTCCAGCAGTTGTTGGAGATTCGTGGATTAAAGGATGTTATTCTGGCTGGGGTGAGATACCACGTAGTGAGACTTGACCAGACATATGTTGATCTGCCATGCAGTTTGCTGGCAAGCGTACCTAAAAGACCCACACCAGAGAACAAGGACCTCTCCTTGCTCCTCATCAGATGGGATCTCCAACCCCACTATACCTTAAGTCCTCTCTGAGACCTGCACTGAGAGGAATGAAGATGTAGAATTAGGTGTGTCACAGCCAAGTATTTCCCTGCCCCAGCTGCTGCACTGGCAAAAGAAGTTTACTCCCAGTCATCCACATGTCCAGTGGCTGAATGCTAGCTTGGCTAAATTGCTAGCACTTCAACTGCTGCCTTTTCAGTTGGTAGACTTTGCCCCCTTCTGTGAGTTTGTGGAATGTGCTGTTCCTCAGTGGCAGGTCTCCAAACACGGAAGGCGATTCTGGCTCTCTACCGGCATGTGGAAGGCAATGTCTTGGCCTCGCTGGACAGGGCATATTATCACTGGCTCATGGTCCAGCAGGCATGGACAGGGACGTTGCCTATCCTTCACGGCATACTGGGTGACTCTGCTGGCAGCTGGGAAGGATGCAGGACAAGGGGCAGTAGTGTTGGAGGTTGTTCCGCCACCAGGCCTCCAAAATGCTACTACTGGTGATTCTGGTACACTTCTCTCCTCCACCCCCTCCTCTTCTTCTTCCTCCATGGCCTCTTCCTGTGCTTTGTCCTTGGAACCAGCGGTGCTCCGTAGGCGTTCAAGGGGCTACGCAAGTACGCAGGCCAAAAGATGCCATGCGGTGCTTGAGCTGGTGTGCTTGGGGGACAGGAGCCACACTGGGGCAGAGATTCTGTCAGCTCTGCAGGGGCAGGCTCAGAGGTGGTTGACGCCACACCAGCTTAAGGCAGGAATGGTGGTTTGCAACAATGGCACCAACCTCTTCTCCGCCCTCCGACAGGGACAACTGACCCATGTGCCCTGTTTGGCTCACGTCCTTAACTTGGTGGTGCAGCGGTTCTTGGGCAGGTACTGGGCTTACAGGATGCCCAGAGGCAGGCCAGGAAATTCTGTGTGCATTTCCACCGGTCATATAATGCCAGTGCTCGGCTGGCTGACCTCCAAAAGGAATTTAACCTGCCCAAGAACCGCCTAATCTGTGACATGATCATCAAGTGGAACTTAACGTTGGCCATGCTGCAGCAGCTGCACACACAGCAGAGGGCCATCAATGAGTACCTATGCAACTATGGCACCAGGACAGGGTCAGGAGAACTTGGTTTTTTCCCCACGCCAGTGGGCCATGATCAGGGATGCATGTACTGTCCTGTCACCATTTGAGGAGGCCACGAGCAGTGACAGTGCATGCATCAGTGACACTGTCCCTCTTGTCCACCTGTTGGAGCACATGCTGCGTGGAATAATGGACAGGGCACTTGAGGCAGAACAGAGGCAGGAAGTGGAGGTGCAACGCGTTCCCAGAGATTGGGAGGTTACAAACTCCTGTTCCTGGACAACGTGTTGCTGAGGCTTCGGTCAGTCAAAGAAGGAGCGGTGGAGAAGGTGGCCATCTGACCGATGCGTTCAGACAATTTTTTAGTCTGCAGCCCCAAGGTATGATCGATTCCAGCAACCATCGCCAGCGTCTGTTTTACATGGTACAGGAATACCTAGGGGCAAGATCTGACTTGGACACCTTTCCCATCGAAAATCCTCTGGGTTACTGGGTCTTGAGGATGGATCACTGGCCAGAGCTTGCACAGTATGCAACTGAGCTACTGGCCTGTCCTGCATCCAGCGTTCTTTCGGAACGCACATTCAGTGCTGCTGGAGGCTTTGTAATCGATCACAGGGTGCGCCTGTCCACCGAATCGGTCGATCGACTGACCTTCATAAAAATGAATCAGTCTTGGATCACCACCAGATACCAAGCACCTGAAGCTGATGTAACCGAATATTTTTTTTTGAAATGCCAGATCCCTTCAAGACTGCCTATGCTGATGCTGAGTGACTATCCTGTTATGCTGAGTGACTATCCTCTTCCTCCTCAATGATCATGCTAATAGCTTGGAAGAATATATTTGGTTCTGGGCGCCGCCACAGGGGGGTGTAATAACAATTTTTGATGCAATATTTTGCAGCAGGGCTCGTTCCTGCACTCCAACTAGAGTATCTGTGAGGGGTTGCAGTGTTGTTGCACCAGCACCAGTGCCTGAAGCCCAATTTTTCAGCCCGAGGGGCGTGTAATTACAATTTTTGATGCAATACTTTGCAGCAGGGCTCGTTCCTGCACTCCAACTAGAGTATCTGTGAGGGGTTGCAGTGTTGTTGCACCAGCACCAGTGCCTAAGGCCCAATTTTTCAGCCCCTGTTTAACAGGGGCGTGTAATTACAATTTTTGATGCAATATTTTGCAGGAGGGCTCATTCCTGCACTCCAACTGGAGCATCTGTGAGGGGTTGCAGTGTTGTGGCACCAGTGCCTAAGGCCCAATTTTCTGCCTCTGTTCAACAGGGACATGTAATTACAATTCTTGATCTAATATTTCACAGCAGGGCCCGTTCCTGCGCCCACCAAGAGTAACTGTGAGGGCTTACAGTGTTGTGGCAACACCAACATCTAAGGCCCAAATTTCTGCAGAGTATATAGGGCAGGACCCTACTTTCAAACATCCAACTTATAAACGACTCCTACTTGCAAACGGAAGGAGACAACAGGAAGTGAGATGAAATCTACCCCTAGGAAGGGACATTCTGTCCTGTAATGCCCCGTACACACGGTCAGATTTTCAGACGGAAAATGTGTGATAGGACCTTGTTGTCGGAAATTCCGACCGTGTGTGGGCTCCATCACACATTTTCCATCGGATTTTCTGACACACAAAGTTTGAGAGCAGGCTATAAAATTTTCCGACAACAAAATCCGTTGTCAGAAATTCCGATCGTGTGTACACAAATCCGACGCACAAAGTGCCAGGCATGCTCAGAATAAATAAAGAGATGAAAGCTATTGGCTACTGCCCCATTTATAGTCCCGACGTACGTGTTTTACGTCACCGCGTTCAGAATGATCAGATTTTCTGACAACTTTGTTTGACCGTGTGTATGCAAGACAAGTTTGAGCCAACATCCGTCGGAAAAAATCCTAGGATTTTGTTGTCGGAATGTCCGATCAATGTCCTACCGTGTGTACAGGGCATTAGAGTCAACATGGGAAAAAGTGTCTCTGCTCCACTGATGCTTTATCACCAATCCTTGTTTCACTAAAAACCCCAATTTTTCAAAAAACATTTGTCATTGGGACAGAAAGTGAGGTGAAATCTTCTGAAGAGGTGCGCAGACAGCAAAACAAATGTTACAGGGGTGATAACCCTTCCCTATGTTTACCACAAAGCTTAAAAATAGATTTTTTTGCTGGAGCTACACTTTAAAAATGTACCAGTTCCAAATTACAAACAGATCCTACTACAACAAACCTACAGTCGCTGTCTTGTTTGCACCGCCTGTAAACTGCTGTTCAGAGCATATAGGGCCTGGGGGCCCCACGCCTTTCCTTTTTTTTAATTTGGGTGCGGGGTTCCCCTTAATATCCATACAAGACCCAAAGGGCCTAGTAATGGACTGGGGGGGGTTACCCATGCCGTTTGTCTCACTAATTTTCATTCATATTGCCAGGACCTGACATTACATTAAAGCCGCAAGCAGTTTTAAATTACTTTTATTCCTTTAAAAATGGCATTTTGTGCAGGGACTGTTCTAAGCATGGGAAACATGCGCCACTTTACAGGCATACTATAGACACCCCCAGGTACGATATTTAAAGGAATATTTCACTTTTTTCACTTTAAGCATCATTAAAATCACTGCTCCCGAAAAAACGGCTGTTTTTAAAACTTTTTCTGCATTGATACATGTCCCCTAGGGCAGGACCCTGGTCCCCAAACCCTTTTTAGGACAATAGCATACAAATTAGCCTTTAAAATTAGCACTTTTGATTTTGAACGTTCGAGTCCCATAGACTTCAATGGGATTCTAAAGTTTGCGCAAATTTTCGGTCCTTTCGCAGGTTCTGGTGCGAACCGAACCGGGGGGTGTTCGGCTCATCCCTACTTCTGAGACTGGAGTTGGCGTCCTTCTGTCTCAACGCCCTAACTCTGAGAGTGCTATGCATCCGTGTGGCTACTTTTGCAAGAAATTGTCACCTGCAAAATGCAATTACGAGATTGGTGACAGAGAGCTGCTGATGATCGTTTTAGCCTTGAAAGAACGGAGACATCTCCTTGAAGGTACCACTGTGCTGGTTCTCATTCTTACTGACCATCTCACATTCTTGTCTGAGGCTAAACGCCTCTCTCCCAGAAGGTCACGATGGGCTCTTTTCTTGTGGAGTTTCAATTACATTGTCTCATTCTTACCCGGTACTAAGAACAACAACGACAAGAACGACAATTTTCCTCCACTTCCAAGTTGGAGTTGGTTCCGGTTCCTGTGATTCCTCCTGATCGTATCCTGGCTACGGTTTGCACCAGTCTTACTTCTCCTTTGGGTGACAAAATTCTTGCTGCTCAGGTCCATGCTCCTCCTGAGAAACCCCGTGACCGCTGCTTTGTCCCAGAGAGCCTTCTCCCAAGGCAGCTAGCCACCCTGGGAAGAATCAACTCATTTGGGCCATTTCCCAACAATTCTGGTGGCCTAGTCTACAGGCTGATGAAACTGCCTTTGTAGCTGCCTGTTCCATGTGTGCTTAGAGTAAGACTCCACAACACCTTCCAGTGGGCCTCCTACAACCCATACCCAATGGAGAGAGGCCGTGGACCCACCTGTCTATGGATTTCATTGTGGAGTTACCCAACTCCCAAGGCAACACTGTTATCCTTATGGTGGTTGACCGATTCTCAAAGATGTATCATTGTATTCCACTTAAGAAGCTGCCCACTTCTAAGGAACTGGCTTCCATTTTTACTAGGGAGATCTTTCGCTTTTATGGACTATCCAAGGTGATTGTCTCGGACAGGGGTAGCCAGTTTGTTTCCTGGTTCTGGCGAGCCTTTTGTGCACAGTTGGGAATTCAGCTTTCTTTCTCCTCTGCGTATCACCCGCAATCTAATGGGGCCGCAGAATGAGCTAATCAGTCCTTGGAGAAATTCTTACGTTGCTATATTTCTGACCATCATAACAACTGGTCAGACCTATTACCGTGGGCAGAGTTTGCTCACAACAGTGCCTTGAATTCTGCTTCCCGTTTGTTCCCATTTATGGTGAATTATTGCTTCCGACCTTCCATGTTGCCTGACTCATTTGTTCCGCAGAGTATTCCTGCATTAGAGGAGCATTTCCGTGGTCTTCGTTCCACTTGGGCACAAGTTCAAGAGGCTTTGCAACATGCTAACGATAGGTACAGACTCCATGCTGACCGCAGACGCCTGCCTGCACCTTCCTACCAGGTTTGGGACAGAGTCTGGCTGTCGTCTTGCAACCTCCGACTTCGTGTCTCTTCTTTGAAGTTCACACCTCGTTTTATTGGGCCTTTCCGTATCCTTCGCAGGATTAACCCAGTGGCTTACGCTTTGGACCTTCCTCCAAGCATGCGCATCTCAAATGTGTTTCATGCCTCCTTATTGAAACCTTTGGTCTGCAATCACTTTATCACCTCGGTGCCACATCCTCACCCTATACATGTTGAGAACCATGAGAAGTATGAAGTATAATCCATTGTTGACATCTGTAGGTTCTGTGGGCGCATACAGTACCTGGTGCATTGGAAGGGGTACGGTCCAGGGGAAGGCTCTTGGGTCTCATCCTCGGACGTACATGCCCCTGTCCTCCTCCATGATTTCCATAGACATTTTCCCCACAAGCCAGGTGGTCCTCCGAGGGGGAAGGGTCGTTGAGGAGGGGGTACTGTCAGGGCTGGGCTCAGCCCTTTCTTCTCTGAGCTTGCCGCTCAGCTGTCACCTAATTGCCAGCTCCCAGCTCTCTCCACATTTACTCAGCTGTTGTTGATTCTGCTCATCAGTCCTGCCTACTTAAAGCTCACTTGATCTCTGCCTTCGCCTTTGTCAACATCACAGAGACTTTCTACTGCGTTCCTGTTGAAGAATTGCTTGGCTGACGTTCCTTCTGGCTCCTGATCCTGCTTGCTGTACTGCTACATTTATCTCTGGCTCTCTGACATTTGCTTGGCTGCCTACCGATCCGGTTACTGAACTCTGGCTTGTTTTGACTACACTTACTCTGTTTACCTTATTATTATTATTATCTTTTCACGGAAGGCCATTCCGGCTCTCAACCGGTATGTGGAAGGCAATTTTTTGGCCTCGTTGGACAGGGCGGTCAGCGGTAAGGTGCATATTACCACTGACTCATGGTTCAGCAGGCATGGACAGGGACGTTACCTTTCTTTCACGGGGCACTGGGTAACTCTGCTGGCAGCTGGGAAGGATGCAGGACAGGGTGCAGTATTGTTGGAGCTTGTTCCACCACCACACCTCCAAAATGCTAGTAGTGGTGATTCTGCAACACCTCTCTCCTCCACCCCCTCCTCTTCTTCTTCCTCTATGACCTCTTACTCTGCAGATTTCTCCTCAGAACCAGAGGTACTCCTTGGCGTTCAAGGGGCTACGCAAGCACTCAGGCAAAAAGATGCCATGAGGTGCTTGAGTTGGTCTGCTTAGGGGACAGGAGCCACACTGGGGCAGAGATTTTGTCACCTCTGCAGGGGCAAACTCAGTGGTGGTTGACGACATGCCAGCTTCAGCCAGGAATGGTGGTTTGCAACAATGGGACCAACCTCCTCTCCACCCTCTGACAGGGACACTTGACCCATGTTCCCTGTTTGGCTCACATCCTTAATTTGGTGATGCAGCGGTTCTTGTGCAGGTACCCGGGCTTACAGGATCTCCTGAGGCAGGCCAGGAAAGTCTGTGGGCATTTCCGCCAGTCATATAATGCCAGTGCTCAGCTGGCTGACCTTCGAAAAGGAATGCAACCTGCCCAAGAACCACCTCATTTTTGACATGCCCACCAGGTGGAACTTAACGTTGGCAATGCTGCAGCGGCTGCACACGCAACAGAGGGCCATCAATGAGTGCCTGTGTGAGTATGGCACCAGGACAGGGGAGCTTGGCTTTTTTCGCCACGCCAGTGGCTACTTATCAAGGATGCATGCGCTGTCCTGCCACCATTTGAGGAGGCCACGAGGATGGTGAGCAGTGACAGTGCATGCAACAGCGATACTGTCCCTCTTGTCTTCCTGTTGGAGCACACACTTCGTGGAATAATGGACAGGGCACTTGAGGCAGAACAGAGGGAAGAAGAGGAGGACTTCCTTACCTCTCAAGGCCCCCTTTATCCAGACAGTATTCCTGCGGCCCGCCAATCACACAGGAAGAGGAGGAGGAGGATTGTGTCAGCATGGAGGTGGAGCCTGGCACTCAGCAGCAGTCTTCAAGGGATTGTTTTCAGTCCCCAGAAACCCATGGACTTGTACGTGGCTGGGAGGAGGTGGCTGTGGATCATGTCATCCTTAGTGACCCAGAGGACTTCGGATCGAATGCCCCAGCAAACCTTCGCTGCATGGCCTCCCTGATCCTGCAAAGCCTGCGAAAGGACCCTCGGATTTGTGGTATCAAGGAGAGGGATCATTATTGGCTGGCAACCCTTCTTGATCCACGTTACAAGGGTAAGGTTGCGGAATTTATCCAGCCTTCGCAGAGGGAGCAGAGGATGAAACATCCTTGGGACGCCTTAAAGAAAGGTTTGTGCAATGCGTTTCCAGAGCCTGGGAGGTTACAATTTCCTGGTCCTCCTGGACAACGTGTTGCTGAGGCTTTGGTCAGTCACAGAAGGAGCGGTGGAGAAGGTGGCCATCTGATCGATGCGTTCAGACAATTCTTTAGTCCGCAGCCCCAAGGTCTGATTGGTTCCAGCAACCATCGCCAGTGTCTGATTTACATTGTGAAGGAATACCTAGGGGCAAGATCAGACTTGGAGACCTTTCCAACTGAAAATCCACTGGGTTACTGGGTGTTGAGGATGGATCACTGGCCAGAGCTTGCACAATATACAATTGAGCTACTGGCCTGTCCTGCATCCAGCGTTCTTTTTGAATGCACATTCAGTGCTGCTGGAAGCTTTGTAACCGATCACAGAGTACGCCTGTCCATAGACTCAGTTGATCAGCTCACCTTCATAAAAATGAATCAGTTTTGGATCACCAGCTACCAAGCACCTGATGCTGATGTAACCGATTCATTTTTCTATGAATGTGAGATCCCTTGAAAACTGTCTATGCTGAGTGACTATCCTGTTATGCTGAGTGACTATCCTATTCCTCCTCAATGTTCATGTTGATAACTTCTAAGAACATTTTTGTTTCAGGGCACCACCACCAGTGCATAAGGCCCAATTTTTCTGCCCCTGTTTAACAGGGGCATGTAATTACAATATTTGCTGTAATATTTAGCAGCAGGGCTCATTCCAGCGCTCAGCTAGAGTGCCCCTGTTTAACAAGGGGCGTGTAATTACAATTTGTGCTGTAATATTTCACAGCAGGGCTCATTCCTGTGCTCAGCTAGAGTATCTGTGAGGGGTTGCAGTGTTGTGGCACCACCACCAGTGCCTAAGGCCCAATTTTTCTGCCCCTGTTTAACAGGGGCATGTAATTACAATATTTCCTCTAATATTTCACAGCAGGGCTCGTTCTTGCGTTCAACAACAGAATCTGTGAGGGGTTACAGTGTTGTGGCACCACCACCAGTGCCTAAGGCCCAATTTTTCTGCCCTTGTTTAGCAGGGGCATGTAATTACAATTTTTGATCTAATATTTCACAGCAGGGCCCATTGCTGCACCCACCAAGAGTAAATGTGAGGACTTACAGTGTTGTGGCACCACCACCACACCACCACCAAAGGCCCAATTTTTCTGCCCCTGTTCAACAGGGGCATGTAATTACAATTCTTGATATAATATTTCACAGCAGGGCCCGTTCCAGCTCCCACCAAGAGTAACTGTGAGGGCTTACAGTGTTCTGGTACCACCAACACCTAAGGCCCAATTTTCTGCAGAGTATATAGGGCGGGCTGTATAGTATATGCAGGCGGTCCCCTACTTTCAAACATCTGACTTACAAATGACTCCTACTTACAAACAGAGGGAGACAACAGGAAATGAGAGGAAATCTACCCCTAGGAAGGGAAATTCTCTCCTCTAAGAGTAATAAGTAATATGGGAAAAAGGTGTCTTTACTGATGCTTTACCACCAATCCTTGTTTCCCTAATAACTTAAATTTTAAAAATCCAATTGTCATTGGGACAGAAGGGGGGGTGAAATCTTCTTAACAGGGGCGCAGACAGCAAAACAAATGTTACAGGGGTGATGATAACCCTTCCCTATGTTATCCAAAAAGCTTATAAATTGATTTTTTTGGCTGGAGCTACACTTACAAAATGTACCTGTTCCAAATTACAAACAGATTCAACTTAAGAACAAACCTACAGTCCCTGTCTTGTTTGGACTGCCTGTATACTGCTGTTCAGAAAATATAGGACCTGGGGGCCCCACGCCTTTTCTTTTTTTAATTCGGGTGTGGGGTTCCCCTTAATATCCATACAAGACCCAAAGGGCCTGGTACTGGGCTGGTGGGGGTACCCATGCCGTTTTTCTCAATAATTTTCATCCATATTGCCGGGACCCGACATTACATTACAGTCGCAAGCAGTTTTAAATGACTTTTATTCCTTTAGAAATGCTATTTTGTGCAGGGACTGTTCTAAACACGGGAAACACGCGCCACTTTACAGGCATACTATAGTCATCCCCCAGGTACGATATTTAAAGGAATATTTCACTTTTATTATTTCACTTTAAGCATTATTAAAATCACTGCTCCCAAAAAAACAGCCATTTTTAAGACTTTTTTTTGCATTGATACATGTCCCTTGGGGCAGGACCCGAGTCCCCAAACACTTTTTAGGACAATAACTTGCATATTAGCTTTTAAAATTTGCACTTTTAATTTTTCACGTTCGGGTCCCATAGACTTTAACGGTGTTCGGAAGTTCGCGCAAACTTTCGGTCCGTTCGCATGTTCTGCCACGAACCGAACAGATGGGTGTTCATTTCATCCCTACTACCCTGATATGGACTGAAGTAGTGGCACTGTTGGAACAGTTAAAGGCCAAACATTTATAAACCTATTGCAAGACAATATTCTGGTAAAGTTCATAAAGGCCCCAACTAGAAATGATGCTCTGTTGGACCTGGTAATTTCAAATCATGCTGAGCTCATTACTAATGTTCATATAAGTACATCTGGGTAGCTGTGAACATAACATGATTTAATTTATTGATAGCTGTATGCAACAAACACATACTGGATAGATAAGAACACTTAACTTTAAGAGAGCAAATTTTCCAAGGTTGAGGGCTACTCTCCAAGACATAGACTGGGAGGGTATATTGGCATCCAAGAACACAGAACAGAAATGGGAATTCTTCAAAAAGACTGTATGTGAACACACTGGGAAGTATATTTCCATGAGCAATATGTTAAACCACTTATGCCCAGGAAGAATTTATCCCCTTCCTGACCAGGCCTTTTTTTGCAATACGGTACTGAGTCGCTTTAACTGACAATTGCGTGGTCATGCGACGTTGTAACCAAACAAAATTTATGTCCTTTTTATCTCACAAATAGAGCTTTCTTTTGGTGGTATTTGATCACCTCTGCTTTTTTTATTTTTTGCGATATAAACAAAAGAATAGCTACAATTTTGAAAAAAACACAATATTTTTTACTTTTTGTAAAAGTTATAGCGTCTACAAAATATGGGATAGATTTATGGCATTTTTATTATTTATTTATTTTTATACTAGTAAATAGTAATGGCTGCAATCAGCAATTTTTAATGGGACTGCGACATTGTGGCTGACAGATCGGACAATTTTGACACTTTTTTGGGACCATTGACATTTATACAGCGACCTAAAAATAGACACTGATTACTGTATAAATGTCACTGGCAGGGACAGGGCTAGGGTTAACACTAGGGGGTGATCAAGGGGTTAAGTGTGTTCCCTAGGTGTGCTTCTAACTTTGAGGGGATGTGACTGACTAGAGGAGGAGCCAGATTATCTGTTCCTACTTATTAGGAACAGATGATCTGTTTCTCCTCCCCTGTCAGAACACACACAAATCCTCGTTGTGGCTCTTGCACCCATGATTGCGTCCCCCACCATGCAGTGCATGTGTCTGTGCCTGATATGTCTTTTAAAGGAGCCTCCATACATATATGGTGATTCGCACAGGAGAGCCATCCTGCTGCCATATATGTTCAGGAGCCGGTCAAGAAGTGGTTAAAAGGCAAAAAATAAAACCTATGTGGCTCATGGCCAAAGGTAAAAAAGCTAAAAATAATAAGTAAAAGAGCCTTTAAAAAATATAAAAATAAAGGAACACTATCATCATTTAAATGTTACAAGGAACATAACAGAATATGTAAAAAGGAAATCAAGGCCACGAAAATGAAAAATGAACGACAGATTGCAAACGAGACTAAGACAAATCCAAAGAAATTCTTAAAATATATTAATATATTAATAGTAAAAAGGTCAGGTCTGAGCATGTAAGCGCTTTCGAAAATAATCTAGAGTGGGTGTCTGGGGACAAAGAGAAAGCAAAATACCTGCTTCAGCTCTGTGTATACAAAGGAGCATGGGGACGCTCAAGTCCGTAGTGGGGATGATATTGACACAGCCCCTAATGAACCATTATGGCTCAAAATTGATACGGTCCAAAAATATTATAGCATTAAGGTGAATAAAGCACCTGGATCAGATGGCATACAACCACGGATCTTAAAAGAATTAAGCTGTGTCATTTCAAAGCCATTGTTTCTCATTTTTAGGGACTCTTTATTGACTGGCATAGTACAACTGGGCTGGCATAAGGCCAATGTGGTGCCTATATTTAAAAAAGTATCAAAGTCTTTACCAAGTAACTACTGAGCTGTTAGTTTCTGTTTCAATATTTTTTATTACGTTTTGAGAGAGTATGACAAGCCATGGTTTTCCCATGCAGGGGCAATATTGAATAGGCACATATGTACGTAGAATGTACGTAACATAACTATAAACTGTTGCCATGACCCAAAAGGGTCAGGGTAGAGGTAAGGCAAATAGCACAAGTTATACTGTATTGTCCCCTAAGGGAAATCAGTCTCCATATAATAGCCATCATATTAAGAATGAAGAGGAAAAGAAAGACAGAGGAGGAATAAAAAGGGGAAAGAAGAAAAAGAAAGAGAGAGAAAGGCCCAAGGAGAGGGCGAGTACCACGGACACGGGACTTGCACAAGCAAAGTTTACAGTCGACCATAGCTAGTCGGGGGCAGGGACGGTTAGGAGTACATCATCCAAGGGTCTCAAACTTTCAAGAATTTTACATTCAAATCCTTCAAAATACTAGATATCTGCTCATCCACCATCATAGCAGTCATTCTGGCTTTCACTCCTTGTAAAAAAACAGAGGGAGCCTTCCAGGCCTGGGCTATAGTTTGCTTGACAGATATAAAAAGGTATGAGGTGAAAAGACCTGGTATAGGACAATGTAAAAGAGCCAGTTGGGCATCTTTACTAATTGTTACATGAAATAAGGATTGCAATAGGCCAAAGACTCTGGACCAGAAGCCGATCAGACGTGGGCATGACCACCATATATGTATGACATCCCCATGCTGACCGCAATTTGGAAAACATCTGTCACTGCTACCAGGGTAGGCATGGGCAAGCCTTGCCGGGACCCAGTACCACCACAGGAGCATTTTATACGCAGCCTCGAGAATGTTAGTATTAAATGAGCATTTCGCTATGGCTGTACAACCTTACTCCAGTCTTCCCCCTCAACACCCGAACCAAGATCCCACTCTCATTGTGTCACATAGGAAAGGGTCGACAAAGAGGACCTACCATTAAGGGAGGCGTAAAGCACCGGGGAGTGTAAAAGAAAAGGAGGCAGTGTGACAGATAAAATCCAGTTGAGCAATTGTAAATAATGGAAATGTTCCTGCCCAGGGATCTCATGTGTCATCTGGAGGGTCTCCCATGAAGGGAATGAGCGCATAGATAAAAATGTATGCACACTGTTAAAACCATTGGAGGTCCTCCAAGAGAAGGAATGGAGTTGTTCCAGCCTTGGAAGAAAAAGAGGGTTGTTAACAATCGGTAAAAGAGATATGAAAGGGGACATCAGATTTCACAAATATCGGAGTCCCACAATTTCAAGCCAAGAAGCATAAGAGGGCTTAGTGCCAGGGGGCATAAATTATGAGGAAGTCAAAGCAATATTTGTAAAAAAATCAGGGTGCAGTTAGGTAGTTCCAGGAGCACCCACAACAGGATGTCAAAAGTGGCATGCAACATAGATAATTGAGAAATCTGGGCTGCCAAATAATATTTGGGCAAGTTAGGTGCTCCCAGGCCACTTGCAACCTATGGGTATAGAGCGTCGATCTGGGTACTCTGTGGCGTTTATGAGCCCATTTAAACCGAAGGACTATGTTCTGTAAAGGACGGAGATAAAAAGATGGGACGTGTATAGGGAGGGTCCGAAAGAAATGAAGAACTCTTGGCAAGATAGTCATCTTGACTGCATGGATCCGGCCTATCCCAGAGAGGGAGGGGAATTGCCAAGAACGAAAAAGAGAGGTCAAGGAGCGAAGCAAGGGATAGTAGATAGTAGCCGAAAACAAGGTGGAATAGGAGGAAGTAAGTTTACTCCCCAAGTAAGCTATTGAGTGGGGTGCCCAGCAATAGGGAAGTTGTGACTGTAAATGTGTGACCAGGTCAGCAGGGAGGATGATATTCAGCGCCGTTATTTTGGAGATATTGATATGGAGTCCAGAGATAGCCGAGAAATGATCCAACAGCACCTGCAAGTTTGGGAAGAGTGGTAATAGGATTAGTGAGGACCAGTACGGCATCGTCTGCATTAAAAATGGCCTTGCAGTGGTTCAGAGCTGTTGGTTTAACTTCTATAGTCAGCAAGATACTGGAGAGTTTAATAAAAGACCACATACAGTGGGGAGAACAAGTATTGTATGCAGTGTGGATTTTGCATGTTTTCCTATTTACAAAGCATGTAGAGGTCTGTAATTTTTATCATAGGTACTCTTCAAGTGTGGGAGACGGAATCTAAAACAAAAATCCAGAAAATCACATTGTATGATTTTTAAATAATTAATTTGCATTTTATCGCATGACATAAGAATTTGATCACCTACCAACCAGTAAGAATTCCAGCTCTCACAGACCTGTCATTTTTACTTTAAGAAGCCCTCCTGTTCTCCACTTATTACCTGTATTAACTGCACCTGTTTACCTGTATAAAAGACACCTGTCCACACACTCAATCAAACAGACTCCAACCTCTCCACAATGGCCAAGACCAGAGAGCTGTGTAAGGACATCAGGGATAAAATTGCAGACCTGCACAAGGCTGGGATGGGCTACAGGACAATAGGCAAGTAGCTTGGTGAGAAGGCAACAACTGTTGGTGCAATTATTAGAAAATGGAAGAAGTTCAAGATGACAGTCAGTCTCCCTCGGTCTGGGGCTCTATGCACAGTCTCACCTTGTGGGGAATCAATGATCATGTGGAAGGTGAGGGATCAGCCCAGAGCTACACGGCAGGACCTAATCAATGACCTGAAGAGAGCTGGGACCACTGTCTCAAAGAAAACCATTAGTAACACACTACGCCGTCATGAATTAAAATCCTGCAGCGCACGCAAGGTCCCCCTGCTCAAGCCAGTGCATGTCCAGGCCCTTCTGAAGTTGGCCAATGACCATCTGGATGATCCAAAGGAGGAATGGGAGAAGGTCATGTGGTCTGATGAGACAAAAATAGAGCTTTTTGGTCTAAACTCCACTTGCCATGTTTGGAGGAAGAAGAAGGATGAGTACAAACCCAAGAACACCATCCCAACCGTGAAGCATGGAGGTGGAAACATCATTCTTTGGGGCTGCTTTTCTGCAAAGAGGACAGGATGACTGCACCGTATTGAGGGGAGGATGGATGGGGCCATGTATCATGAGATCTTGGCCAACAGCCTCCTTCCCTCAGTAAGAGCATTGAAGATGGGTCGTGGTTGGGTCTTCCAGCATGACAACGACCCGAAACACACAGCCAGGGCAACTAGGGAGTGGCTCCGTAAGAAGCATCTCAAGGTCCTGGAGTGGCCTAGCCAGTCTCCAGACCTGAACCCAATAGAAAATCTTTGGAGGGAGCTGAAAGTCTATATTGCCCAGCAACAGCCCCGAAACCTGAAGGATCTGAAGAAGGTCTGTATGGAGGAGTGGGCAAAAATCCCTGCTGCAGTGTGTACAAACCTGGTCAAGAACTACAGGAAATGTATGATCTCTGTAATTGCAAACAAAGGTTTCTGTACCAAATATTAAGTTCTGCTTTTCTGATGTATCAAATACTTATGTCATGCAATAAAATGCAATTTAATTACTGAAAAATCATACAATGTGATTTTCTGGATTTTTGTTTTAGATTCCACCTCTCACAGTTGAAGAGTACCTATGATAAAAATGACAGACCTCTGCATGCTTTGTAAGTAGGAAAACCTGCAAAATCGGCAGTGTATCAAATACTTGTTCTCCCCACTGTAGATGGGTTCTTGCTAGAAAAAAGTATTTTAAACAACAGACAGCATGGGTTCATGAAAGACAGGAAATGTCAAATAAATCATATTTCTTTTTATGAGGAAGTAAGCAAAACCTTAGACAAAAGCGTGGTTGTGGATATAGTATACTTAGATTTTGCAAAAGCATTTGACACAGTTCCCAACACATGGCTTATTTGTAAGGTAAAGTCTACAGGCTTGGAAAAATCAGTTTGTAAACAGATTGAAAACTGGCTAAAAGCACATATTCAGAGCATAGTAGTTAATGATTCATACTCTGAATGGTCTAAGGTTATCAGTGGTTTACCCCAAGGTTCAGTGTGGGGGACCCTTCATTTTTATATATTTTTAAATTATATAGGGTCTGGGATTAAAATACTACAGTGCCTTGAAAAAGTATTCATAGCCCTTGAAATTTTCCATATTTTGTCATGTTACAACCAAAAACGTAAATGTATTTTATTGGGATTTTATGTGATAGACCAACACAAAGTGGCACATAATTGTGAAGTGGAAGGAAAATGATAAATGGTTTTCAACATTTTTTTACAAATAAATATGTGAATAGTGTGGCATGCATTTGTATTCAGCCCCCTTTACTCTGATACCCCTAACTAAAATCTAGTGGAACCAATTGCCTTCAGAAGTCATCTAATTAGTAAATAGAGTCCACCTGCATATAATTTAATCTCAGTATAAAGGCAGCTGTTTTATGAAGCCCTCAGAGGTATATTAGAGAACCTTAGTGAACAAACAGCATCACAAAGGCCAAGGAACACACCAGATAGGTCAGGGATAAAGCTGTGGAGAAGTTTAAAGCAGGGTTAGGTTATAAAAAGATATCCCAAGCTTCAAACATCTCACGGAGTACTGTTCATCATCCTAAAATGTAGAGTATGGCACAACTGCAAACCTACCAACACATGGCCATCCACCTAAACTGACAGGCCGGGCAAGGAGAGCATTCATCAGAGAAGCAGCCAGGAGGCCCATGGTAACTTTAGAGAAGCTGCACAGATCAACAGCTCAGGTGGGAGAATCTGTCCACAGGACAACTATTAGTTGTGCACTGCACAAATCTGGCCTTTATGGAGGAGTGGCAAGAAGAAAGCCATTGTTGAAAGAAAGCCATAAGAAGTCCTGTTTGCAGTTTACAAGAAGCCATGTGGGGGGACACAACAAACATGTGGAAGAAGGTGCTCTGGTCAGTTGAGACCAAAATTGAACTTTTGGACCTAAAAGCACAACGCTATGTGTGGCGGAAAAATAACACTGCACATCACTCTGAACACACCATCCCAACCATGAAACATGGTGGTGGCAGAATCATGTTGTGGGGATGCATTTCTTCAGCAGGGACAGGGAAGTTGGTCAGAGTTGATGGTGTAATGGAAATTTGTAAGTTCTGTATATAATTGTATTCTATTTTGTATGTATTGCACACTGCCCTCATTGTGCACACAGCACTAATAATGTTTTCAGTAAATGTTTACATTCTTTTGAGTCCTGATTAGAATAAGCCTGCCTATGTAACGCCCCTTGTTACCATAAACGTACAATTGTAATATTAATGTGATACCTATGTAATCATGTGCATAAAAACCTTCAATTGCGTCATAATAAAGCAGAACAGTAATTTGGAAAGATGCTGAGCGTATCTTTTGTGTCTGTTCCCTACTGCAGTAGATATTATTAATTTGGAACCACTAATCAATATGAGGATAGGAGTTGCCTATCATCAATTCAGCCGAGTCAGCATGGCGAGCTTTGCCTTAGGAGGGGATTCCAGGTGACCCTGAGTATCCGAAACGAGGAGCTTGAGACGATCCGGGAATTTCTGATAATCAGCCGGCTGAGGTAAGCCTTTTGCTTACATTTGAGTTATCAGACTTCCTTGATCGGTAAGGCATTTTCGGGACAAAGGGTACCTATTTTACTCCCCTTAATCGAACTGTATTGATTGGTGGTTATATGTTATGTTGTCCCTGTCTATTGCCAATCGGAGTGTTATAGATAAGAAAGGGAATAATAGTGCTGTTCACAGGTATATGTAGTAAATCTGCTAGATAAAGTAGTTTAGAGGCAAGAGGGTATAGGCACAAGTAGAGAAGAGAGAAGACTGGCCAGTCATTATGGGCATTAAATTAAGTAAGGGAATGAAGGGTAAGAGACCCTCAAAAATGCCCAGCGCAAGAGGAGCGCTATATATGAACCAAAGGTGCGGTTCCGCCTATACTGAGCCCCTAGATTAATGGTTAGAGTGGACAGGGATCCACAATGGGTAACTGGGTTACCAAGGTCCACAGGGACTAAGAATCATGCAGAGTAAACAGCTAGAGAAACAGCTATCTATGTGAGCAGGATGGATCAAGGGTGACATTAACACTAGACAGAAAGGGACATTTTCATGTTAAGTTGTGGGATGAATTTGGGGTCAGGCACTACAACTATTAGAGTCAGAAACAGAGAAATGAGAGGTAAAACAGAATACTTTATATGTTGTCAGAGAGGGAAGATGGGATGAGCACTCTGGCTGACCGTCTGATCATAGAAGCTAGATATAAAAGATATCTGAACAAAATAAAGAAAGTAGAATTTAGACAGGAAAATATTAATGAGAGTTAAAAGAAAGTGAGAGAATGATATGCATGTGTTGTGTACAAATGGGAAAAATGTAAGCGATTTTGGTATTTGATATTGGTGTATGTGTGTGCGAATGCTGGGACCTTTAGTTCTATTGCTTGTGTGTGTCATGTACGCAGATGTGACCCCCTCCTTTGTGCTCTCCTGAAAGAATGTGGTCAGTGATAAGCTGGAAGGACACCATGCCAATTTCTGTTTTTTAGACAAAACATTTATAACAAAATGTGTCGGGTTAACGAATCTAATGGTAAACAATGTGATCACAATTATTTTGAATCTGTTTTCCAAACATGGTAAAATGAAGGTTACATTTAACCGTGTATTACACAAATTGAATATCCTTTGATAGTGGAAACAGTGCATTTAAAAAAGGGAAATTGAGTAAAATTAAGTAATAATGAGTTTAACAATTTTATTAATAATATAGATATATTGAAACTGGTTTAGACAACCTTTGGTTGGAAATGAAGTCGAGGTTAATAGGGAAATTTGTAATGAATGAGATTAGTTTAAGATAACAATTTTGTAATTTTACATTTATTCAATAAGCCCTTATTGAGAGAAAAACAGATTAAGATGAGGTTGTTATTTGGAATACAGCTGCCATAATATTTAACCTCCCTGGCGGTATGATTATGTTGGATTTTAGGTGCTGAAAGCGGTACCATTATTTTGCATGGAAATTTGGCGTTTTATACTGTAGGTCTGTAAATCTTAACAATAACACACTTAAATCTGTCCAAACCAGAGTCTAGTAGATATCCCGGGTATGATAAAGTTTGAAACACAAAAACATAAATTATAATATAATAAATAAAAATAAATAATTAAAAAAAAAAAAAAAATAGTAATAAAAGAATTTTCCCCACAATTCACTATCGCTCAATTCTGCAAGTGTTCTAATTTACTATCGCTGTTTTCTAGCTGGTCTAAAGCCACTTTTGACGTAAAGGGACACTTTTTGGTTGCTATGGACAATCTCCAGTTTCCAGGCAGAAAGAACAGTTTTATATATATAAAACTGCATGCAGGACACTGGGCAGACCACTAGGGACAAAGGGGATGTGTCATTATTTGATACAGTACTGTAATCTGTAAGATTACAGTATACTGTATCTGTACTGTGTGTTTCACTTTTTGAATTTGCCGCCGAACTCCGTCCCCGTGCGTCGCAACGCTCGCAGGGAACGGAGCTCGGCACTGTGAATCGAGCGAGACACAGCGGCTCGCCGATCACAGCGGAGAGACATCGCAGGATCCAGGAGATAAGGTAAGTAAACTCTTCCTGGATCCTGCAATGCAAGCCCGAGTCTGGCTCGGGGATACCGCTTTTGGTATGAAAAATCCACCCCGAGCCAGACTCGGGAATACCGCCAGGGGGGTTAACAAAGCCAAGATGGATGGAATACATAAGAAGTTTTTCTACAAAAATGAAATTTCAAGGTTCTTGATAATAACTTGATGTCAGTCCATGATGTGAGAGTTGTTATAAATAAAATTTAAATATAACAGACCCATCACATCAAGTCCACACACCCTGTTAGGATAGATGTCACCTGCAGCCAGTTGTTTATAGTTTTTGATGCTTTCTGGTCCATCATACAGATTCTTGGTCCTTTTGTTTTTATTTATTTTTATTTTTGAAATCCAAAGCAGAATGTGTGGATTGTGAAATGATGTGCCCCTTTTTCTTGTAAGTACTGTGGTATAAGCAGAAGAATATTTTGGATTTATGGGCATCTCTCCATGACCGCAGGATATTGTTATCATTCATTATAATATTGCCAGGAAAAAGTTGTCTTTTGAAACATGAGACTGGAGTTCTTACACAAATAGCGTGATACAAAACAAGCCATTGTAATATATTTATGCAAGCTGGACCCAGTAATGAAGGGTTCACCCCGATATATCAGAGCTGTAGCTTTTATGCAAAGGTGCTATTAGACAAAGTTAGATATTGTTTTGGTCAAACATTTAATTTTTAATGGTCCGACATTCTGTGCAGCAAATATACAGCTAACTAAATGTTTGTTTAATGAAAGGTTTAAAATATGAGTTTGTTTATGTACAAATCTAACAATGAAAAATGCGTACATTTATTCAAAAGAAAGGAAAAGACACATGTGTTAAATTGATGGTATAGGAATCAGCTGCTGTGAGCCCAGTGCGGGACACACTCCCTGAAGACCCAGATATTTAATTTTTTGTAGATTTGAGTATGCAGTTTATCACCCAGAAGGATACTCTGTATTCAAAGTCATTGGATCCTTTTTCCCCAGCTCAAGAAACAGAGCTCCATGTTTTAGCAAAGCCTGTGAGCTGTAAAAAGAGTGTATATTTATATAGATAGTCGAGATATAGAGAGCTTTTGGTTCCATTTAAAGGGCCAGAAGTTTGTTTTTACTTCGGCAGGTAAACCAATAAAGCATGCTAAGTTAATTTGATCGGCTGTTTTCAGCCTTCCAGGTTCTTGCTGAGGTAGCCATATTAACTTTTACACATGGAAGCAGACCAGGTGACTAAGGATGCTGCATTTACAGCCCCGGACACTTGATGGGTCTGTGCAACTCACAGATTCCACCCTAGTTCTGGACCAGTATAGCTGGGATTAATAATTCAACTTTAAGGACCCCAGAACGAGAAGAACAAGTGGTCCACAGGGGACAACTTCTTATGAAACAGGACTTTGGAAAAGGTGATCATTTATGTCTGCCAACCACTCTTTTCCCTTCAGTTTGACACATGGACCATGTCATGAGTCACAAGCAGTTATGGCTGCCTTAGTAAATGAGCATGGGATAGAGCCAGGGTTCTCCACAGTTGTTTTTATAACATACCACTTCTTGTTTTACCTGTTACCAAAGGTGTTACCAAAAGCTGAACATCCCTCCCAGAGATTACAAAAAGAAATATCCAGATGCCCAAGTTAGGATCTTACGAGTATGCATTTTGTCTGTATGGACATGTTTTTTGGATGTCCAGTGGCAAATGCTACTGCAAAGGCCACAGTAAAAAGTGTTATCAGAAGTAGTTTGTAAGTACAGAGTGCCAGGGAGTACAGAGAGTAACAGAGGAAATCATTTTTTATAGGAGAGTCCTTACTAGAAGTTTTGAGGTTTTATTTTTACACCCCCTACTGTCTACAATGTATCAGACAAAGTAGAGTAAGAAACTAGAAAACTTTTGCCTGAATGTTTTCTTATATTTTATGAAGCCCCTAAGGGGGATGGTGGACTCTCTCCCTATGGGATTTGGTTTGGGAGTGTGTTACTCACTTGCTTATATTTTGTCTCAGCAGCTGAAGTCCTTCATTCGGATCTCATAGAGAATGTTGCTGATCTTTTAAGGTTTTTGACAAACTCATTTATATGTTTTCTCCCCAATTCCAGATCCTAAAAGTTTGGAAGGATCTAAAACTAAAGCCAGGTGACTTGTGGATTTTTAAGAGACATTTATATATAAGGAAATGTTTGGAGACTCAATACAGCATCTATTTCATGTACAGTTTTTGCAAAACTTGAAGGAAAAGTCACCTGGATCCACACCAGACACTGCAAAAATGACTAAATTAAAGAAATCTCTGTTTGATTTGTTTCCCTCTTGTGATCACAGTCTAGGGTACTTTTTGATTCAGTTACTTTAATTGTAAGGGATATATATATTTGAAAAATAGTTTAGCCATGTTGAAGTCATATTTGTCTTTTGTACGTCTTTCATTTTATGTAGAATTGTCCGTGTTTACATATGCTGATAAGTCAGCATGCCAACAATTAAGCTAGAAGGCCATTCTGGCCACAGGAGTGTACAGCCAGTACTCTGTAAATATGTCTTATCAATCATTTGTTTTTCACAATGAAAAGTCATTTGGTAATGAAAAAGTTGCTCAGCTATTATTTTCTCCACAATGGAGTTTTTTTGCCTCTTTGGCCAGGACTACCTCCACCTAAGTGTGTGGAGGTTCCAGGTTAAAGGTGATAGCAGGTATGGTTAGTGATCAAAATATTGATCAAAAGAGGGGAGACTGTAATGGAAATTTGTAAGCTCTGTATATAATTGTATTCTATTTTGTATGTATTGCACACTGCCCTCATTGTGCACACAGCACTAATAATGTTTTCAGTAAATGTTTACATTCTTTTGAGTCCTGATTAGAATAAGCCTGCCTATGTAACGCCCCTTGTTACCATAAACGTACAATTGTAATATTAATGTGATACCTACGTAATCATGTGCATAAAAACCTTCAATTGCGTCATAATAAAGCAGAACAGTAATTTGGAAAGATGCTGAGCGTATCTTTTGTGTCTGTTCCCTACTGCAGTAGATATTATTAATTTGGAACCACTAATCAATATGAGGATAGGAGTTGCCTATCATCAATTCAGCCGAGTCAATGGGAAGATGGATGGAGCCAAATACGGGGCAATCTTAGAACAAAACCTGTAATGTCCCGTACACACGGTCGGATTTTCCGACGGAAAATGTGCAATCGAAGCGTGTTGTCGGAAAATCTGACCGCGTGTGGGCTCCATCACACATTTTCCATCGGAATTTCTGACACACAAAGTTTGAGAGCTTGCTATAAAATTTTTCGACAACAAAACCTGTTGTCAGAAATTCCGATCGTGTGTACACAAATCTGACGCACAAAGTGCCACGCATGCTCAGAATAAATTAAGAGACGAAAACTATTGGCTAGTGCCCTGTTTATAGTCCCGACGTACATGTTTTACGTCACCGCTTTCAGAACGATCAGATTTTCTGACAACTTTGTGTGACCATGTGTATGCAAAACAAGTTTGAGACAACATTCGTTGGAGAAAATCCATGGATTTTGTTGTTGGAATGTCTGATCAATGTCCGATCGTGTGTACGGGGCATTAGAGTCTGCAAAAGACTTGAGACCAGGGCAAAGGTTCACCTTCCAGCAGGACAATGACCCTAAACATACAGCCAGAGTTATAATGGAATGGTTTAGATTGAAGCATATTCATGTGTTAGAATGGCCCAGTCAAAGTCCAGACCTAAACCCAATTGAGAATCTGTGGCAAGACTTATAAATTGCTGTTCACCGGCGCACTCCATCCAATCTGACAGAGCTTAAGCAATTTTGCAAAGAAGAATGGACAAAAATGTCAGTCTCTAGATGTGCAAAGCTGGTAGAAACATCCCCAAAAATACTTGCAGCTGTAATTGCAGCAAAAGGTGGTTCTACAAAGTATTGACTCAGGGGGGCTAAATACAAATGCATGTCACACTTTTCACATATTTGTTTGTAAAAAATGTTGAAAACCATTTATCATTTTCCTTCCACTTCACAATTTTGTGCCACTTTGTGTTGGTCTATCACATAATATCTCAATAAAATACATTTACGTTTTTGGTTGTAACATGACAAAATGTGGAAAATTTCAAGGGGTATGAATACTTTTTCAAGGCGCTGTAAGTGGTCTATAAAGTGAACTTGATGTTGAGTTATTTACTTTAAGATTATCACAGAGGACAAGGGGGCACTCTTTACGTATGGCAAAAAAGAGATTTAATCTTTGGAAAGACACAGTAAGAGCTGTGAAAATGTCGAAAATACTCCCTCAAGAGCTGGTTCTGGCTAGCTCAGTAGATTATTTTAAAAAAAGGCCTGGGTTATTTCCTAGAAACACATAATAAAACTGTATACTAATATTTATAAAGTAAAGTGGATCCAGGAAATATCCGATTGCCTATTGGGGGGGGGGGGGGTGTCAGGAAGGATATTTTCCCCCTGCTGGAGCAAATTGGATCATGCTTTATTGTTTTTTTTTTGTTTTTTTTACTTCCTCTAGATAAACTGTGAGCATAGGATTGTGTTACAGGATTGTATAATTTTTCCCTTCCATTGGTTGAACTGGATGGACTTGTGTTTTTTTCAAGCAGACTAACTATGTAACTATGTAACAATGAGTCCATCACCTTTGCCCTCAGCTTCTTCAGCAAAGCAGTGGTCATTTTGGAGGTGTGTTTGGGATTGTTATCATGTTGGAATATTGCCCTGCAGCCCAGTCTCTGAAGGGAGGGGATCATGTTCTGCTTCAGTATGTCACAGTACATGTTGGCATTCATGGTTCCCTCAATAAACTGTAGCTCCCCAGTGACGGCAGCACTCATGCAGCCCCAGACCATGACACTCCCACCACCATGCTTGACTGTAGGCAGTCTTGTCTTTGTACTACTCACCTTGTTGCTGCCACACACGCTTGACACCATCTTAACCAAATAAATTTATCTTGGTCTCATCAGACCACTGGATATGGTTCCAGTAATCCTTTTACTTAGTCTGCTTGTCTTCAGAAAACTGTTTGCGGGCTTTCTTGTGCATCATCTTTAGAAGAGGCTTCCTTCTGGGACGACAGCCATGCAGACAGATTTGATGCAGTGTGCGGCGTATGGTCTGAGCACTGACAGACTGACCCCCCACCCCTTCAACCTCTACAGCAATGCTGGCAGCACTCATACGTCTATTTCCCAAAGACAACCTCTGGATATGACGCTGAGCACGTGCACTCAACTTCTTTGGTCGATCATGGCGAGGCCATCTTTATGTAGAGTGACAATTCTTTTTTTCAGATCCTCAGAGAGTACTTTGCCTTGAGGTGCCATGTTGAACTTCCAGTGACCAATATGAGAGAGTGAGAGCGATAATACCAAATTTAACACACCTGCTCCCATTCACACCTGAGACCTAGTAACACTAACGAGTCACATGACACTGGGGGAGGAAAAATTGCTAATGGGCCCAATTTGGACATTTTCACTTAGGCACCAGTGGTTTAGATATTATTGGCTGTGTGTTGAGTTATTTTGAGGGGACGTCAAATTGACACTGTTATACAAGCTGTAAACTCACTACTTTACATTGTAGCAAAGTGTAATTTCTTCAGTGTTGTCACATTAAAAGATATAATAAAATATTTACAAAAGTGTACGGGGTGTACTCACTTTTGTGAGATACTGTATATTTGTCAGCTCCTAATCCCTCCCTAGAGGACCTAATCATGCAGGCTTCGGCTCCAAGGACATGAGCAGCATACAAGACAAAATGGCTGAAGTGACTCACATTTTGAGACATCTTAGGGAGCCAAGTGGCATAAAAGGCTCTAAGGCTCTATCTCTGGACACTAAAGAGAAGTAGCATATCAAAAGGTAGAGTAATGGTATTGGTGGCTGCATTATCTTTCTTTTCAAGGTTGGCAGGTATGATCCTACAAGGTGCTTTGCAGTTAATAGAGTGCTGATAGGATGAGCCAAACCACAGCCAAAAGACAATGTATCTGGCACAAGGTCCATTGCTGAATAGGCAAAAAGGAAGTCCCATGGTACTAAAAAGTAAGTGCATGTAGTATATACAGTTTGTATATAGACATACAGTCCGTGATAATAAAGTTCACGAAGAAGTAAAATGGATTTAAAAGCGGCAGCTGTCCTTAGAGTTTAGCTAGCTCTGTGTGAAAGACAAGAAGGGGGAAAGAAGGAGGCACCAGCTCAGTGCAGAGATTATAAGTGCACAAGATAAAATGCACTTACATGATACAAGTTTGTTTTAGGCTCAGTAAGGTGCAGGGGAGGGGGATTTTACCCCACTCAGTCCTTTGGATTAAAGCGACGTCTGCGGGGATGTGGCATCTAGACGCAGGCTCTCTGGGCATCCTGTGGCCACCAGGAAGCAAACTAGTGTAGAACGTGGGCGGAAATGGCGTCACCGGATGGACGAGAACAGACGGTGAGACAGGCAGGCTACGCGCTCTGAGATCCAGCTCCTTCTACAGGCCTAGAGGGAAACTGTTCTTTGCAGCTGTTTAAATGTGTCAGGCTGTCATGGGACTACAACTATTTTGGAAAATAGGATTTGGGCCAGCAGGTATACCATTAAACCAGTCTGGGTACAGTACGCAAAGGAGTACATATATCATACACTTGTAAGGAAATATTCAGAAAATGTTCAATATACAATATAAAGAAAGACCATGGAAATAAAAAAATCATATTTTTTTTAAAAAAAGGGATTATGTGGAAAAAATATGATTAATATTGCATAAAAATAATAAATAATAATTAAAAAATAAAATAAAAATAAAAATGAGAAAAAAAGTGACAATAGTGATATTGACATGGACGATGAATATCAGTATCGTTGTGAACAATGTAACTTCATAACCATGTTGGGCATCTCATATGGGGTACCTTAATTACTACATGATAAGTTGGATGTAGGCAATCATTAAAGGATACCTGGGGTAATAGTTGATAAAGTACTTTCTATGGATGAACAGAAGGGGACCCCCAATAAATGTGTTCTGGACTATGGACTAGTGGACTAAGAGTCCACTGTGAGCGGAAAAGACATAGAAAGATGAGTTAGGTGTTGTCATATACATGAGTACGTTGTAACAGTACACTAAAAATGGTTGACAACGAATACAGGAACTCTGTCTGAATAGAAGATCAGAGAGTGGATCATATGCCACAATCCATAATAAATTACAATAGGCTATGTACTGTACTTCAATTTCCTCATTCAAGCCTCCTGGCGCGAGGGTATTTCGAGAATAAATCCAGTACGTTTCCTGCTGCCACAAACGCTTAAAGTGTTCGACATAGTTTTAATCCGAAGGACTGACTCAGGTAGAACCCCCCCTCCCCTGCACCTTACTGAGCCTGATACCAACTTGCATCCTATAAGTGCATTTTATCTTGTGAATTAAATAAACTTTTAATCTCTGCACTGAGCTTGTGCTTCCTTCTCTCCCCCTTCTTGTCAAACCACAGCCAAAGACAAAGTCGATAAGGATGCCTATAGGGAGAAGTGGCTTGCGCTGGTACTGCATGCACTGCAATAAGTCTGTAGAAACCATGTTGAAGCAGTTATATTTTAAGCTGCCTTTTTGATGCCTTTTGTGGGGGCATTTAGGGTTGAGGAACTGCCCATAACAAGAGAGGAGGCTTAGGTTTGCAAGAAAACAAGGTGTCCATAATGACAGAAGCAATCCTATATATTGGGTCAAACAAACTAGCTGGGCAAAGGGTTTTGGGTGATCTTAAACAGGAAGGACAATGGCTTGTGTCTGATAGAAAGATACCTGGCAATCAAGGGTGGGAGCGGTGTTCAATTTTTGAGGCATAGGGTTGGGGCCACCTTGTCTGTAATAAAATCAGCTGCTATTCTCTAATTGTGCCTGAAGCAAGCAGGCTTGGACCCCAGACATTTTGGCACATACTCATTCATAATTGGAGCATCCAGGGTGCGGGCAGCTAGGGGCAGGCCAGTGGAGGAAATTAAAGCAGCTGGGGGAAGTGGGGGTCTCTGTCTTTGGCCTGAAGTCCTTTTTTCTCATTTTAAACCTGAAAAGAAGTGTGTTGATACTCAGTCACTACTTTGTCTACTGGGCATTCCTGTAACAGCAGGCCAAGATTAGAAACTATGGCATCCACCCGGGTAAAGAATACAAAGGCCTGCAAGCCCTCTGGCTCAGCAATGAATCAAGAAAAGCTGATCCAAGTGAGTGAGTCTCTGGTTAATCCCCACACACACTAGTCAGGTGCTAGCCCAGCTCGCATGCTGTGTAACATAAGGAAATTGCTGCACTTCCAAAAATCCTTTTATTGAAGCTTCATATGACAAGTGGTTGACAGATGGAGCAGGGGACAAAAATGTTGACGCATTTACCGCAATTGTTAGTGCTTAGTCATTATCTATTGGAACTAGTCACCACAATCACCTATATACTACTCTAATGTGTCATCATTAGGTTATAGGTGAACTAACCAATAAAAATTAGTGCTCAGCTGGTGCTACAAAGAAAACCCGGCCAGAATACACGGTACTTACACTCAAATCTGATGTAAAGTGTTCTGTCCAAATCCACTGCCAGAGAAAATCTGATACACCAATTGAACTCGGAGCAAACTCGACACATCAGTCAAAATGATTGTATAGTTACAACAACATACACAAAATAATAGAAAACATGTATATACATATACACACAATAAAGTTGATGTTAAGAACAAATTATTTTAACAGCAAAGCAGAAGGGGTTTCAGATGGGAACAGATGAGTGGGCTTATGGAAAAAGCTGAAACAGGGTGGAACACTGTGATCATCTTTAATGCTGGTGGAAATGACCTGGCTAAAAGAAAGTATCTAAACCTTTTATTTGACATAAAAGATGACATATTCAGAGCCTCGGTGCGTGGCCAGGGATCAAGTTATTCTCGTGCAAAATTTGCAGAGAAGGTTATGGAGGCAAGCAGCATCACACACAGCAACAGAAAGGGTTAGGACAAAAGTGAATGGGGTGGTTGGTCATTTTGTAAAAGGACTTGGCAGAGCCATAAGCAAACATGTAGTTATTGTGGATGAGTGTCAAGGTTTCTACAGAGAGGACAGTGTGCACCTTTCTGATGTGAGCCTAAACATTTTCAACAACAAGATCCAGGAGGAGCTGGAGAGAGGGTGGACAAGTTGTATGTGGGTAAAAGAAAGTAGGGGTCAGTTAATAGTGCTATTTTCTGGGTGTCCAGTGCACCTCTGTGCCTTTAAGGAGGAGTGGGCTCCCTCCAGGCATACCTGCCCTCAATCTATTCATTATTAGATATGTGCTCCTACTATGGAGGCTCTCAAAATTTATAGAGTTAGGACTGCAGATAATACTGGGTTGCCTTATGGTGGCCATCTATTTACAAATGTGTGCAAACGAAACCCCTGTTTTTAACATGAACTGTTAGACAGGGCAATTTGGTTTGTTGCAGGCTGGCTGGTAAACTCAGCTGGGAATTTGTTTTGCTTTTGTTTGATATGCGTTGCCCTTCCATGAGCTCCTTGTGGTTAAAGCCAGTTATAGGTTGGGGCAGTTGCTGTTTGTTTGTACTGGTGGTTATTTGGTGAGGGGGCACACTGGACCCCTTTGCTACAATTGTGCTATTTAATGTGTGTCCTGTGCACCCCTGTGCCTTTAAGGAGGTGTGGACTCCCTCCAGGCATACCTGCCCTCCATCTATGCAATATTAGTATACTGTATATGTGCTCCTACTATAGAGGCTCTCAAAATGTATAAAGTTAGGATTGCAGATAATACCGGGGTGCCTTGTTGCAGCCTCTTCAGCTTGCATACGAGTTTGCAAATTTGTTCAAACTATACCCCTGTTTTTAATGTGAACTGTTAGACAGGAGAATTCCGTTTGTTGCAGGCTGGCTGGTAAGCTGAGCTGGGAATTTTTCTTTCTTTTTGTTTGACATGGGTCCCAGCAAATGCCTGCTTACTAGGCCAGTGGCTGGTGTGGTCATGGCGCTAGTGGGGTGTGCATAATTCAATGTGGAAAGGGGACCCATGTTTAGTGGCCAAGATGACTAAGACTCCCTGACCAGTTAACAGTACTGAAGGGGCCTGGAGGTGCAAGTGTTTCCAGAGAGGACTGGCACAGTAATTAGGCAGGGCCAGGTGCCTTATTGGTTTTAACATCAGTTCTGGGAAGAGGGGGCAAAGCTCAGGATTTAAGGGAAAAATGGGTGGGCTGAGCTGATTCATTCTTTCATTGTATGAGAAAGATCTCTGACCAATCCTGGTAGAATGACATCTCATATACATAATGGGTTAGAGTCTCTTGGGTGATGTCATTGACCAAAGATGAATGTGACCATATTTGGTCAATGATGTCACAGACGACACAGGGTACCCCCCATATTAAGGGCATGTGACCTGGTATGGTTAAAGAGGGGGTCACATGTTCACCAATGCCTTTCATGGCCTGTCAGGCTGCACACTCAAATAAGGCACTTTTATGGATTTTTGGGGGAACCCATGCTTTTTTTTTTCTTGATTTTGTGTGGATTAGGGATGAGCCGAACACCCCCCGGTTCGGTTCACACCAGAACCTGTGAACAGACCGAAAATTTGCACGAACGTTAGAATTCCTTGACGTCTATGGGACTCGAACGTTCAAAATCAAAAGTGCTCATTTTAAAGGCTAATTTGCATGGTATTGTCCTAAAAAGGGTTTGGGGACCTGGGTCCTGTCCCAGGGGACATGTATCAATGCAAAAAAAAACTTTTAAAAACTGACATTTTTTCGGGAGCAGTGATTTTAATGATGCTTAAAGTAAAAAAAAAAAAGGGAAATATTCCTTTAAATATCATACCTGGGGGGTGTCTATTGTATGCCTGTAAAGTGGCACGTGTTTCCGTGCTTAGAACAGTCCCTGTACAAAATGTAATTTTTAAAGGAAAATAAGTCATTTAAAACTGCTTGCGGCTTTAATGTAATGTCGGGTCCTGGCAATATGGATGAAAATCTGTGAGACAAACGACATGGGTGCCCCCCAGTCCATTACCAGGCCCTTTGGGTCTTGTATGGATATTAAGGGGAATCCCGCACCCAAATTATAAAAGGAAACAGCAGTATACAGGCTCTGTACTCTGAACAGCAGTATACAGGCGGTGCAAACAAGACAGGGACTGTAGGTTTGTTGTTAAGTAGAATCTGTTTGTAATTTTGAACTGGTACATTTTTAACGTGTTTAGCTCCAGACAAAAATCTATTTTAGCCCGGGTTCACACCTATGCCAATTAGATGCGGCTTACACCGAATCTAATTCGCAGGACATTTTAAAATACATTCATATGAATGCATCTGGTTCACATATGTGCATTGCATTCGCACCGCGCATTGCACAAAAAACGTGTGCATTTTTTGGGCATTGCGGTGCGAACTACAAGCCTATTATCTCCTATGGGAACACATCTGATTCGCAGATGCATTGCGTTCTGAACAAGGATTTTCTCTTTCTCCTCACTACACCTCCCCCTCTCCCCCCCTCCCTCCCCCTCTCCCTGCTCTCTAATCCTGAGCAAAAACCCAATGAATCCTTTGAACAGGAGATTTTTATCTCCCCAGTGAAACCTGAGCTTCAATTCACACCGCACATGTGTGAAACCAGGCTTAAGCTTTTTGGAAAACATAGGGAAGGGTTATCACCCCCGTGACTTTTGTTTTGCTGTCTCTTCAGAAGATTTGACCTCACTTTTTGTCCCAATGACAAATGTTTTTTGAAAATCAGTTTTTTTTGTGAAACAAGGATTGGTGATAAAGCATCAGTGGAAAGGAGAAATGTTTTTCCCATATTAACTCTTACAGGAGAGAATTTCCCTTCCAAGGGGAAGATTTCATCTCACTTCCTGTTGTCTCCTTCCGTTTGCAAGTAGGAGTCGTTTGTAAGTTGGATGTTTGAAAGTAGGGACCTGCCCTATATACTCAGCAGAAATTTGGGCCTTAGGTGTTGTTGTGGCCCCAACACTGTAAGCCCTCACAGGGCCCTGCTGTGAAATATTAGATCAAGAATTGTAATTACATGCCCCTGTTAACAGGGGCAGGAAAATTGGGCCTTTGGTGGTGGTGCTGGTGCCACAACACTGTAAGTCCTCACTCACTCTTGGTGGGTGCAGAAACGGGCCCTGCTGTGAGATATTAGATCAAGAATTGTAATTACATGCCCCTGTTGAACAGGGGCTGAAAAATTGGGCCTTAGGCACGGGTGCTGGTGCCACAACACTGCAACCCCTCACAGATACTCTAGTTGGAACGCAGGAACGAGCCCTGCTGCAAAGTATTGCATCAAAAATTGTAATTACACGCCCCTGTTAAACTGGGGCTGAAAAATTGGGCCTTAGGCACTGGTGCTGGTGCCACAACACCGCAACCCCTCACAGATACTCTAGTTGGAACGCAGGAACGAGCCCTGCTGCAAAGTATTGCATCAAAAATTGTAATTACATGCCCCTGTTAAACAGGGGCTGAAAGATTGGGCCTTAGGCACTGGTGCTGGTGCCACAACACTGCAACCCCTCACAGATACTCTAGTTGGAACGCAGGAACGAGCCCTACTGCAAAGTGTTGCATCAAAAATTGTAATTACATGCCCCCCCGTTATACAGGGGCTGAAAAATTGGGCCTTAGGCACTGGTGGCGGCGTCCAGAACCAAAAATGTTCTTAAAAGCTATCAGCGTGATTATTAAGGAGGAAGAGGATAATTACTCAGGATAGTCACTCAGCATCAGCATAGGCAGTCTTTGAAGGGATCTGAGATTTCAAAAAAAAATATTCGGTTACATCAGCATCAGGTGCTTGGTAGCTGGTGGTGATCCAAGACTGATTCATTTTTATGAAGGTCAGTCGATCAACTGAGTCGGTGGACAGACGCACCCTGTGATCGGTTACAAAGCCTTCAGCGGGACTGAATGTACGTTCCGAAAGAACGCTGGATACAGGACAGGCCAGTAGCTCAATTGCATACTGTGCAAGCTCTGGCCAGTGATCCATCCTCAAGACCCAGTAACCCAGAGGATTTTCGGTGGGAAAGGTGTCCAAGTCAGATCTTGCCCCTAGGTATTCCTGTACCATGTAAAACAGACGCTGGCGATGGTTGCTGGAATCGATCATACCTTGGGGCTGCGGACTAAAACATTGTCTGAACGCATCGGTCAGACGGCCACCTTCTCCACCGCTCCTTCTTTGACTGACCGAAGCTTCAGCAACACGTTGTCCAGGAACAGGAGTTTGTAACCTCCCAGTCTCTGGGAACGCGTTGCACAGACCTTTCTGCAAGGCCTTCCGAAGATGTTTCATCCCCTACTCCCTCTGTGATGGCAAGATAAGGTCTGCAATCTTACCCTTGTAACGTGGATCAAGGAGGGTTGCCAGCCAGTATTGGTCCTTCTCCTTGATACCACGAATACAAGGATCCTTTCGCAGGCTTTGCAGGATCAGGGAGGCCATGCAGCAAAGGTTTGCTGAGGCATTTGGTCCGGAGTCCTCTGGGTCACTAAGGACTACATGGTCCGCAGCCACCTCCTCCCAGCCACATACAAGTCCATGTGTTTCTTGGGACTGATCCCTTAAAGACTGCTGCTGATGCTGAGTGCCAGGCTCCACCTCCATACTGACACAATCCTCCTCCTCGTCCTCTTCCTGTGTGATCGGCGGGCACGCAGGAATACTGTCTGGATAAAGGGGCCCTTGAGAGCTAAGGAAGTCCTCCTCTTCCTGCCTCTGTTCTGCCTCAAGTGCCCTGTCCTTTATTCCACGCAGCGTGTGCTCCAACAGGTGGACAAGGGGGACAGTGTCACTGATGCATGCACTGTCACTGCTCACCATCCTCGTGGCCTCCTCAAATGGTGGCAGGACAGTGCATGCATCCCTGATCATGGCCCACTGGCATGGGGAAAAAAACCAAGCTCCCCTGACCCTGTTCTGGTGCCATAGTCACACAGGTACTCATTGATGGCCCTCTGCTGCGTGTGCAACGTTGAGTTCCACCTGGTGGTCATGTCACAGATTATAAGTGCTATGGTCCTTCGCGCTTAAGTGAGATAGAAGTGAATGTGGTGGCAATCACAAAGTGGATAAGATAAAAACGAACTTGGGATAAGCGATTCTTATGATGATATCTAAAATGACTGCAGCGAAATCAACAAGTGTACACATGGCACTCAAAAAGTAAATAAAGGTAAAGGGATTTCGCGCATAAAATCTATCATAGAAATGGTGATCACACCTAACGCTAATAATAAATAAATAAATGTGAATATGCGGGATGACACATCCTAAATAAAGTGCATCAATAACAGATAAAGTGCAAAAGACTGTGCTAGAAAATCATGTGTCCTAGTAGCACATCACAGTAAATAAAGTGCATCAATAAAAAATAAAGTGCAAAAGACTGTGCTAGAAAATCATGTGTCCTAGTAGCACATCACAGTAAATATCAAAACCAGATCGCATAAATGTGCAAAAATGCAAAAACTGTCTGCCTGTCCTCAGCTGGTGAGGATCTCAATCGAGGTGGACATGGCGAGGTCACTTTAGCAGAGAGGAGGCGCTGCTCATTGGCCGGCCTAGGTGGCAAAACTCCCAGTTTATCTTTATAGGTGCCTGATAGTAAGCAGAGGGGAACGCATCCATCATCTGATCTAATCGTCATCACATAGAAAGACATACATTGATGCCGGTTTTTTCCTGCTCTGAGGTGAGAGTTTAGAGAGCCTAGTTGAGCCGCCAGTGGTTTTATGAAGAGTTTCATCACTATTACCAGCATTTTTCATATGAACTTTTTACTGTCATTTTTCATATGAACTTTCTACTGTCACTTCTATGAACTTTATTTATTGGAAGTATCCCTTACCACGCTGTTTGCAGCTTTGCACACTTGCTGCACAGGTTTCGCTATTTTTGCATATTCATGTGATTTTATTTTATTTTTTGACATTTATTTTTTGACATTTATTGTCTTGCTTTTTTGATACATGAATGTTTAGCACAGTTTTTGCATTTTTGCACATTTATGCGATCTGGTTTTGATATTTACTGTGATGTGCTACTAGGACACATGATTTTCTAGCACAGTCTTTTGCACTTTATTTTTTATTGATGCACTTTATTTACTGTTATGTGCTACTAGGACACATGATTTTCTAGCACAGTCTTTTGCACTTTATCTGTTATTGATGCACTTTATTTAGGATGTGTCATCCCGCATATTCACATTTATTTATTTATTATTAGCGTTAGGTGTGATCACCATTTCTATGATAGATTTTATGCGCGAAATCCCTTTACCTTTATTCTTGTCACAGATTAGGCGGTTCTTGGGCAGGTTAAACTTCTTTTGGAGGTCTGCCAGCCGAGCACTGGCATTATATGACCGGCCGAAATGCACACAGACTTTCCTGGCCTGCCTCAGGACATCCTGTAAGCCTGGGTACCTGCCCAAGAACCGCTGCACCACCAAGTTAAGGACGTGAGCCAAACAGGGCACATGGGTCATTTGTCCCTGTCGGAGGGCAGAGAGGAGGTTTGTGCCATTGTCGCAAACCACCATTCCTGCCTTAAGTTGGCATGGCGTCAACCACCTCTGAACCTGCCCCTGCAGAGCTGACAGAACCTCTGCCCCAGTGTGGCTCCTGTCCCCCAAGCACACCAGCTCAAGCACCATATGGCATCTTTTGGCCTGCATACTTGTGTAGCCCCTTGAATGCCTACGGAGCACCGCTGGTTCCAAGGACCAAGCACAGGAAGAGGCCATGAAGGAAGAAGAAGAGGAGGGGGTGGAGGAGAGAGGTGTGTCACAATCATTAGTAGTGGCATTTTGGAGGCGTGGTGGCGGAACAACCTCCAACACTACTGCACCTTGTCCTGCATCCTTCCCAGCTGCCAGCAGAGTCACCCAATGCGTGGTGAAACTTAGGTAACGTCCCTGTCCATGCCTGCTGGACCATGAGTCAGTGGTAATATGCACCTTACCACTGACCGCCCTGTCCAGCGAGGCATGGACATTGCCTTCCACATGCCGCTAGAGAGCCGTAATCGCCTTCCGTGAGAAAAAGTGACATTTGGGTACCTGTCACTGAGGAACCGCAGATTCCACAAACTCACGGAAGAGGGCAGAGTCTACCAACTGAAAAGGCAGCAGTGGAAGTGCTAGCAATTTTGCCAAGCTAGCATTCAACCGCTGGACATGTGGATGGCTGGGAGCGAACTTCTTTCAGAGGTGCAGCAGCTGGGGCAGGGAAATTTGCCTGGTACAATCTGACGTCGGTGTACCGAAAGCAGATTGCCCACAAGTACTTGGCTGTGACACACCTAATTCTACATCTTCATTCCTCTCAGTGCAGGTCTCAGAGAGGACTGAAGTTATAGTGGGGTTGGAGATCTCAGCTGATGAGGAGCAAGGAGAGGTCCTCTTTGTTCTTTGGTGTGGGTCTTTTAGATACGCTTGCCATCGAACTGCATGGCAGGTCAACATATGTCTGGTCAAGCATGTGGTGCCCAAGCGGGAGATGTTTTGGCCACGCAAGATACGCTTGAGACATATGTTGCAAATAGCAGCAGTGCGATCTGATGCACTCGGCTCAAAAAAGGCCCACACCAAAGAACTTTTGGAATAACGCGCAGAGACAGCAGCGCCCTGCACATGCGGAGCTTTGGGGTGTGATGCAGTCAGTGTACTGCCCTTAGGCTTGCCCCTGGAGGGCATCCTGTGATGTGCCTCCTCCTCCTCCTCTCTCCTATCAGGCACCCACATTGAGTCAGTGACCTCATCATCCCCTCCCTCCTCATCACTGGAGTAAACCTGGCAGTATGCTGCAGCAGGGGGAGCATGACTGCCAGATTGCTGTCCTTCTTGGGCACTCCCTCTGCTCACGTTACTGCCTTCATCTAGCTCAGTATCATCATCAGAGCCTTCTAAACGCTGGGCATCCTCCTGGAGCATCTACCCAACACTGTGGTCAAACAGTTCGAGGGACTCCTCAGGAGGACATGGTGGGGCTAGGGAAGGAGTCACTGATGCCATTGAGCCAAGGGAAGAGGCCGCGTTGGCAGCTGCTTTGCCAGACAAAGTACCCTGAGCATGGGTGAGAGAGGATGAGGAGGATGAGGACGGCTTGGTCATCCACTCGACCAAGTCTTCTGCATGTTGTGGCTCAACACGGCCAACTGCCGAAAAAAAGGCCAAGCGTGTCCCACGGCCACGTGCTGATGAGGATGCACCGTCTCCATGACCAGCACTGTTGCCTCTAGACACAGAGCCTGCTTGAACTCTTTTATTGGCTTGTGACTGTCTGCCTCTCCTTATTGGCCTTCCAGACATACTAATGGCCTGTAGCTGCACTAAGCTGGGATATATATACTAACTTGTAGCTTATTTAGCTGCCTGCGGTAGTGATAGGATCATGGAAAACACCACTAACCTTCTACAGGTAGCTTTAGGTGAACACTGTGCAGAGCTTGCAAAAAACTAACTTGTAGCTTATTTAGCTGCCTGCAGTAGTGATAGGATCAGGAAAACACCACCAACTTTCTACAGGTAGCTTTAGCTGAATACTGTGCAGAGGTCGCAGTACACTAACTTGTAGTTTTAGCTGAACACTGTGAGGAGGACGCACTACACTAACTTGTAACTTTAGCTGAACACTGTGCAGAGGTCGCACTACACTAACTTGTAGTTTTAGCTGAACACTGTTCAGAGGTCGCACTACACTAACTTATAGCTTTAGCTGAACGCTGTGAGGAGGGCGCACTACCCTAACTTGTAGCTTTAGCTGAACACTCTGCAGAGGTCACACTAAACTAACTTGTAGCTTTAGCTGAACACTGTGAGGAGGACGCACTACACTAACTTGTAGTTTTAGCTGAACACTGTGCAGAGGTCACACTAAACTAACTTGTAGCTTTAACTGAACACTGTGAGGAGGACGCATTACACTAACTTTAAATAGTCTAGCTGCCTGACTGTGGTATTAATAGGATCAAAAGAACACCAGCAATTTTCTTCAGGCAGCTCTAAATACTGTAACAAGACAAGCCTGCCTGTCAGTAGGAAGATAACAGGACCGGATCTAGCTAAACTGAATACAGTGTATATATATATATATATATATATATATATATATATACAACACCTGGGATACATATATATACACAATACACTGTAAGTGCAGCTAACTCACTGACTGTCCTGCCTAATCTATCTAACTTAAATCAAATGACACTGTCTCTCTGTCTATCTCTTTCAACGCCGGAACACACACTACACAGCACAGGGCCGCCGTGCAGGCGGCCTTATATAGTGTGGGGCATGTACTAAATCCCCTGAGCCATAATTGGCCTATGCCTCCTTGGCTTTGGCCAATTATGGCTCTCTGTTCAGACGGTGCTGTGATTGACCAAGCATGCGGGTCATAATGCATGCTTGGCCAATCATCAGCCAGCAATGCACTGCGATGCCGCAGTGAATTATGGGCCGTGACGCGCTACACGAATTTGGCGCGAATGGGCCATATCGTTCGCAATTCGGCAAACGGGTGAACAGACGATGTTCGAGTCGAACTTGGGTTCGACTCGAACATGAAGCTCATCCCTAGTGTGGGTTCCCAGTCTCAAAAGACCTGGTCTTGCATTAGGGGGAGAGTCCACATGTTATCGTTTACTGTTTGTGTGTGTCCCCTAATAACATCTATACCAAACCCTCATCTAGGGTGTGGGTCTGGTATAGATGAATGGAATCCCAGTTGCTTTGATTACAAACAGAATAAGGGTCCATGCAAACTGGCTTAAAAAAGCTGCTTCTACAGAAGTTTTGTGTTTTGTCTGTAGAAACAGCTCAATGCTATCCTATGTGTCCATGCACATTAAGACATTTAGAGCCATATTTTAAGCTCAGCTCCTGATGATTGCAGTGATATCACATATGTGTATGTTAGTTGTTGTTTGTACTCATAGTACAGCCCAGTAAGAATGGTGCACATTTTGCATGTTCTTTTATCCTTTCTAAAACACATTGACACTGACTCTAACTGACACTGATACAAATTATTTTTATTTTTTTAATTCTACCCAAAATATGCTGACCATGACCTTTCACCTTTGACCTGACCTTGACCTTTAGATAAACAATACTTCCGCGCCAGTGGTGTCAGTATAAGTGAAACTAATAAAGATAAGAAATAAAAATTAAAAAATATTAATATAAAGGATCCGTAAGTGTACTGACCCAAAAAATGTGTCAACCGTGGATGATCAATTGAATAAACAAAACCCAAAAAACACAAGTGACAAGCTGCTCCCCTTAATTTGAATAAGATAATCAAATAAAGAAATGGTATACAATAGGGGGCGCTAAAGACCTAGAAACATGAGTGTTATTAAACTGCTGCCAATAAAGACATAACAATCCACATCAAAAGCAGTGAGCCATATTAAAGTAATTGTGCTGAAAAAAAAATTGTTCAAAAAACTTGTTACGTGATATTCAAAATAAAAAAGTCCTTAGTTGTGGGTGTATTTACTGCATTCGTGATAATTAATTGTCCCAATCCAATGAAGAGATTAGAGCAAGAAATATTGAAAAACAACACCAAGGAAGACACATAAATCTTCATAGATGCAACATAATCTTAGCGATGATAAAAGGTTCCGTCACCAAAGAGGAAGAAATCACCTTGGAATAAGAGATATCTGCTTACCAGATACCAATGACTCCTTTAACTAAAAAGAGAGTCATTAGCGCTTGTACAGGATTGTGCCTGTTCACATGAAGGCTGGAAGGCTGGGTGGTACTTTAGGCATAGATCCCTCCCATCCCATTCATTCAGGATAGGAAATATGAGAAACAAAAAGGAATCTCCATAGCGTAAAACCGTTTAATATGTGTAAAAAAAGACAATAAAATAGCCAAATGGCCTCTTACATTGATCGGTGCCTACCCGGCACTGGGACTGCTTGCATGTCAGGGTAAATGGTGTCCAAGACCCTTCGCATCACATCTCACATGCGGCGTGCGTTCCACCCCGTGCGCCTAGTCAGCCAGATGATCCGGAAATTGGTAGGACGAACTGGACACATGACCACGTACCGCTCCGACGTACGTTTCGTTGTGAACGTCTTCAGGGAAGCGTACATTGGTCACTAGGATACCGGTTTATATGGGGAATATGGGCGGGTAAATTGACTTGGTACGAATACTCCGCCTCCTTACCAATAAAGTTTGTTTGCTGAACATTGTGCATGGACTGACCAGGGGATAATGACTCCCTCTGGTGGCTACGTGTCTTAATGCTCCAGATACTTGAATTAGTGAGATTTTGATATTTCTCATAAGAACACGTCACTAGGTAGTGCTCCCCCTATCTGTCAATTGAAAAACTGGCAGAAGTGATTAAGAATGGTAAATTGTGAATAAGTATAGTTGCATAGGAGACCTTAATGCAACTAGTTGTATTTTGTCGTCATTAATGGGGAGGACTAGAATTAATATCCTGTCATTCTAAGCAGTCTCAGTCTCGGTTTAACAATGATTAGTGAGTGATAAGCACATCTTATCACCCTCCACTGAAACCACAAAACATTTGAAACATTGGAAATCCTGCCACCAAAGTTAAAATTAAAAACAACATAAAAAACATATTGAATAGATTACATTGGAGTACCTCAAATATGAACCTTTAATTGCAGTATAACCTAGTGGTATTAAAGGTCATAGGTGCATACTAATAAGATTGAGGCTAATCATTTGTTAAAAAAACAATTAAGGTCTATGTCTATGTTCATCCCATACGGTTGCATACTCTGTAGCTTGTAGAGCCAATATGTTTCGTTTCTGGATACTGTCCTTTTCATGTGGGTACCCCTCCAATCCCTTACTACTTTGTCAATCCCATAAAACGTACATAATGATGGATCACTGTTATGGTACATTTTAAAATGTCTAGAGACACTATGATTGGGATAACCATTTTTTATATTGGCGAGATGTTCACTGATTCTTACTTTAAGTTGACGTGTGGTTCTGCCCACGTACTGTAGGGAACATGGACATTCCAATACATACGTCACGTGGTCAGAGTCACACGTGATCAAGGGTTTGATATTAAATTGTTGCTGGGTTACCACAGAATTAAATTGGGATTTATTTTTCTTAGAACCCGGTTTCCTTGTTATTTTGCATGCATTGCACCTAGTGCAGTAGTAAAATCCTGATCCATCCAAAAACGTAGATGGTTTCTTTGGTGGATCCGGTACGTTGGGGGCTAGTCGATTCCTGAGGGTAGGTGCCCTACGATATATAAATTTTTGGTACCACCCAGCCTTCCAGCCTTCATGTGAACAGACACAATCCTGTACAAGCGCTAATGACTCTCTTTTTAGTTAAAGGAGTCATTGGTATCTGGTAAGCAGATATCTATTATTCCAAGGTGATTTCTTCCTCTTTGGTGACGGAACCTTTTATCATCACTAAGATTTTGTTGCATCTATGAAGATTTGTGTCTTCCTTGGTGTTGTTTTTCAATATTTCTTGCTCTAATCTCTTCATTGGATTGGGACAATTAATTATCACAAATGCAGTAAATACACCCACAACTAAGGACTTTTTTATTTTGAATATCACGTAACAAGTTTTTTGAACAATTTTTTTTAGCACAATTACTTTAATATGGCTCACTGCTTTTGATGTGGAATGTTATGTCTTTATTGGCAGCAGTTTAATAACACTCATGTTTCTAGGTCTTTAGCGCCCCCTATTGTATACCATGACCTTGACCTTTGACCCTAACAATAACCCTGGCAACCTTGATCTTGTCATTTTTTTCTTTATTTTTTAATGTATTTTTTATTCTTTAGTTTTAATTTTTATTTGATTTTTTCTACACACTTGATTTGTTTACAATTCCTCTGCTGCAAAAAGAGGAAGATACAATGTATCTTTCTCTAAATTCAAAAGAGTAAGGAACACCAGGGGCGGGCTCACAGTGACTGATCACTTTGGTAGCCAATTAGAGGCTATTGCAGCGGTCAGGTGACCATGAACCGACAGTACAGTGTCCCGTTTGTTAGTACGGGGCCCGGGCCATTCGGTGAGACCCCGGTCTCTGTGCTGGGAGCGTGTTTTCAGCACAAAGGGAGGTACGCAAATAAGTGGCCCCATGGAAAAAAGGCCACTTCTGTGAAGGGGTTAATGAACTCAAACCAAGGTAATTTTTCAGTATTGTAGTTTAACAGTAAGTCGAACACTTTTATCAAAAATGTCTAATATGGGACTGTCACAAGTATATTGTCAGCACAAAAACTGAAGTATAGCCTGAAAGCTTGTTCTTATGACTTATCAACTGTTCATAAAAACCAATTGGGGGTTAAACAGCAATCATCAACACAAAAGCTGGAAAGGTAAAATCACAAATAATGCTGTGACAACTACTAAAATGTGGGGAGGGCAGATGGGAAAATCATCAGATGGTTGGAGTCTTTAAAGCAGAACTTTAGTGCAAATGGTAAGAAATGCTGGCAAGTAGGGTTTTTATTCCAGAAGAAACTCTTATGTAATCAAAGCTCCTCTTCTGCCTGACAGCTTCTCTTCCACTAACTGTACCCTTGTGCATCTCAGTGTACATTCTTGGCATGCCTTGGTGCCGGAAAGAGTTGATACCTGTGTGCATGAAATGGAGTTATGTCACCCCAGGCTGGTCAAAACAGATCAAAACAGCTAAAGGCTGACAATGGAAGAAGACCAGGAAAAGGTGTCAGTGAAGATAGGAAAGCATGCTGATATCCCATCACTGGAGGAGAGTTAAGTCTTGCAAACTTTAGTTCCACTATAAGGCATGTACCTGAGTCTCAAGCACTACAATAAGTAAAGAGCACAAGCCCACCCTAAAACCCCTGGCTACTAAGGCCACATTTTAAATAAAATAAAGTGCATAAAACTGCACACCCCTTAAAACACCATGCTCTCAGTACTTGGATTTGGAAAAAGTTAATTCTTCTGTCATTTTTCTGTAAATTTTTTGAGTTGGGGAGGTTTTATGTCCCTGTGATAGCAGGAAAAAATGAGGAATGGAGTTCTATGCTGGATGTCACTGGGATAGGATGATACAGTTATAATAACCTGACAGGTGTTCCTGTCAGTACAGTGGTGTACCATTCCCCCATTTGACTGGAAAAGAACTGCTTTGTTTCAGTCTGCATCTCTGTTGCAGAGATTTCCTATCAAGTAAATCTCTCCAGTGCGGTCACAAAATGCAAAAAAACATAGAAAATATTAACAGTACATGTGCCAGTCTAAATATATGGACAAAGTGAAGCTATTACTCCTTATGGCTAGGTTAAGCACTTTTTCAGAGGCCATTGAGATTGTCAGATATGAGGAACTGTGCACAGGCTCTGGACATTATGAACAACTCTTTGCCCACATCAGAGGCATATAATTGCTTTTATATTTTTGCTGTGGAGTATGGGGATATAAAATCAAAGGTCTTCTTATAAAGGTGAATTTATCTTCTAAATGTCATTTTAGGAAGGCACAGAGGTGATTGTTGTGTTGCGTGTGTCCTTTGTGCAGTTATCAGAAAGGAACAGACAAGTATGTGAAAAGATCATAATTTGAAAATCACGTAGTTGCTGCCTCTAATAATTTGTGGCTTGAGACGTCCTCACTCCACCTCATGACAAGAAGTCTTGTGTCTTTAGATCTACATAAATTTTTATGATTTAGCTCCTCAGTGGTAAAGTTTTGTGTAATATTTATCACTGCATGCACTGTAAGGCAAAATGTACATTAACATCATCATCTTGCTATGTTATGAAGAGGCAATAAACATGTCAGCTGTGTGTCTATGCAAATGAATGTGTATTAAGTGATTCATATCCATTGGATGAAGAACTTGCCAGATTTGTTATTTTTTATGCAAATGGCACATCTTGTCTCATCATGTATTCATGTGAGATTTACTAACAACTGATAGTGAATAAATCACTCATTGTAGAGTCATATCTGTGCATGCTGTTTTATGAACTGCTTGCAGGCCAGTGGAAAACCACAAATGAGCTACAATTAGATTTTTTGTGTGACATTCGTGTAATACTGAGTCAGCGCATTTGTGCATACTGAGAATAAAGACAAGGAGATGCTTAAAACTTATTGTAGCAAGCCTAGCAAAGATTATGCATTCACACATTGTAACTGTTTAAGTTTTACTTTTCTGCACTGCATGTTTTGTGTGCCAAGCTGGTATCTTTTGAAGAGTAGGATTAAAAGTATATAGCTGCCCTAAAGGGGATTTTTTTTCTAACCAAACTGGAATTTTAAGTTAAAGCATAAAGCCCAGGAACTGTCCTACATTATCTTACAATTGCCAATCAAATTGAGTGCTGCACTTCAAAAGTTCAGCTTGGAGATAAAGCTACAAATGTGGCTTTGTGTTCATAAATTAGAAGCATCTAGATAGGCATAATATCCCATTTATAGCAGCAGGCACAAGTGTGTAAATAAATTATTATAAAAATCAGACACCAAAGCTCTGATCCCCACCAAACTGCATATTTTGTCATAGAGCTTATTTAGAAGCTGTTTATCAATTCAAGAATATACTTAATCACATAAGCCCATGTGACCTCCATTAGCCTTCATTTTCTTTTTTTAATTTTCATATTCAGAAATGTACTTTTTTTATCGTATAATCGGTGCAATTTAGGGATGGGCCGAACACCCCTCGGTTTGGTTCGCACCAGAAGATGGGAACAGGCAAAAAATGTATGTGAACATGCAAACCCTAATAAAGTCTATGAGACACAAACATGAAAAATAAATAAAAAGTGTATGGGGACCCGGGTACCGCCCCAGGAGACATGTATCAAATGTATCAAATAAAAAAAAAAGTTTTTACAATGACTGTTTTTTCAGGAGCAGTGATTTTAATATTGCTTAAAGCGTAACTCGACTTTTGTTGAGAAAAAACATACATACAAATTAAGACAAGTATCAAAGCATGGGATATATATATAGACAATGCGATTAACAGTTTTTATACATATTACAAATTAGTCTTACTGAAAGAAAAAGATTATGTGTCTTAGAGACTGTATAGAATAGTAACATATGTAAAGATCTGAAATAAGATCTAAATTGTGGTACATAAAGAAAGAAAAAATCTATTTATATTATGCCTCCAGACCACACATCCACCCCAAATGGGCTCAAACTGTGGACGGGTGGGGGCATTTATAATCTATTTGATGAATCATTAGATAATCATAACCAGTTCAGAAAAAAATTTGTGAAGAGAAAAAAAATGTTTTTATCGAATCTTCAGAGCATAAGTTAGTCCCTAAGCTGATGAGGAATATATAATGCCCCGTACACACGGTCGGATTTTCCGATGGACAATGTCCGATCGGAGCGTGTTGTCGGAAATTCCGACCATGTGTGGGCGCCATCGGACATTTTCCATCGGATTTTCCGACACACAAAGTTGGACAGCAGGAGATAAAATTTTCCGACAACAAAATCTGATCGCGTCAATTCCGACCGTGTGTGGCCTGTTCGGACACACAAAGTGCCACGCATGCTCAGAAGAAATTCCGAGACGGGACAGCTCGTTTTGGTAAACTTAGTGTTCGCAATGGATACAGCACTTTCGTCACGCTGCAATGTTCAAAATGGTTTAATACAGCGCACTCTCATCTTCTTTATAATAAGAATTAAGTAGTTTTGCTGCTCATATTCACACATACTTCTCACAAACTTATTTCGTTACTATTTATCGGGATTCCCTCAATATATTTTGATTTCTCACATCTGACAACATATTTTATTTTTTTTTGTCTTTAATGTAGAATCTTTTTTTGTGTTTCTCTTTTTTTTTGGTAATTTTGATTTGTACTTCCGAAAATGTTTGTGTGTTTTTTGTGACAAGTTCCCACAACACCATTGATATGTTGTTCTATTTAATCTGTAGGAGATTGTTTGGTGTTGTTGTCCCTTGTTAATTTAACATTTTATGTTAGAAATGTACCTGAATCCTCACCAACAAACTGTCCTTTTTGGATGAAAACACGTACAGGAGAGTAGAATTTCCGTAAAAAATTTTTATTAAGGGGTCACAACTATAAAAAAACAAAGAGGGAGGCAACGCTGGAGAAACTGCAGAAGTGGGCGAAGCCTTGGACCCCCAGGGCAGACATCAATTATTTAAAAGCAAAATTGGTGGCCTGAGGAGTCCATATCTAAGGGAGTGCAGTCTGGTCCAGAAGTCCCAGAGATCCGGAAAGCAGCAGATGACATCTATGTCCCCAGGCTGTGGTCATACGAAAGACTGCATCTTCTGTCAGACCAGACTAAACCCAGGGCCATCACTCTTTGGTCTTCCTTCCATGCTTCCTTCCAGGCTTTGGCTGTGGTGGTGGAGTTGTGGCAGCAGGAGGAGAAGGAGGAGGAGGATCGTCGATCTCAATGACATCCGTCTTGTGTGTCAGTTCCCCACTCTCCCCCTTATGTAGGACTTTATAAATCAGGTCCTCAGAGATCCTGCGTTGGCCCTCCTGCATGCCCTGCAATTTGGTGGCAGCCATGCAGGCAAAGGCCTCTGCAGGACTGGGGAAGGCTCTGAGGGACGCCGAAGCCTCCTGGATCAGCCTGTATGCTGAATCCTGCACAGGACTGGGAGTCATCTTCCTGGCTCGTTTATGTGGCAGGCGGAGGGGAGGAACCTGAGACTCAATCAGGCTGCGACTTGTCCCAGGCTTCTCTTGGCTGACACTTAGCCCCGCCTCCTCCTGGCTGCCACTAATCCCCGCCTCCTCCTGGCTGCCACTAATCCCCGCCTCTTCCTGGCTGCCACATTCCACAGCCTCCTCCTGGCTGAGGTCTTCCTGTGTATGAAAAAGGGACATAGTTTTAGTATTGTTTTCATCAATCACACACAATTTTCACCTCCTGACTGCTGCAAATTCAATGTTAACAAATATAACAGACTATCATTCTGAGCCCAGCATTTTGCATTCTTGTCCCAATTTTGGGTGCCCACTACTGTCTATTGATATGTAAAACACTTTTTTTAATCAGCAATTAATGATCAATAATAACATCTAGTAAACATCATTTATTTATTGCCCAGAAATCTGTAGAAGAATGCTATACCTGACTCCAGCTGGGCTCCTCCACTTCTTCCTGGCTGGAAGGCCCAGGTTGGACATCAGAAGCCTCAGCTGGTATAGAAGGAAGCGTGGAAGGAAGAGTAGAGAGGGATTCCCTGACTTCAGTGTGGTCTGACAGAAATCGCAGTCTCTCATAGTACCACAGCCTGGGGACATAAACGTCATCTGCTGCAGCTCCGGATCTCTGGGAATCTGTGACCTTCTTGCGCTCCCTAAGATAAGTGCTCCTCAGGCCACCAATTTTAGCTTTTAAATAAGGGATGGTTGCTGTGGGGACCACCGGCTTCACCAACTCCAGCAGTTTCTCCAGCGCTGCCTGCCTCTTCTGTTTATGGTTATAGTGGGGGTGTCTCACCTGCCACAGACAGGGCAGCTCCCTGTACTTGTCAATAAACAGGGGCAGGAAATTGTGGTCATTGAACCCATCCATTTTCTCTGCAAGACACAACACAAGACAAACCCTAATGTAAGGCCAAACTCCCCTAATCTTGTTACAATATAGGCTTCCATTTCAAAGCAGTATAGGCCCAAGTTTAGATCCTATCTTCGTTAGCACGATCGGCGTCTCCGATGCTCCTTCCTCCGCTCACAGATCGTACGTAAGACGTGCGCGTTACGATTTATACACACTGCGCATGCGTATAACTCCGCCCACCCCTGACGTTCTTTCTAGTCTATTCCCCGCCAATTTTCGTGGGGGAAGAGCACATGGCGGATAGACAGCAGGATCATGCTAATTGTAGCAACGAGGAGGAGGGGGAGGAAAGGCCGGAGCCTGAAACGTCCCGATCCAGAAGGAGATTAAAGGACTCAAATATGTCCTTTGGGGAGATGTTGGAAATGGTGGACATCCTGAAGAAGGCCGACTATGATGGAAAGTATGGGCCTTACCCCAACCCCAGTATACGAAAGGCCAAGATCATGGCGAAAGTGGTTAGGAGTCTGCACCGGAAATTCGGGGTACGACGATCGAAAGATCAGCTCAGGAAGCGGTGGTCGGACCTGAAATTACGAGAACATGAGCAGTACAGAAAGATCCGGAGAGTGCTGCAAAAAAGTAAGTATTTGTGCTGTGTTCCTATTCTTTTTGTGTTTATTACGTTCGTGCTGCTCCATGTGCTTTTAGGAACTGTTGTACATTTTAAAATGGCAACTTTCATGTTCATGGGCACATTATTCGTTCGGATCACACATTTTTCTTTCGGATTATAAAATACCATTGTTTAGCCCATATGCATTTGGCCACCATTTTGAGGCCCTATACTTGTCTTCAAATAATTGGGTTGTGTAAATGGCTTTGTTACTAGAATGAAATACAAACTAGATTCTGTGTAAGGAGAGGACACTGAGCAGCTGTTTTCACATCTGGATGCTGGAGCACTAGTGTGGGACCCCAGAACACCATTTTTATTAGGGGGGGGCACACAGGTGCTCCAGTGTATACTATAGGGGGGTCTCCATCTGTGAAGCTTGTACCAAACAGGTAAAGTATTGCAGCTTGACAAAGGACACTAAAAAAGCTACATCTTGGAACTCGGCTAAAATAGATCATTGTACCCCACTTCCAAGCAATGTTTCATCTTTATAGTTCTGACATTAAATATCTGTGTGCTAATTATACCATTTTGTTTGACATAGGGGAGAAAAGACTCGGAGGACACCCCTCATCCGAGGAGACCAGAGCCCCCCCCCCCCTCTGGAAGAAGGGGAAATCCCAACAACACAAGATGAGCAGGAGGAAGAAGACGTGGTGGAACTAGTCACCACAACAGGTGAGTGTCTGCGACCACAGGCTCAGATAAGAGATGGATGGCGGCATTTTTTTGAAACCAAATTTATTTTGGGTTTCCTCTCTTTTTAGGTGATCGTGAGGTTGTGGATGAAGATCCTTTCACATCCGAAAGTGCCCAGATCCTGATCGGGGAGATCATGGGGTGCAATTTACAATTGGAAAACATCAAGCAAAATATCAATGAGGTAATTCCAAAATATAAAAACATCATTGATGTTTTGGGGTGAGTTTAAAGCCCCTCCAAATCACTTTCTTCTTTTGTGTGCTACAATGTGCGAAATGTTTTTGTGATTTTTCCCAAAGCCAAATTTGGAGGATGCACACAGTGTGTCAACATGTGCTATCTGCCATCACGGGAGATCAATGGACGCGTTTTGGGGGTGCAACCCCTTCCTCAATAATAAAGTAGCGGTGAGGAAGGGCTTTCTCCCCCAAAACACGTCCCTTGATCCCCCGTGATGGCAGCTAGCACATGTTGACATTGTGAAATTTGTGTGCATCTTCCAAATTTGGCTTTTCCAGGGGTGATTTCCCCCCATCTGAACGCAATATCAAACACAGTTCCTAAATACTCATGTCTGATATTGCCTTCCAGTTCTACCAAATGTGAACTTTGTAAGATCAAGATTTGTGTCTTTCTTGTTGGTTTTACACATGCCTGTTTTCTATAAAATGCACATTTTGATTTTGGATAATGACACCACAAAAATTGTTATACAACAAACATGTCGGTTTGTCAGAAAAACCTTTGGTAAATGTACATGTGATTGTGCAGGTATTAAAAAGATTGTTCATCAAGAATGTGTGGATTATGGTCTCAACGCTACAACATTTTTGGGGTGATGTAATTGTTGTTTTATGAGAAAATGGGGGTAATTTCCTAAGGGCAAATACTCTTTGCACTACAAGTGCAGTTTCAGTGCAGTTGCAAGTGCACTTGTAGTGAAATGTGTCACTAAATTGCATTTAGTAAATAACAGCCAACAGTGCTTTGTATAAGGTTACACAATCATGCCATTTTCTGCACTCAACACATTTCTGTCAGGGTCAGCTCAAACAAACACAAGCAGTAAATGTCCACAAAGAAGAGCCTGGGGGGAGATGCCTGTCGAGAACTTGAGGTCCTGCAAGCTTCTCCCTGTGGCCAAATACTGCAAGGTAGCGACCAACCTCTGCTCCGGAGTGATGGCTTGCCTCATGCAGGTATCCTGCCTGCTGATATAGGGGGTCAGCGAAGCCAACAAACGGTGAAACACGGGGTCCGTCATCCGGAGAAAGTTCCTGAAATCATCAGGATTATTCTCACAGAGCAAAGGCATATGACAGAACTGGTCACGCTGAAGCAACCAATTCTTGGTCCATGAACTCCTCCCCACCCTGTTCATGGACTGGACTTGTGTTAAGGTCAGGACCCCAACACCAAGCCCCCGCACAGCACAAACTCTACGAGGAGTACGCATACGAAACATGGCTAGAAAACGGTCGGCTGCTCAGAACGAAGTAACAGAACGCACTGAAGAACAGCAAGGCCTGTGAAGAGCGACCTGAAAACCAGTAACGAACGAACAAGAATACAATGACTAAAGTCACGCGGAACTTGCTTGCACGCACTGAAGAGCAGATACAAACCCACAAGCACAAACTGAACAGCAGAAAACGATCTGAAAGCCATAAGTCTGAAAAAGCGCGAATCGTCTCTCACCAAACTTTTACTAACACGAGATTAGCAAAAGGAGCCCAAAGGGTGCTGCGCTTGGTTCTGAACCAGCCTTTTCTAGTCTCGTCGTACGTGGTGTACGTGACCGCGTGGTTGTCGATCGGAAATTCCGACAACTTTGTGCGACCGTGTGTAGGCAAAACAAGTTTGAGCCAACATCCGTCGGAAAAAATCCTAGGATTATGTTGTCGGAATGTCCGAACAAAGTCCGACCGTGTGTACGCCCTATAAGTGTATAAATTGGTAAGGTATCCCAAGTTAATCATTAGCTTTAGTGAATAAGATGAGAATAGAGGAGAAGAGGAAGGAAAAGAAGAGAAAAAAAAAGGGGGAAAAAGAAGAGAGGAAAAGATAAGAAAGAAAGAAGTCTCTCGAGGTGATGACCTAGCTTATGATATGAACAAGTTATATAATAACAATAACACGAGGATTTTAGCATGGTAACAACAATGACTGGTCAAAATCAGAGGTAAAGAAGTGTTTAACCCATGGTTGCCAAATCAGACGGAATTTGTTGATATTATTATCTTTGATAGCTGACATTTTAGCAAAAATGAGAGCTTTGTTCATTCTATGTTTAACCTCTGCCCCGATTAAATTCTTGTTCTTCCATGCCTGCCTTGGCTATGGTTTGTTTGGCAGCAGTATTAATGTGAATTAGTAGTTTGAATTGTACCCTGGTGAGTGAAGCTGGTTTAAGATTCAGAAGTGCAATGGCAGGGTCCGGAGTAATAGAGATATCTAGAGCCTTAGATGCCATTGCAAATATATTTTTCCAAAATTCTTGGGCCACCGGGCAATCCCACCATATATGGAAATGTGTACCTGGTGAAGAGCAACCTCTGAAGCACTTATTGGGATAAGAAGGAGTAAATTTTGCTATTCTAGCTGGTACCAAGTACCACCTTGCCAGGACTTTGAAGTTGGTTTCCAAAGCAAAACAATTAGGAGTAGATGATTTGGTGGCTAACCAAATATTAGACCAGTCATTGTTGTCAAATATTCGTCCCATATCCTGTGCCCATTTAACAGTATAAGAAAGAATATTCACATTAGAGTTAGTAATAAGTATCTGGTACACACATGAAATCAACCCTCTAACATGTGGGTCACTTATGCAAATATGTTCGAATTTAGACATTTGATTATTTGATGTACCTAAACTAAGTAAAGGTGTAAAGTAATTCTTAATTTGTAAATAACGGAATATCTCATTGTTTGAGAGTTCCTGATTCTTACATAACATAGGAAATGTTTGAAGAGTTTCCGTAGATATTAGCTTATAAAGTCTCGTCAATTTTCTAGAAGACCATGCAAAAAAAGATTTTGGAAATTTCCACGCAGGGTAAGAGGCTGGATTCCCAAGAAAAGAGAGGAGGGGATTATGTTTTGATCGTAGGCCATGTGAGTCATTAAACCTATCCAAAATAGCCAATTAATGTTTTATGATGGGGTTGGTAAATTGTCAATTGAGATGGGATCACAGTCAATGGATTTGATAGCTACCCATAAGGGTATATTCTCAGTAGAGTGATATTTAGTTAATATTGATAATTGGGCTGCATAATAATAGGAGGAAAAGTTTGGTAGCCCTAATCCCCCACAAGATTTACTAAGATATAAAGTAGATTTTGGAATACGTGATTTAATCTTATCCCAAATAAAAGACATAACTCTACGTTGTATGTGAGAAATATAATGGTAAAGAGACAGGGAGTACCCTAAACAAATACAAGAACTTCGGTAGTATTGACATTTTCACAGCATTTATCCGTAATAACCACAATAATGGTAATGAGGACCATTGCTTCATTAAGGCTGTAGTTTGTTTTAACAAAGGTAGGTAATTAGCTGCAAAAAGATCAGATAATGAGGAGGTGAGATGTACTCCTAAATATGGTAATTGACGGGTAACCCAATTGAATGGTAAAGAGGATTGGGCCTGAAGCAGGTCTGATTGTATTATAGAAACATTCAAAGCCTTTGATTTGGTGTGATTTACTATGAGACCAGATATATGTGAAAATGTATCTAATATATTGAGGAGATTAGGAGCAGAAATGTGGGGGTGAGATAAGAAAATAAGTATATAGTCTGCGAAGAGACAAAGTTTGTGATGGGGGCCACCTAATTCGATATCTTTGATATCTGGGTTGGATCAATTGTGCCAAGGGTTCTATCAGTAGGGCAAAAAGCAACGGGGATAAAGGACAGCCTTGTCTCGTGCCTCCTCTGATATCCAACATTGCTGATTTGTAACCAGCGTATTTGATATATGCCTTGGGGTTGTTATAGAGAGGAGATCCAAGACAAGAAATGATTACCAAAACCCCATTGTTGAAGCGTGTATTGCATATAAGGCCATGTGACTAAATCAAATGCCCTACGGATATCCAATGATAGAAGGCAAGTTGGGATACGTCTAGATTTAGCAGCTTGAATGAGTAAAAGAGCTTGTCTAATTTTATCTCCTGCTTGTCTCTTGGGTATGAAACCCGTTTGATCTGGGTGTATTAGGTGGCCTATGAAATTGTTTAAACGTTAAGCAAGAATCTTGGCTAGTAATTTATTATCTAAATTGAGGAGGAAAATAGGGCGATAGTTAGACCAAGAAGTGTTATCAGAGTGTGGTTTGGGTAGCATAACTATGATAGATGTTAATGATTCAGGATGAAACGAGTTACCTGCCAAGAGAGAATTAAGCGCTCTGGTTAAGACTGGAGTTAGAATGTGCTCAAAATTTTTGTAATATGATGCCGAAAACCCATCGGGGCCTGGCCTTTTATGTAAATTCAATTCTTTAATAGCAATCTGAATTTCATTTGTTGTAATAGGGCGCTCAAGTCTCTCTCGTTGCTCGTCGTTAAGAGTGGGGAGTTTGATATTAGAAAACAGTTTATTAGCATTAGTCTGGTTAAAATCAGTCATGGGGGAATATAGTTTAGCTAGATTAGAACGAAACACCTCTAATATTTTAATCGGATTACTAGTATAAGCATCACGAGATGTTTTCAACCTTATGGAGGACCTTATGTGATTTATTGATTTTAAACTCCTAGCCATAAGGGAATCAGGTTTATTTGCTTTGAGGTATTGTACATGTTGTCGTTTACGTAAAAGTTTGTCTGCTGAATCTGTTAAAAATCTAAATCTAGGCGGGCTTTATCTAGCTTAGCATTAGTGGTGTAATTTGGGGATGATTGAAATGCATTATGACATGAGTTAAAATTAGCTTCCAGCTTTGCGAACATAAGTTTACGTTCTCTTTTAAGTTTTGTCGCTTGTTGAATCAATTTGCCCTGAATAACAGCTTTATGAGCTTCCCATAATGTAAGGTCTGAAACATCACCTGTGTCATTAGAGAAAAGATAATCATTTAGTGCTCCTTCGATCTCAAGACGATGGACAGGGTTAGCTAATGTAGAGTCATTTATGTACCAAGTGGAATCGTGTGATCTGGGTACAGTGGAAGCAATAGGGGTGTATATTGCACAATGATCTGACCATGTTAATTGGAGAATGTTGGATGATAAAATCTCAGGAATCATACTTAAAGGGACTAGAATATGGTCAATACGAGAAAAGGATTTATGCGGATAAGAATAATGTGTAAAACGCCTGCTAGTAGGATTAATTTCATGCCACGTGTCCACAAAACCGTGTTTTGTAAGTAAATGCTGAAGGTTTAACTTGTTGGAGCTGGTGATAGGGGATGAGGGAGACTTATCTAAAAAAGGGAATATCGTTGTATTCGAATCTCCACATAGGATTACAGTACCCATTTTGTGTGTTTCAACCACTTGGAAAAGATGGGATAAGAAAGCTTCTTTTTTTTTATTCGGAGCATAGTATGATACTATGGTAATGGGAATATCTGATAAATGACCAGTGAGAAGTATATATATTCCCTCTGGGTCTTTCAATTGTTTTGATAACGTAAATGGCATGGTGCGATGAAATCCTATAAGAATTCCACGTTGTTTGACTGTGGTAGAGACAGTGTAAAATTGTGGGTATGAGGTGGAGAGAAATTTAGGGGAAGATTTATCACTGAAGTGGGTTTCCTGTAAGCAAATTATGTGTGCTTTCTTGGCTGAAAAAGATCGCATTGCTTTTGTTCGTTTTTGTGGGATATTAAATCCTTGTACGTTTAGGGATAAATTGTTTATTGGAGCCATAGCAATGCAAAATTGACTATCATAAGAAAAGAAATATGGCCTAAAACTATAATATTAGTCATAACCTTGAGAGAGAAAAGAAGAAAGGAAAGAGCAGAGAAAGGATAAATAATGATCAATCGAAAAACCCTAATATAACAGTACCTAGATATTAAGTAGTGAAAAATCACTAGGGTGTGGGAGCAACTCCTAGGAGTAATCAAAGGACTCCTAGGGGCTCCAGCGCCATCATCAGAATCCTGCATAATAGTAGCAAGGGTCTGAGGGTGGCAAAGGGGGCAGCAAGTAGTTCCAGAAAGGACGAACACTGCTGGGGAACCACAGGAACCAGAGGGTGCATCTAAATATTATAGTAACAAATAAGATAATAAAAAAAAAAACCACACACAGACAATCAAAGCCCTAACCAAACAGGAAATTACCTCTTTAGTAAATAAATTTTAAATAAATATATAAATAAATCATTAAATGATTTATACTCTGGGAGGCCATAAAATTGAAAACATGTTGTCTTAGAAATCAAGTCATTTTAGACAATGTTTGATCCTGTAGATCTGAAAAAGAAGGTTAGCGAATCAAAAAAAAATATGAAAATCAATCCATCGAATCTTCAGTATTAGGAATTGGATTTTCAAAGCGACTGCGCTTATGCAGATTTTGTCGAGGAGAAATAGATGGGCTCAGTTCTGCTGCAGCATTTTGTTGAGGAGATCTGGAAGCTGATCTTCTACGAGATTGTTCTGTAGATGGAAGTTGGTCCGTAAGGCCCAATTTAAGCAAGGCTGATTGTAGGTCCTCTGAAGAGCGACAGACATATCTGGTTTCTAAATGTGTGAATTTGAGAGAAAAAGGAAACCCCCGATGATAGGTGATGTGATGATGTTGCAGTATTTGTAATTGGGGTTTAAGAGCACGTCTTTTAGCCACTGTGATAGGAGATAAGTCTGCAAACAGTTGATAGACTTCACCATGAAAAGTGAGGGAATCCTTTCCTCTAGCTGCTGCAAGCAATTGTTCTTTTGTGCGGTAGTAATGCAGTTTAGCAATTATATCTCTAGGAGGGCCATTTGGTTTGCGTGGAGCCAATGCTCTGTGCACTCTGTCTATCTCTAATCTCTCCATAGGAATGCCATGTTGTAATTCCTGAAATAATGCAGTAATATAGGCTTGCACATCAGTGACAGACTCAGGAATACCCCTGATCCGCAAATTAGCCCTTCTGTCTCTATTCTCCTGGTCCTCTAAACGGGACTGTAAAAGAACATTTTCTTCTTTTGGGCCCAAAGTTTCAATATTTTGTATGGCCACCATTATTTTCCAGCACTGCCTTAACCTTCTTGGGCATGAAGTTCACCAGAGCTTCACAGGTTTTCACAGGCTGTAAGTCATAATCATCACAATTATGACAAATCACGGCTTGAACTATCTTGCTTTGCATGCAATGAGTCTATCTCATATATTAGTTTCACCTTTTAAGTTGCATTAGTGAAATAAATGAACTTTTGCACGATATTCTAATTTTTCGAGTATCACCTGTAGTGGCCTTCAGATCATCTGCATTGTTGGGTCTGGTGTCTCTCATCTTCCTCTTGACAATACCCCGCAGATTCTCTATTGGGTTTAGATCAGGTGAGTTTGCTGGCCAATCAAGCACAGTGATACAATGATCGATAAACCAGGTATTGGTACTTTTGGCAGTGTGGGCAGGTGCCAAGTCCTGCTGGAAAATTAAACTAGCATCTCCCTAAAGCTGGTCAGCAGAGGTGCATGAAGTGCTCTAGGATTTCATGGTAGAGGGCTGTGCTAAATTTGGACTTGATAAACACAGTGGACCAAAACTAGCAGATGACAAGGCTCCCCAAATCATCACTGACTGTGGAAACTTCACACTGGACCTCATGAAATTTGGATTATGTGCCTCCCCACTCTTCCTCCAGACTCTGGGACCTTGATTTCCAAATGAAATGCAAAATTTACTTTCATCCGAAAAGAGGGGTTTGGACCATTGAACAACAGTCCAGTCTTTTTTCTCCTTAGCCCAGGTAAGACGCTCCTGATGTTGTCTTTGGTTCAGGAGTGGCTTGACACGAGAAATGCGACAGTTGAAGCCCATGTCCTGGATACATCTGTGTGTGGTGGCTCTTGAAGCACTGACAACAGCCGTAGTCCACTTCTTGTGAATCTCCTCCAAATTCTTGAATGGCCTTTGCTTCACAATCCACTCAAGGCTGCAGTTATCCTGTTGCTTGCACATCTTTTTCTACCACACTTTTTCCTTCCACTCAACCTTCCATTAATATGCTTGCATACAGCACTCTGTGAACAGCCAGCTGTGACAGAATTCGGACACCCTATTGGGTATCTCCGCCAAGAAGCTGCTTCCCATGTTCTGGAACATAAGACAAGTCTGGCTATAGTTACCCCAATAACTAGGCAATACCAGTTTTAGAGTTACCCAGAATAATAACTGTTTATTTGAACAAGAATGCCGGCTTTTATACACTTGAGAAGGAGGTTTCCTCTCCTGATCATATTACCCTAACAATACAAACTGTAGCCAGAAACATAAATTAACATGAGCTAATTAACTAGTCATTTAACCAGCCTAGGTGACTCAGAGGCAACCAAATACTCTTGTGCACAAGTGTGTTGATCAGGTGGTCTAAAGTTCAGGGTGGATAATGTTTCAGGCCTTGCTGCCCTCCTGGATAGGGGTATCCTAGCAATCAGAAAGATAGTAGAAAAAAGGGGGTGCACCAGCCTTGTGAATTATCCTTTGATATGTTTATTAAAGGAAAGAATAAAAACTACTCACAAGCATATGAAAGGAAACGCAATATAAAAGCCTTTAACTTGTGGCAATTTGTCTAATAATAGCAGTCTCCAGATTACAAGAGAGAGGACATACAAACCACTGCTGTCTGGCATGTTTCTTCCTCAGAGCCTTCTTTCTCAGACCTCTGAGGTGAATCAGAGGTCTGACCTTTCAGGTCAGACTTGCCGTCTTCTAGCTCAGAAGACACAATATACATTATCATAAGTATAAACACAGAACACCTTCACACAATAGCAGGAGCCCCCAGTAGCAGACGGACCAGCTCCTACATTGAAGACCATGAAATCCATATCTAAGCAATGCTTTGAGTAATCAGGGATTGCAGATGGCATGGCAACAGTCTACAAAACTCTTACATTGTTCCATCATTCTCATATAGTGGAATAAATGTATCATATATTTCATGAGGGATATTGTTGATAAATGTTACTTTTCCACTTTAAGTAATCTAAACCACTAAACCACATTCTCAGTGTCCATTAAATAGCTATCCATCATATTCTCAGTCACCCTGTGCCCCTAATAGACACAGGGTGACTTAGACATAGGAGGTGCATGGGAAGCTGAAACAAGGGTTTCCCAACCTCTCCAAGGGATTCTGGGTTCCATGGGCCCCCCGCCCAAACTGACAGCTTCTTTAGCAATGGCCTTTTGTGACATCCTCCTTGTGGAAGGTGTCAATTACTGTCTTCTGGACAACTGTCAAGTCAGCAGTTTTCCCCATGATTGTGTCACCTACTGAACCAGACTGAGAGACCATTTAAAGGCTCAGGAAACCTTTACAGGTGTTTTGAGTTACTTAACTGATTTGAATGTAACACCATGAGTCTACAATATTGAACCTTTTCACAATATTCACATTTTCTGAGACTTTACTGGGTTTTGGGTTTTCACTAGCTGTAAGCCATAATTATCAAAATTAAAAGAAAGAAATGCTTGAAATATGTCACACACAACGCTGCTCAGTCCTGTGACGCTGCTCGAGTGGGATATGCCGAGATCAAGGAGATGCCGGTCTGACTGAGCAAATAGCCGTAAAGACTCACTGTGAGACACAAGGACGGGAATCGGCGCTGCCCTGAATAATAAGCATCTGGCCACGGAAAGGCAACTTGTGAGGACTCTCTCCTACCCTATGCACTGGTGACCGGACATGTTCCGAGAGCTGAATCTGCAGCCACACCAATGATTGAAATTACCGGATGGCTCATTAGCTAAATTCCGCCTGGTGCTTTACCAACCATCTATAACTTTAGATTACCAAGTTTTCTTTTACCTATAGCGCCACTGATAGAGAGACTTTATGATTATAGCCCATTTCCCAAATGTCCCCCAATAGTGGGAATTGAGCCCTAAAAACAGATGGAAATCGTTCCACCTCCGTTTCAAATGCTAGGGGCACTAAATGAACACTGAAATGACAGCACTATAATAACCATCATATGACTGGGCCCTCTAGTTGATATAGCACACATGCATTCCAAGATTATTTGTGCTCCATATCATCTTAAATATAAGACTACCAATATACAACTCATTAACTACGGGACCAATGTTGAGTTCTACCGTTGCTGCTTATGGACAATTCATTTCCTAAATGTACGATAGGCTCAATCACCCATCCCTCCCCATCTCCTACCTTTCACTCACTCCATATCCCACAGTCAGACCACAATTAAGGAACATTGGGGTATACTAGACCCCTCCTATCAAATTATTTTGAAGTTATTTACCTGTTGACTGACTGTGAACTAGACCAAAATGTCCGGACTGTGTTCAGTGTTGTCCTGTAATGTTATATGTCTGTCCTGTTTGTTGAATGATCGTGGGGAGTACCCATTGCCACATTGTTGCACATTAACTTTTTTAATATTGCACTTTTCTCAACATTTAATCTTTTAATACAATGAATTATACTTGTAAACAATAAATTTCAGACATTTTTTGATAATTTAAGTTTGATCTATTTTTGTTGCTAAAAGTAACCCTTCACCCGGTATCCCTTTACTCTTTTCCTTTTACCTCCTATGCAATACGGTTACAGCAACAACACCTGAATTGGTGTATGTTCAAACTGGTCATGCCTTGCATTTGACCGTGTATCAGTGGACAGCTCACATATTCCCCTTCCCCCATTTACTAACTAATCTACATAAAGATGGCCTGGGCTATAAGAAGATTTCCAAGATCCTGAAACTGAGCTGCAGGACAGTGGCCAAAACCATACAGCGGTTTAACAGGACAAGTTTCACTCAGAACAGGCTTCGTATGGTCGACCAAAGAAGTTGAGTTCACGTGCTCAGTGTCATGTCCTGAGGTTGTCTTTGGGAAATAGACATATGAGTGCTGCTGGCATTGCTGCAGAGGTTGAAGGGGTGGGGGATCAGCCTGTCAGTGCTCAGACCATACGCCGCACACTGCATCAAATTGGTCTGCATGGCTGTCGTCCCAGAATGAAGCCTCTTTTAAAGATGATGCGACAAGAAAGTCTGCAAACAGTTTGTTGAAGACAAGCAGACTAAGGACATGGATTACTGGAACCATGTCCTGTGGTCTGATAAGACCAAGATACATTTATTTGGTTCAGATGGTGTCAAGCGTGTGTGGTGGCAAACAGATGAGGAGTACAAAGATAAGTGTGTCTTGCCTACAGTCAAGCATAGTGGTGGGAGTGTCATGGTCTGGGGCTGCATGAGTGCTGCCGGCACTGGGGAACTACAGTTCATTGAATGCCAACATGTACTGTGACATACTGAAGCAGAGCATGATCCCCTCCCTTCGAAGAGTGGGCCACAGGGCAGTATTCCAACATAATAATGACCCCAAACCCACCTCCAAGACGACCACTGCCTTGATAAAGAAGCTAAGGGTAAAGGTGATGGACTGGCTAAGCATGTCTGCAGACCTAAACCCTATTGAGCATCTGTGGGGCATCCTCAAAGGGAAGCAAGGCCTCTAACATCCACCAGCTCTGTGATGTTGTCATGGAGGAGTGGAAGAGGACTCCAGTCGCAACCTGTGAAGCTCTGGTGAACTCCATGCCCAAGTGGGTTAAGGCAGTGCTGGAAAATAATGGTGGCCACACAAAATATTGACACTTTGGGCCCAATTTGGACATTTTCACTTAGGGGTGTACTCACTTTTTTTGCCAGCGGTTTAGACATTAATGGCTGTGTGTTGAGTTATTTTGAGGGGACTGCAAATTTACACTGTTATACAAGCTGTACACTCACTACTTTACATTGTAGCCAAGTGTAATTTCTTCAGTGTTGTCACATTAAAAGATATAATAAAATATTTACAAAAATGTGAGGGGTGTACTCACTTTTGTGAGATACTGTATATAATACATATGAGTTTCACTTTTTGAATTGAATTACTGAAATAAATGACCTTTTTGATGATATTTTAATGTTTTGAGATGCACCTGTGTGTGTGTGTGTGTGTGTATATATAGAGTGGGGACGGAAAGTATTCAGACCCCCTTAAATTTTTCACTCTTTGTTATATTGCAGCCATTTGCTAAAATCATTTAAGTTCATTTTTTCCCCTCAATAATGTACACACAGCACCCCATATTTACAGAAAAAGACAGAATTGACATTTTTGCAGATTTATTATTGTTGCAATCGAGGGAAAGATGAATGCGGCCAAGTACAGGGATATCCCGGACGAAAACCTTCTGCAGTGTGCTCAGGACCTCAGACTGGGCCGAAGGTTTACCTTCCAACAAGACAATGACCCTAAGCACACAGCTAAAATAACGAAAGAGTGGCTACACAACTCCGTGACTGTTCTTGAATGGTGCAGCCAGAGCCCTGACTTAAACCCAATTGAGCACCTCTGGAGAGACCAGTATCCAATGAGTATATATATATATATATATATATATATATATATATATATATATATATATAAAATATATATTTTTTTTACCACTGAAAAGCATTCTTGAGCATCAACCTAAACTGGCTATACACTATTCAATTTTTATACAATTTTCTTGTACAACTTTCCTTTAGATGTACCCAAACCATAAAATATAAGGTCAAACCTAAACACTTTCAAATTGTATGCAATCAGGCAGGCCCTTGCACTACATAGTTGAAGGTAAATCTAAAGGAAATTAAACATCAAAAATTGTATAATGTATATCCGGCTTTAGTTCTGTAATGTTTAATTAGAGATACAAAATAGAAAGTGTGTTGCAAACAAGGGAGTTCTAGGGTATAACTGTCCTGTGACTTAAGACCAAAGTCATCGAAGGGCCATGGCACTAATGTTTCAGATTCTAGGGACAGCAGCAGGAAGGGTGAAAAAGCAACATGAAAGGAAGAAGGAAATTAGAACGGATTACACAGGAAATATAAAACATCATTTTATTTTATTTTAATATGTTATGATCCCAGCAATATTATGATCTTAGTGTCCAACTGTTCCTGAGGTTTTTTAGGACCCTAGCAATGCCCCTAAGTGTAGCCAGTGAGAATTTGTTCATAATAGGAAAAATGTTTTGCATAAATGACACAGATGTATGCTTCCATATAGGAAAGTGTGTTCTTGTTACTTTTTGCAGTCAGCAAGATTCTTTTTGTCATGTTCTAACCTGATGCAGAAATATTACAGCTGGAATCTGATTGGTTGCTATGGATATTCCTCTGAGACAGACTCCAGGGTAAAGAAGACTGTTCACAAGAAGATGAAGCGTGATATCTAATCTGACAGTTAGAGCTTTATTAAGTAATTCGGGATCCTTTTTTTCCAAGATAATTTACCCAAATAAGTAAATCATATTCTCATCACAGAATGGCTTATTCACTTATGGAGTGTTAGACATTTATATAAATTCAAGGGAAAATAAAACCTGCTTTCAAATAAGGTCTAATTTACCATTAGAGCTTTTTGCCATAAATATATATTTGCAGTGCTCACTGAGATTATTGCACAGCTGGGGGACATGATTTCTGTTTCTTCCTAATTAGGCTGTAGAAACACATCTGGCTTATACACTATGAACATGAGATTGAAAGTTCCTCCTGTGACATATTAAAGGGAAGAATTTTAAATAAATAGCTGCTTTAAGTTTTTTTTGGGCCAGATTTACTAAAACAGTATTCCACACCATGGGGTTAATACAAGTAGAGAATGTTCACCTAGCTTAGGACTTACCGAAGTTGTGCTCTCTTCAATCATCCAATCATGTGTAAGGTGAAATATTGTTTTTGAAGTTTCCTTGCACTAATTGGGTTTTTAACCCCTTCAATACCAGGCACTTTCGCCCCTTCCTGCCAAGGACAAATTTGAGCTTTCAGTGATGTCGCACTTTGAATGACAATTGCACGGTCATACAACACTGTACCCAAACTAAATTTTTTATCATTTTCTTCTCACAAATAGAGCTTTCTTTTGGTGGTATTTGATTCACCTCTGCAGTTTTTATTTTTTGCTTAACAAACTAAAAAAGACCGACATTTTTGAACAAAAAAAAAGTTTTTCTTTGTTTCTGTTATAAAATTTTGTTTGCTCCTTCACTGACGGGCACTGATGAGTTGGCACTGATGGGCACTGATGAGTTGGCACTGATAAGGTGACACTGATGGGCACTAATGAGGAGGCACTGATATATAGAATTGATGGGCACTGATAGGCGGCACTGATATGCAGCACTGATGGGCACCAATAAGTGGCACTGATATGCAGCACTGATGGGCACTGACAGGCAGCACTGATGGGCACTGACAGACGGCATTGATGGGCACTGACAGGCGGCACTGATGGGCACTGACAGGCGACACTAATGGGCACTGACCAGCGGCACTGATTGGCACTGATAGGCGGCACTGATTGGCACTGACAGGTGGCATTGATGGACACTGATAGTTGGCACTGATGGGCAGCACTGATTGGGCAGGTACTGACAGGTGTTAATGCTGGACACTGGTTGGCACTGTGATGGACACCGATTTTAACTATGGTGGGCACTGACTTGCACTGTGGTGGGCACTGATTGGCACTTTATTGGGCACTGGCAGGGGGGTTATGATGGGGCACTGACTGGACACAGATTGGCAGCTTATGAGTACATTGGAGTATCAGCACAGACCCCCCTCTGACAGGGAGAGCCTCCCTGTCAGCACGAACCGAGGAATGTCGTTTACCGGCACTTCCTGGTTCACACGATGATCAGCTGTGATTGGTCACAGCTGATCACGTGGTAAGAAGCCTCTGTTAGAGGCTTCTTATCATGATCGGAGATGCGGCGTGTCAGACTGACACACCACACTCTCGATTGCCACGCTACGCGCCCCTGTGAGCACGCGCCAGCATGTTATCCTGCTGGACATCAAATGACACCCAGTCAGGATAACAGAGCCACTTCCCGGACGTCAATCTGGTATAGGCCAGGCGGGAAGTGGTTAAAGTGAGCATTCACTTTCTTGAAGAAAACTCCACATTTCTTAAAAAATAAAAAATAATATAGTATATACTGTATAATTGATATGTAAGTAATTTTGTAATTTAACATTATTAAGAATTATCTTTCAATTTTAATTTGCAGCTACTGTATGACTGTCAGGGACATGCTGGTCATAGCGCAGCAGATGTGCAGAGGCCATTGTGCATGTATGGGCACATTTCCAATGACATCTCTCCTGACAGGCATGTCTGTGTGATCGTGCAAACGCCTATGCGCAAAAGTGTGCATTAGCATTGGCACCAAGTGCAGTATATAGGGATGGCAGATGCACTAGGGCCTTGCTGTCTGATCTGCAGCTTTCCCCCTGTATCCTGTTCTAGTGCCTGCCCTTGATCTGATTGTGACCCGGCTTCCTGACTACTCTGATTCTCTCCACACCTGACCTCGGCTTGCTTGACCCTGATTCTCTCTTACTTGCTGGATTCTCTGTTGCCAAACCTCTACATTAACTTGACCATTCTTATTGATGTCTCTGATATACCTGATCTTCCGTGTATAGCCTGGCTTGTCTGACTCTGCACCAGTCTCCTCCCCCTGCTACAGCCTTCACATACCTGCATCCACAGTACCCAGCACCTGCAATCTGCTTGCATCTACAGCACCCCTGAATCCACATGTGCCTGCATCCACAGCCACCAACCGCAGCTCCACTACTGCTGCTGGCTGCTACACATTCCCCCTGCTACTAAGAACATTGAGCGCTCTCCTACCTCACTGTGCTCTCATGGCCACTGTTGCAAACTAAGTGGTCCCTGAACTGGGGCTGTAAGAGAGGCCTTCCTCTGCTCTTCAGGCTCTACCCAAAGGTACTTGACAATGGCAAGCTGGAGGCCATTGGTTTATGTGATTGGTTTACAAGGCATCTCCTGCAATAGGAATTTCATTATCGGTGAGTTACTCCCTAACACCTGACCAAAGAGATGCTGGCACTTTAGCTTACATAATTAGAACACTGAGATGTGCTTAGGTGATTATAATAAAAACAGACCATCCCATTACAAAAAAAATCTGGAATAGACATAATGAGACTCAGCTATTTGTGTAGAACAGATAAATAATAATAATAATACATTTTATTTATAGGCACCTTTCAGAAGACCCAAGGTCACCTTATAAGGATAACAACCAAGCAACAAAAAAGTAAATAAATAAAATGCATTACATAACCATTAAATTGCAAAATGCTAGTTTAAAAATATGAGTTTGAAACGTGATTTGAAGATGGGAAGGAATCAATGCTGTGGATGTCAGGTGGCAGGGTGTTCCAAAGTCAGGGCAGGAAGAGCAGCTAAAGGCTTTGAATCCCATAGTGATCAAGTGGACACATGGAACATTGAGATAAATGGAAGAAGACCTGAGAGGGTCTGTGTAGAAGTTCAGAAAGGTATGGAGGAGCGAAGTTATGAAGGACCTTAAAGGTAAGTAACAAAAGTTTGAAACCAATATGATATTTAACCGTAAGCCAGTGAAGGTGCTGAAGGACAGGAGTAATGTGATTAAAGGAAGGGGTTCTAGTGATGAGTTCTGAAAAAGTTGCAGTCTATGGAGGGACTTGAAAGGGAGACCAAAAAGAAAAGAGTTACAGTGATTTATGTGGTAAGTGACCAGATTGTTAATGAAAAAAGCAGTACTGTTGGGTGTAAGAAACATGAAAACACTTAATTTTATGCTAGATTGAAATATGCTGACCGACTGACATTACTGATGTGAGCTTGTAAAGATAGTGTGCTATTGAGGATGACACCCAGACGCTTTACCTGAGGGGAAGGAAAGATTATGGAGTTATCAATATTACCTGAAAAACTGTTAAGCTTTGTCAGGGTGTATTTCGTACCAATGAGGAGAACCTAGGTTTTTTCACTGTTCAATTTGATAAAGTTGGAAGAGAGCCTGGATTTGATTTTAAGTAAACAATCATTAAGGGATTTGGGTGGAAGGGTGGTAGTAGTTTAGTGGACACGTAAGGTTTGGTGTCGCATAGCAATAGAAGTCGATGTTAAATTTATGACCAAGAGGAAGAAGATACATTATAAACACAAGGGGCCCAAGGATAGAACCCTGGGACATGCCGGTAGAGATTAGAGATGGTTGAGATTTGAAAGATTTGAGTTGGGTGAATTGAGTACGGCCAGAGAGATAAGATTTAAACAAGTTCAGGGGTGTGTTAGTGAATCCAATGGAGCCTAATCTGTCAAGGAGGATGTTGTGAGAAATGTTATCAAAGGCCGCACTCAGATTAAGGAGGATGAGGATAGTTATGAGACCAGGAACAGCTGCCATGAGGAGATCATTTGTGATTTTTACCAAGGCAATTTCAATGCTATAAAAAATAAAAAGAAAGAATTGCGCTAGGTGCAAAACCAATATATGAATAATAAAAGTGAATGATAAAAAAGCCTGTGAAAGGAATCTTGATGCTGAACACTATAACCCCGATATGAGGGCACAAAATGTATATGTAAAAAGATTGGGGCATGAAGCGGTGCAACATTTTCTCTATCCGGACTCCAGTATCCCCACCACACAATGCAATTTTGTGATGGAGCTACTGGACTTCTCGATGGAGCATAATCATTTTTGGCATGGGGGTATGCATTACTTGCAAGTAAAGGGAGTGGCCATGGGAGGAAGATGTGGTGCTGTGTGACAGACCATCTCAGCTTATTATGTGGAGAAGATTCATAGACGACGTCCTGTTCATATGGGACGGCGATCTAGAGTCTGTGACCACCTACCTATCTCTCCTCAATGATAATGATAGGGGGATAATGCTTACCTATGAGGCCAGCCCTACTCAAATTCACTTTTTGGACCTAGCTATTACTATTGTTAATGGTATGATTACCACTGCCACTTTTTTTAAAACAACCGACAGGAATAGTTTTATTCCGTTAGACTCCTGCCATCAACGTTCCTGGCTATCGGCTGTTCCTAAGGGCCAATTTTTACGCCTAAGGCGAAACTGTTCCGACCTAAATTAATTCTATAGGAAGGCTTCAACTTTGAAATCCAGATTTCTAAATAAAGGTTATGACAATGCAACTCTGGAATCCCTGATTGTGGAGGTGGGTAATAGAGACTGTAGGGACTTATTGGGGGAGAAACCCCCTCAAGTCGAAAATAGAGAAGACTTCGGATTAGCCTTCCTTACAACTTATTCCAGTCAGCATTGGGCCATTAAAAGAATTATTAAAAAACATTGGCCGGTCATTAAAAATGACTGAGTCCTTGGACCCTTACTGTCTGACAATCCTCGGGTTCTCTTTAGGGGAGCCACTAATTTCAGGCATATATTGGCACCCAACGTCCTAGACCCACCTACGTGCCCAACTTTTTTTGGTGACTTAAAAGGTTTTTCTCCCTGCAGAAGGTGTAGTGTCTGTAGGGTAAATGAGCTACAAGATAGGAGATTGACCGAGTTTACATCGAGTGGCACAGGTGCCACATATTCCATCAAGTCACTTATCACATGTACCACAAAGTGTGTTGTGTACCTTTTAAGGTGCCCTTGTGGGTTGGAATATGTGGGACAAACTATTAGGATGTTGCATGTTAGGTTGGGTGAGCACATCACTAATATAAAACAAGGTTTTGATAAGCACAGTGTCTCTAGACACTATGATCTTGTGCACAATAGGGACCCTAAGGCTACCATTTTTATAGGAATTGAAAAATATGTTCCCCACTGGCGTGGCAGTAATGACAAAAGAACCATTTCTAGATCCGAAACCAACTGGATCTACAAACTCGGCTCTCATGCCCCCAGTGGTTTGAACATAGAGTGGGACATCAACTGTTTTATTAATAATAGTTGATGTCCCTTCTCGATTAAGGCACACTTTGTTTACTTTCTTTGGTGAATGGTTTTACTATATTGTTTTTTGCCATCCCGCAACCATTCATAGTTTCCTTTGCACAATACATTAGGGATTTATACCCCTATATACATTATATTTTAGCACATTCGGGTATATGCACATCAATTGCACAATATTCCCTTAACGTCTAAACCTTTACTAGTTTGGTTAGCTCCCAGTTATTGCAATTTTATATGCTAATTGTTATATATATTTTTTTATTTAACTCTTTACCTTTAGAAATTTTTGGCATATGTTTATTCTATATGCATTATATCCAGGGTATCTTCTTTAAATCATCCACTAGATGGCACTGTTCCTATTGATAGCGTTTAGTTCCTATGGTATATTGCCTTAATTGTCTCTAATTAAAAACATACCATTCATGCTAATAAATAGACCTGGGCTTCATGTGTAGTTCATCATGTTTAATATTGTCCAATCAATGTTTTTAGTTGTGTTTTTAGCTAGCCAACGGCAATGCGTCTCAGCGAGCCGTTTGGCTACTTAAGGCGCATGCGCTTGCGTGGTTGCGTACCCCTGATGACGTCAGTTGTGACGAAACAGCTGTAGGGTCACAACGTCAGCACGCATGCGCGATTTTATTTTAAACGGCGGTGGAGAGTTTTTTCTGTTATCCCTGCCAGCAATTCTACAGTGACTCTGTATCGTCTAATTTTAATAAAAACCCATCTAGCCTCTCTACACTACTGGAGTTTTTCTCTTTTTTGGCATCTATACTTACCCTTGCTGGAGTCCATTGGAAGCGAATCCTTGATTGCCACATATAGGAAAGCTCCTGGGATCGCACCTTTTGAATTGTTCCTGGGTGTCGTTGATTAACCTTCCAGGAGGGAATTTGGAGGAACTTCCACGGAGCCCCCTGCGGGACATTTCCGGAGGTCTATACATCTCCACTGAGCCTGTTTTGACTCCCCTGAATAGGGGCGGTCGCAGGCTACCTGGTAAGCCTCCATTACTTTAACACTAGGTGGCGGGCAGCACCTGCGGGGGAATACAGATCCAGGAACTTGCACTTGAACATCAATAACTTTGGGACTTTATTGTCATAATCACTTTAACCCCCTTTTTTATTAATGTGATTTTTCACTTTTATCATTTACTATGGCTGATCTATTCCATATCAGTTAATTTTTAGTGGTCGGTATTCACTGTTGTTTATAATTTATGTATTGATTCACATATTTTATATTCACATATTTCACATTTAGGACATCCATTCAGCGCTGCACTGTTTCTTTTTACAATTTCAGTGCTATGTAGGGGATGGAAATTAGACTGAAATTGATCAAATAGGTCAGAGTCAGAAAGGTAAGCATAAACCTGAGAGTCAGAAAGGTAAGCATAAACCTGAGAAGCAACAGTTTTTTCAAGGATTTTGGATAGAAAAGGATGGTTGAATATGAATCGAAGGTTACTGAAGTCACTGGGGTCTGCACCAGGTTTCTTAAGATGAGGGAAAAATACCAGAGGTGAGGGAAGAATGCATGATATTTGTTATTAAGAAGGACAGAGAGAGTAGACAAGCTTTAACCAGGACAGTAGGGAGAGGATCTAACTGACAGGTAGGCAGTAGGCTTGGCTTTCTGAATAAGGTTAGTTATTTCAGTGACAGAGGGAAGTTTGAAACTAGAGAAAGAACAAGAGAGAGGTGCAGAAAGATCTGGAGAAACAGACAGTAGGTGAGGTCCATAATCAGCTGTTGATTGTTGAAAAATGTCATTAGAGAGTCACAAAAAGAAGTTGTACAGAGATAAGAAAAGAGTATGGTGGCTTAAATATGCTATTCACTACAGAAAACAAGGCCTTAGTGCTACCTTTCCCCGAAATGATTAATTGTGTAAAATAGGTGGGTTTTGCTGCAGACAGAGCGTCCTTATAGTGAACCTAGGTAAAGGTAGGCCTTTACCAAATAATATGCTAAAATTCTTGCCTTCTATATAGATCACCTAAAGATGATTGTTCTTTCTCAAGTAAATTGGATTTACAACTAAAGTTAATGGTCTCTGCTTCTTTAGAAAATTAACCCCCATTTTTTGTAACTTTAAGTGGTATTATAAGCCTATAGTCTGTGAATATTGTGTGTGCTTCATCAGAGGCAAAGTGTCAGCCGCTTCAAATATGTGAAAAAATAATGATGAACTACATTTTTTTAAACTGTGTGGGAACTGGAGTATGGGCATATCTCAGAATCCCACTCCCTGACATGGGGTTAGAATTGCCCTCCTCCACAATTTGAGGAAGTTGTCTAGAAATAGATTATGAAGAAAGTGCAAGTCAGGGTAAAAGGGTAAGGAGTTAAAGGAGGTAAATAAACCCCTTTACCTGTCCACCATAGTCAAGAGTGGTAACTTATCTTGTTATAATTGATATAGCATGTACCCTCCACACTTCAATTGTGTGCAAAATAAGACAGTTGACTAACTTAAAGAGTATATCTATAAAAACAGGATCAGAATTTATACAATAATTTCTAACACAGTGGTGTTAACATTAAATTTCAAGGTATATCAAAAGGTTATTTGGGTGATTTTAAGACACCATATATTATAGCTTTAAATCTAAAATGAGTTTTAGAACCATATTGAATATTTAAAAATACTGAATCAGTGTCAGATGCAGAAACAGATTCTGATTATCATAACACCTCTGACACTTCTCGGCCCTTTCCAATTCTAATATTCTTTTTTTTTTTCTTTTTTTTTTTAATTTTGAAAAAAGCTTTATTAAAGAGCAGTGCAGTACATTGTATTTAAATCCAAAGATATACTGACATATCCTGTACAAATAAGGGAGTAACATTCGAAATGTACAAAAATATTAATCAAAATAACCTCTTAATGCAATTGGAGATGTAGGGAAAGTGGTATCTCATGATCCCTAAGTGGGTTGGCATTCCCAACACCCCTGATGGGCTCACACTGTGTCAGGTGCCCCCCCCCCCCATCTCCAGGGAAAGAGTTTTGGCTTCCCCGGGACCCCTACTGGCCCCGCTCCCAAGGACCTGCAATAGTCCCTGGGTTAAATATAGGGGCTGCTAGATATGTAAATGGTCCTCTCCAACAGCTCCTATCTAACTGGAAATGATCTGCTTTGAATCTACGTCTCCAACTCAATATTCAAAATCTTATGTTGACTTTAGATATTCTACTCCATTGTGGAATAGTAAGAAAAATATTACTGATACACTGCGGTTGTGATTTCAGATCACTATAGTAGAAGAAAGAAAGGACAGAGAAGAAGGAAAGAAGAGAGAAATAGAAAGATAGGATGGTTGAATAAAGTTGTGCCCGGTTCGGTCTTTTACTAGCTCGTCCTTGTTGTTTGTATACCAGGGGTAAGGGGAATGCCTATATGCCTAGCCCAGGGCTCCCATGTTGCCTCGAATGATTTAGTGGTGTCCATCATAGTACTGACTAGTTTTTCTTGGGACATGATCCACGAAATCTTTCTTTTGGCTGCCTGAAAAGACACCGTGGGTTGCTTCCATGCCTTAGCTATGGTGGTTTTAGCTCCTAGCAGCATAATGGTTATCAACTTTTGTGAATGTTTTGCTGTCTTAGGAATTGGGGCATTGAGTAATGCCACCTGGGGAGATTTCGCAATAGGAAGACCCGAGACTTTTCGAATCATGGCAAACATTTTGTTCCAGAAACCTCTTAATCTCGAGCATTCCCACCAGATATGGAGCATGGAGCCCTGGGCTTGACAACCTCTGAAGCATAATGGAGAGGCAGAAGAAAACATAGTCACTAGTCTGGAGGGTACAAGATACCATCTCATTAACACTTTTGTATTAGCTTCTATTAAAGAAATATTTAAAATACCTTGAAAGGCTCTAGTTCCCCTCCGATGCCACTCCTCCAGGTTCCAGGTCTCCTGCAGGTCCCTCTCCCACGCTTCCATGTAAGAAAATTTGGTGGTGGGTTCCATAAGAGATGCATATATGAGAGATATGCCTCCCTTTATGTCTAAGGATCGACCGCACCAGCGCTCAAATTGTGTAAATTCCAGGGGGTGCGCCTGTCCCTTCGTTAGTGAGGAGAGGAAGTGAGAGATCTGGATGAATCTGAATCTCTCTGAGCCTGGGAGTTCCAGTTTGTAAATACAGTGTTTCAACGTAATCGGGCCAGAGAGAGTAAAAAAATGGGCAATACGGTACAACCCCTTGTCCAGCCACCAGTGGAAGGACTTGATGTCCATGCCCGGTCCAAATCGTGGATTATGGAAAATGTGTTCTAGAGGGTGGATAAATGAGGTCAGTGCAGGTAAATGTTTCATGGTGTCCCATAATTTAAAGGATTGGGATAATGCCGGAGATAGTATCGAGGGCCTCGATTTCATGGGGCTCCAGAGGAGGTAGTCTATTGTTTGTGTCGGGATAGCTTGTCTCTCAATATTTATTCCATCGGGTTTCTCAACTCTGAAGTATACCAGTGAGAGTTGGGCTAGTCTGGCTGCTTGGTAATAGCTATATAGGTCTGGCAAACCTAGTCCCCCCCCTGGTTTTGGGACTATAAAGAATATTGCGGGCTAGCCTGTATCCTTTTTTACCCCATATGAATTTTATGATCTTCCCTTGGAGCGATTTGAGAGGGTGTTTTCTAATGTCTATTGGGAGTGACCTAAATAAATAGAGGAGCTTGGGCAATAAGGTAATTTTAATAGAATGTATTCTACCTAGCCAGGATATATTGTAATGGGACCAAGATAGGATGTCAGATTCTAATTTGCGGAACATGGGAGGGAAATTGGCCTGATAAAGCTGCTCAAACTTGGGGGTAAGGTTTATCCCCAGATATCGGATCGATGAGTCGCTCCACTTAAATTTGAATGAAGGCTTGAGCCTGTCTACTTCTGCCGATTGAAGTGAAATGTTTAAGGCCTGGGATTTGTCCATGTTGACCCGTAGACACGACAAGGATCCAAAGGTTTTTAAGAGTTTGCATATATTGGGTAGAGAGATAGTTGGGGATGTGACAAAAAAAAGGATGTCATCCGCAAAAAGAGCACACTTGTGGGTGTGCAGACCACATTTCACACCTTTGATGTTTTGGTTAGACCTGATTGCAATGGCAAGAACCTCTATAGCCAATGCAAATATCAGAGGGGATAGGGGGCACCCCTGTCTGGTACTCCTGGCTATTTGAATGGGATCCGAATAGTACCCGTGTAATTTGACCTTGGCAATGGGAGTGGAGTACAGAGCTTTCAGGGTTCCTATGAACTTTTCCCTGAAACCCCAGTGTCCCAGGTCTGTGAATAGGTATGACCATGAAAGGGAGTCGAATCCCTTTTGAAGGTCCAAGGACAGTAATAAGGCTTCCTGTCGTGGGCCTCCATCCCAACCCGATTGTAGTAATGAGACAATATCGACCGCCCTTCTAACTTGATCCGGGCCCTGTCTTCCTGGGATAAAACCCATTTGGTCTTTGGATATATATTGGTTGATGAAGGAGTTAATTCTGTTAGCTAGGATTTTAGTAAGTATTTTCAAATCATTATTAATAAGCGATATTGGTCTGTAGTTCTCAACTAAAGATGGATCCTTATCGGGTTTGGGAATGACTGAGATGAAAGCCGTATTTAGTTGTGATTCTAAAGGTGCCCCTTCTCTTTTGGAGTTGAAAAATTTAGTAATATGGGGTGCTAAGGTGTCTGCAAAGGTTTTTTAATATTGATTGGAGAAGCCATCGGGGCCGGGAGCTGAACCCCCTTTTACATTTGTAATCACATCCCTTTGTGGGATTATGTTCTCTCCAAATATCGGCTAAGCCTTGTTGATAAATAAGTTTCGCGATCTTGGAACTTGTTTTTGTGGGCTAGAGGTTTAGATTTATCTAGACCTGGGTTGAAAGCGACATTAGAGTCACCTCCGAATATTACCGTTCCTTCTAACAGAGGGCTTAGAGTTTGAAACATTGCTTGAAAAAATTTTGTCTGGCCCTTGTTGGGGGAGTAATATGATATGAATGAGTATAAGCACTCATCTATTCTACCCTTTACCATAAGGAATCTACCCTCTGGGTCCATGTGCACCAGACTGGACTTGAATTTACAATTTTTCGCAAATAGTATTGCCACACCTTTGGTTTTATCTTCTGCGTTAGCTAGGAAGAATAGGGGATATTGAGCATGTAAAAATGTCGGGTTATATCTTGAAGAGAAATGGGTTTCTTGAATCATAACTACTGCCATTTTTTGGGCATGATAAGACTGGAATAATTTACGTCTCTTTACCGCTGAGTTCAGACCTTGGGCATTGTGTGATGTTAATTTAATGGATGTTAGGGGTACGGTGTTAATTGACATATTGGCTGAGTAGGGGAAGCATGTGAGAATCAGTACCTCCTCTGGGTTGTTGTGGAGAGTTGTTTTCCGAGGTATGAAGCTGGACCTGGAACCTGAAGGAGAGGAGCGTAGCAGCATTACCTGTGGACTGGCACAAAAGAAGACAAGGTTAGAAGAGAAGAACAGAATAAAGGAAAAACAGAAAGAAAGAGAGTGCGGATGATGTAGTGCAAAGTGGCCCAAAGAGGACCTGCGGCATCGGGAGGGCGAAAAGTGCCTCCCAATGACGCCAAACAATAAACAATAGTAGCCCTCCAAAGGGGCTAACTGTCCATCTCCCGATAATGGGGATTCCATTATCGTGGGATGGATGGAGGTGCATGACTGCTACCCCAGTCAGTGCCAACCCAATTGGTCAACCTGGATAAAATACTTTCCACAACCTTGTGATGAAAACCAATTAAGAACTATAACATTGTAAAATGCGTGAGTCAAAGCCAGCCGGCTGAATTATTCTAACAGTATGCCTAAGAAGCCATGGAGAAGTATGGGGGAAGGAGGGGTGAAGGTAAAGGTGGGGAGGTAAAAGGAGGGGAATGGGGGATGAGCGGGATGGATGAGGGGGAGGATTGTGAGAAGTGAAGCATCCCAATCTACTAGGGGATAGATATTCCTAGCCCTTGGTTGTTAGGGGTACGAGTTAGAAGTCCTCTAGAGTGTCCTCTGTATGTCCCCCTAGAGTCTTTGGAGAATTCTTCGCAGGGTTCTATCATGTCCGTCTCCCGGTCTCCCATTCTACTAGCCTGTGTTGAAGAAATCCAGGAGGGGAGGAGGGTGGAAGAACCAGTTTTCTGTTGCTTGTTGTCAAGTTGAGAGATAGAGAACAGGGTAATCCTCTTGAAGAAGGGGGAGGGGCAATGGTAGTCCGACCCGCTTGAGTAGGGTCCAAAGAGCCAGCAGAAGTGCTAGCTTTGCGTGGAGTGTCATTCTTGTGGATCGGTGGAACCTTTCAGGTCCGAGGTCTCAGAATCAATAGATGGACTGGAGGTGGGGGGATTCTATTATCCCTGATGGATCCATAGAACGGACTTCCAAAACATGTTGGGGAGTCTGGGGGGGCCCCCATATCAGAAAGTAGTGTTATTAGGGTTAATAGCATCCTGGATTTGTCCCTGATGAGTATGTAGTATGAAAACATAGAAATACTTGTCAGAATCAGGTGGGCAGCGGTTCCCTCAAGCGTCTGCTTTTGGTAGTTTTTCATAATGGTGAAACTGGACTGGTAGGAGTGGGTCTCTTGTAGGATCCGGATTGTATATTTGACGTGTCCATATCTGACGAGTCCTGAGATATGAGCTTCAGGGAAAGGAGGACCCGTTCTCCTTCATGCAGATTGGTGAATGAGTGGGTTTTACCTTTGTAGGTGAATTTTAAAGCAAAGGGGAAAGCCCACCAGTATCTAATTTCCTTCTGCGTCAGGATTAGTAATAGTGGTTTGAGGGCTCTGCGCTTTTGTATCGTCCTAGGCGAAATGTCCGCAAATATTTGAACTTTGTGGCCTTGGAAGGAGATGTGCGGTTGCTGACGAGAAAGCTTCATAATGTCCTCTTTCATTCCATAGTAGTGTGGCTTTACCACTACATCCCTGGGGGACCCATCCTTCCTGGGGGGTCCCAGCGATCTGTGGGCTCTGTCTAACTCCAGCTTGTGTGTAGAAATATCAGGAATGAGGGTTTTGATCAAATCTTGAACCGCTGTAGGGACATCTGTGCAAGATTCTGGAATGCCTCTGACCGTAAAATTCTCCCTTCTCGATCGGTTTTCCAAATTATCGATCCTATTTAAGGCCACATCCAACTGTTCCTGTATGACCTGAATGTGATCAGTGTTTTGATTGGCCCTTGCGACTGTAAAATCGAGTTTCTGTTCGATCGCTTCTATTCTGGTGCCCAGGTTCTGAAAATCAGAGCGAATGTCATTTGTAATTTTGTGGGCCGTGTTAGCTAATCCCCTCTCCAAAAGCTCAGATAACTTGATAAAGAGATCCCCTGCATTCTGGGGCATGTTGGTGTCTGGGCCTCCCATATTGTTGCTAGTGTGCTGGAGGTTTGAGTTATGTCCCATAGGAGATAGCATGAGGGTGGCCAGGGAGTGATCATCCAGAATGTCTGTGCTATGATTTGAGGGGGCTGCAGTGAGGAGGGCTGAAGGGATCGCTGGAGGAGGAAATGACAGTGTAGCAGGGGCGATCACTTGCCTGTTGTCCTGTATTCCCCCTGAGGCTGTGTCTCGTGTCTGAGGTGCGGCCGCCATCTTGGATTCGGCCTGCACTCCTCCGGCCTCAAATCGGGGTCCCAGATCCCTTTCCACTGATGTGCCTGGCATGGGTGGGATACCGCCGAGTTCCCCGAACAGATCCCGCTATGTACGGGGTCGCGGCTGGCTTAGAGACGGCGCTAGGGCGGCTGGCTGGCTGAGGTAGTGAGGAGCTCCCGGCTTACGCGGCCATCTTGGAGTCCCTCGCGCATGCGCCTCCCCAATTCTAATATTCAATACTTTGCAATTGTTTAATGTATTTATTTATTTGTCTAGCATTAGTCATCGAAAAAAATAGTAACAAAAGATTTCATACAATATTGATAATGACAGGGATGAACCAGGTTCCTCTTTAAAAAAAAAAGGGGTTGAGGGTTAGGACACTTTACACTACTATTTTATTCATTAGACTATAGGATTGATCTGACAGATTTTGCCATGAAGTCATTATTACGTCATTATATGGGTTTCAGCTTTGGGAAAAGGGGTAGAGTGGACCATAAAGATCTGTATTTTTTATTTTACTGTTCGATTCAAATAGAAACTCAATTTTATTGTGTTCATTTGATAGTAGCATTGTATTACAAACACACAGAATGTAAAAAGCCTTTATTTCATTTGTAAATACATTTCCCCTTTGTTATAAATAGGCCTAATGGCAGATGAAATGTGTTGTTTGTCTACAGTAATCAGTTATTCAACCACCACTGTTTAAACTAAAAAATGTATTTTTTACTTGTTTTACCTTAAAATACAGTATATAGAAATACTACAGAGTTGTGGGAGCTCAAGTGGCTCATAAAATGTATAGTTTTTATAGTACCAGTACCCAACCATTGCAGTATAGGCTTTGTTAAATTTAAAGTAAGTTGATTTGTCTGCAAGTGTCTTAGTTTTTGGAACATGGTAGTAAGTAAGTTGTCTGAGGTTTCAAATGGAATACACATAGACAGCACTAAAGGGCTTTGTTAAAAGAAATATGGATTCTCAGAGTAGGCTGTAGGATGCAGTTTCCATAAGTAAAGACCTCTGATCAGACATTTAGTAAAATATAGACCTCCTTTTGAATATATTGTTGGATCACCATTTACAGGGCTTTTTTTCTTAGAGAATAGGTGCTGGAACTCCCACCTACTGAGTCACTTCTTGTCTCTGCCCCTACCCACCTCAGAGCAACATCTCTTGGTTCCACCCCTTACCCACCTCCTAGCACCTTCTCATTCAGAGAAGACGGAGCCAAGTATGATTATGTCATGCTATGCTAAAGTCTGATAAACTGATAACAAGAAAAGCAGTACAATAGATCTCCTGCAACCAGCAGCAATATACCCCCCCAGCAACAATAGACCCTCCAGCAACATAGGACCCCTGCAACAAAATATCATCCCAGCAACAATAGACCCCCGGCAGCAAGACCAGATCTCCCAGCGGCCTGCATCAACAAACTCTCCAGCAGCCAGAAACCATAGACCCCTCCTTTAACAGTAGATCCCATCCAGCAACAGTTGACCCCCCAGCAACATAACCCCCCAGCAACAATAGATCCCCCACGAGCAACAATAGACCTCCCCAGAAACAATAGGCCACCACACAAAAACAGATCCCCTCCAGCAACAATAGATCTTCCAGCAGCCAGCATCAGTAGACCCTCCAGCACCCCTTGCCATTAGATACATTCAGTGCTGGAGGTGCTAGAACTGCATTCCCCCGCGTTCCCGCTGAAAAAAAGCCCTGACCATATATAATTTGCTGGACACTGTTAATCTGCAAGGTTTTGTGCAAACCATTGCTGCATCCAAATGCTAATCCAGTGCCTGCATAAAATAGGAAGTGTCAGGCTACATGTCAAAAGTGCACCTAGGCAAACAGATGTTACAACTTGCTTCAAAAGTACTGGATAAACACCCCTTGTTTTGCTTGCATTTATAATATGTAGGGATTTGGAAAATCAAGTTTTGGTGTTTTTAGAGGTTTTGGAATGTTTTTAGGAAAAAGCAAGATCTTTAAAGTCTTGTTGATTATTTGAACACAAATGTTTGTTATTTTCAAATATTACATTTTATTGTGCGGAAATGCAATCACTTATTAACATAAATAAACAGAATTACTGAAAGGTGTTTGTTGAACACAATCCAGCACAATAACCTTCACACGTTATGAAATAATCATGAAATGCAGGTATACATTAACATATTGACAATGTCAATGCAGTGGAGTAAAAGTGTGAGCATACTGTATTTCTCTCTTGATGAAAAATTAGATTTCATTAAACAATATTATATTTCCTTATGCCTTTAGAATGTGTGTAAGTCCTGCCCTACAATAATGAGAATTAACAGTCTATGTTAATTTATTTATTAATTTATTAATAATGGAAGAAATTACATAATAATCTTTCAGAAATCAATTTCATGCTGACCTTATGCAGAAAGTTGTTTCTGTGTAGACCAAGAGAATCAAGGGCATCAGTTGTAAAAATGAATGATATGCAGACGAATGCCCTTGGCTCTAACATTGGTCATAAATATAGCGAATGTTGCCTAAATCTTGAATTCCCATTGAATCCAATGGAAGGATAAAAGGATCATGATCTTGCATGTGCAGGAAAATCAATCATTCAACGTTTTGAATGAGTTTAATTAATGAACAAAATGTTTTGGTTGGGTTTGGTGATAATAAAAATGGTGAATGATTTGTAAACTGATTATATTCCAATTTAGAAATATACATCATGTACACAAATGCATTCATGTGATTCCAAACTCCATTTAACCCTAATTTTTACCTTTTTTTTTTGTACATTGTGTACCTGTCCATCTGCAACTGCTAAATGCATTGCCATCAATAATTGTTCATAGCCAGTAGCGATGAGCAGACCAAGCAAAGTTCGGTTTACTGGATGTTCGCTGAACACTTGAAAAAATTTGCAAACCCAGAACATAGTGCCCAAACTGCAATGAAGTATATGGAAGCTCAATCTTGTAATTCTTGTCTATTAAGGTTTGCAAGCTTTTGGTAAAATGGCATGGGTGATTGGCACATTGCCAGATAGGATATGTTCCAATGAAGATTTTTTTTAAGCAGGTATTTTTACATGGTTTAACTGCTTCCTGTCTGGCCAATGCACATGTATGGCTGAGCGAGGGCTTTGTCAATGCAAGTGGACGTATCTTTATATCCTCGGCAATGGCTTGTGCGTGGCTCCTAGAGAGAGCACCTGGAACCCCGGGTATTACTGTGTCCCCTGGAAATTGGTGCTGTACTATATGATCTCTGTGTCCAATAGTAAACATTGGTTCCCTCTCCTCCCACAGAGAACTTCTGTAAGACGAGAGAGAAGCATTACAACAGTACCGTGAGTGTTATCATCCTGTCACACAGCATTTTTGCACACAAAACACCAGTGCCAGCTAGCTTACAGTATCCCTGATCACTAGCCCCCTGTGTAGTGTGAATAAACAGTGTATCCAGCCACCTTCCACCTGTTACACCTGTCTCAGTGTCACCAGTACTGCCAGTAGCATTGTACCTTATCACTAGCTAGTCAGTGTCAATAGACCATTGCCATCGGCCAGTGTCCCTGTTTGTAGTGACACCATACCAATGTCAACAGAGCCAGTGTACCTAATTGTATACACAGTATACACTAGCACCAGTGTCTTGATCCCTGTCACACCAGTGTCAATGTCAACAGAGCCAGTGTCTCTGACTGAAGTGATGCCAGACCTGTATATGTCAGCACCAGTGTCTAATCATCATCACATGAGTGCCACTGTCAATAGAGTCAGTGAAGCCAACAATATTGTTCTGATTCCTAGTCATGCCAGTGTCAGCAGAGCCATTTAAGCCAGCATCAAGTGTTTTGATCACTGCCACACCAGTGCTAGCGTCACCAGAACCAGTGTCCTTGATTGCAGTGACATCAGGCCAATATATGCCAGCACCAGTGTCCTAATCACACCAATGTCATTGTCAACAGAGTCAGTGAAACCAGCAATACTGTTCTGATCACTAGTCATCAGAGCCATTCAAGCCATTAACAGTGTTCTAATCAGTGTCACACCAGTACAGCATCACCAGAACCTGAACAGCATGTCCAAAAAAAAGATTAACAAGCGAGGAGGTCTTTCTAATTCTGAGCATGACAGATAAGAGTAGAGGGGAGCCCTCATTGTCAGATTCAAATGATATAAATTTCATTTGCGTACAGTGTTGCATGACCGCACCATTGCCAATTAAAGTAGCACAATGCTGAATAGCAAAAAATGGTCTGCTCATGAAGGGGGTAAAACCTTCTGGAGGTCAAGCGGTTAAAATGTAGCAGAATACCTCACGTCAGTTAAAATACTGTCCACCCCCTGGTCTGACCATTCTCCAATTATACTTTCAGTAACTGGACTTTGGACAAAATCTAGCCCCTCACCATGGCGTCTTAACGCAAGCTTATTGAATGACCCTATATTATATACCGAAATAGAGAAAGAAATTCAGGGATACTTTAGAACCAATGAGTCATCAGACACATCTCCCGCAATCAATTGGGCGGCAAACAAAGTAACTGTTCAGGGTAAATTGATTCAACAAAATGGTCTTGAGAACAAACAAGTAAACAATTAGAAGCCAACCTAGACTCGTTAATGGAGAAACAACATAAGCTCCCACAGATTGATATTAGGCACAAAATAGACGAAGCAAGACGAAGCAATACGAAGCAAGACTGGCTCTCAACCTGAGTCTGACTACCCAAGCAGATAGACATATTAGCTGGTCCAAGCTTAAGTATTACACGATGGGAAACTAACCGACAACAATGTTAGCCAGAAAGCTTGTGCCCCAACCATACACACCGACTTTACCTAAATTGCGACTACTCCCTGGACACCCTACTCAAAATCCCGAACTCATTCTCAAAGAATTCCATAAATTCTACGCCAGACTGTATAGTCCACCGACTAAATTTGAGCCACCCAAAGCTGAAAAATTATTTCGCAAAATTCAACTGCCTGAACTGACACAAGCCCACAAGGAACTAATGGACAAAGATATTACAGAATCAGAGATTAAGATGGCTGTCAAAACCATCCATCCCTCTAAGGCCCCAGGACCGGATGGCTTTTCCGGTCACTACTATAGAAAATACCAAGAAATACTTGCTCCCCACTTGTGCGCTTACTTTAATGACCTTAAGAAAGGACATAAAATACCCAATCACGAAAATGCAGCTTACCTGCATGTCATACCAAAACTAGGAAAGGATAACGGGGATTGTGCTAATTACCGTCCGATTTCTTTAATAAATACGGACCAAAAATATTAACTAAAGTACTGGCCCTTAGATTAAATACTTTTCTCCCAAATTATATTCACCCAGACCAGGCAGGTTTTGTCCCGAACCGACAGGCATCAGATCAAACCCGCACCATAATCGATTTAATTTCAGCTGTCCAGTCCGATTGGGATGGTAAGGGACTTAGAGTAAGGGAATGCTGCTTTCATTGGAAAGCATTCAATTCCCTCTCCTGAGATTACTTGTTCAATGTATTACGTTGCTATGGATTTGGCAAACGCTTTCTGCCCCTCCTTTGGATGCTGTATGACACCATCGGCAACAGTAATGCTGAGGGGGTACTTTTCCCAACCCCTTACTATTAGGAGAGGTACTAGGCAAGAGTGCCCGTTATCCCTGCTGCTATTTGCTCTAGCTGTAGAGCCCCTGGCTATAAGGATTTGAACATGCCGGGATGTTAGATGGATATTATATTTATTTTGCACTATACCTGTTACATTGGTCCGAAAGGACCTCCAAACATTTCAAAACAAAATACTCCAGTTTATCTGGGGAGATAAGAGGCCTAGGGTGAACAAAGGTACACTGTACACTCCAAAACAAAGGGGGACTGGGCCTGCCTGATCTCTGGAAATACTTTCTCGCAGCCCAATTGGCCCAGTTCACAAGGTTTCACTCCCATCAACCCCATGCAATTTGGATGACTATGGAATTTTATTCCTGTCGCCCTGAACCAGTCTCTCATATTATGTGGCTCCCAATGAAAGAAAGACCGCTTATATTATGTCCTACTCTTTCCTTCTCGTTAGAAATATGGGATTGACTCTTAAGGACTCAGAAATTTAAATAGCCCCACAATCCACTAGCACCTTTATTGAAAAATAGAGAGTTCACCCCGGGCCTCACACCCCAAATATTTGAATGGTGGACCAACAACGGTCTAATACAAATAGCTGACCTTTGCAACCAAAAAGGTATGCTATCTGAACGCACTCTGATGCCCCGTACACACGGTCGGACTTTGTTCGGACATTCTGACAACAAAATCCTAGGATTTTTTCCGATGGATGTTGGCTCAAACTTGTCTTGCATACACATGGTCACACAAAGTTGACGGAAAATCCGATCGTTCTGAACGTGGTGACGTAAAACACGTACGTTGGGACTATAAATGGGGCAGTGGCCAATAGCTTTCATCTCTTTATTTATTCTGAGCATGCGTGGCACTTTGTCCATCAGATTTGTGTACACACGATCGGAATTTCCGACAACGGATTTTGTTGTCGGAAAATTTTATATCCTGCTCTCAACTTTTGTGTGTCGGAAAATCCGATGGAAAATGTGTGATGGAGCCTACACACGGTCGGAATTTCCGACAACAAGGTCCTATCACACATTTTCCGTCGTAAAATCCGACTGTGTGTACGGGGCATTATAGATAAATATCAAATGCCATCCACTGAACGCTATAGATATACGCAATTGCACCATTATGGACAAACTATAGCCCGCAAGGCCGATTTAACAACATTGACCCTCATGGAACATTTATGTAGACAATATGATAACATCAGAGGTCACATATCTGCTATATATACAATATTGATATATGTTTTGAGGAAACTGAACTACATGATCCAATGTGAACAAGATTTCCAGGAAACCCTTGACCTTGAGGAATGGTACACAATATCAGAAACAGCATCCTGTTTGCTTATCAATACCTCTATTTTTGAGGCAAACTATAAGGTCTTATTAAGATGGTACATGGTACCAGCTAGATTGGCCACCTTTGTACCCGGAGCCACTTCTAAGTGCTTTAGGGGATGTGGCCAAGAGGGTTCCACCTACCACATATGGTGGACATGCCCCAAGGTCAGGAGATTTTATATATACTCTTACCCGGATCAACCTGACGAAATCAGTAAAACAAGCTCTCCTGGGGGGCAGGATAGTGGAAGTCTCCAGATTTCAAAGATGACTCCTTACATTTATAGTTTTTTCAGCTAAAATAACTATAGCTAGAAGTTGGAGATCCGCTGCCCTGCCATTAGATCAACTTAAACACAAAATGTCGTGGCTTATGTTGAATGAAAGGTTCACAGCCATAGCACAAGATAAGATGAAGTTGTTCCATAAAGTTTGGGATCCGTGGACTAGATACTTGATGAATGACCCCAGGACGCTTACAAATTAGACCTTCTCACAAGAGATGGGTCCCAGGGCATGGAGCAGCAGTCCCCCCCCTCCCCCCTTAACCTTCCCTTCTTTGCTCTCATTTCTGTACCTTTTCACTACTCTGTTCTAATCCTCCCCCCTCTTTTAATAACATTTGATTAAGGGGTTTCCATTTTTGTTTCAGTTATTATGTTGTTTGCTTCATTTATACTCCACAATACATTGCCAACTTGGCCATTTAAGGAGATGCCCACACGACCGGAAGAGCCAGGCTCCCCCGATAGTCAGATGGGGAGCTGGTTCTCCCTAGTGAGTGAATCATGCATTAAGGTTTAGGAGTTGACTTATATATCTAAGTTAGCTAAGTTAGCTAAATCATTTAGTATGCTAGTAAGTCGAGATTTTTGTTCATTTTATTATAAAAAACTATTGAAACATAAAATGTAGCAGAATACATTTTGACCTAAATTTATGAAGAAACTAAGAAAAAAACTTAAAAATTTTAGTGAATAATGTTGTGCAGACTACCACTGCTGATCAGAGGCAATTCTTGGTTCATGCGTTATATAATCTCCATATTGTTGGAGAGTCATATCTTTCCAGTAAGCCTTTTTGGGTGGAGCGTGGTTGTTGGTGGAGGTCCTTTGGGAATGAAATTTACATGAGGATTCTTGTTTGGACTACTTTTTTATTTATTTAATTGACTTTGTGTTTATATAGGGTCATTTTTGATATACCGTTTATGTTTGCACTATATATTTATGTATTTGCATATTTAATAATGCTTGCATATCATTGACACTGAGTGTACTGTTTTAGATTATTTTATCAGTGTATGTCTTGCATATTTTTTTTAAGTTAGCTCTGCACTTTGTTATACTTTTCATTTAGACTATAGTGGTCATCTCGTAGTGTGTGAGCAGCTTCTTTAGAAATTCACATGTGCGATTGTACGCAAATTTTCCACAGGTCATAACCATATTTGATCGACGGCATCAGCTGGCGTTTCCTGGCCAGTTTATTGACATTCAGCTGCCGGCCAGGGAACTATCATTTGTGGAGAGAATCCATAGAGACATGATATAATTGGAGCAGGCTGTCCTGTTTGTGATGGTGGGTCATTTGGATGTCATTCATTGTAATTGATGATGGACCTACATTGCTGAATGGCATGATAGATGTTGGTTTGCTGTTATGGAGCTTTTTTTTTCTATGAAAAACTTTTTCTATAGTGTCTGTGTGTTTATTTGCTTTGTAGTACCTTATATTCTTTACTCATTCATGTTGCCACAAATATAAGGAAACCATGCAAACCATAGTACATTAGTGTCTGCATTTAGGTCTTCACTAAACAAAATGGGACACGTTGTGTCACCTCTTTTTCAGCTGCAACTCTGCTCTTCTACACTAGCAGATGTATTCTTCAAATTGCTCAATGAACTCAGTAATTGTCAGGTCCCACACTTACCAGACAGGTGAGTCCGCTTGGGCAGAGGGTAGGCTCCCTTACGTATCCGATTCGGGACCCCTGATAGAGTAAACAGGAAGCCCACGAATGCGGAGTGGTATGAGGGCCTGATGTGGAGTCCTGGAGCAGGGTGGTTTTACAGGCAGCAGGTAGAGCTTTAGGAAGGCTGGAACTGATGCTGAGCAGGAGCTTATCAGGCTGGTCACACACAGGTAGAGGTCGGCAGCAAGCTGGCAGCAACGGTAGGATTAGACGAGGAGGATTAGATCCTCCTGTAAGATCAGGAAATTCCCAGAGGGGAGAATGGTGTCTGGAGACAGGGTCTTCTCTGAATCAAGAAACATTCGGGAAAGGGCGTCGGATTTGACATTCTTGGATCCGGGTCTGTAGGTAATATGAAAAATAAATCGGGAAAAAAAAAGTGCCCATCTGGCCTGCCGGGGTTTCAGTCTCTTGGCTGTCCTTAGGTATTCTAAGTTTTTATGGTCCGTGTAGACCAAAATGGGGTGAGCTGCACCTTCCAGGAGATAGCGCCATTCCTCCAGAGCTGCTTTAATGGCTAGAAGTTCCCGATCTCCCACGTCATAATTTCTCTCGGAAGGGGAGAGTTTACGTGAGAAAAATCCCACAGGGTACAGGAGTGCTTTGGCACCTTGTCTTTGTGAGAGTACGGCTCCAACCGCAACTTCAGAAGCATTCACTTCCAAGACGAAAGGTAAGGCAGGGTTGGGATGTTTGAGGATAGTGGCTGACGTAAACAGAGCTTTGAGTCTTTCAAAGGCCACTTGCGCCTTGGGGGTCCAGCAGAACCGGGTTCCTTGTTTGATAAGTTCTGTAATGGGAGTTATAATTGAAGAGAATCCTTTAATGAATTTCTTATAGAAATTAGCAAAGCCAATAAAACGCTGTACTCCTTTCTTGTCTATAGGTGCAGGCCAATCCAAGATAGCGGATATTTTTTGCGGATCCATTTTGATACCGTCAGGGGAAATGACCAAGCCTAGGAACTGGATGGATTGGCGCTCGAACTCGCATTTTTCGAGTTTGGCATAAAGCCCATGTTGTCTAAGCCGGGTAAGTACATTTCGTACGTATTTGCGGTGGTCAGTCAGGGAAGCAGAGAAAACCAGGATATCGTCTAGATAAATGATGACATATAGGTCCAGAAAGTCCCGAAAGACATCGTTGACGAAGTGCTGGAATGTGGCTGGCGCGTTACACAGACCAAAGGGCATGACGAGGTACTCGTCGTGCCCAAATCGAGTACGAAAGGCCGTCTTCCATTCGTCCCCCTCTCTTATGCGGATCAAATTGTAGGCTCCACGGAGGTCCAGCTTGGTGAAGACGGTAGCAGATCCTAATCTCTGAAACAATTCGGGAACCAGAGGTAGTGGGCATCTGTTTTTTACAGTAATTTTATTGAGCTCCCGGTAATCGATGCATGGACGTAAGGAGTGTTCCTTTTTCTCTACGAAAAAGATGCCTGCACCTACTGGAGAAGTGGAGGGATGAATGAATCCTTTCTTCAGGTTTTCGTCTATATAGACTTTCAAAGTGCCCAGCTCCTGCTCAGTTAAGGGAAAAATCCTCCCGAAAGGAACTTCAGTTCCCGGTAAGAGTTCTATCGGGCAATCATAGGGTCTGTGTACTGGAAGAGTTTCTGCCCCCCTTTTTGCCGAACACATCCAGGAAATCCCGGTAAGGTTCGGGGAGATTTTGGTAAGACTTGGTTTCTGAATCTAGGTACAGGCATTGAGAGGATGCCATAGGGGTTCCTTGTAAACAGTGTTGCTTGCAATATTCAGATGAAAACTGGATTTTGCCCGTGGACCAGTTGATACTAGGATTGTGAGCCTGTAGCTAAGGCATTCCTAAGATAATTGGGAAGAGGGGAGAGGAGATGACATCCAAGCGTAAAAGTTCCTGGTGTTCCAGGCCAATGGTGGCCAGTAGAGGAACAGTTTCCTGGGTAACAGGGCCGGAGCTGAGAGTGGAGCCATCCGCTAAGAAAACTGCTAATCCCCGACTTTTGGTTTGAGTAGGAATATGATGGTCTTTAACCACTTGCCGACCGGGCCATAGCCGAAAGACGGCTGCAACGCGGTCGGCTAGTTCTGGGTGGACGTCCATGGACGTCCTCCCAGAATACTGCTCTCGCGCGCCCCCTGGGGCGCGCACCCGAGAACTTCCGTGACCGCCGGGTCCAGAGGACCCGGCGCATCACGGATCACGGTAAACGGCCGCTGATCGCGGCCGTTTACCATGTGATCGCTCCGTCAAATGACGGAGCGATCACATGTCAACAGACCGGCGTCATCTGATGACGCCGGTTCCTCCCTCCCCTCTCTGTACCGATCGGTACAGTGCGAGGGGAGAGGGGGAGGGATTGGATGGCAGCACCGCTGTGGGCTGCATGTGTAGTGCCCACAGCGGTGCTCAGTGACATTTGCAGTCACATCCATCCATCCCTCAATGCTCAGCCAACCCTTTAATACTCTGCATAACACCCTGCAATACTCTGCATAACACCCTGCAATACTCTGCATAACACCCTGCAATACTCTGCACTATACCCTGCAATACTCGGCATAACACCCTGCAATACTCTGCATAACACCCTGCAATACTCTGCATAACACCCTGCAATACTCTGCACTATACCCTGCAATACTCTGCATAACACCCTGCAATACTCTGCATACCATCCTGCAATACTCTGCATAACACCCTGCAATACTCTGCACTATACCCTGCAATACTCTGCATAACACCCTGCAATACTCTGCATAACACCCTGCAATACTCTGCATACCACCCTGCAATACTCTGCATACCACCCTGCAATACTCTGCATAACACCCTGCAATACTCTGCATACCACCCTGCAATACTCTGCATAACACCCTGCAATACTCTGCATTATACCCGGCACTACTCTGCATTATACCCGGCACTACTCTGCAATATACCCGGGCACTACTCTGCAATATACCCGGGCACTACTCTGCAATATACCCGGCACTACTCTGCAATATACCCGGCACTACTCTGCAATATACCCCGCAATACTCTGCAATATACCCCGCAATACTCTGCAATATACCCCGCAATACTCTGCAATATACCCCGCAATACTCTGCAATATACCCCGCAATACTCTGCAATATACCCCACAATACTTTGCAATATACCCCGCAATACTCTGCAATAGCCCGCAATACTCCGCAATTTTTAACCAGTTCCCGCCCACAGTCATATGACGTCCTTGACTTTGAGCGGGTATATCTGAATGATGGGTGCAGCTACAGGCATCATTCAGATATCAGCTTTTTTAGCCGGCGATTTCCTACACCATAGGAATGATCATAGCTGCTGTTCCACTGCTTGATCATTCTTATGGGAGGCGAGAGGGGACACCCCCCCCTTCCCGCCACCCTCCGGTGCTTCTACCGACTCACCGCTACGATCGAAGCCAAGATCTTTTTTTTTATTATTATTTCAGGCTTCCCAGCCTAGAGGTGAGATGTGGGGTCTTATTGACCCCATATCTCACTGTAAAGAGGACCTGTCATGCCATATTCCTATTACAAGGATGTTTACATTCCTTGTAATAGAAATAAAAGTGATCAAAAAATTTTTTTGGGGGGAAAAAGTGTCAAACTAAAATAAATAAAGTAAAATAAACAATAAAAAAAAAAAAAAAAAAAATTTAAAGCGCCCATGTCCGTGTGCTCGCATGCAGAAGCGAACACATACATAAGTCCCGCCCACATATGAAAACGGTGTTCAAACCACACATGTGAGATATCGCTGCGATCGGTAGAGCGAGAGCAATAATTTTGGCCTTAGACCTCCTCTGTAACTCAAAACATGTAACCAGGAAAAAATTTTAAAGTGTCACCTATGGAGATTTTTAAGTAGCGACGTTTGGCACCATTCCACGAGAGTGTGCAATTTTGAAGGGTGACATGTTAGGTATCTATTTACTCGGCGTAACTTCATCTGTCACATTATGCAAAAACATTGGGCTAACTTTACTGTTTTTTTTTTTTTTAAGCACAAAACTGTTTCTTTCCCCAAAAAAACGTGTTCGAAAAATTGCTGCACAAATACCGTGCGAGATAAAAAGTTGCAACAACCGCCATTGTATTCTCTAGGGTCTTTGCTAAAAAAAATATATATAATGTTTTGGGGTTCTATGTAATTTTCTAGCAAATAAATTACGATTTTTACATGTAGGAGAGAAATGTCAAAATTGGCCTGGGCGCTCCAGAACGCCTGGAGGTGCTCCCCTGCATGTTGGGCCTCTGTATGTGGCCATGCTGTGTAAAAGTCTCACATATGTGGTATCGCCATACTCGGGAGTAATAGCAGAATGTGTTTTGGGGTGTAATTTGTGGTATGCATATGCTGTGTGTGAGAAATAACCTTCTAATATGACAATTTTGTGAAAAAAAAAAAAAGAAAAAAAAAATCTTGATTTTGCAAAGAATTGTGGGAAAAGATGACAATTTCAAAAAAACTCACCATGCATCTTTCTAAATACCTTGGAATGTCTTCTTTCCAAAAAGGGGTCATTTGAGGGGTATTTGTACTTTTCTGGCATGTTAGGGTCTCAAGAAATTAGATAGGCCGTCAGTAATTCAGGTGTGATCAATTTTCAGATATTGGCACCGTAGCTTTTGGACTCTCTAACATTCATTTTGGCCAAAATTTACGAAGAAAAATTACTAATTTGCTAAATTTTATAACAGAAACAAAGAAAAATTCATTTTTTTTTACCAAATTTTCAGTCTTTTTTCTTTTATAGCGCAAAAAATAAAAAACCCAACGGTGATTAAATACCACCAAAAGAAAGCTCTATTTGTGTGAAAAAAAGGATAAAAATTTCATATGGGTAAAGTGTTGTATGACTGAGTTATTGTCATTCAAAGTGTGAGAGCACCGAAAGCTGAAAATTGGTCTGGTTAGGAAGGGGGTTTAAGTGCCCAGTGGTCAAGTGGTTAATGAAGGTCCGGTCAATGAATCCGCTACATGCTCCCGAATCAATGATGACCGGTGCTGGGATGTTCGTTCCAGGTAAATGTAATACAACGGAAAGTGTTAAGTGGTTACCGGATCTAGGTAAAACAGGTGCACACAACGAAGAGGACGGTAGACACTTACGTCTCTTATTGGGACATGCTCTTGCAAAGTGTCCAGACTCTCCGCAGTACAGGCACAGGTTGAGAGTGCGTCTGCGTGTCTTCTCTTCTGGGGTCAGAGAGGGATGGAGCAGTCCCAGCTGCATGGGCTCAGGAGCCTCCTGGGTTGGAACAGACGAGACAGGTGGAGCTTGGTTCGGGGCACTGGGAGCCCTGGGTAACATCCAAGTGAGGCGTGGGTGGCCAACGGACCTCTCAGAACGTCTTTCTCTGAGGCGGCGGTCAATTTGGATTGACAAGTTGATAAGCTCCTTTAGTGTTTGAGGTATCCCTACCCGTGCCAATTCGTCCTTAAGAGGGTCCGACAACCCCAGCCGGTATTGGTGACACAAAGCCGCGTCATTCCACTCTGTATCAGAGCTCCAACGCCTAAACTCTACAGCGTAATCTTCGGCCGCTCTGCGGCCATGTTGAAGGGAGTGCAAGGCGGCTTCTGCTGTGGCTGTTAACTGGGGATCCTCGTACAACTGGGACATTGCTATGAAAAAGTCATTCAAGGAATCCAAAGATCTGGCCTTTTGCTCAAGCAGGTGGTGGGCCCAGGTCTGAGGCTCACCGGACAGCAGAGATATGACGAACCCCACTTTGGTGGCTTCCAGGGAAAACGTACGGGGTTGTAGAGCAAAATAAAGTTCGCATGCGTTGCGGAACGCCCGGAACTTGCAACGATCTCCGGAGAATTTTTCGGGTGTAGGTACCCTGGGCTCTGGTGGGAGCATTACTACAGAGGGAGCTGAGGCAGGATTAGCAGGTGCTGTTCCCGAAGGGGAGACTGAGAGGGCCTGGATCTGTCCCTCCAGTCTGGTATAGCCCTCCTGTAGACTTTTGATGGCTTGGGTGAGGCCCGCTAGGTGCCTGCAAAGTTCATCCATGGGGGAGGCCCCCTGCCCGGACTCAGTCATGGCTGCCTGATACTGTCAGGTCCCACACTTACCAGACAGGTGAGTCCGCTTGGGCAGAGGGTAGACTCCCTTACGTATCCGATTCGGGACCCCTGATAGAGTAAACAGGAAGCCCACGAATGCGGAGTGGTATGAGGGCCTGATGTGGAGTCCTGGAGCAGGGTGGTTTTACAGGCAGCAGGTAGAGCTTTAGGAAGGCTGGAACTGATGCTGAGCAGGAGCTTATCAGGCTGGTCACACACAGGCAGAGGTCGGCAGCAAGCTGGCAGCAACGGTACAAGTGGAGCAGGCAGTAACAAGGTCAAACAAGCCGGGGTCGGGTTCAGGCAGCAATCAAGGGAGGTCCAAAGGCAAGCCGGGTCACAACGGGTCAAACTTCAGGAATACAACCAGGTAACCTCTCTGACAGTAATCAGTGAAGATAAAGCCCCAAGTTATCTAAGACGGACAGAACCTTGTTCCAATAGAATGCATGCACATACTGTATGTAAAGCATTCACATAGGCCTTCCCTAATTTTATCAACGGCCACTATGATTTTTAGGCAACTTCACTCTAAACCAGCTTTTGAATCCCGAAACACCTAAAAAGATCAAGGGACCAACCACCAATACTTGGTCAGTCGATGCTTTGGTGCCAATATAAATTGTTGTTGGTTTGTTGCAATCATTTGTTCATTTATTTTAGGAAAGATAGTGGAAGTAGTTGAAAAATAGTTAGTACCCTTACTCTGCACTTCCTTAACATCTGGATAGGTTTTCTCACATGAGTGACAGATTTGATCCATTCTACTGGATAAATGTAGCTGCCGTTCAAACACAGTGTGGGTGAATGCAGGAGTGGAGATTTGTGTGCAAAGAGTAGTATGTCTTTGCATTTCTGACCTCCAAAGTCCATAACTGTGCTCATCCGCTCTATCTCTGTATAACACTTTCATTCAACCGTAAAGATGAATGGAGCTTGTCATCCATGCAGTAAATCCTGTCTAGCTGCATATTAAATGCAAAATGCAGAGCAGCGAACTGTGTCTGCATGAAGTGTTAATGATCCCTAACTACTGTGCTGCAGTAGCATATGTACACGAGTTATTATTTTTTAGCATTATTTATACATTCTACATGACCACATCACAGATTCAATCAATTTACTTTAAAACCCTTGTAAGGCTTTTATTTACTGATATGAACTTTTGGTAACACATAGCCACAATGTAATAGATGTTTGCTGTGAAAAAAAAGATGTTTTTAGTAGGGAGACCATGAATTTCACTATATAAAATATTACAGAAAAATAAAAGCTAAATAACTTTACTTCTTTATTTAAATACACCATAAAACAAAACATTTTTCTTCTTCTTTTTTAATACAGTAATTTCCCCCAAAGGTTTGATGCCTGGAGTGCCGAGACTTTTCCCGAGTTACCTGCAGGGAAATCTTTCATTAATATTGAATCCCTGCTGGGTGTTGAAGCTGAGCTGTGTCAGTGGAATACGGATTCATTAAATATAAATGGCAAGATGCCCTTTTAGAAAATGTAGCTTGCCTGTTTTGGCAGCATGAAGGGTAGTTCTCAGCTAATCAGAGACTGATATGTTAACCCTTTCAAATGTTTCCTTATACACATCTGACACATAAAAAGTGTGAGAGTACAACAACATAACAACATAAACAACTAAAATAAATGCTTAAACACAATGATTTGTCATTGTGGCTGGGATCTTAACACTACAGGATTCTAGTGAAAGGACAACAAGGTTGTGATGCATAAACTTGGTGGAAACGGACAGGAGGAGCGGAAGGCTTATGGATAAGAGATTGGGGACAGGGATGTACACAGTTGTTGTTTACATTTGTTATAAACGAACAACCCCCTTTTTGGATTAAAGTGGTCTTTGGTGGCCTTTCCTTGCACAATTATTCAGAAGCTTACTAATATTGAAATAAAAAATGGTAGGATTGTGATCATCTTTATTCTTTAAACTATGCCCTAGAATGACATCTGGAGGTTCAGTGGATGACATTTGCAATACTAGTATTTTCCTTAGGAGCACGTTCTTCATGAAGCATTCTTCATAGATGAAAAGATATCTAAACATGAACATAAAAAGAACCTATATTTTGCAGTCTAACAGTCATTAGATGCTCTTAGATATTCTTAGTTTTCAGGCAAAGTTCTAACAATCTTAGCAACTTTCTCAGCTATCTTCTATGAACTACAATGTTGCATCTCTTAGGCTGGCTTCACACTGAAGTGTTTTTCAGGCATTTTAGCGCTAGAAATAGCCTATAAATAATGCCTGAAAAACATCTCCCATTCATTTCAGTGTGACTTTTCACACTGGGGCTGTACGCTTGCATAACGTTAGGAAAAGTCCTGCAAGCAGCATCTTTGGGGCTGCCCATTGAAATGAATGGGCAGAGCTTCCAAAGCAGTTAAAAGTGATTCGGAAGCACCGCAACATGGGTACTTTTAACCCCTTCTTCGGCTGCTAGCGGGGGTTAAAAGCTCCCTGCTAGCGGCCGAAAAACGCCGCTAAAACGAGTGACGCTTTGACGCTAACACTCGGTGGCCCCAGTGTGAAAGTAGCCTTAATGTAATGGAGATGCAGGGGGGAGGAGATGTTTGTAGTCCAAATGAGGAGCAAGCAGCCAAGGGTAGATAAAATTGGGCATTGTCACTTTTGTATGGGAAGTGTGTTACTGGCCAGATCACCAGATCAAAATAAAGGGAAAATAGCTTAAAAAAGGAAACAAATGCAGCCACCAAGACTCATAGGCTGCAAAATTGTAATCTGTTTTTTCAAATATTTCAAAAGGGTATCAGGGTAGTGCCACAAAAGTAATAGGTAGTATTCCCATACATATAGCAACATACCTGTACAGCAACAAAAAGTGTAAAATCAGGAGACATTCCAATAAAGACAAGTGACCTGGAATTTGAATAATAGATTAACATAAATATGATGGGCTGCATTCGTTTTAGGTTTAGACACACTTAATTACTGTGTTTTCAGACTATTTTATTTTTAGTTATTTTCTTAGAGGATTTTCCAGGTTATTTATTTTTGCCCTGAAAATTAGGGTGCTAAAAAAAAATAATTATGTTCCTACATGATCCCTTTCCTCAACTGCAATCAGGATATTAAGGTGATTATAGATTGGAGAGGGTTGTTACCTTTTGAGTAGATAAACTTCAAATCACCTTGCATGTGATGTCTGTGATGTCCTATGTTGCTTAGGAATATATGTTTTGCCTTTTAAGAGGGACCAGTCTCTTTGAGAACATCCTGTCAGTTACACCAGTTCACCACACTCTTGATATTTAGTTAAGAATAAATTAACTACTTGAAAAATAATCCCTGCCTTTGTTGTGGGTAAGAATTATTTTTCAAGTATTTCTCTCATACTGTATACAACCAACAGCTTAGCTAACCTTGAGGGCAGCTGCTGTTCCTTTTCTTCAGACAGCTCCTTTGATGGAATTATTCCTACTATATTTGCTACACCCAAATGATAGAATAATTTACATAATGCATTACATCGCAGGCATGCTGTGATATTCCTGAGACATCACCTGGTGGAAGATACAGATTCTTCTCAGTTCACTTGGATAGTATGTCAGGCCTTATAAGAAAAAGGCCAGAAAAAACAGGAGAGTTGTGATGCCATTAAGATATACAACCTTTCATATACAGTGTTCAGCGATACAGAGCTCATTCTACTGCGCATAGGGTTAAACTTTGCTTCACCCAACCCTCCAGACTTATTTGAGCTTTTTGGAGATCTCAACAAATTCCCCCCGTAATCTTACCCTTAAATGCTACTATTCCATGAAAGAAAGTGTTCAGGTTGTCAAACTTGATAATTCCAACATCAATGATGTCATAGAGGAAACCAAAGACCAGAAAATTCTTCACGCAATGGAGGATTTATGGCTAGAAGGTGCATCAGATTTGGATGGGTACACCTCTGAAATTCCCCACAGTCTTGTCAGCATAGTCCCTCATTAGGCGAAAGGCAATTTCATCCCCACCTTTTAAGAGGCTGTATACTCTGATTTTGTTCATCTATGCAACCAAGTTAGGTAGGATCACACTTCCTCCATGTCATTGAATGAAAGGGAAACCTTAGAAAAACTTATAAACAACTCCGCCATTATCATCAGGCAGGTGGATAAGGGGGGTAGCCTTGTCATCCAAAATAGGGATGATTACCTTGCTGAGGCCATGCGACTATTGGAGATGTATAGATTTATGAACAGCTGAGAGGTGACCCTATTGGGCCATACCAGGAGTCTCTTAAGTCTTTGCTGAATCAAGCTCTTGGGGATGGTGTGTTGAGTAGGCAAGGAGTGGCATTTTTTGTACAAACCTGGAAATTCTCCAGCAAGACTCCAGCAATACTATCGCCAAACATCCTAAGATCATTTTTTGGAAACCAAGGACCATAGGAGCTATGTAGTCCCCAGCAGAATTTTCTCCCTAAAGAGCATTGTCTGTTCCAACTGGAGTGGTCTATTCGACCAGAAAGGCAGTTCTAGGTGTGGCGTTCCCAACTGTGGGACTTGTCAATTCATGTGGCACAGGAAAAAGGCAGCACAAGCAGCAATAGTGAAGTTTTCCCATCCGGCTGTATATCAATTGTGAATAACATCATGTTATCTACTGTTTAATTTGCCCTTTGGCTTGCTCAGTAGAACTTCCCGGACTTTACGCACACACTTGGGAACATAAATGGAATATCATCAAGGGGTTTGTTCCTTACCCGTTTCTCAAAAAATATAATAAGGATCCAACAGGGCTAAAAGTATTTGGATTGGGACGATCACTGTAGATACAGGGCGATGCTACTGTAAGCTCAGCAAAAGAGAAACATTTTGGATATACCGCCTAGACACTTTGTCTCCTAAAGGCCTGAACGAAGGATTGGATGTTCTGGCTGTAGTACAATAGGCCCAGAAACATGTCTACTGTTGAGTCTTTGAGTCGGGCTTTTTTTGTGCATTTGCTTTGTGTGTTTTTTCATGATACCATTCTAAATGCACCTGTTTTTACTTTAGCGTAGTAACTATACATTACCTATAACTGATTATTTATATATTTTTTATATGTATTAGAGATATATAGATCTATATAATTCTTTATCTACTTTTATTATTTTTTATTTTTATTTTCTTTATTTCTATTTTTTAGTAGTTGTGCACCTGGAGTATACAGTAAGTTTTGTTTAGTCATTTATTTTCATCATCTACCATGTGTACATCCTCTTAAAATTACTGTATAAATTATATTACAATATACGTTCTGCTTTCACATATATTATATATACTATTTTTAAGGTAAGTGTTTTGCTAAGAAGATTTTAATTCTATTTAATTCTTTTTACACTTACATTTATATTTGCTTGATTAGTGATTTCACTATTGCATTGTTTATATTTATATTTTTTTGTCCTCTGACCAGAGCCACAGACCGGGACAAAGGCTTTATTTTATTCATTTATTTTATCCTTTTCATCTATTTATTAGCAATCTATTTGTTTGCCTGCCTACTCCATGCCTTTGTCTTTCATTGGATTGCATTGTATTGCTCTACACATACACATACATGGTTGCCAAGGCAACTTTGTTGTGTGCTTTCTGTCCTGATTTCCCTTCTGGTCCCTGTGTGCAGGTCTAGCAATGATGCGCTTCCAGGGTGTCATTTTCTGCTGACGATTGGAAGTTGGCGTCATGACGCACTTCTGGTCCACCACTCGAGCTATGCTTAGGCTTACATACCAGCGGCCATTGCCCACTCCATACGGGCACATACAGGCATCTTTTCCATTAATTGATTTAGAGTCAACACTCTCCCATGGGTACTGTCCATCACATTTTCTCCTCTGGTACTTCAATTATTTAGTGGAGCATTAATTAGCAGAGCATTTGTATCATGTCACCAATAGTTAGTGCGCACTGTATAGTTGATGCTGACCTTTGACCCTGCTTGTGGCCCGGTCCCTGCCTCCCACCCTGTGGGTGGTACTGAGGCTTATGAGGAATATATAAACTTTATCATTTATGTATGCTGGCTAGCTTAGCTCTGAGGAAGGGGGTGCGTTCATGAAACACATCAGATCACCAGCATAGTCATCAGGTTATGCGATTCCTGGATTGGATGTGTCTTGTGATAATTCACATTTTTAAACCTTTTATTTTTGTTAGTATCCATTTTGTCTACACTTCTGTTTTTGAATAAATCTCTGGTAGTGCACTAGGTGTCTGTGCCCTCCTGTGTGTTCTTTTGTAGCTTATAAGGTTTCGTATCTTTTACTGCAAATTGTGACTGCTACTTTAGGAATGGCTGTAGCCTTTCCTCTGGCTTCCAAAGTTTGTCTCTTTGCCACTTGCTTCAAACTTCTGCCTATCATGAACTACCACCCGCCTAACTGCCTCCTACCTTGACTTTAGTGTGTTTATGGCCAATGAAGTGCTGGTAAAGTAGTTTTGCTATGAGTGTCACACTGTAGAAGACAAAATTGATGAGGTCTCTGCTGACATTCTTTAGTGACTTCACCTTAGGGGAATTCATCATATCTCTGGGGACATAGAAAATCCATATTTGCCTGTAACAGTGTGTTTAGGCCATGGACCCTTATGATATGCCCCTTCCTAACATGTTACAGCATTCATTCTGAATCGTACCAGGAACATGTCATGCAGATACTTCAAAGCCTTTCCATCTGTCATGATCAGTTCCAAATTTCATTGAGGGCTTCTACATTTTCCTTGCCTAGAGGGCTTGCTGGTGTTGTATCTTTCCTGCATTTGGAATTGCATAATCGCCATGCTTCAACTGTGATCATAAAAACATGTTACTTTCCTTCCCACAGTTGCGAGGCAACAAATCATTCCTCTGCTGTGCACAAGGACTTCTGCCTAGGTCTTAAGGAAAACTATCAACCCTTATGTTTGCAATTTGTCAACCTTCGTGTAGAGATTGCCTAAATGCTCCATTTCTGTGGAATAGTTTAAGGTGCACAGTGGATTTGAAAATTAGTAGGAATAGGTATGATTTATCAACTGACAAGGCCTGCTGGAATGCTATGGGAAAATATTTATCAATAATTCCCAGCAAAAATAAACCCTCCAGACCTCACCTTTTCCTCTCCATGAGGGTAAATCATTTAAATTCCATTATTTTCCAAGGAAATGGTACATATATAGAGCCATTCCTGAATACTGGCACTGTCACACATTTCATAGAGTAGTTTTTTTTATTTACCATTGAAATATTGACATTGCCTTGGAGGAACCACTTTGATAATTCACGAGGAACAGATACGTTTCTGCTCCACAAATTATGGCACTTTTCCAGGAGGAATTTATTGCTTTCCTAGTAATTTGCAAGTTGGATAATTGCATTATTTTCGGACCACCCTGACTGCAATACACAGCTGCCCATTTACATACTTTCTTAGAAATACTGAGGGCTCTCCAATGTCTTAAAACCCGATTGTGCTGCCAGGCACTTTATTTATCTATTTCTAGGTATATCCTCTCTCCCTACCTAAAACCCAAGTAACCCAAGTAATTTTATAACCCATCAAAGAGAACTTGAAAAGATGCTTTTATATAAAAAAATAAATAGATTTATATTTTAGCTGAGTACGCATTGAACAATGTCAGAGGCCTCAACATTTGACCAGAAAAAGAATTGAAAATTACAATATTCCATTCTTAAAAAAATGGTTTAACCACTTCAGTATCGAGCTATAGTCAAAAGACTAACGCCCGGTACTAAAGTTATGGGAGGTCACCTATAGATGTCCTCCCAGAACCCCATCCCTTGTGCGCCCTCTGTGTCCTTTGGACATGGCTGAATACAGATCGGGGTAAAGGTCCAATCACAGCGGCCCTCTGTGATAGCATGGAAGTGTAGCAGTGTCCAATCACAGATGATCTCCTGTAAACAGACGTGTCGATTATCGGCAGTCCTTTCCTTATGTGAAGTGTCTGTGTGAGGAATACGGATGAGCCGAACACCCCCCAGTTCGGTTCGCACCAGAACCTGCGAACGGACCGAAAATTTGCACGAAGGTTAGAACCCCATTGACGTCTATGGGACTTGAACGTTCAAAACCAAAAGTGCTCATTTTAAAGGCTAATTTGCATGGTATTGTCCTAAAAAGGGTTTGGGGACCCGGGTCCTGCCCCAGGGGACATGTATAAATGCAAAAAAAGCTTTTAAAAACGGACGTTTTTTCGGGAGCAGTGATTTTAATGATGCTTAAAGTAAAAAAAAAAGTGAAATATTCCTTTAAATATCATACCTGGGGGGTGTCTATAGTATGCCTGTAAAGTGGCGCGTGTTTCCCGTGCTTAGAACAGTCCCTGCACAAAATGTCATTTTTAAAGGAAGAAAGTCATTTAAAACTGCTTGTGGCTTTAATGTAATGTCGGGTCCTGGCAATATGGACGAAAATCAGTGAGACAAACGGCATGGGTACCCCCAAGTCCATTACCAGGCCCTTTGGGTCTTGTATGGATATTAAGGGGAACCCCGCACTCAAATTAAAAAAGGAAAGGTGTGGGGCCCCCAGGCCCTATATACTCTGAACAACAGTATACAGGCGGTGCAAACAAGACAGGGACTGTAGGTTTGTTGTTAAGTAGAATCTGTTTGTAATTTTGAACTGGTACATTTTTAACGTGTTTAGCTCCAGCCAAAAAATCTATTTTAAGCTTTTTGGAAAACCTAGGGAAGGGTTATCACCCCTGTGACATTTGTTTTGCTGTCTGTGCTCATCTTCAGAAGATTTCATCTCACTTTTTGCCCCAATGACAAATGTTTTTTGAAAATGTGGGTTTTTTTGTAAAACAAGGATTGGTGATAAAGCATCAGTGGAAAGGAGAAAAGTTTTTACCATATTAACTCTTACAGGAGAGAATTTCCCTTCCTAGGGGTAGATTTCATTACACTTCCTGTTGTCTCCTTCCGTTTGCAAGTAGGAGTCGTTTGGTGGATGTTGGATGTTTGAAAGTAGGGGCCTGCCCTATATACTCAGCAGAAATTTGGGCCTTAGGTGTTGTGGCCACAACACTGTAAGCCCTCACAGGGCCCTACTGTGAAATATTAGATCAAGAATTGTAATTACATGCCCCTTCTGATCAGGGGCAGAAAAATTGGACCTTTGGTGGTGGTGGTGGTGCTGGTGCCACAACACTGTAAGTCCTCACAGATACTCTTGGTGGGTGCAGAAACGGGCCCTGCTGTGAAATATTAGATCAAGAATTGTAATTACATGCCCCTGTTGAACACGGGCAGAAAAATTGGGCCTTTGGTGGTGGTGGTGGTGCCACAACACTGGAACCCCTCACAGATGCTCTAGTTGGAGGGCAGGAACTAGCCCTGCTGCAAAGAATTGCAGCAAAAATTGTAATTACACGCCCCTGTTAAACAGGGGCTGAAAAATTGGGCCTTAGGAACTGGTGCTGGTGCCACAACACTGCAACCCCTCACAGATATTCTAGTTGGAGCGCAGGAACTAGCCCTGCTGCAAAGAATTGCATAAAAAATTGTAATTACATGCCCCTGTTAAACAGGGGCTGAAAAATTGGGCCTTAGGCACTGGTGGCGGGACTGGCGGTGCCCAGAACCAAAAATGTTCTTACAAGCTATCATCATGATCATTGAGGAGGAAGAGGATAATTACTCAGTATAACAGGATAGTCACTCAGCATCAGCATAGGCAGTCTTTGAAGGGATCTGACATTTCAAAAAAATTTATTCCGTTACATCAGCATCAGGTGCTTGGTAGCTAGTGGTGATCCAAGACTAATTCATTTTTATGAAGGTCAGTCGATCGACCGAGTCTGTGGACAGACGCACCCTGTGATCGGTTACAAAGCGTCCAGTAGCACTGAATGTGCGTTCCGAAAGAATGCTGGATGCAGGACAGGCCAGTAGCTCAATTGCATACTGTGCAAGCTCTGGTCAGTGATCCATCCTCAAGACCCAGTAACCCTGAGGATTTTCGGTGGGAAAGGTGTCCAAGTCAGATCTTGCCCCTAGGTATTCCTGCACCATGTAAAATAGATGCTGGCAATGGTTGCTGGAACCGATCATACCTTGGGGCTGCGGACTAAAAAATTGTCTGAACGCATTGGTCCCTTCTCCACCGCTCCTTCTTTGACTGACCGAAGCCTCAGCAACACGTTGTCCAGAAACAGGAGTTTGTAACCTCCCAGTCTCTGGGAACGCATTGCACAGACCTTTCTGCAAGGCCTCCCGAAGATGTTTCATCTTCTGCTCCTTCTGCGACGGCAAGATAAGGTCCGCAACCTTTTTTTTTTTTTGCCACTTCAGCGAAACTTATCTTAAGAGAAGTCGTATCAACTTTGAAAATCAAAATTTGTCCCGTCTCTCTTTTTTTTCACATCATTGTGGCTAATGTTCTGTTTTTATTAATCCTAGACTTTATGATTAAAAGTAAAACACAGATTTCCTCTAAGCGAGCAGATCATACAGGGAACACAATTTTACAATCTTCAGTAATATTCACAAACCCTTAAAACCCTCCATTTTCCCCTCATACCCCCCCCCATCCCTCTATTCCCCTTCACCATCCTCTCATCCCATTCGCACACCACCCATTCCCCCTAATATTCTTACACCTATCCAACCCGTTCATTCTCTAGCCATAACTTCCATATATTCTTATATTTCTTTAAACTACCTCTCTTTCTGTACCAGAATTCCTCTTTCGTGATCATATCTTTAACCTCTTTTTTCCATTCTCCTACTGTTGGGGGTTCTTTCTCCTGCCACTTCCGTGCTATAATTTTCCTTCCCTGAAACAGGCATCTTATAATAGCGGTCTGGGTGTCTTTCAACATATCATTTTCCCCCAGCAAACTCAACAGGCAAGTTCTGGCCTCCATTTCCAGGGAAGACCCAAATATTGCATTAATCTCCTCCACTAATTTTTCCCAATACCTGTATAACTTGGGGCATCGCCAAAACATATGCACTAGGTCTCCTCTCCTATCTCCGCACCGCTGACACTTCGCATCCTGCCTCTTACCATACCTAAATAATTTCTCTGGTGTGTAGTAAAGTCTATAAATCAAATATAGATAAGAGACCCCCTGTGACGGGGATAGAGATATCCTTGACCCTAATGCCAGAATAAACTTCCATTGTTCCTCCGTTATTGTACCAACCTCTTCCTCCCATTTAGTTTTCTTCCTGGACTCCACCTCCCCTTCTTGCCCCACCTTACTTATACTCCTGTACATTTGTGAAATCAGCCCTTTAGACCCCTTGGTGTTTACCAGTTTCCTTAACAAGGGCATTTCACTCCACTCTATCGCCTTGCCTCTAAATTGTACCTCCAGGGCATGCCTTACTTGCAAGTAGCTGAAAAATAAATCTATTGGGAAATGCAAACTCCTCTTTTATCTCTTGAAATGTTTTCAGCCTCCCTGCCTTATACAGTTGCGCCAGGCAGTGAATACCCCTCCTGTCCCATTCTTCTATTTTCCCCATCATACTAAGCTCATTCAGATTTTTATTATTCCATATCGGGGAAAACTCGGAGTACCCTGTATATCCCAATACAGCCTTTACCGTCTTCCAGCATTTGATCATTAGCTGAGTTGTTGGGCAGCTATATCCAAAAAGTTCAGCCTCCACTGCCTCCACCTCTGTATCATGACTGATATTGTACAACCATACACTATTTCTTCCTACTCTTTCTTCCACCAGATTACTGCCTCTCATAAACTGGATTTGGGCTGCCCAAAAGTAACTCCAGGGGTCCGCAACCTTACCCTTGTAACGTGGATCAAGGAGGGTTGCCAGCCAGTATTGTTCCTTCTCCTTGATACCACGAATACGAGGATCCTTCCACAGGCTTTGCAGGATCAGGGAGGCCATGCAGCGTAGGTTTGCTGAGGCATTCGGACCGGAATCCTCTGGGTCACTAAGGACGACATGATCCGCAGCCACCTCCTCCCAGCCATGTACAAGTCCATGTGTTTCTTGGGACTGTAAATGATCCCTTAAAGACTGCTGCTGATGCTGAGTGCCAGGCTCCACCTCCATACTGACACAATCCTTCTCCTCCTCGTCCTCTTCCTGTGTGATCGGCGGGCACACAGGAACACTGTCTGGATAAAGGGGGCCTTGAGAGCTAAGGAAGTCCTCCTCTTCCTGCCTCTGTTCTGCCTCAAGTGCCCTGTCCATTATTCCACGCAGCGTGTGCTCCAACAGGTGGACAAGGGGGACAGTGTCACTGATGCATGCACTGTCACTGCTCACCATTCTCATGGCCTCCTCAAATGGTGACAGGACAGTGCATGCATCCCTGATCATGGCCCACTGGCGTGGGGAAAAAAAACAAGCTCCCTTGACCCTGTCCTGGTGCCATAGTTGCAAAGGTACTCATTGATGGCCCTCTGCTGCGTGTGCAGCAGCTGCAGCATGGCCAACGTTGAGTTCCACCTGGTGGGCATGTCACAGATTAGGCAGTTCTTGGGCAGGTTAAATTCCTTTTGGAGGTCTGCCAGCTGAGCACTGGCATTATATGACCGGCGGAAATGCACACAGACTTTCCTGGCCTGCCTCAGGACATCCTGTAAGCCCGGGTACCTGCCCAAGAACCGCTGCACCACCAAGTTAAGGACGTGAGCCAAACAGGGCACATGGGTCAGTTGTCCCTGTCGGAGGGGGGAGAGGAGGTTGGTGCCATTGTCGCAAACCAGCATTCCTGCCTTAAGTTGGCGTGGCATCAATCACCTCTGAACCTGTCCCTGCAGAGCTGACAAAACCTCTGCCCCAGTGTGGCTCCTGTCCCCCAAGCACACCAGCTCAAGCACCGCATAGCATCTTTTGGCCTGCATACTTGCATAGCCCCTTGAACACCTACGGAGCACCGCTGGTTCCGAGGACAAAGCACAGGAAGAGGCCATGGAGGAAGAAGAAGAGGAGGGGGTGGAGGAGAGAGGTGTGTCAGAATCATTAGTAGTGGCATTTTGGAGGCATGGTGGCAGAACAACCTCCAACACTACTGCACCTTGTCCTGCATCCTTCCCAGCTGCCAGCAGAGTCACCCAATGCACCGTGAAACTTAGGTAACGTCCCTGTCCATGCCTGCTGGACCATGAGTCAGCGGTAATATGCACCTTACCGCTGAACGCCCTGTCCAGCGAGGCATGGACATTGCCTTCCACATGCCGGTAGAGAGCCAAACTCACGGAAGGGGGCAGAGTCTACCAACTGAAAAGGTAGCAGTTGAAGTGCTAGCAATTTTGCCAAGCTAGCATTCAACTGCTGGGCATGTGGATGGATCGCAGCGAACTTCTTTCGGCGGTGCAGCAGCTGGGGCAGGGAAATTTGCCTGGTACAATCTGACGTCGGTGTACTGAAAGCAGATTGCCCACAAGTACTTGGCTGTGACACACCTAATTCTACACCTTCATTCCTCTCAGTGCAGGTCCCAGAGAGGACTGAAGGTATAGTGGGGTTGGAGATCTCAGCTGATGAGGAGCAAGGAGAGGTCCTCTTTGTTCTTTGGTGTGGGTCTTTTAGATACGCTTGCCAACGAACTGTAATGCAGGTCAACATATGTCTGGTCAAGCATGTGGTTCCCAAGAGGGAGATGTTTTGGCCACGCAAGATACGCTTGAGACATATGTTGCAAATAGCAGCAGTGCAATCTGATGCACTCATCTCAAAAAAGGCCTACACCAAAGAACTTTTGGAATAATGCGCAGAGACAGCAGCGCCCTGCACATGTGGAGCTTTGCGGTGTGATGCAGTCAGTGTGCTGCCCTTAGGCTGGCCCCTGGAGGGCATCTTGCCTTGTTGGTGATGTGAATCCCCCTCCTCCTCCTCCTCTCTCCTATCAGGCACCCACGTTGAGTCAGTGACCTCATCATCCCCTCCCTCCTCATCACTGGAGCAAACCTGGCAGTTTGCTGTAGCAGGGGGAGCATGACTGCCAGATTGCTGTCCCTCTTGGGCACCCCCTCTGTCTGTGCTCACGTTACTGCCTTCATCTAGCTCATTATCATCATCAGAGCCTTCTAAACGCTGGGCATCTTCCTGGAGCATGTATCCAACACTATGGTCAAACATTTCGAGGGACTCCTCAGGAGGACATGGTGGGGCTAGGGAAGGAGTCACTGATGCCATTAAGCCGAGGGAAGAGGCCGCGTTGACAGCTGCTTTGCCAGACAAAGTACCCTGAGCATGGGTGAGAGAGGATGAGGAGGATGAGGACGAGGATGGCTTGGTCATCCACTTGACCAAGTCTTCCGCATTTTGTGGCTCAACACAGCCAGCTGCCAAAAAACAGGCCACTTAGCTGCACTAAGCTGGGATATATATATATACTGTATATATATATATATATATATATATATATATATATATATATATATATATATACTGATACTGCAGCTAACAGAATCAACTGCCTGCCTGTAGTATGAGAACACCACCAATCTTCTACAGGTAGCTTTAGGTGAACACTGTGCAGAGGTTGCATTACACTAACTTGTAGCTTTAGCTGAACACTGTGCAGAGGACGCACTACACCAACGTTAAAATAATGTAGCTGCCTGCGGTAGTGATAGGATCAGGAAAACACCACCAGCGTTCTATAGATAGCTTTAGCTGAACACTGTGAAGAGGACGCACTACACTAACCTTAAAATAATGTAGCTGCCTATGGTAGTGATAGGATCAGGAAAACACCACCTACCTTCTACAGATAGCTTTAGCTGAACACTGTGCAGAGGTCGCACTACACTAACTTGTAGCTTTAGCTGAACACTGTTTAGAGGACGCACTACACTAACTTGTAGCTTTAGCTGAACACTGTGCAGAGGTCACACTACACTAACTTGTAGCTTTAGCTGAACACTGTGAGGAGGACGCACTACACTAACTTGTAGCTTTAGCTGAACACTGTGAGGAGGACGCACTACACTTACTTGTAGATTTAGCTGAACACTGTGCAGAGGTCGCACTACACTAGCTTGTAGCTTTAGCTGAACACTGTGAGGAGGAGGCACTACACTAACTTGTAGCTTTAGCTGAACACTGTGAGGAGGATGCTCTACACTAACTTGTAGCTTTAGCTGAACACTGTGCAGAGGTCACATTACACTAACTTGTAGCTTTAGCTGAACACTGTGAGGAGGACACACTACACTAACTTGTAGCTTTAGCTGAACACTGTGCACTACACTAACTTGTAGCTTTAGCTGAACACTGTTCAGAGGATGCACTACACTAACTTGTAGCTTTAGCTGAACACTGTGCAGAGGTTGCACTACACTAACTTGTAGCTTTAGCTGAACACTGTGAGGAGGATGCACTACACTAACTTGTAGCTTTAGCTGAACACTGTGCAGAGATCACACTACACTAACTTGTACCTTTAGCTGAACACTGTGAGGAGGACACACTACACTAACTTGTAGCTTTAGCTGAACACTGTGCACTACACTAACTTGTAGCTTTAGATGAACACTGTTCAGAGGAGGCATTACACTAACTTGTAGCTTTAGCTGAACACTGTGAGGAGGACGCACTACACTAACTTGTAGCTTTAGCTGAACACTGTGCAGAGGTTGCACTACACTAACTTGTAGCTTTAGCTGAACACTGTGAGGAGGACGCACTACACTAACTTGTAGCTTTAGCTGAATACTGTGAGGAGGACGCACTACACTAACTTGTAGCTTTAGCTTAACACTGTCCAGAGGTCGCACTACACTAACTTGTAGCTTTAGCTGAACACTGTGAGGAGGATGCACTACACTAACTTGTAGCTTTAGCTGAACACTGTGCACTACACTAACTTGTAGCTTTAGATGAACACTGTTCAGAGGATGCAGTACACTAACTGGTAGATTTAGCTGAACACTGTGCAGAGGTCACACTAAACTAACTTGTAGCTTTAGCGGAACACTGTGAGGAGGACGCACTATACTAACTGTAAATAGTCTAGCTGCCTGACTGTGGTACTAATAGGATCAGAAGAACACCAGCAATTTTCTTCAGGTAGCTGTAAATACTGTGTCAACACAAGCCTGCCTGTCAGTAGGAAGATAATAACAGGAATGGATCTAGCTAAACTGAATACAGTGTATATATATATATATATATATATATATATATATATATATATATAAAACACCTGGGATGCATTTATATACACAATACACTGTAAGTACAGCTAACTCACTGACTGTCCTGCCTAATCTATCTAACTTAAATCAAATGACACTGTCTCTCTGTCTCTCAACGCCGGAACACACACTACACAGGGCCGCCGTGCAGGCGGCCTTATATAGTGTGGGGCATGTACTAAACCCCCTGAGCCATAACTGGCCAAAGCCACACTGGCTTTGACCAATTACAGCTCTCTCTACAGACGGCACTGTGATTGGCCAAGCATGCAGGTCATAGTGCATGCTTGGCTAATCATCAGCCAGTAATGCACTACGATGCCCCAGCGAATTATGGGCCGTGACGTGCCACACGAATTTGTCGCGAACTGCCCATATCGTTCGCAATTCGGCGAACGGGTGAACAGACGATGTTCGAGTCGAACATGGTTTCGACTCGAACACTAAGCTCATCCCTAGTGAGAAAAGGAGTGCTGATAACCAGCAAGGCTGTCAGCACACTGGTAATCAGGGCCTCATCAGTGCCAATTAGTGCCTATCAGTGCAGCTTATCAGTGCCCGTTAGTGCTGCCTATCAGTGCCCATCACTGCAGCCTCATTGGTGCTGCCTCATCAGTGCACATTAGTGCAGCCTCAGCACTGCCCATCAGTGCAGCCTATCAGTGCATATCAGTGCAGCCTCATAAGTGCACATCAGTGAAGAAGAAAAATTACTTATTTGAAAAATTTTATAACAGAAACTAAAGAAGACTTTTTTTTCCCCAAAATTTTCAGTCTTTTTTAATTTGTTTAACGAAAAATAGAAAACCCGGTGGTAATTAAATACCACCAAAAGAAAGCTCTATTTGTCTAAAAAAAATATATATATACAAATTTCATATGGGTACAGTGTTGCATGACCGCACAATTGTCATTTCAAGTGCAACAGTGCTGAAAGCTGAAAATTGGCCAGGGCAGAAAGGGGGCAAAAGTGCCCAGTACTGAAGTGGTTATAACTAAACTAGTAGAACAGGGTCTAGAAAGGAATCACAGTAAGTACCAGGATGGACAGCAGTCCATTAAAAATTGATAAGTGGAGATGGAAACGGGGGAAGCCTTAACTACCAGGTTTTAATGGATATTTCCAATTAAGTGGAGAATACAGAATCAATTGGAGGGTCAATAATTATCAATCTATTTTGATACCACTGGGTAGGAATATTGGAAATACTTCATTATAGACTGTTGAGTACCAACCAGAAGGGCTTGGACAGAGGATTCCCAAATGCCACAAATTATTTTGACCCACTTAAGGAAGCCTCCACCCAGTCCTTGCAAAAAACATAGTATAGTAATTAGCAATTTGGATAATTGCATTCATTTTTGGACCACCCTGACTGCAATGGACAGTTGCCCATTGTCATGCTTGCTTAGAAATACCGACAGCTCTCCAAGGTCTTAAACACTGTGCCCCCTGTGTGTCCTTCAGACACAGCTGATCACAGATCAGGGTAAAGGGCCAATCACCCTTTACCATGTTATAGCATAGAAGTGTAGAATCACAGCTGATCAATTGTAAACAGACGTGTCGGTTATCGGCAGACCTTTCCTCACGTGCAGTGTCTGTGTGAGGAAAGGAGTGCTGATAACCAGCAAGGCTTTCAGCACACTGTTTACAATGATAATCGGGGTGCTGTTTGTCAGTGTTCTGATTATCAGTGCTGCCTCATCAGTGCCTATCAGTCTAGCTTATCAGTGCCCATTAGTGCTGCCTATCAATGCCCATTGTGCCGCCTGACAGTGCCCATCTGGGCCGCCTATCAGTGCCCATCTGTGCTGCCTTATCAGTGCCCATCAGTGCAGCTTATCAGTGCCCTTTAGAGCATAAAAGTACAAATCCCTAGTACAGCCCAATTACATATTGATTGATCCAGGAGACAAATGCATTTCCCCAAATTATCTTTCATAGGATAAATGTTTATAGATTTCAGGCATCTCTAACAGAATAACGAGAAATACATATGCTACAAGAATTATAAATTCTATAAAACTGTGAAATGAACAGAATTTAGAGAACCAAGATTTCTACAATTTCTTGATCAGTACCGCCGACAAGACAAAGAGGACATAGAGGAAGATGGAGCCTCTGAGAAAGCAGGGGGGGTGAGCAAACGGCGAGTGATACTGACAAACTGCTTGAAGCACCTTTTGCAGAACTTCCCTCACAGCACAAATTGAGGAAGTCAAGATGGATATTTCCCTTATTAGGCAAGACTTTCAAAAGCTCAGAGACAGAGTGAAGGAAGCTGAGACCAGGCTGAGCACGGTGGAGGATGCCATCACATCCTTACAAACATCCTCAGACCGCGTACAACGACAAATACACTAACTTCTTACTAAACAAGATGATATGGAGAATAGACTGAGTAGATGTAATATACGCTTGATCGGTTTGCCAGAGGGGACTGAGGGCAAGGACACTACCACGTTCTTGGAACAACTACTAATCAACGCCTATGGGAGAGAAGCCATTTCCCCCATGTTTGCGGTGGAGCGGGCACACCGTATGCCAGCCAGACCCCCCCCCCCCCGCAGGGAGCCCCTCCTTGCACTTTCATAGCTAAACTCCTCAATTACAAAGATCGGGATACAGCTCTGAGGATGGCGAGGGAGAAAGGCAACATCCCAGTAGGGAATGTCAAAGTAGCTATTTTCCCAGATTTTTCAACGGAGGTACAACGACGTCAGCAGAGTTTTGCAGAGGCCAAGCGCAGGCTGAGGAACTTACAATACAAATATTCCATGCTCTTTCCTGCATGCCTCTGTATAGAACATGACGGACGTGCGGTCTTTTTTGAAGATCCTAAAGAAGTGATTTCCTGTTTGGAAGGTCGCGCTATCCCTGAAAGAGCTAATTGATCAAGTTCCAGATATATCTATATAGAGGCCTAATTATTACGTCCAAACTCATTTACAGCGTAATTTTTCTTTAGAGTCACATGACTGCATTGTTCCCTGCAGTGGTATGGAACCCTTTTTGACGCCGCCCACTTGGGGATGTAAATTGTTCCTTACTACCCACAAAAATTATTTGAACACGACATGGAATCATTTACGAACCAACGCAAGTATAAAGTACAAATTCTGGACATTTACAGTATAAGAGTCCACTTACTCTCCGGGGCTCTGGAAGAACAGAAGTCCTACCAACAACATGCATTGTGCAGCAAGACTTTACCCCACACACCACTGGAAAGCAGTACCATGATTACTGGAATCTTTTCAGGAACATATTAGATGCATTTAATTGGAAACAAGGGGATCGAGAAACCGTACCATACCTTGCACTATTGATATGGATAATATCTCTTATTCTACTCCGACCCCCGGGGACTTAGCCAGATGTTCTGCATTTTCTATGTAACCTGGAAGTTGGAATGTTTCCCAGTTGGACACAAGTTAAGGGAATATGCCCGCACCAGTTTGGGACAGTGTAGGGCGGGGAGGGGGGTAGGAGTTCATTTGTTTATAGTTTGGTTAAACTTGATTGTGCATACTAACCGCAGAAAACAGGTAACGTTTCGAATGCTATGCTCATGTGAGTGTTACGTATTACGTGATACAGGATTGATACACCAGGGTTTGCATACTAGAATACTGATAAGTGGAGACTGTACTTTGTGGAGAATGACAAGTCAGCATCGCCCTCTGCAGTATGGGACTCCTTTAAGCTATTTGCTCACTCCACGTTAATTATTGCTATTAATAAAATCAAGACAAATTCCTCCAGTGCCCTCGGTAAGGCGCTGGAGGACCTATCCTCTGCTGAAAGAGACTTTGCTACCACCCCAACCCCCATAAATGCGGACCTGCTAAAATTACAAAACAGAGTAGTTACCCAGCTACAATACCAGAAAGCCAGACAAAAACTTTTTTTCTCCAAACAAACTTGATTTGTTGTAGCCGTATTAGTGCAATTGTGACAGAGAAAATTGAGTACTGTCCGTGATACTTTTTTTATATGCACTAACATACAATTTTTCAGGACAAGCTTTCGGGGTATGTACTGCTTGGACCTTGAAGAAGGGGACATACCCCGAAAGCTTGTCCTGAAAAATTGTATGTTAGTGCATATAAAAAAAGTATCACGGACAGTACTCAATTTTCTCTTTCTCCAAACAAAAAATGTTTGAATATGGAGAAAAAGCAGGCAAGTTATTGGCCTACTTAGTGCACAGTGAAGATAGGCCCCCTGTGGTGATCACACTACATGGCCCTGGAGGGCGACAAATAACAGACCAACCTAGTGTAACCTCTATCTTCAGAGATTTCTTTACTGACTTGTATAAAACGACAGCTCCCATTGAGACACAATCAATGTCCATCTTTCTTGAGAAGGTGATTTTCCCACAGTTGACAGAAGAACAGGTAGACCTACTAGAGGCACCCCTCACCACAGACAAAATTACAATTGCCATTGCCAGTTTCGCTAGGTCTAAATCCCCAGGATCAGACGGACTCCCAGTTGAGTTTTATTCCCAATTCAGCAAAATATTAACCCCTAAACTGTTAACCTTATACAATCATCTTTTTGACACTGGGACTTTACCCCCATCTATGACAGAGGCAACAATAGTCCTCATCCCCAAACCAGGAAAGGACCCGGGATACCCAGAATCCTATTGTCCAATATCCCTTCTACAGGTTGATATTAAAATATTGGCCAAAGTACTATCTATTAGGCTTAATCAGGTTATTTTATCACTAATACATACAGATCAGGCGGGTTTTATGCCTGGTCGCAACATCTCGTTTAATCTCAGAAAATTATATATGAATTTACAGGCTACACACGAGGAGGTTGGCTCATGAGTTGTGGTGACTTTAGACACAGCAAAAGCCTTCGACTTGGTGGAGTGGAGGTATCTTTGGAGATGTTTGGAGGGCTATGGCTTCAGCCCGAAATTCATTAAATGGGTTCAATTACTATACCAGGCACCCAGGACCAGGGTGGTGGCTAATGGGTGGTCGTCTCAGATGTTTGACCTCAGCAGAGGCACGAGACAGGGCTGCCCCTTGTCCCCACTATTGTATGCCCTTGCGGCAGAACCCCTGGCGATATCCATCCGAACGAACCCGGAGATTAAAGGTCTAAGACTGGGCTCTTTAATTGAAAAAATCAGCATGTATGCTGACGACACGCTGTTATATCTAGCGGACTCAGGCCCATCTCTATGTACTGCACTCCACACGATCGAACAATTCGGAATATTTTCTGAAAATCAATTGGGATAAGTCCCAAATTCTACCAATCGATAGCTTCCCACCACCAGAATCCCAAGCCAGACTACCGCTTCAGAGAGTTGATGTTATTAAATATCTAGGGATCCGTATATCTAGATCCCCTGCAGATTACGTATCCCTCAATATAGACCCTCTCATCTCCATGGTTAAAAATAAAGTACGGGTTTGGTCCAAACTCCCACTTGGGACCTGGGGCTGCATAAATTTAATTAAAATGATCTTACTCCCTAAAATACTGTATGTTCTCTGGCACCCTCCGGTTTACTTACCCCTGAAGCATTTTAAATCTCTAGAGTCCCTTCTTAAGCCATTCGTGTGAGGCACCAACAGACACAAACTGGCATGGCAAACTCTTAAGAACCCGACTGACCTTGGTGGCACAGCTCTTCCGGACTTTAACCTATATTACATTGCATCACAGTTGTCACAAGTTTTTCACTTGGATAAAACGGACAGCGAGAGGTTTCTCACGCTTCTATGTCCAAAGTGGGCACAACACACCAAGGACTCGATATATGCTATAGCATCGGGCTCGGGGGGGGGGGGGGGGGGTGGAACTAGGGGAAAATAGATATACCATGTTATATCACGACAGGAAAATATGGGACTTAGCTACTTCTAAACTTGAAATCCCACAGTTCAATGATTACACGCCGATATGGCACAACAAGAATCTTTCTGAATTTAACAAAATACATGACACATTTCTATGGTCCATGCAGGGAATATTCTATCTGCATCACTTATTAAAAGATGGGCATCTAAAAAATTTTGATTCACTTAAAGCAGAATTCACAATTCAGAATCAAATGTTCTTTAGATTTTTACAAATCCGTCATGCGGCGCAAACGCAATTTCCTGATTCCATCCCAAACCCTACACCTAATGTCATAATGGCAGTAATTAAGAACACAGACCCCAATAAACTGATTTCAGCTTTCTATAACATGCTCTCAACCCCCGTTTCTACTAGAATAGCATATGATCTTAAACCAAGATGGGAAAGAGAAGTGGGACCAATAGAGGATGAGGAATGGGGTGAGTCACTGGAGTCTTGTAGAGCTGTGTCCCCCAAACTATTAGACCGCCTGTCGCAGCTTTACATTCTTCATAGGGCATACCTCACACCCCTTAGAGTGGCAAGATATAAACGCACACAATCTACCACATGCCTGATGTGTGGGAAAGAGACTGGCACCTTTTTCCATTTGATATGGACATGTCCTAAGATTCAGGGTGTGTGGGAACAAATTGTGACATTCCTACACGATACAATGGGCTCACCCCTAGCACTAGATCCAAAACAATGCCTCTTGGGTATAATTCCAGACACAATTGACAAATACACAAAAACATTTCTCCATGAAACACTCTTTGCATCAAGAAAGGTCATAGCCAAAAAATGGATGAGACAAGCGTCTCCAAAACTAGTGGAATGGAAGGTGGAAGTGAATAATACCCTGCCGTATAAGAAATGCATATATATTAATAGAGGTTGCCCTGCCAAGTACAATAAGATATGGGATCGTTGGCTCCAAGAATCTGATACCTGTGTATAATGAAACCAATTTAGTATGGAATGATTTCTTGAGTGTACACCTTGATGTGTGGTTTCTAAGTGTTACATGTATGAATACAGAATATTCTCACAGAATAAGCATAATGTATTATCTAGCATATGTACAGACTTTTTAACAATCCATGTACTAGTTGCCAAGTTTGTATGTTAAAGCAAACATTACATGTATGCACCAGTTGATTAATACAATTTTGTTTGATGTAAAAAAAAAAAGAAAAGGCCTGGTCTTCAAGTGGATAAAAGGAAGACCTGGGGGTACAGAATACCCTGGATCTAGGGCAGAATGTATTACCAGGAACAGTGCTCTGCAAATGAAGAGGTTCCCCATTTTGGAACCTGTGGGTGCCCTGAAAACCATTAGAGGACCAGTGACTAAGTATCTAATGTGCTTCAGTGCTTGAGTAAAATGAGAGCTTTAAGGAGGCATCCTCTAGTAATTCTTATTGCTCGGGTAGTAACTGAAGATCTGTGTACACAAGCTGTTGAACATGTCATGGTCAAGATATCTTTGGACAAGTAAGTGTTTCCTGAAAAGAGATTGTATATGTGTCATGTGCAAACTGCTATACATCCTTATATATTTCTAGCAAACTTTTGCGCAAAAACAGGGATTTTAAATTCATACACCAAATTAGATTTAGAATACTTTATTAATCCCAAGGGAAATTTGTATTATTTTTTTCAGATAAGAACATACAGTCAGGTCCATAAATATTGGGACATTGACACAATTCTAATCTTTTTGGCTCTATACACCACCACAATGGATTTGAAATGAAACAAACAAGATATGCTTTAACTGCAGACTTTCAGCTTTAATTTGAGGGTATTTACATCCAAATCAGGTGAACGGTGTAGGAATTACAACAGTTTGTATATGTGCCTCCCACTTTTTAAGGGACCAAAAGTAATGGGACAGATTAATAATCATCCATCAAACTTTCACTTTTCAATACTTGGTTGCAAATCCTTTGCAGTCAATTACGCTGGGTTTCATCCATGGTGATGCTCTGCAAGGCCTCTACTGCAACTGTCTTCAGTTCCTGCTTGTTCTTGGGGCATTTTCCCTTCAGTATTGTCTTCAGCAAGTGAAATGCATGCTCAATCGGATTCATGTCAGGTGATTGACTTGGCCATTGCAATGAGTTCTGAAGCATTTTGCTGAATATGAGCAGATAATATTGCCTGAAACATTTCAGAATTCATCCTGCTGCTTTTGTCAGCAGTCACATCATCAATAAATATAAGAGAACCAGTTCCATTGGCAGCCATACATGCCCACGCCATGACACTACCACCACCATGCTTCACTGATGAGGTGGTATGCTTTGGATCATGAGCAGTTCCTTTCCTTCTCCATACTCTTCTCTTCTCATAACTCTGGTAAAAGTTGATCTTGGTCTCATCTGTCTATAGGATGTTGTTCCAGAACTGTGAAGGCTTTTTTAGATGTTGTTTGGCAAACTCTAATCTGGCCTTCCTGTTTTTGAGGATCACCAATGGTTTACATCTTCTGGGGAACCCTCTGTATTCACTCTGGTGAAGTCTTATCTTGATTGTTGACTTTGACACACATACACCTACCTCCTGGAGAGTGTTCTTGATCTGGTTAACTGTTGTGAAGGGTGTTTTCTTCACCAGGGAAAGAATTCTTCGGTCATCCACCACAGTTGTTTTCCGTGGTCTTCTGGGTCTTTTCGTGTTGCTGAGCTCACCGGTGCATTCTTTCTTTTTAAGGATGTTCCAAACAGTTGATTTGGCCACACCTAATGTTTTTGCTATATCTCTGATGGGTTTGTTTTGTTTTTTCAGCCTAATGATGGCTTGCTTCACTGATAGTGAAAGCTCTTTGGATCTCGTATTGAGAGTTGACAGCAACAGATTCCAAATTCAAATAGCACACTTGAAATGAACTCTGGACCTTTTATCTGCTTCTTCTAAATGGGATAATGAGGGAATAACACACACCTGGCCATGGAACAGCTGAGCAGCCAATTGTCCCATTATTTTTGGTCCCTTAAAAAATGGGAGGCACATATACAAACCGTTGTAATTCCTACACCGTTCACCTGATTTGGATGTAAATACCCACAAATTAAAGCTGAAAGTCTGCAGTTAAAACACATCTTATTTATTTCATTTCAAATCCATTGTGGCGGGATATAGAGCCAAAAAGATTGGAATTGTGTCAATGTCCCAATATTTATGGACCTGACTGTATATTGCAACATATGTGAACCAAAAAAATACTTGTGTTTTGCAAACATTTGCTAGAAATATAAAGGGGGAATAGCAGTATACAAACCCATTAACACCTGATGTGTTGTAGCTATTTGGATATGAGCATAGGTATGTCTCCATTTCTTCATGGGTCACCCCTACTTTGCAGTTAGCACCTTATACAATTTAATCTAGACTCAGAGAGAAAAGTCAAGATCTTGCAGAGTACCTAATGTCTGAAGTGTAATAGAGATGTTATGTAATCCGGGTCTCCTAATTGTGAATATGTGTTTAATGTGTTTTTGTGTTCACCATCTTTGTTTTGCAATTCTGAATGCAAAAGCCATGGATGAGGCTGGGAACAAGAGGGGCATGACCTGGTGCAAGAAATTATGCAGCAGCAGATGGGAGGAGCCCATGCTACATGATTGAAGAAGTGATAGGGCACTGGAAATCCAACATCAGCTACATACATTATACGGATACAGTATGTTTCAGTAGCAGGATGGAAACTTCCCATCCCATTCCTGTAAACAAATTAAGTAGGGCTGAGCCCTTCTCAGCCACTCACAGGAAGCTTTGTGTTCCAAGAATGAATATGAAGCATCCCCTGTTTGGCTGAGGCAGAGAGGTGGGTGGATGATATCACTATCTCTACCTCAGCCAATCAGAGTAAACTTTGTATTCATTCATAGAATGAATACAAATGCTGGAACACAATCCCGTATACAGCTTGTGGCTGATGCTACATACAGTTTATATAGTGCTGACAGCAAACGCAACTGCTAATGAAGGAGTTTGGCCCAAATAAACTACTTAAAGGCACAAACATCATGGAGTTAGGCTTTAACACAAGGTGTAAGCTCACAAGTGTGAAACCTACAATAGAGTACAGTTCTTAGACAGCTGCAAATAGTAAGCAAGTAAATGTTAGCATCAACACATTAAAGTCCCTAAAGTTAAACCAAAAACCTAGAGTTCTATTAAGATTTTTATAGCATGGAGCGTAATTATTTTTTTTTTTTTTTTTTTTGGTGCACCTTCTGTTGGTGTTCCTGCTGGAGCAATCATTTCCTGTGCCTGTAGTCCCTGAAATCCCACAAACAGGAACAGAGACTGTTGGGATCTGTGACATCAGTAAAACCTTGAAACTGATTAAGGCATCAGAAGGATTTAAGAGATTATGGGATTTATTTGTTAAATGAGTAGAGGTTGTTAACTTGGCCATATGACCATTAGTTGCTATGTTGATAGCCTCTACTCATTTAGTAAATCAGCTCTATTGCTTCATGATTGGTTTAAAACTCATTGCCTAGCAACCATTCAGATTTATTCTTACTGCTGTCAGTAAGTGTAGTGGCTTATTCAATAAAAGATAAGAACAGATTAGTCTGTATTGGTTACCAAACATGGTTGAACGGTCAAATGGATGCCTGAGATATGTTTAACTAGCCATTACTTCACCTAATATTTAGGTGACAATTTGATTCATTGATTAAAGATCACTTGGACATTTCCTGAGATTAAAGGCATATGTATTAAACAGATATATACCCAGGCAACTGAATAAGTGGCAGATGCGATTTATCTGAGCTCCAATTACTTATGGCTGAAATTAGGGATAAGCGGAGTGTTTGGTATAAATGTAAGTGTGATTTTTTTTCTTTTCACAGAGGCTAAATGTCTGCTCAAGCTCTCAGAAATTGTGGCATGTTAAAAAAGGCTTTTTAGCCTTTATGCTATTCCACTGTCAGTTCCCAAGAAAAAAATTATTTTTTTTTTTCAAATGCTAAATACCTGCTCAGTCTCCCAGAAATTGCAGCCTGTTCAAAAAAGCTGTCTAATTTTGATGCAAACCTGTATTTCCAGGTAATTTTTCAGTTAAAGACACTAATAATGCCTGCTCCATCTCTCAGTAATTGTGACCTGCTCAAAAAGCTTACCAGTTGTGATGAAACCCTATATGTTATTTCCATTCTTAGTGTCCAAAAATGACACTATTCTTTTTTATTTCTGATGCTCAAACATATAGAAAGTCTGGCCTGTTCAAAATGGCTTTCTAGTTGTGGTGCATAGCTGTATGCTATTTCCGTCATCACTGTCCAAAAAAGGTTACATTTTTTTTTACAGATGCTAAATGCCTGTGCAGTCTCTCAGAAACTGCAGCCCATTGAAAAAAGGCTTTCTGGCTGTGATGTTAACATGTATGCTATTTTCATAATCAGTGTCCAAAAAGGGAACTTTTTTTTCATATTTCTGCTGCTAAATGCTTGCCCAGTTTCTCAGAAATTGCAGCCTGTTCAAAGAGGCTTTTTAGCTGTGGTGCAAACCTGTATGCTATTTCCATAATCGCTGACCCAATAAATACAAATTTTTCTTTTCTTCTATTTTACAGATACCAAATGCCTGTGCAACTTCTCAGAGACTGCAGTCTGCTAAAAAAAAGATTCTTAGCTGTGGTGCAAACATGTATGATATGTCCATCTTCAGTGTACAAAGAAAGACATTGTTGTGCCTGTTCAGTCATTGAATTTTGGCCTGTCCATACCATAGAGGCTTACTAACGGTGCTGCAAAATCCTACATTCTCTCTATCTTTAATGTTTAAAAAAAGGCACTAATTTTAGATTTCAAAGGTACAATCTGATTTTCTCTCTATTTTCAATAATTTATTTGATAAAAGCTTGAAAGATGTCCTTCAAAACTGATCTATTTTTCAGTCTTCAATCTTAAAAAACAGTTCTAAATTTTCTTTTCTTTTTTTTTTTTTTTTTTACATGTAATCTGCCTGCTCTCTTCCTCTAAAATAGTGGAATAGTAAAAAGGCTTCAGGAAGTCTGCATCCCAAAAATCACATGCGATACTGAAAATGTAATTTCACTATCCCATTATGCGGTTTTTACCTCAAAAGGCAAAAATGCTCATTAAATGCCACATAAAACAATGTTAAAGTCAATTCACTAAAGAAAATAAATAAATCAATGCAAGCAATAAATAAGTAGTGGTTCAGGCATATGAAACTAATGCCGCGTACACACGGTCGGACTTTTCATCTACAAAAGTCCGACAGCCGGTCCGACAGACTTCCTGCGGACTTTCGGTGGACTTGCGGCAGACTTTCTAACGAACTGACTTGCCTACACACGACCACACAAAAGTTTGACAGCCTAGTACGCGGTGACGTACATCAAGTCCGGCGAGACTATAAAACGGAAGTTCAATAGCCCGTACGACACCCTTTGGGCTCCTTCTGCTAATCTCGTGTTTATCTCGTGTTAGTAGAAGTTTGGTGAGAGACGATTCGCGCTTGTGAGACTCGTATTTTTCAGTTTGTTTTAACTGTTGTTCAGTCTGTGCTTGTGAGGTTTGTATCTGCTTTTCAGTGCGTTTGGTCAGTTGGCATTGAGAAATCTTTGTTTTATTGGCCGCTCGTTCCTGATTTTCAGGTCGTTCTTCACAGGCCTTGCTGTTCTTCAGTGCGTTCTGTTAAGTGCGTTCTGACCAGCCGACCGTTTGGAAGCCATGTTACCTGTACATACTCGTCGTCGAGCTCGTGCATTGTATGTGCTTGGTGCTGTAGTTTATTCTTCAGACCAAGACCAGTCCATGAACAGGGCGAGGAGGAGTTCATGGACCAAGAATTGGTTGCTCCAGCGTGACCAGTTCTGTCACATGCCATTGCTCCGTGAGATCCGTGAGAATAATCCTGAGGATTTCAGGAACTTTCTCCGGATGACGGACCCTGTTTTTGATCGTTTGGTGGCTTTGCTGACCCCCTATATCAGCAGGCAGGATACCTGCATGAGGCAAGCCATCACTCCGGAGCAGAGGCTAGTTGCCACGTTGCGATACTTGGCGACGGGGAGAAGCCTGCAGGACCTCAAGTTCTCGACAGGCATCTCCCCCCAGGCTCTGGGGATCATTATCCCAGAGACCTCTTCTGCCATCATCCAGGTCCTGCAGAAGGACTATATTAAGGTAAGAATGTTTTCTTTTATTAGCATCACATGTTCTTTTATTTATTCTTTGATAATGTAATGTATTTCTTAGCTCAAACACTACTTACCATCATTGTAATATAGTGTGAATGTCCCCTTTTTCTTCTCACGCATGCTTGATTTGTTTCATGTTCTTTTTTGTCATGCATGTATATTTGCCTTCAATAACCTCTCCAGCATACAATGCTGGTCACATATTCACCTCGTCTTCTCAGTTTGAATGTATTTAGTCAGCTGTATTGTATTTAGTTTCCCCTAAACTCTATCCAAATAGTGTGCTTATAATTAGCTTGATTTCAACCCCCCCCCCCTAATAATTTGCTAGAATCTTCTCTGGTGTTGATTTTTAAAAAGCAAATATATGTTGCACTTTGCAAAATGCATGTGCACTCTACAAGTGCATTTGCTCCAGTGCTTTAGTAAATGAGCAGAAGCTCTGCTGATTTCCATCATCAAATCATATACAAGCCACAAAGTGTTTTCATTAATTGCCCTTGCATGTGGTTGTGTACTCCTTGCAACATGAAAGCCTTTTTACCTTACCTCATTTACTTAAAGCTGGGGAGCAACTGCACTTGCAGAGTGGAACAACTGCAGTCTTGTAGCCTTTTTAGTCCCTAAATCCCTGTGTGTCCTAAAATTAATATTTTTTGGTAATTTCACCACCCCCTAAAATGTAATCAATGTTCCATCAGAGGGGGTGAGCAATCTGATAAGTGTGCCTTTCAATATTATTTCTTCCAGAAGATATACATTATTTAATGTTATACTGATGCTGTGGAATAATGTTTTTAATTGTATAATTTTCTTGCCATGTTCGATTCTAAATTACTGATTTTTGTTTTCTTGTTTGATTCCCCAGTTTCCTTCAACGCCACAGGAATGGCAGACTGTGGCATCCCATTTTGCCACCCGTTGGGACTTTCCCAATTGTGGAGGGGCTATAGATGGGAAACATGTCCACATTGTGCCACCACCCTATTCGGGGTCATACTATTTTAATTATAAGGGGTTCCACAGTATAGTTTTAATGGCGGTGGTGTCGGCACACTATGAATTTCTATATGTGGACGTGGGGAAGAATGGCCGGATGTCGGATGGAGGAGTATTTGCCCAGACGGAGTTCTGCCAGCGTCTCCAGAGTGGTGGCCTGGGATTGCCACCTGATGCGGATAACGTGGAAGGACTCCCCTTTGTCTTCATTGCCGATGAAGCCTTCGCTCTGAGCAAGCACCTCATGAGGCCATTCCCCCAAAGAGCCCTCACCCCGGAGAGGAGGGTTTTTAATTTCCGGCTGGCCAGAGCTAGAAGAGTGGTTGAGAATGCGTTTGGGATTCTGGCCAGCCGGTTCCGCCTATTTCAAACCTCCATTAATTTGGCGGAATACAAACTTAATTTTATCATTTTATCGTGCTGCATCCTGCACAACTTTTTAAACAAACATTCTCAAAATTATATGGTGCCAGTTGGGCCTGAGGCCGGACTTATCGTTGATAATCTTACGGGCCTGGATACTGTCCATACTGGCTTGGCCCCCCAAAGTGCCCGTCAAGTTAGACAGCAATATGTTAATTATTTTATGGGTAGGGGGGCCATTGCAATGGGCCAGGATATCTAAAGATTTAAAATAAAAACAATCTTGATGAAATCTTGAATTATATTTATTGCTTGCCTTTCTTTTGGGCTTTCTCCTAGGTTATGGTCGAGCAGTTGTAGTGCCAACTGTATTTTCCTTGTAAATTTCTAAATAAGCTCCATTGCCACTGTAAACCACTTTTTTGAAATTTATAAACAAACTGATACTGAGCATTGAAATAACAAACCACACATTTATTTAATTCAAAGCAGATGTTTTTAATCTTTGGTATCCATTCAGTTATGCATTTAGTATAAAATGTTCCTAGCCAAAAACATAAAGATATACAAAATAAATTTAGAATAATATAATTAGAGTTAAATATTTTTAGATAATCAAAAATAAAATTTGTTGGGCATTTTGATTTTAGCAAACAGGCCTTTTTTTTTTTTGTCTTTTTTAAAATCCTTTTTTTTTTTTTGGTCTTTTTTAAAATCCTTTTTTTTTTTTTTTTGGTCTTTTTTCAAATCTTTTTTTTTTTTTTTGTCTTTTTTCTAATCCTTTTTTTTTTGGTCTTTTTTCAAATCCTTTTTTTTTTGGTCTTTTTTAAAATCCTTTTTTTTTTTTTTGTCTTTTTTCAAATCCTTTTTTTATTTTTTTTTGTCTTTTTTCTAATCCTTTTTTTATTTTTTTTTTGTATTTTGAAAAATAGGCCTCCTTTTTTAAGTTTTGTTAAACAGGCATATAATTTACCAAAAAATAATAAAGAGAAGGCCCAGAATGGGGTCATCAAACCAGGAAATGAATGACATGATCGATGTTTTGGGATTTAAAAAAGGGCATTTAGATTTGACCCAAAACATCAATCATGTCCTTCATTTCCTGCTGCATACGATCTAGCCGATTCCGCATTTGATCGATCTCCCCATTCCAGGCCATTATTTGAGCAATTAGCCGTTGGGCACTGTCTGTGGTGAAATAGTCACTTGGACCTAAAGTGGAATGAAAAAAAAAATATGTTTAGAAATATGCACACATAGTTTACCTTACCATAAAGCTGGTGTCTCAGACACTGACCTGGTGGGGTGCCCATGTCACATACTTCTTCAACATCCTCGGGGGTGGCGCTGTTGCTTGACTCAAGCACAACCAGATCACCTAAAATAGAGTAGAAAAATTACATAAAATAAAAGGCAGCCATGCATAGATTACCGTAAGCTGGTGTGTCAGACACTCACCTGGTGGGGTGCCCATGTCGCCCACCTCTCCTTCCTCCACATCCTCAGTGGGGCTTGGGCTGATTTCCCAAGTATGTTCTTTTGCTGGGGGGGGACTGGGTTCCTCTTGTTGGCTGAGTGATTTTTCCCCTATGTGAAGCAAAAAATTAAGATACTTAGCACACAGATATTTTAGTACAGACTAATCTTCAAACATTTGTAGTGAAGTGGTGTACAAATTGTCTGTTTGTGTAGAGTTCCTAGTAGACTTCAAGATTTTAATTTCTAAAGACATATCAAGATGGATAGATATCTCGATATCTAGATATCAATATCAAAATATATCAAAAAATCTTGGGATCTCTCTCTCTCTATATATCTATAACTAAATATAAATCTTCAATCTCAAACAAAAACTACAAATCTACAAATAGATATTAATTTAATAAAAAAAAAAAAATTAAAAAATTATAGATCTATCTATATATCTACCTATATATCTATATACATACATATATACATACATACATATGTATGTGTATATATATACATAGAGAGAGATATATGTATATATTATATATAGATATGTAACGATGTTTATTAAAAGATCGTTTCAAATGATGCAAACAATCGTATAGGAATGAAAAGCACATGGAGCGGTATACGAGGTAATCAACACAAGATGAAAACACAGGTACTTACTTTTTTGCAACACTTTACGGATCCGTCTAAACTGATCCGGCTCCCTGAGTTTCAGGTCAGACCATCTTTTTCGAAGTTGATCCTTGGAGCGCTGTACCCCAAAAGAAGCCTGCAAAGTGTCCACCACCTTCGCCATTATTTGGGCCTTGCGCAAATTTGGCCGGGCGTACGGCCCATACTTCCCATCATAGTCCTTTTTTTGAAGAATGGCCACCATCTCCACTATCTCTTCAAAACTCATATTGGAGGCCTTAAATCTAGGCCTCACAGATCTTGTTGACGTTCCAGCCTCCGGGCTTTTTTCGCTACCTGAGGTAGTTAACATGTCATGTGTCTCCGCCATTATTCACCCCACTATGCGCCGTCACTAAAAATGGGCGGAGAACATGAGTTAAAATCGAACGTCAGGGGCGGGCGACGCAGGCGGAGTTTCACACATGCGTAGTGTATAAAGAGGGGCCTTGCGCACGTGTCGTACGTACGTTCTGTGCGTAGAATTAAGGGGCGGAGAACATGAGTTAAAATTGAACGTCAGGGGCGGGCGACGCAGGCGGAGTTTCACACATGCGTAGTGTATAAAGAGGGGCCTTGCGCACGTGTCGTACGTACGTTCTGTGCGTAGAATTAAGGGGCGGAGAACATGAGTTAAAATTGAACGTCAGGGGCGGGCGACGCAGGCGGAGTTTCACACATGCGTAGTGTATAAAGAGGGGCCTTGTGCACGTGTCGTACGTACGTTCTGTGCGTAGAGTCAAGGGCGGGTTATATGCGTAAACAAAAAGAACGTCAGGGGCGGGCCAAATAGGCGTAGTATTACGCATGTGCAGTGTATAAAGCGCTGTTACGTATTGTGTCGTACGTACGTTCTGTGCGTAGGTGATAGTGGACCGGGACGCTACTAAACGAAGGTAATTTAAAATGTATACTTTTGGTCAAGACTTTGTAGCAAGCAGCCTATATGGCTTGACAGATTGATGAGGCCTACATAGGGATAAGATGATGAGGGTTTAGCAGAAACCTAATAAGTATTTTTTGTCTTGTGACTTTATCTTTTATACAGACATTATGAATCCCCTATTTAAGGATCCAGAGTTCCTTACTGCTTTTATTTCTAAATATAGAGAGATGAGGAATTTGTGGGAGGTGAAACACCCACAGTATTATGCAAAGCATGTGAGGAAGTCAACGCTGGAGAGACTTCTGTCCTTTGTCCAGGCGACCATCCCGGAAACAACAATGGAGACATTGCTCAAGAAAATTGGGGTCTTGAGGAACATGTATAAGAGGGAACATAAGAAGATCCAGGAATCAATGAGATCAGGAGCATCAGCAGATGATGTTTATGTACCCAGGCTGTGGTACTACAATCAACTCCGTTTTCTTGATGACCAGACTGAAGCCAGGGCATCACTTTCAACCCTTCCCTCCACCCTTCCCTCCACCCTTCCCTCCACCCCAGCAGAGGCTCATGAGGAGCAAGCTGGGTCTTCCATCCTGGATGAACCGGATATGACCATCTGGAGTCAGGTAAATTATTTTAACAAATATTTACTGTACTAATATTAATGATGTTAACTGGATGTTATAATTGTCTAAAATAATTTTGCACTCAAAATTGTGTATACATATCAATTGACAGTAGTGGCTAAATATGTTTGGCACCTGCTTGAAATAATTAGGGTGTCTGATTAGACTCTTTTATTAAAGAGATGTATTCACATTGAATTTGCTAGTCATGAGAAGCAAACTGTGTGTCATTGATGAACCCAAAAAAATATACTAAAACTATTGTCCTTTTTTTATACACAGGATGAGTCCATCCAGGAGGAATGTGGGGAAAGTGGCAGGCAGGAGGAGACCGGGCCCATGGACAGCCTGGAGGAGGCCGGATTCACCATCATCCTGGAGGAGGCTGGGCCCAGTGTCAGGCAGGAGGTGGCTGCTCCCAGTGAGGTGGCTGGGCCAAGTGAGGTGGCTGGGCCAAGTGAGGTGGCTGGGCCCAGTAGGAGCCTGACCGAATCCCAAGTGCCTCCCCTCCACCTTCCCAAAAAAAGGGCCAGGAAGGGGACGGTTACACAGGAGGCATCCCTGCGCCTCATGCAAGAGGCCACCCATTTTTTAAGGAGCCCCCCCGAAGCGGAAGAGTCCTATGGCTGCTACAAAGCCAGCAGGCTTCTTCAAATGGATTGGGAGCAGCGCCTCATTTGTGAGCGACTATTTGGGGAAACAATCCAGAAGGGGCTGCAGGGCACACTAACACGAAACACCCAACTACATGAGGCAGCCCCCCTCCTCCTCCTCCTCCTCCTCCTCCTCCTCCTGCCACAACTGAAACACCAGAGTCACAGCCTCCAAAGAAGGCTACAGGGAAGGCTGCAGGGAAGGCTGCAGGCAGCGTGGAGGAAAGGCTGCAGGGAAGAGAAGAAAGTGATGACTTGGGTTCAGTCTGGTCTGACAGAAGATGCAGGCTGTTGTAGTACCACAGTCTGGGGACATCTATATCATCTGCTGGTGCTGTTGATCTCTGGGATTCTTGGACCAGATTGTGCTCCCTCTTATATGGACTCCTCAAGATCCCCATTTTCTTGTACACATACTTTTTCCAGCGTTGACTTCCTCTTTATTTTATTTAGACCATAAATAAATGGATCTTTTTTGAGTTTAGGTTTTTTATTTTAAATCATAGATTTTAGACACAATGTTTTAAACTAACAAGGGACAACAATCTCATTGATTTTGCAAAAACACACCAAAAATAGATTAAAATAATGTTAATAATGTTCGAGTGGTAAGTATTTAAAAAAAAAAAAGATACATAACCAAAAACGGTGCTTTGGGTTAACTTTATATAAAAACAAAAAAAAAATCACTATAAAAACAAAAAATATAAAGGGTTCTTTGTGGTAACTTTACAAACATTAAAAAAAATTTAACAAATATATATAAAAATGGGTTCCCTGTGGTAACTTTACAAAAAAAATTAGAGATAAACAGAAAAAAAGTTCCACAACAATCATAAAATAAATATCTGGATAAAAATTACAAGAAAAGATGACTCCACCAAAAAAATAAAAAATTAAAAGTATTATTACTATGGAAACATTGTTTTGAAAAAGCATACCATGTCATTCATGAGATCAAAGAGAAAAAGAATCCAGAAATCTGTTTGGGAGAACTCTGTTTGAATATGAACAGCAAAACATCTTCGTTCTTTATAGCATTCGTAAAGAAGACATTAAATGCGCTGCATTCAACGATCACAGATTTTGCAGCGTGAGGAATGTGCTACCTACAATACAAACACTAGTTTTACTAGACCGAGTGCATCCGTTTAGTTTTTGCTTATGAGCATGCGTAGTTTTTTTGTCTGTCGGACTAGCATACAGACGAGCGGACTTCGGGGTCCGTCGTAGTTACGACGTAAAGATTTGAAGCATGTTTTAAATCTAAAGTCCGTCGGATTTGAGGCTGAAAAAGTCCGCTGAAAGTCAGAAGAAGCCCACACACGATCGGATTACCAGCCAGCTTTAGTCCGTCGGCGTCCGTTGGACTTTTGTAGACGAAAAGTCCGACCGTGTGTACGCCCCATAAGAGAATGTATGAACTTTCAGCTGGTTGTTAAAGTTGTTTTAAAGGCAGAAAGTTTTTTCATCTTAATGCATTCTGGCATTAGGATAAAACACCTTCTGTGTGCAGCAGCCCCCCTCAGCCCCCCTAATATTTACCTGAGCCCCATCTCGATCCAGCAATGTTGCATGAGAGACTTGGTTGTCTGGGACTCTCCCCCCTGATTGGCTGAAACACACAGTGGGCTCCATTGGCTCCCGCTGCTGTCAGCCAAAGTCAGTAAGCCAATGAGGTGAGAGAGATGGTGGGGTTGAGCTGCAGCTCCATGTCTGAATGGATGCACAGAGCAGCGGATGGGCTCAGGTACCCCCATAGCAAGCTGCTTGCTGTAGGGGGCGTTCAGCAAGAGGGAGGGACCAGCAGCTTCGGGGAGAGACCCGAGAAGAGGAGGATTGGGGCTGCTCTGTGCAAAACCACTTCACAGAGCAGGTAATTATAACATGTCTGTTATTTTTAAACAAAAAACCCCCAAGACTATAGGCACCCACCGGTGTCCTTAACATTCAGTGAATTGCTGGTTGTTAAGGAGCTGGTGTCATTAACAACCATGACTCATCCGCTGTCAGCAGGATTCCCCGCTGACAGCAGAGTGTAAATAAAATAAAAGAAGGCATTAAAAAAAAAAAGAAAAGCGTGTGGTCCCCCCAACCAATATCAGGCCCTTTGGGTCTGGTATAGAGTTTAGGAGGAACCTCACACCAAAAAAAAATAAAAATTGCAGTGACGTCCCCCCAAAAGCCATACCAGACCCCAGAATTCCACTGTTGAAGATGTCACAAATGGGGGTGGGTTAGGCAGCAGGTGGGAAGCGGAGTTGTTAGTTGGCATGAGCCAAGTGTTGGGTTGGAGCCTTTTTTTTGTGATTGATGCTGGATTAACTTCAGGAGACATTTATTTAGTTTTTTCCTTTTTCTTAAATAAAGAATCTGCCCAAAACTAGGTAGCTTTAATTTGACCATATTGTTTGGTTATTGAGCATGGATACTATGTACTTGTTAAAGGGGGCTTCCGATAAGTCACCCCCAGGGTTGTGGGAAGACCCCTTTGTCCTCATCAACATGGGGATAAGGTGCTGCCGGGTATGCTCAGATAAGGTAAAATTAAAAACTTATTGGGACATTAAGGTGGACTATTATCAATCGTTATCCACATGCATCTTTATTTCTAATTTTACACTCAATATCATGATAATTTTTTTCACTGAAGATTTTTATGTTATTTTGCACATGTATTAGCGCAATTCCTTATATTTTTTATGTTTACTCCACAATTGATGTTTGTTGTCGGGATTGCAGCTTTTCAACGATTTATTGCTTATTCTGGTTTATAGCACAGTTTTTTCTTCTTTTTTCTATATATGCTCAGATAAGGGCCTGGTATGGATTTTGGGGAACCTCACACCTATTTTTTTTTTTTTTTGCTTGAGGCTCCCCCCAGAATCCATACCAGACCCAAAGGGCCTGGTATGGGTTGAGGGGACTCCACACTGTTTTTCAAACAAATACATATATTTTAATGCCAGCTTTTCTTATACTTACATTCTGCTTTCAGTGAGGAATCCCGCTGACATCAGGTGAGTCATGGTTGTTAAGCATGTGACAGGTGCCAGCTCCTTAACAACCAGATTTTTACTGGTTGTTAACCACTTCGATACTAGCCATTTCCCCCCCTTCCTGCCCAAGCCAATTTTCAGCTTCCAGCGCTGTCGCTGTTTAAATGACAATTGCACAGTCATGCTATGCTGTACCCAAACAAGGTTTTTAGAATTTTCTTCACACAAATAGAGCTTTCATTTGGTGGTATTTGATCACCTCTGCGGCTTTTATTTTTTGCGAAACAAAAGTTTTTCTTTGTTTCTGTTATAAAATTTTGTAAATAAGTATGTTTTCTCCTTTACTGATGGGCTCTGATGAGGCTGCACTGCCGGGCACTGATAAGGTGGCACTGATGAGCACAGATGAGGTGACACCAGTGAGGTGGCGCTGATAATGTGGCACTGATGATGGGCACTCATATGCGACACTAATGGGCACTGATAGGCGGCACTGATGGGCAATGATAGGTGGCACTGATATGCAGCACTGATGGGCACTCATAGGCAGAACATATGGGCACTCATAGGTGGCACAGATGGGCACTGAAAGGCTGCACTGATGGGTACTTATGGGTGGCACTGATGGACACTGATAGGCGACATTGATGGGCATTGATAGGTGGGCACTGATGGGCATGGATGGGCACTGATAGGTGGCACTAATGGACACTGATGAGTGGCACTGATTGACACTGAGAGATAGCACTGATTAGCATCACTGATTAGGAGGCACTGGTGGGTATTGCTGTGGGCACTAATTGGTATCATGTGTGGACACACATTGCCACCCATGGCCACCAGGGAAGCCATACCCGGTGTTTATCAGTGGTGGCCATCACTGGTGATCCTGGTGGCATCCCTGGGGGTCTTGCGTGGGCATCCAAGAAGGGGCTGTGCTGATAAACAATCAGCGCAGACCCCTCTGTCAGAGGAGCAGCCGATCGGCTCTCCTCTACTTGCGTCTGTCAGACGCGAGTGAGGAAAAGCCGATAAAAGGCTCTTCCTGTTTACATCGTGATCAGCTGTGATTGGACACAGCTGATCACATGGTAAAGAGTCTCTGTCAGAGACACTTCACCTAGATCAGAGTTGCGGTGTGGCAGACTGACACGCCGCAACAAAGATCGCCGCAATGCGTGCCCCCGGGGGCATGTAATGGCTTGTTATCCTGACCACGTCAGGATATTGCAACCACTTTGCCGACATTATTTTGCTATATGGCAGACGGCAAGTGGTTAAAGTTGCCAGCAGTTGCTGGCATTAAAATACTGCATGTTTTAATTACTAGAATACCACTGCACTTCAAGAAATAGTGCATGCAGTATTTTAGTAGTGTTTTCAGTGAATTACAAAAAAAAATTTGAAAAATTGTATTAGCTATTTTACCGCTCATTTTAAAGCAGTAGATAACATTTTGTGAATTGATCCCATTGTGATTTGTTTATCCAAGATCAGGTCTGCCAGATTTCATTCTGACATGGAATCTTAGCAAATAAGTAGTACAGTATGTACTTATAGTTCTGAAAAAAGCATGCTCTAATTATTATTTTAGGAAGATCAAACCTACTTAATGTCTTGTCTTGTGTAGTGGCCTAGTAAAGTTACTACACGGCATACTGCATGTCCGCACAATATTTCTGTGTCTTTACTGTGACATAAAAAAACTGAAATATTACATTTTTATCTAAAAAAACTATACCTCTGGGACCCGAGATGGCTGCTTGAAGAGACAGCTCCTGCACAGTGAGGACTAGAAAAGCTAATATTGGGGTATTTGAGACACGACCCACGATGGGAAAGTCTAACAGGAGCACCTCCACACACCGCACACAAAAGGAACCCACACCGCAGCTTAGCGGTAGCATTCCGGACATATTTCGGACCCGCCAGTCAGTACTACTAGAGGCAACGCAGGCCACGTCGCAGGCCGCACATGACACACAGGCCTCACCCCCGGACTCGATTAGGAGCATTACAGACCCGCTAATGGACGGCGGCGATCCCAGCGCTCCGCACCCAAGCCTGCTTGACCTCCAAAGAGACCTCCAAAAGGTCGCCATAGACATCAAACACACTATGATGTCCGCGATCTCCTACCTAAAGGAGGACATTCACGCGATGACGCATCGGATCAATGATGTGGAGGAGAACGCCAGAATGCAAGCCTCAGCCATCAGGCAAGTACAAAAAACATATGATCTCCACTTGCCACATATGTTTGAGCTACACAGACAGGTGGAAGACTTAGATAACAGAGGCTGCAGACATAACATATGGGTGAGGGGGGTCCCGGAGGGGATTGACCAGGCCACACTTCCTCACACAGTATGCACCATTTTCAATGACTTGCTTGATCGCCCGGCAGACTCCCCCATAGAGATGGTGCGCCTACACCGAGCCCTGAGACTTCCTCCCCGAGACTCTGAACCACCCAGAGACATTATATGCTGCATCGTCAACTTTCCTCTCAAAGAGGAAATCCTCAGAAAGGCGAGAGAAAAGGGCCGTATAATATTTAATGGAACTGAGGTGAAATTATTCCAGGACTTGTCACAAATCACACTGCAGAATAGACGCACCCTACGCCCCCTACTGGAAGTGCTTCGCTCCCCCAACATCCAGTACAGATGGAAATTTCCTTTCTGTCTTTCTGCATCTACCAGAGTTCGCACAGCATTGCTTAGGACCCCGGAAGACCTGCCTAACTTTTGCGAGCAACTGGACATACCCCTGGTGGATATCCCTGAGTGGTATTCATTCTATTTCCCCACAGAACTGTGGAAACCAATCTCCAATAGCTCTTCCCCCAAAGCTCAAAGGCAACACTCGAGACGCCGCAGGTTAGACCCCACATCTTCTGGAGATCGCCTATCACGCCGAGACATGCCTGCACACAGCCCTGGGCTACCTGACACCCCGCGTCGGAACCTACCGATGGCGTGATATATTCCTGGGTAGCCTGCCATGCATACACACGGTCAATACTAACTTTGATTTTCCTTCCAGCAATGGTTCATCCTTCTTTGCTTGCTTCAACTCTTTTTGAATACCGAACTCATTCGAACCCGGCACATTTCAGGACTTCTCTCAAATACCGCACTTCGCAGACTCTGACCTTGGAAATCGGGGACCCCTGTGACTTTCCACTTCACACCTGCTACAGGAAGAGCGAGATGCTTTCCATGGACTCATGTATACGTAGCCTATTCATCCTTTATTCAGGTATTGCTTGTTCCCAACCACACACATGCCGATGGAGATGGCTCTCCAAACTCTGTTTGGTCACCCTCTTAGAATATCGGTCTCCATACCTATGGAATACTCATGTAGCCTCAGAGGGTCACTAAATAAGCTCCATAAGCTCAGAGTACTACTATTCTATGTAAAGGGTAGTCAGAACTACTTGCACTTAGACAGCTACAGACATCCTGCCCACTTTATTCACAAGCCCGGTTGTTCCAGTCCCCAGGGAACACTGTGTACTACACTACGGGCCAAACAAGCATTTTAAAGGATTGAATAGCCCATATAGAGTTGGAACAAAGGTACCGCCCTAGACATATTATATCTCTCACCTCCGCAAAGAGTAGACATAATTGAGTCTTGGTTTAAAAGAAAATCTCTTTTGCGGTACCGCTGTCTGCTACTCCCGCATTCACAAAATGCCGCACCTTGTTGGAAGGATGTACTGTACCGTGTTGCACTGATTGTTCTGTTCTGTTTTGTTTTGTTTTGTTTTGTTTTAATTTGTTCAGTTAATCTCTGTTAACATAGTTCCAGGGTCCTTATCCAGTCTTTTAGTTTCTAGGGACCGACCATGTCATGAAAGACGTCCTGTTAGTTCAGTCGTCGGCGGAAGATCGGTTAACAGAACTACTGTCAATAGAGCCAGAGGACGCGTTCGGAGGCGTGTTGGCGTGAACGGACGCATGCGGGTGCGCGCTAATACGAGCGGGTGTACGCGGGTACATGATGATACGAACGGGCACGTACGATCGATACTCGGGCGTGCACGTGTGCACTGCGGAGGCGCGCAGACGTGCAGTGTGACAGCTTTTGGCGCCATTAGGCCTATTAAAGGGTGCCTGTCAGCATTCTTCCTTGCTGTCTGGTCTACAGCGTTCCCTGTGACCCTAAGCTTTCCAGTATACCTGTTTACCTGATCCCTGTTACCCGGCTTGTTCCTGACTTCTCCTGTTTGCTGCCAGTCCCCGACCTCGGCTTGTCTGACGATTCTCCTGCCTCATCCTTCAGTTATTACCTGCCTGCCTGTTGCCGATCCGGTCCGTGCCCAGACTACTCTCCTGATTCCGTTCTGTACCTGCTCTGCTTGCCTGTCTGACTTTGCTAGTGCTTCCAGTGGTACTACAGAACACCTCCCTGCTGCCTGCTTGTTCGTGGGTTTCTGCTTGCTACAGTGCTTCTCTATCCAGTCAACAGTTCCAGTGTTCCTGCCAAGAGTTCCGGTTCATCTACCAGTTGTTCCAGTGCTCCGGTTGTACTACAGAACACCTCCCTGTTGCCTGTTGTTCCTGAATTCCTGCCAGCTATACTTCTTCTCTACTCTATCAGTGGATCCAGTGTTCCTGTCAGTCCTCCTGCTGCTGCACCAGAGGTCCGGATCAACTCTACACCTGCCACTTGCCAAGCACTTGTGGCCCCCTGCGCTCGTGAGTCCCTGTCTTCTCTATCAGGGGCTCTCGAACCAGAGGCACACGAGAGGCTACTCCATGCATTCTGGGCTCCCCCACCAGGTACGTGACAGTACCGGACAGCCATGTCTGAGCCCACGCAGGGAGCCTCTCCCATCTTGCTCGACTTACCCAGGCAGTAAAGAGCCTACAAGAAGGCTACACCCAGCTGGAAGGCCGAGTCCAGGCTCTAGCAGCTTCTACACCTCCAGTATCCGGGACTTCTGCTTCACCATCAGTGGTTATGTTGCCGCCTGAACCCAGGGTCCACACGCCTGAAAGATTTTCGGGTAACCGGAGCAAATTCAGGTCCTTCTGCAACTCGTGTGAACTCTTTTTTGCCCTTCAACTAGGGTTGTCCCGATACCACTTTTTTAGGACCGAGTACAAGTACCGATACTTTTTTCAAGTACTCGCCGATACCGATTACCGATACTTTTTTTTAATGTCACGTGACAGTTTTTTTTTTTGCTAGTTTTTTTTGGGGGGGGGTGAACGTTGTATGTGTGTGTGTTTTTTTGTTTTTTTTTTACAATTTTTATTTTTACAATAATATTTTTTTATTCTTTATTGTTTTTTTTATTATTTTTTTTTTATCAGCCCTTTTGGGGGGCTTTGGTGAGATATCAGGGGTCTTAACAGACCTCTGATATCTCCCCCTTGAGACAGAGAAAGAGACAGAGGATAGATATTCCCAAGTCCCTTTCTCTGCAGCCTCAGCTGCACTGAGAATGAATGGAGAGAAGACAGCAGCTCCTCTCCATTCATAAACTGACACATCGTAATCACAGGAGATTACAATGTTTCAGTTATGTGAATGGACAGAGTCAGCTGACTCTATCCATACACAAAGGAAGGAGGAGGGGGACGGAGGAACTGAGGGGGAGAATAGAGGGGACAGATAAGGAGAGAGGAACGGAGGGGGAGAACGGAGGGGGACAGATAAGGAGAGAGGAACGGAGGGGGAGAACAGAGGGGGACAGATAAGGAGAGAGGAACGGAGGGGGAGAACGGAGGGGGACAGATAAGGAGAAAGGAACAGAGGGGGAGAACGGAGGGGGACAGATAAGGAGAGAGGAACAGAGGGGGAGAACGGAGGGGGACAGATAAGGAGAGAGGAATGCAGGGGACAGCGGAGAGGCACAGAGGAACGGAGGGGGCATGGAGGAGGATGCAGTGACAGTCAGCTGTGAGCGATCACCGCTGTATGTCACTAAAGCTGGTGAAAGCCGCTGGGGGAGAATCTTGTAACACCCCCACACGCCGATCACAGCTGTCCTCTAGGTATCAGGGGAAGCATCGGGAGCATTTGCCCGAGTACAAGTACTTGGGCAAATGCTCGGTATCGGTGCCGATACCGATACTAGTATCGGTATCGGGACAACCCTACCTTCAACCAAGGACTTTCTCCCTGGAGGCCACCAAGGTGGGGTTCGTGATCTCGCTGCTGACCGGTGAGCCCCAGTCCTGGGCCCATCGCTTATTAGAAAAGAAAGATACCTCCCTTGATACCCTGGATGCCTTCTTTCCGGCTATGTCATCATTATATGAAGACCCACAGCTGACCGCCACGGCAGAGGCAGCCTTGCACACCCTACAGCAAGGCCGCAGACCTGTTGAGGACTATGTGTCGGAATTCAGACGCTGGAGTTCCGACACAAATTGGAACAATGCCGCCCTACGGTATCAGTTCCGTATGGGCCTTTCAGAATCCTTGAAGGATGAACTAGCCCGAGTGAGCATTCCTGAGACTTTAGACGACCTCATAGACCTTTCCATCCTAATAGACAGACTCCTGAGAGAACGACGTACGGAGCGATCTTCTGGTCCTGCTTGTCCTGTCTGGATGCTGCCCCGGGTGCCTAGTTCTCCCCACTCCACTCCTCCAGCTTCTACTACCATGACCTCAGATACACCGGAACCAATGCAGCTGGGACTCTTTTGGCAATCCCTCACTCCTGAAGAGCGTCAACGCCATCAGGCTGGTAACCTTTGCCTATACTGCGGGGAACCCGGACACTTTGTACGAACATGCCCGTCCAAGCTTCGTAAGTGCCTCTCTGTCTCTCCTGCTCTTACCCCAGCTGCACTGAATAATATGTCTCACCTGGCTGTTCCGCTTCTTTTACAGCTCCCAGTAAGGAATATACCAACCAGCGCTATCATTGATTCCGGGGCCTGCAGTGGCTTTATAGACTTGTCCTTCGCTTCCAGACATCACATTCCCATCCGGCCCAGGGCGAAAGGACTTTCAGTATATCTGGCCGATGGTTCTACCCTCAGATCAGGACCAGTAACCCAGGAAACAGTACCCATGCTCACCACCATTACTGGCACTCATCAAGAGCTACTTTGTCTGGATGTCATTGAATCTCCTCTATTCCCCATCATATTGGGCATGCCATGGCTCAAGGCCCATAACCCGCAAGTTGACTGGGCCTCAGGAAAAATTGAGTTTCCCTCCTCTTATTGCCACCAACACTGTCTACCAGAAGTTACTCAAGCTCCCTCTGCCCTGTTGTGCATGGAAACTGATGCCGAGACCCGTCAAGTTGTACCCAAAGTCTACCATAGCTTTCTGGACGTTTTCAGTCAAAAAGGGGCCGAGACCCTTCCTCCCCACCGGCCATATGACTGTCCGATTGAGCTTCTCCCAGGGGCAGACATTCCTTTTGGGAGAATATTTCCTTTGTCAGAGTTAGAACTAGGAGTATTAAAAACTTACATGACGACTTACTGACGACAATCTAAAGAAAGGCTTCATCCAACCTTCCACGTTCCCGGCAGGAGCAGGAATCTTTTTTGTGGAAAAGAAAGACCATTCCTTGCGCCTTTGTGTGGATTATCGGGCACTCAATAAAATCACGATCAAGAACCGTTATCCCTTACCATTAGTGCCAGAACTTTTTCAGAGGCTGGGGTCTGCAGTAGTGTTTTCTAAGTTAGATCTTCGTGGTGCCTACAACCTTGTCCGCATTCGCAAGGGAGACGAATGGAAGACTGCTTTCCGTACCCGGTTTGGGCACTTCGAATATTTAGTCATGCCTTTCGGACTTTGTAATGCTCCTGCTACATTTCAGCATTTTGTAAATAACATTTTCAGAAACTACCTTGACCTGTTTGTTGTTATTTATCTAGATGACATTCTAATCTTCTCTTCTTCCCTAGTTGAACACCGTGAACATGTCAGAAACGTTTTGATCCGACTTCGCCTGCACGGCCTTTACACCAAGCCTGAAAAATGTGTCTTCGAACAAGAGAGTATTTAGTTCCTTGGTCTTATTGTTTCTGTGGAAGGCATCAAAATGGACCCTCAGAAGGTCTCCGCCATTCTGAACTGGCCCGCTCCTACTGACAAAAAAGGGATTCAACGTTTCGTGGGATTTGCGAATTTTTATAGAAAATTAATCAAGGGATTCTCCACCATCATTTCTCCCATTACAAGATTAACCCAACAGGGCCTCAAGTTCCACTGGTCTACGGAAGCTCAGATGGCCTTTACTACACTGAAGGATCTGTTTGTCTTAGCCTCAGTTTTAAAACATCCTGATTCCACGTTACCCTACATCCTGGAGGTGGACGCCTCGGAGATAGCGGTCGGTGCAGTACTCTCCCAAAGACAGGGGCCCAGGGCTCTTCTGCACCCAGTCGCTTTTTGTTCCCGTAAATTATTGGAAGCAGAATGGAACTATGACGTGGGTGATCGAGAATTGTTAGCGATCAAAGCTGCGCTGGAGGAATGGCGATACCTGTTAGAGGGAGCAGCCCACCCGATTCTTGTTTATACAAATCACAAGAATCTAGAATATTTAACGACTGCCAAGAGGTTGAATCCACGACAGGCCAGATGGGCACTGTTCTTTACTAGATTTTCTTTCCATATCACCTACCGTCCCGGGTCAAAAAATATCAAGCCTGACGCTCTGTCACGGATGTAAAGTGATTCGGAAGCACCTTCTCTGCCAGATACTATCTTGTCCTCAGGGAACTTTCTGTTACTCCAAGGGGATCTACTGACACAGATCAAGCAAGCCTCCAGGAACATTTCCACTCCACCTGATACAACCCTACAGGCCAGAGATGATCTTCTGTGGTTTAAGGATAGGATCTTCGTACCTCAGGAGATGCGAATGGCAGCTCTTAGTTCTTGCCATGACCATATGTTAGCCGGCCATTTCGGAGTACATAAAACATCTGAACTTCTTCAGCGCACGTTCTGGCGGCCATCATTAAGAAAGGACTGTAAGGACTATGTGGAAGCATGTGTCACCTGTTTCCAAAATAAAGGCAGCAAGTCTAAAGCCTGGGGCCTGTTAAAACCACTATCTGTCCCAGAGAAGCCATGGAGGATGATCTCCATGGATTTTATTGTCGAGTTGCCACCTTCTGAAAACTACACTACGATCTTCGTAATAATGGATAGATTATCCAAGATGGCACATTTCCTACCAATGAAGGGTACCCCTAGTGCTGCTGAAACTGCCAGGACATTTATTAAGGAGGTAGTGAGGCTTCATGGCATCCCTGCCAATATTACTTCTGATCGGGGGGTACAATTCACCTCCAGGTTTTGGAGAGCTCTTTGTGAATCCCTAAAAATTGATCTTGCCTTCTCTTCTGCCTATCACCCCCAAACAAATGGCCAGACGGAGAGAACGAATCAGATGCTGGAGCAGTATCTGCGCTGCTTTTCCTCGTTCTCCCAGGATGATTGGGCTCCGCTTCTTCCCCTTGCCGAATTTGCATACAACAACTCTGCTCATTCTGCTACAAAACAAACACCATTTTTTGCAAATTATGGGTTCCATCCTCTGTTCTTGTCCACTAGCATTCCGGAGTGTCCAGTACCAGCTGTTCAAGAAAACCTAAACTTCTTTGAATCAAATAATAAGCTTCTGCAAGAGACTATGGCAAGGACCCAAAACTACAACAAAGAGGTGTTTGACAAGAAGAGAAGGGGGGAGCTTGATCTTAAACCTGGAGATTTGGTTTGGCTATCCACTTTGAATCTAAGATTGGCTTGTCCTTTCAAAAAAATTGGGTCCCAAGTTCGTGGGTCCTTTTCCAGTGATAAGAAAAATTATTAATGTGGCCTACGAACTAAAGCTACCAGAATCATTCCGGATTCACCCAGTCTTTCATGTTGCCCTACTCAAACCTGCAGTTCCTGATCCTTTTGCCAACCGGAGGGTCAATCCCCCTGAACCCGTGATCATTGACGGAGAAACCGAATATGAGGTTCAGTCCATTCTGGATTGTAGGAAGAGACGTAATCAAGTCCAGTTCTTGGTGAAATGGAAGGGGTATGGGCCTGAGGAAAACTTCTGGGAGCCGGAGTCCAACATCCATGCTAGGAGGTTGATTCTTGCCTTTAAAAGATAGCACTGTTGCTGCCTTTTGGGGGGGGCAATGTCATGAAAGACGTCCTGTTAGTTCAGCCGTCGGCGGAAGATCGGTTAACAGAACTACTGTCAATAGAGCCAGAGGACGCGTTCGGAGGCGCGTTGGTGCAAACGGACGCATGCGGGTGCACGCTAATACGAGCGGGTGTACGCGGGTACATGATGATACGAACGGACACGTACGATCGGTACTCGGGCGTGCACGTGTGCACACGGAGGCGCGCCGACGTGCAGTGTGACAGCTTTTGGCGCCATTAGGCCTATTTAAGGGTGCCTGTCAGCATGCTTCCTTGCTGTCCGGTCTACAGCATTCCCTGTGACCCTTAGCTTTCCAGTATACCTGTTTACCTGATCCCTGTTACCCGGCTTGTTCCTGACTTCTCCTGTTTGCTGCCAGTCCCCGACCTCGGCTTGTCTGAAGATTCTCCTGCCTCATCCTTCAGTTATTACCTGCCTGCCTGTTGCCGATCCGGTCCATGCCCTGACTACTCTCCTGATTCCGTTCTGTACCTGCTCTGCTTGCCTGTGTTTGACCCGGCCTGTCTGACTTTGCTAGTGCTTCCAGTGGTACTACAGAACACCTCCCTGCTGCCTGCTTTTTTCGTGGGTTTCTGCTAGCTACAGTACTTCTCTATCCAGTCAACAGTTCCAGTGTTCCTGCCAAGAGTTCCGGTTCACCTACCAGTTGTTCCAGTGCTCCGGTTGTACTACAGAACACCTCCCTGTTGCTTGTTGTTCCTGAGTTCCTGCCAGCTCTAGTTCTTCTCTACTCTATCAGCGGATCCAGTGTTCCTGTCAGTCCTCCTGCTGCTGCACCAGAGGTCCGGATCAACTCTACACCTGCCACTTGCCAAGCACTTGTGGCCCCCTGCGCTTGTGAGTCCCTGTCTTCTCTATCAGGGGCTCTCAAACCAGAGGCACACGAGAGGCTACTCCTTGCATTCTGGGCTCCACCACCAGGTACAAGACAGACCACTACATGAATGGTGGTCTGATCATACTTCATACTTCCCACATAATACCCTTATAACTTACGAAACTTATGCAATTGTAGCTCTCCTACACCCCACGCCGCTGAGACATATTTCTATTCATCCTCGCCAGTGCTACAGCTCTCACCCCGCTCAGGTTTACGTACCCCACATAGCTGTCCACATGGACTAGAGCTACCAACCCGGAATTCCCACTAGGTGGATAGGCACGCCTACGACCACCTCCGGTAACTGATTCACCCAGTTTATTAACTGGTATACTCTTTCCCCTTGTACAAATCTAACCCCTCCCAAGCGTCTACCCCCCTCCTTCTCCCTCCTTCCCTTCTTTCCCTCTCATACCCGCTCTTCTTTTGTTTCACTTCCATAGCGGGGGTGTCGCTCCTCTGTTCCGCTTCCCATACTCGTTTTTAGGGACTTTCTCAACCAGATAAGAATTATTGGAGTGCACTAACAACACTCACATAAACTAAATTCAATATTTACTACACACATACCATGCAGAAGGAAGCCACCAGCAAACGACAACTCTCGCTTAAATGCCTATCACTCAATGTGAAAGGCCTAAACCTCCCTGAAAAGAGATCTCAAGTTCTCTCAGAGCTAACGAAACATAGAGCCCACTTCCTATTATTGCAGGAAACGCATTTCCGAATCAAAGCCATACCTAAATTGACAAATCATATCTATAAGCAGGCCCTTCATTCCACAAATCCATCTTCTAAGACAAAAGGAGTCTCTATACTCATTTCCAAAAATGCAGACTTTCAATTGTCTGATTCGTTGATCGATCAGGAAGGTAAATACATCTTCATTAAAGGCACGTACGCGTCCAAACCCATCACAATAGCAAATATCTACTGCCCAAATGATCACCATGTAACATTTTTCCAAAAAATTTGTGACCTACTCTCTTCCTTCCAAGTGGGTATACTGATATTAGGAGGAGACTTCAATGTCCCACTGAACCCTTGCCTTGACTCCTCTACAGGCACTTCCACACTCCCATACCGGGCCTTAAAACAGATCAAACTCCAACTACAAAACCTTACCTTACACGACACCTGGCGCACCATGTACCCGGCAGACAGAGACTACACGTACTTCTCCCCCCCCACACCAGAAATATTCGAGAATTGATTACATATTCTTATCCCAAACAGATCTCTCATCTCTTTCGCAAGCCACAATAGAGCCCATGTTCCTGTCCGACCACCACCCCATCACGATAACCCTTATGTTTTCAGACTCACAAAAAACTACCAAAACATGGAGGTTGAATCCATTCCTCCTAAAAGATCCTGAAACAATCTGGCAACTAAACGCCCGAATCCAACTATATTTCCAGGAAAATTCAACCCCAGGTATCACTCCTACTACTCTCTGGGAAGCACATAAGTGCGTTTTACGAGGAAAACTCATAGCCTTAGCCACGGCAGAAAAAAAGAGACACCAGGAACAGATCACTGACCTTATCACAACAATCCACAGACTTGAAACATCCCATAAACAGTCTGTCTCCCAATCTACATTACAGGTCCTCACACACGCAAGATCCTCTTTATTGGACGAACTAGGGAAGCGCACTAGGCGAAGATATATCCTCGGACAGAAAGTGTTCTATGAACATGGTAACAAAAGTGGGAGATTGCTTGCTCGTACAATTCAGGCAGCTAAAACATCCTCTACTATTGACCACCTCCGCACTGCCCAAGGCACACTTCTTTCTAAAAATTAGGATATAGCCAAACACTTTGAGGAGTTTTACTCTAAGTTGTATAACTTACCACAAAATGTACCAGACTCTCTTTAACGCAAATGACCGGTCCTCACAAATTCGGGATTTCCTGACCCATTATTGTCCCAAACCAATTTCATCAAAAAGAGCCGAAGCCTTAGAGCACCCAATGACCATAGAAGAACTCAATCTTGCTATTAAGCAAATGAAAGTTGGTAAAAGCCCAGGCCCAGATGGACTACCTCTAATATACTATAAAACCTTTTTAGAGACGCTAGCGCCCAAAATGTTGTCAGCATTCAACTTGCTTTCAAACCCACTCGCTCCATCCAGTCATATGTTAGAAGCCCACATAGCAGTAATACCCAAAACAGATAAAGATCCAGCGCTTGTTTCCAACTACAGACCCATATCACTGCTCAATGTGGACATCAAGTTATATGCTAAAATCATTGCAAATAGATTACTACCCCTTATCCCAGACCTAATCTTGCCCAACCAAGTAGGTTTTATTCTGGGCAGGGAGGCAAGAGACAATACCATCCGCACCCTGAACCTTCACCATTGGCTTACTGCATCTAATGCTAAGGGCTTTCTGTTATCCCTAGACGCTGAGAAGGCGTTCGACAGGGTGGCCTGGGACTACATGCAAGAAGTACTCAAAGGCATTGGCCTTCTGCCACGCATGTTTGCACATATTAATGCTCTATACACCAATCCAATAGCGAGGGTTAGAGCAAATGGCCTCCTGTCGAACGCCTTCCACATCAGCAATGGTACTCGTCAGGGGTGCCCTTTATCCCCCTTGATATTTGTCCTGTCCCTTGAACCCCTTCTCAACAGATTAAGGGCCAATCCCGATATTCAGGGTATCTCTATTAATCGCAAAGAATTTAAGGTAGCCGCTTTCGCGGACGACATCCTACTATCACTACAAGCTCCCCGCACATCTCTTCCTAACCTTTTGAAAGACATTAAACATTTTGGAATATTGTCCAACTTCAAAATTAATTACTCTAAATCCCAGGCCCTAAATGTCTCTCTTCCATCACAAGAGGTTACTCATTGCCAGTCCTCGTTCCCATTTCAGTGGGAAAACGACGCTATTACCTACCTGGGCATAAAAATTCCCAGGTGTCTAACAGACCTCTATGACCACAACTTTCTTAACACCTTGGCGAAAATCCAGACAGATCTTAAAAACTGGGTCACCCTTAATGTTTCCTGGTTTGGGCATTCGGCATTGATAAAGATGATAGTTCTACCCCGCCTTCTGTATCTTATGCAGACAATTCCAATTCAATTGCCCCATCTTTCTTTATGTCCTACAAAAAAGCTTGTTCAAAATTTATCTGGAAAAATAACTCCCTACGCATCAAATACACAAAGCTGACATGCACTAAAACGAAAGGGGGGATTGCTTTACCAGACCTGTATAAGTACTATTTAGCATGTCACCTTACTAGAGTGGTAAACTGGAAAACTCACAAGATAAGTAAGATATGGACCATATTGGAAAATACCTTTAGTAATATACCTTTACACACCCTGACTTGGATCCCATCGAAACACTACCCCCAAGACGTTAAGATACATCCACTCATCTACCCTTCACTTCGAGCTTTTTCCATAGCCAAGAATTTATACCAAATATCCTCAACACCAGGACCATTGACCCCTCTTAGAGCAAACCCAGATTTTCCCCCTGGAGAATCGAATACTTTCTTACTACAAGAGTGGCCATATGATGATATTCACACTCTGCACTTCTTTGTTTAAGGGCGGTTACGTACATATAACGACTTAAAATCCATCTCCCACATGAAAGACTTCCCCTTCTGGACCTATAGATAGATAAGACACTTTTTTACAACGACTAATGCAAACGACATCTGGACAAGACCACTCACTCCATTCGAATCAATGTATTCCCAGACCAATCCACAAAGACATCTGATCTCCATGATTTATTCGTTCCTCCAGGACAACCCGCAAATACCACAGACAGAAACCTCACGAATTTCTTGGGGGAAGGACCTACAAATCAATTTCACTGATGATGAATGGGAATCCATCCTCACATATGCCCACAAGGGGTCATTGAATGTAGCAATACAAGAGAATGGGTACAAAATAGCCACGAAATGGTATAGAACTCCAGCATGTTTACACCAATTTTCGCCCTCCATCTCCAACATCTGTTGGAGATGTAACAAGGATATAGGAAACATGATACATATATGGTGGGAACGCAAGGGTTTAGGCTGGTCACTCCTTGCACAAAGTGTCACGCCGGCAACAAGTGTTTGGCACTTGGACACGGGCACTTCTTCTAACAAGACCACCTGTCATCTTCACCATCTCCTCACCATGCCTTCTCTGCTCTACTCTTTCAGGTAACTGCACTGATCTTCCCTGCAACACAAAAGTCGCTCTACCTGTCTGCGATTTCCCACCTGACTCTTCATACCCTCTGGTAACTGCACTGATCTTCCCTGCAACACAAAAGTCGCTCTACCTGTCTGCGATTTCCCACCTGACTCTTCATACCCTCTGGTAACTGCAAAGACTCCCCTCTTCTCTTAAACACTGGACTACATTGCCTAACTGAACTTTAATTCTGCCTTACTAAGAATTTGTAACTAGTGCCTATACTTGTTTGTTTTTGAAAGTGTCATTTATTTTGTATTCTGCTGCCCTGAACAAGACCAAACATTTAACCTTATTCGGTTGCCCCCTCTTGCACTGCAATCTGTCCAGGCCAGTTGTAAAACCCCACCCCCCACAAGCTTAGTTTTATCAGCTTCTAATTGAATAATTTTGAATTCCCCCCCACCTTCCCACTATAAATTTAGTCCATTTCTTGGGACGGCTGGCGAGGGTTTAGGCTGGTCACTCCTTGCACAAAGTGTCACGCCGGCAACAAGTGTTTGGCACTTGGACACGGGCACTTTGACTAAGGCACTTCTACAAAAAAAAAAAGAAGGTACAGACATTATTGTTTCACAGCTATTTTGCAGGAAGTTCTACTTCATTCACTAACTTTCCTCAGCCTTCCTTCTATTAGCCTGTCCCCACCCTCTAAAATGCTCACACTAATCTTTGTTATAACGTCCTCTCTCCTCAAACTCTCATGTCTTTACCCCCCCCTCTCCTTCCCCCAACCTTTACATATCTCCCTCTCTTCTGCCCACTCAATATTACTCCACTTACCACCTCCTGCTCATTCTAAGCCCACACAGTATTACCACGTCCATTCCACCACAGCATCTGCCCTCCTATAAATCCCACTCCCGCCTTACCACCCTCACCCTCCTACTACTCCTAATGTCTGGGGACATCGCACCAAACCCCGGCCCTCCCACACCCAATTTCCAACGCCAAGATCGGCCATCTACCTCCTCCAACAGTAGTCGCAACTTCAACTCTCTCATCCCAATTCCCCTGATTCCACAAGTCAGCCCCCCTCTTTCATGTGCCCTCTGGAATGCCCGCTCAGTCTTCAACAAACTAGTTTCTGTCAATGACCTTTTCCTCTCCAAATCCCTTGATCTATTTGCTATAACTGAAACCTGGCTCCAGGAATTTGATACTACCTCTCCAGCTGCACTATCCCACAGTGGCCTTCTCTGGACTCACTCCACCAGACCCAGTGGACGAAAAGGAGGTGGTGTCGGACTTCTCCTCTCCCCACAATGCACCTTCCAGGTACTGCCCACACCTCCCTCTCTTTCCACCTGCTCTTTCGAAATGCACTGCATTCGTCTTTTCTCTCCAGCTTGTCTGAGGGTCGCAGTCATTTAGCGTGTCACGCTTTCTGGATGACTTCTCTGCATGGCTACCCTATTTTCTCTCATCTGAAGTGCCTGCCATCATCCTAGGTGACTTTAACATTCCAATCAATGTTAATAATGCTACCACTTCTAAACTACTCAACTTAACCTCCTCTTTTAACCTAACACAATGGACACAAACCACCACTCACTCCAACGGCAACACTCTTGACCTTGTATTCTCCCATCGCTGCAATCCCTGCAATCTCTCCAACGCACCCTTTCCTCTCTCTGATCACAACCTTATCCGTTTCACACTCTCCTTGTCTCCTATATCCCATGCTGCCAACCCACAAACCACTACCCGCAGGAACCTTCGCAACCTCAAACCTTCCCTTCTTCACTCTGCTACTGATGGCCTTTATGACAAAATCGCACCCCTGTCCTGCCCAGACCTAACCACTTCCATCTACAACACCACGTTGTCATCCTCCCTAGACGTACTTGCTCCTCTTTCTACACGCAGAACCAGGCCCCATCTGCCACAACCCTGGCAAACAGACGACACCAGAAGTCTCAAGAGACGCAGCCGTGCTCTTGAGCGAGCATGGCGTAAATCTAAATCCCTGCAAGACTTTACCCTCTACAAATCTGTCCTTCTCAAATACAACTCCTGCCTCCACACTGCTAAACAAACCTATTACAACACTCTCATCAAAACCCTCTCATCCAAACCTCGTCAACTCTTTTCTACCCTTAATTCCTTACTTCACCCCCCACTGCCCCCTCCCACCAACTTGCTTACCGCTCAACATATTGCCAACCACTTCAATAGCAAAATCAACACAATTCGCAAGGAGATATCCAGCATTAAAATTCCTCCCCTACCCAACATATCAGGTCCAACACCACACTCAATACTCTCCTCCTTTTGCCCAGTTACCACAGAAGAAGTTGATAAACTCCTCTCCATGGCCCACCTCACTACATGTCCCCTGGACACTGTCCCCTCTCAATTGCTGCGACCACCTTCCCACTCTATCCTCAACTCCCTAACCCACATCTTCAACCTCTCCCTCTCCTCCGGCACCTTTCCTTCCCCGTTCAAACATGCACTGGTTACCCCCATACTCAAAAAACCCTCACTAGACCCCACCTGTTTGAATAACTTAAGACCTATCTCCCTTCTCCCGTTTGCCTCCAAGCTCATCGAACGCCTTGTTCATGACCAAATGAGTCGCTACCTCACGGACAACAACCTTCTCGACCCCCTACAGTCTGGCTTCCGCCTACAACATTCGACTGAAACTGCCCTACTAAAAATCACCAATGACCTAATAACTGCCAAAACCAATGGCCACTACTCCATACTCATACTTTTAGACCTCTCTGCTGCCTTTGACACAGTTGACCACCTGCTGCTCCTCAGCAAATTACACTCCCTTGGCCTCCGTGATTCTGCATTATCCTGGTTCTCCTCCTACCTATCTCAGCGCACTTTCAGCGTCACTTACAACTCCATCTCCTCCGCTCCCCTTCCTCTTTCTGTTGGGGTACCCCAAGGCTCTGTCCTTGGGCCTCTCCTTTTCTCACTCTATACCTCTTCCCTGGGCCAGTTGATCACCTCCCATGGCTTCCAATACCATCTCTATGCCGATGACACACAGATCTATATCTCCACTCCCCAACTCACCCCCACTATCTCCTCACGGATCTCAAACTTGCTGAATGACATATCGGTATGGATGTCACACCACTTCCTCAAATTTAATCTTTCTGAAACTGAGCTTGTTATATTTCCTCCTTCACGGTCCCCCTCCTGTGACTTCACCATTAATATCAACAACACAACCATTGGTCCCTCCACACATGCCAGAGTCCTGGGTGTAATCTTTGACTCTGACCTCTCCTTCAGCCCCCATATCCAATCACTGGCTAAATCCTGCCGCCTTAACCTCCGCAACATCTCCAAAATTCGACCCTTTCTGACTAATGACACTACAAAACAACTTATTCACTCTTTGATTATTTCTCGCCTCGACTATTGCAACTCTCTCCTTAATGGCCTACCCTTAAGCAGGCTATCCCCCCTTCAGTCTATTATGAATGCTGCTGCTAGACTAATACACCTCACTAATCGATCCGTGACTGCTGCTCCTCTCTGCCAATCCCTTCACTGGCTTCCCCTACCCCACCGTGTAAAATTCAAAATGCTAACCATAACATACAAGGCCATTCACAACATCGACCCCATCTACATCACCAACCTCATCTGCAGATATCGCCCAAATCGCCCCCTCCGCTCCTCCCAGGACCTCCTGCTCTCTAGCTCCCTTGTTACCTCCTCCCATGCTCGCCTTCAGGACTTCTCCAGAGCCTCTCCCATCCTCTGGAATTCCCTGCCCCAGTATGTCCGATCAGCCCCTACCCTGTCCACCCTTAGGAGATCCTTGAAAACTCATTTATTCAGGGAAGCCTATCCCACACCCACATAACTGTCCCTGAGCCACCCCCATCAAATCATTCTTTGCAGCTATTACCTTTTGTACCACCACCCCCTCCCTTTTAGAATGTAAGCTCTACGAGCAGGGCCCTCCTGTACCTTTTGTATTGTACTGTAATTGTGTTGTCCCCCTTATACATTGTAAAGCGCTGAGTAAACTGTTGGCGCTATATAAATCTTGTATAATAATAATGCCCAATACTACAATCATTCTGGAAAGAGGTACATTCCATTATTACACGTGTAACAACTTACTCCCTAGACTTTAACCCGGCCCAATATCTCCTCCATCATTCAACCCTGCCCAAAAAAGTCTATCATAAATCATTAGCAATGCATATGGTGAACGCTGCTAGATTATGTATTCCCGCACATTGGTGCTCAACTACTCCCCCGACCATTAAGGAATGGCTAAATAGGATTGTAAAGATCGAGGAGATGGAAGAACTGATTTATATCTCCCAAGATCGCATACAAACATTTACCGTCATATGGGCCTGCTAGATACATTTTAAAACCACCGATTACTATAGATCCTTCTTTCCGTTTTGACATCCCTGCTTTCCCTAGCCTAAAGCTCATATTCACGACTGTCCCCTGGTCGAGGCTGTGGGGCCTGGGGCGGGGAGCGCCCCCCCCCCCTTTATCTATCACTTTCCTTTCTCTTCCCCCTTTCCCTAGCATTCCCCTCTACTGGACTCTTATCTCCCCCTCAACCCCCTACCCTCCCCTTTTTCCTCAACCCCTTCCCACCCATTCCCTTACACCTTTTGAATCTGGGGCTCTACCCCATCATATGACCGACCTAACATGCTTGAATCTCCCACCAGAGACACTCGAGCCTGTCTCTCTATATACATTAAATCCAGGGAATAAGGCGGTTAACCAATCTCTCTAGCACCGAAGGTACCGAAGTATTCTCACCACAGTATAAGCACCAATGGTGCACTTCCTGTTACCATGGTTACCTCCCTCTTGTTTATCTGTATTTCAAACATTATACCTGCACTTTGACAACCCAAGCTTGTAACAATAATTTTTCTTCTGTATCAATATCTAATGAGTGTCATGTTTGATTCCTTTTGATACCTTTTCAATGCATTGTACCTGCTACCTTATTCTTCCTTAATAAAAATCTTTTTTTGTGGAAAAAAAAAAAAAAACTATATACCATCTCTTTCTCTAACATAGTGGGCAAGTACAGATGCTTAACTAATCATAAAAGTGACCACCTATAGCACCATCAAAGAATTTTGGATTATACTGTCATGCAAACATCAAGTATAACATAATTCATAAATATTTGTCAGTGTAACATAATTCACAAATCTCTATCATGTGACCACCTATACAGCAATATCAAATATAAAATATGTGTGAAGAAAGTCCAAGTGCCAAAAATAATGAGTTTTAATCCCTCATGCAGGTGAAATTTAGAAAGTGCTCTCCATATGGACCCTTCACTTCTCTTCTCTCACCTTGACTATCTGACCCCCATCACAAAGGTCAGATTGCATTTGTCTTTAAACCAATAACCATGTAACAAGATTCCCGAATTGAGCACCTCATGCAGGGATGTATCCCTCATTAGAATGAATTCTCAATGGCAGTCCCAGGCTTAAATCAGCAGGTGGAATGATTGGGCTCACACAGTCTTCTCAGTCAGGCCCGATGAGGTAGACCTTGTCTTTGTTCAGACTGCACAAGGGATGGGAACTCTTGCTTACACATACTTTATATTGCTGTATAGGTTGTCACATTATTGAGAGATTAATGAATGATGTTACACTTATGAATATCTTTGAATTATCTTACATTTATGATTTTTTGACATTAAGGTTTAATGCACAATTATTTAATTGTGCTATAGGAGATCACATGATTGGATTTTTTCTGATTTATCCGCTTTTATGATTATTTAGGTTCACTTTTCAGCTCAACACATTTTTATTTGAATGCCGTAGAGTGATTTGATCATTTTGTGTTTGCTGCTCACTTTTTACTTTGTGCGCAAATATTCTTTTCTACATAAGTACATATGCTTGCTTAATGGGCAGAGAGTCTTTATAATATTTGGGACTTAGAAGAAACAAGGAAAAGGGGCGCCTCTGAGTATGTATCAATAAAACATTTATTATAAAAAACAATATCCACTCACATGGAAGATAGCATATCTGCATTCAAGCATGTCTCTGGATGAGAGGAGAGGAGAGGAACTGCAAGCTTCAGCATGTCCATAAACGGCTGGCGAATCCACATGAGATGATGTGAGGTGGTGGGGCACAGCGGTCTTTCTCCTTGGCACACAGAGCAAAGATGTGATGGTATGTAGAAAACATCCAGGCATGTGTAGGTTCCAGGGGAGGGGAAGGAGGACGCGGGGTCCTGTCACAAGCAGTGCCGTGATGTTGTCGGTCTCGTCTGGTAGCACAGCCGTGGAGAGGGAACCAGAACGAGGCTTGGCACACACAGCAAAGCATGGCGTGGAGCCGTGACGTCACAAATGTGCGACGCATACAGGCTATGGATGGTGGGTATAGCAGCACTCCTTTGTCAAGCATCAGACGCTTGACAAAGGAGTGCTGCTATGCCCACCATCCATAGCCTGTATACTCGGAAACGCGTCGCACATTTGTGACGTCACGGCTCCGCGCCATGCTTTGCTGTGCGTGCCAAGCCTCGTTCTGGTTCCCTCTCCACGGCCGTGCTACCAGATGAGACCGACAACATCACGGCACTGCTTGTGACAGGACCCGGCGTCCTCCTTCCCCCTCCCCTGGAACCCACACATGCCTGGATGTTTTCTACATACCATCACATCTTTGCTCTGTGTGCCAAGAAGAAAGCCCGCTGTGCCCCACCACCTCACATCATCTCATGTGGATTTGCCAGCCGTTTATGGACATGCTGAAGCTTGCAGTTCCTCTCCTCTCATCCAGAGACATGCTTGAATGCAGATATGCTATCTTCCATGTGAGTGGATATTGTTTTTTATAATAAATGTTTTATTGATACATACTCAGAGGCGCCCCTTTTCCTTGTTTCTTCTCAGCCTTTTTTGGACCTTGCTTCTGGTCCCATCGGTGGCAGCCCTGACAGACCAGTCTCTATATATATATATAATCATTACATATAGTTCTCGATCCCCCTGGACTATCAAGGTACACTCCATAGAGGTAACGTTGCACTGCGCCTGTTTTACTTGTAAATAATATTTGGGGCTGCTGAGTTTGGAATGTAATAATAATTGTTTTTTTCTTGGAAAAAAATGGACTCTTATAACTACATTGCTACCTTGGGCCCCAATCAAATTACCTGCATGCTCTCCAGCTATTGTGTGAAACAGTTTACTTTTGTTTCTGAAACATGGTATTGTGATTTTTTTTCCTTTCCTGCACAGAATAACAATTGCCTCAGCTCTGTAATGTGGGTATGTTGTTGTACACATTAAGGCTGGGTTCACATATGTGCTGCCGTGGGTTCGTGCCTGGGGTCTGGTGCGTGTCTGTTCAAACAAAAATTCGGACCTGAAGTGCATCTGAACCAGACCCAAAGAAGCACAGGACTCTTCTGCAATCCAGACCTGTGTGAACCAGCTCCATTGACAGCCAGTCACACTTGTGTTACCCGTTTGCCATATTTGAGATTTAATATCTCTCAGATATTATTTGGGTTAAATGAGAGTTCTTTGACCATGAGTGAAAGCTTTAACACAATAACAAAAATGTATTGGTATATAGGCCTAGACTAGTACACAACAATCTATATACTTGTACAGGAAAAGTGTAAAAATCATGGATTACATGAAGGAATACAGAGTATATTCCTTATAACATGTATCTACAAACAGTAGGACAGAAAATAAATTACTGGGAGGGGCTGGGGAAGACCCGGCTGTCATGGTGCATGTTGGCACCAATGACAAAGTCAGAGGCAGATAGAGTGTCCTAAAGAACGATTTTAGGGACTTAGGTGCTAAATTGAGGAAAAGGACCTCCAAGGTAGTATTCTCAGGAATACTACTGGTACATCGAGCCACACCAGAAAGGCAGAGGGAGATTAGGGAAGTAAACAAGTGGCTGAAGAGCTGGTGTAGTAAGGAGGGGTTTGGGTTCCTGGAGGACTGGGCCGACTTCTCAGTCGGTAACCGGTACTATAGAAGGGACAGAGTGCACCTAAATGAGGAGGGTGCAGATCTGCTGGGAATGAAGATGGCCAAAAAGTTAGAGGGGTTTTTAAACTAGGCGATGGGGGGGAGGGTCCAGAAACAGTGATAGCCAGCGCGGATGATATTCCAGAGGGTAGTGTTGGGGGCATTAGTGGTAGGTTAACCAAAGCACAAAAACACAAGGTGAGTATAGTAGCAAGTCCTAGTTGCAATTTTGAAACACCCAATACGAGGACAATATGCGACCGCTCTAAACTATGTGGCATGTTCACCAATGCCAGGAGCATGGCAGACAAGATGGGTGAACTAGAGATACTGTTGTACAAGGAGGATTTGGATTTTGTGGGAATTTCAGAGACCTGGTTCAACATTTCTCATGATTGGCTGGCAAACATTCAAGGGTATACCCTATACCGCAAGGATAGAGAGGGTAAAAAAGGGGGAGGGGTATGCCTATATATCAAGAATAATGTACAAGCAAATGTGAGAGATGACATCACTGAGGGAGCTAGATTTGAGGTGAAATCCTTATGGGTAGAGCTCCAAAGGGATGAAGCTAAGGGGAAAATAATACTGGGAGTATGCTATAGGCCCCCTAACCTGAAGGAGGAAGTGGAGACGGATCTCCTATCACAAATTGGATTAGCAGCAAGGATGGGAAGTGTTATCATAATGGGGGATTTTAATTATCCAGACATAGACTGGGCGGAGGGAACCGCGCATTCATTTAAGGCTCGCCAGTTCCTTAATGTCTTGCAGGACAATTTTATGGGTCAGATGGTAGACGCACCAACTAGAAATAAAACAATACTGGATATACTGATTACCAACAATACAGACCTGATCACAGATGTGGAAATACGGGGCAATTTAGGTAAGAGCTATCACAGGTCAATTAGTTGCAGTATAAATCACACAAATAGGAAATATAAAGGGAATACAAAGACACCGAATTTCAAAAGAGCCAACTTCCCTAAACTACAAACCTTGCTAAAAGGCATAAATTGAGATAAAATATTAGGAACAAAGAATACAGAGGAGAGATGGGTTTGCTTTAAGAGCATATTAAATAAGGGCATTAGCCAATGTATCCCACTGGGTAATAAATTTAAAAGAGCAAGCAAAAATCCTGGATGGATTAACTCCAATGTAAAAATGCATATAAAAGCAAAGGAGAAGGCCTTCAAAAAATACAAGGTTAAGGGATCATCGTCAGCATTCAGAATTTATAAAGAATGCAATAAGAAATGTAAGGGTGCAATTAGGACGGCTAAGATAGAACATGAAAGACACATAGCGGAGGAGAGCAAAAAAAATCCCAAGAAGTTCTTTAAGTATGTAAACAGTAAAAAAGGGAGGTCAGACCATATTGGCCCCATAAAGAATGAGGAAGGACATCTGGTTACAAAGTATGGCGAGATGGCAAAGGTATTGAATTTATTCTTCTCCTCAGTCTTCACGAGTGAATCGGGGGTCTTCAGTAACCAAAACTGCAGTGTTTATCCTCATGACACAACACAGGAAGCACCTCCATGGTTAACAGAGGACGGAATTAAAATTAGACTTGAGAAACTTAACATTAATAAATCACCGGGACCAGATGGCTTGCATCCGAGGGTACTTAGGGAACTCAGTCAGGTGATTGCCAGACCATTGTTCCTAATTTTTACAGACAGTCTATTGACTGGAATGGTACCAGCTGATTGGAGAAAAGCCAATGTAGCACCAATATTTAAAAAGGGCCCAAAAAACATCCCTGGGAATTACAGACCAGTTAGCCTAACATCAATAGTATGTAAAATCTTGGAGGGGATGATAAGGGACTATATACAAGATTTTAGTAATAAGAACGATATCATTAGCAGTAATCAGCATGGATTCATGAAGAATCGCTCTTGCCAAACCAATCTATTAACCTTCTATGAGGAGGTGAGTTGCCATCTAGATAAAGGAAGGCCCGTAGACGTGGTGTATCTGGATTTTGCAAAAGCATTTGACACAGTTCCCCATAAACGTTTACTGTACAAAATAAGGTGCGTTGGCATGGACCATAGGGTGAGTACCTGGATTGAAAATTGGCTACAAGGGCGTGTTCAGAGGGTGGTGATAAATGGGGAGTACTCAGAATGGTCAGGGGTGGGTAGTGGGGTTCCCCAGGGTTCTGTGCTGGGACCAATCCTATTTAATTTGTTTATAAACGATCTGGAGGATGGGATAAACAGTTCAATCTCTGTATTTGCAGACGATACTAAGCTAAGCAGGGCAATAACTTCTCCACAGGATGTGGAAACCTTGCAAAAAGACCTGAACAAATTAATGGGGTGGGCGACTACATGGCAAATGAGGTTCAATGTAGAAAAATGTAAAATAATGCATTTGGGTGGCAAAAATATGAATGCAATCTATACACTGGGGGAGAACCTCTGGGGGAATATAGGATGGAAAAGGACCTGGGGGTCCTAGTAGATGATAGGCTCAGCAATGGCATACAATGCCAAGCTGCTGCTAATAAGGCAAACAGAATATTGGCATGTATTAAAAGGGGGATCAACTCCAGAGATAAAACGATAATTCTCCCGCTCTACAAGACTCTGGTCCGGCCGCACCTGGAGTATGCTGTCCAGTTCTGGGCACCAGTCCTCAGGAAGGATGTACTGGAAATGGAGCGAGTACAAAGAAGGGCAACAAAGCTAATAAAGGGTCTGGAGGATCTTAGTTATGAGGAAAGGTTGCGAGCGTTAAACTTATTCTCTCTGGAGAAGAGACGCTTGAGAGGGGATATGATTTCAATTTACAAATACTGTACTGGTGACCCCACAATAGGGATAAAACTTTTTCGCAGAAGAGAGTTTAATAAGACTCGGGGCCACTCATTACAATTAGAAGAAAAGAGGTTTAACCTTAAACTACGTAGAGGGTTCTTTACTGTAAGAGCGGTAAGGATGTGGAATTCCCTTCCACAGGCGGTGGTCTCAGCGGGGAGCATTGATAGCTTCCAAAAACTATTAGATAAGCACCTGAACGACCGCAACATACAGGGATATGTAAGGTAATACTGACACATAATCACACACATAGGTTGGACTTGATGGACTTGTGTCTTTTTTCAACCTCACCTACTATGTAACTATGTAAAATAAGACCAACATTTAGATCCAAGTACAAGGGAGATTTCCCATATTTACCATTCCCATAGAGGTTCCATTTTGGTGGCTGCTCTGCCATAGAGTGAGTATTTCCCTCCCATCTAGTCTGTGTATATCATTACAGGCTGATGCCTCATTGGTTGACATGGCGTAGCTCTGATTGGTGGGCTTCTCTATTCCTGGTTCAGGATTGGCTTCATCTCCAATCCCTATACTTTTCATAAGTCAGCCCCCTTTAATGCAAATCTTTGGCACCGCCTATTTTGAGTGGGATACTTGTAGATACATGACCTTTAGGAAAGTGAAGTATTGATGACAGGCTGACTCTCATTGCATATCTAAACATGGGATCCTTTGAAGTGAATATGTGTAGAACAATGAAGTTTGGGTCCCATTGTTTAGATGCACAAGCTTAGGCACTGAATTTTCTGTCTAACAGACACTTCTGTGAAGCTTTGTTACACACCCTACATAGCTACAAGCTAAATTAAATATATTCATAATTACAATATTTTACAGCTATCAATGGAGATTTCACATAAATACATAAGGCAACACTTGCCTGTCATGCGAATTGGATGCAGAGAAACCTGCATCCAGTTTGCATATATATATGAACTCAGCCTAAAAGTGTTTTACTGCTTAGAAAATCACAACAAGTTAGGCTCTGTTACTTGTTTTGCCTGTTTGGTAACTTATGTGACTATGAAAGCTTTTTTTAAGTATGTATGTCCCTTATGATAGTTTGCTTATTCTGCTTGCAATTTTCAGTTGTTACTGCTATACAAAAAAAACAGTTGTTTTGGCAAAAACCTACAACAAATTTCTTTTGGGTTGGAAATCAATCATATTGGGTTGCTGCTGCTGTATGTAAGTCCGGCAATTATGAAATATAAAGCCGCGTACACACGGTCGGACTTTTCAGCTACAAAAGTCCAACGGACGCTGACGGACTAAAGCTGGCTGGTAATCCGATCGTGTGTGGGCTTCTCCGGACTTTCAACGTACTTTTTTAGCCTCAAATCCGACGTACTTTAGATTTGAAACATGCTTCAAATCTTTACGTCGTAACTACGACGGACCCCGAAGTCCGCTCGTCTGTATGCTAGTCCTACGGACAAAAACCCACGCTAGGGCAGCTATTGGCTACTGGCTATCAACTTCCTTATTTTAGTCCGGTGTACGTCATCACGTACGAATCCGTCGGACTTTTGTGTGGTCGTGTGTAGGCAAGTCTGTTCATTAGAAAGTCTGCCGCAAGTCCGCCGCAAGTCCGCCGAAAGTCCGCCGAAAGTCTGTCGGACAGGCTGTCGGACTTTTGTAGATGAAAAGTCCGACCGTGTGTACGCGGCATAAGAGTAAATGATTATACATGAAAATTATGTGATGCCATTATAATTGCTGTCACTAACACAGTTCCCAAGAGCGATAATGTTCTGTAATTGCAATTATTTTTTTTCTTCTTTGGTACATGTCCCCCAGGTGAGTCCCCCCAATGCCATTTCTTTATCAATCCCTTGCCTTTTAGCTTTTTAGTTTAGAAATGGTCATTACTTAAAACAAGCATTTGGCTCCCATTGATTTCAATAAGGCTTCAGATTAATGGCTTCAATAATGTTCACTGAACTGAACTCGGGTATATTTGGTTCATCACATTTCATCATAGGTCTTGTAGATGTGGAACCGTTTGTGTCACTTAAGGTAAGTGACTTCATATAATAATCTTTATCCCCACAACTATGGAAAGTTAGGGCGTTACAGATTAAATCTGATCCAACTGTCATATATAGTACATTTTTACTTTTTTTAAGATGCACAGGTGTTTCGCCATCTATGACCCTTTTGTGGCCTCCCTGATGTTTGTCCATTAGTGAGTTCTCACACACAACCACAAAAACCAAATCAGAACTGATGTCTTTGTAAGTGCTAAATGGTGCACTAGAATTCAATATAATGTATTCTGTTTTGGAAATTATAACGTGGAATGCAAGCCACAGGTACTGGATTGTACACTGATCTCATGTGCATATATATTTTAAGAAATATGAGTTGAATAGCTATTGTTTTAATATTATTTTAAACCAAATAAACAGATTTAGGCCTCTTTCACACTGACGATCCATTCAGGTCCGCCTGTCAGTTTTTTAGGCGGACCTGAACTGATCCTCCATAGATCTCTATGGAGCGTCGGATGTCAGCAGTGACATGTCCGCTGACATCCGACCCGCTCCGATCCGAAAAAGTGTAACGGAGGAAAAACCTACTTTTCCATCCATTTTCGGATCGGATTGGGTGACGACGGACTCTACGGTCCGTCATCATCCAATCCCCCATGGCGGAAAGCGGCACTCTGACAGGTCCATCGTTGCACAGTGTGCAGCGACGGACCTGTCATCTGCCTGCTCAGCGGGGATCGGCGGAGCGATCCCCCGCTGAGTGGAGAGGGCTCCATACACGGACACGTCCGGGTGAAGGAGCCCTTACGCTATGTCTTCTCTTTCATCTCCTTTATGCTAAACCTGTCCAAGATACTCACTGGCTTGCTGGGAAGATTGAGGAACCATTGACTAATCATAATAAAGATTTTGATCCATCTGGAGTTAATACTCATCTGATTTCCTGGGAAGTTTTATGAACCCTTAATATATTATAACAAGGCACTTAACCCACCTGGATTTGGTGAGTAGGGGCACAGTGGGAGGGGAGCACATCAGCACCACTGACATCAAGAATCTATGAGCACGGATTGCGTTTTATGAAGATTGTGGCACATTGCCAATAGATGGACATTTCTGTTATGATTTAAGTTTTATTTGCACCAGCATAGTCGTTTAAGTACACAGCATGAAGATTGTGGCACATTGGCAATTGATGGATATTTTGTTATAACACAAGTTTTATTAGCATGTTTGTTTAAAGTCAACACGGTCACATTGTAAAAATAGTTTTATAAGTTTATTCAGGATAAAAGCGCAGTGGTCACACATACCATTAATCACTGAGGACACCACACCTAATTTACCACAGCAGCAGTCAATCAAAGATATCCTTTTCTTACCATAGCACAGGAAATTATATATTTCAAGTTTTTAATGTTTTTGTGCATTTACCAGTACCTGAATGTTTAATGTTGAGGTTGAATTTAAAAGTGATGGGGCCTACACTATGTTTGCGTATACTTATGTCCGAAAGCACATTGTATTATTTAGAAAAAAATATTTTTGGGAAATTAATATGGGGGCATAATTAACTAATTTATCAGTTGATATATTTTGCTTATGTACAGTCTATAATTATGATCTGTATCGTTTACTAAGGTATAAAAATACTAACTGCCTGGTATTTTTTGTGATTGAAAGCTAGTTGAAACTACCTGCAAATTACATGTGTGTCCAAAATTAGAGTTCATGAAAATATTTGGGTATTTCCAAACACATTACATACAGTTTCATCCAGCTTGTAATAATACATTCAAACCCGTGTGAGTCCACAAACATTTAGGATATCTATACGTTTCTATCTTTTGTAATTCAAAATTTTTTATTTAAAATAACCATTATGTTATACTTACCTGCTCTGTGCAGTGGTTTTGCTCAGAGCAGCTCCAATCCTCCTCTTCTGGGGTCCCCAGCGGCGATCCTGGCTCCTTCTCTCCCCGTGCTCCCGAGCTGTGTGTCTTCAGAGCCACACTCCATAGACTTACACAGCGGGACTTAGGCCCGCCCCCACTTCCTCTGATTGACAGCAGCAAGAGCCAATGGAAAAGATGCAGCCCTGCACAGCGCTGTTCATTTCTCCCCTCTCTTCCCCTTCACACAGGGAAGGGGGGGAAGGGGGGCACAGGGACACTAACAAAACATATTTTGCCTTAATGCAAGAAATGCATTAAGGTAAAAAAAAAACATTTTTAGGTTTAGTAACACCTTAAGTTCTGGTAATGTTAAGGCATATAAATATTTTCACCTTTTATTTGTGAATACCGGTAATTTATGTCCCCCAGGATTTGGTATGGTCCTGCGGCATTGCTTTGACTAGTGGTTATTTATAATGGCAATCAATAGATATGCCAGCCAGTGCCATAGCATCTCCCGCTGTTCCAATATTGTTTAATACACTTTTAGGTTTATTTTTTGGAAATGGCACTTTTTTTGTAAGTTCATCTCATAAGTCAGAAAAGTAATTCCTTCAATGGGTTACAGCACTTTTCACATTGCCATTGAACATCACTGCCTTAGGCTGACTCTTTACTTTAATGTTATGTACTGTGCAATATGCAAATAGCTTATAGGTGTGGCAATTACATTATTCAATATTTTTGAATCAACATTTTTATACCTGCTGGGACCCCTTGACTGCACAGGCAATTTTCTTTAAGCTTTGAAATAGTATGTTTGGAATAATACATTCTAGCTGGATGTATGTGGTGAACTAGATAGTAAATTGAGTTAGAAGGGTGAAATTCAATCTATTGCTTTGACAAAACCAGTCTCTTAAGCTTTTGCTTTAGTCTCTGCATGGACTTATACACAGAGAAGAGACCACACAGATACTACAAAAGACAGATCACATGTGATTAGTCACACATATTGTGATTCCTGATCTTGTGACTGTTAAAAGGCTGTGGGCAAGTCAAACACATAAGTAGAAGATCAGAGAATCTGTCACACTGTCCACTGGCTTTTTATTATGAAACAATATCACCTGCATTGTACGGAGTAAACAGCATTTTTTCTTTTTTTGCCTGTTACATCAGATAGAGTACAGATGCGTTCATGCCCATAACAGTTTTATTGTTGTCTGTGTCCCTTTTAGGAAAATTCACTCTGTTTGTCCTGTGACTTAAGCACAAGAGATCATTTTACTCACTTAAAGTAGAACTATAAGCAAAACTTTCTTTTTTGAATAAAGTAAGGGAGGGTTATAACCCCTGTTAGGTTTATTGTTAGGTTTATTTTTGCCATCTTTGTCCCATTGGGGAGATTTCCCTTCACTTCCTGTCCCATAGCCAAACCAGGAAGTGAGAGGAAAACCCTGCAAATTAAGTGACTTTCGTGGGGACTTCCAGGTCACCAGAACTAGTGTCCCCATTAGAATATTTCCCTGCTATTACTTTTTTGAGGACAACCCGAAATTTGGGATTTTCTTTCACTTTCAATGATAATAGTAGACAGGATGCATATAGAGGGTGAATCTCCCTAACAGGGACACAGACAGCAAACAAAAAAAAAACAACAGGTGTTCTAATCCCTCTTGACTCTATCCAAAACAAAAACAAAAAAAAATTGTTTTTAGTTAAACTTTAACTCTCACTTCCTGTGTCTACAGGGCAGGAAGTGAAGGGAAATCTCCCCAATAAACATAGATGGACAGAAAAAAAAAACACGGACAACCCCTTCCTGCTCTGTTTAGAAATAAAAAAAAATGTTTTTAGCTTTAGAATTACTTTAGCATTGATATTTTATATGCTTGCTATATCACATGTTTTTGATAACATTGTGTTTAAAAAAAAAAGCAATTAGGGAGAGCTTCTAAATGTCAGGTAATGCAGTTTAGCATGATTGCTTAACAACTACTGTGGGAATATCAAGTACAGAACAAACCATCTATATAGTGTACTTTTCTTAAGTTCTCGGCATATGATAACTAAGTCAGAAGTTTTGACATCTTTTCATATTGTCATTTTTTATATCATTTGTATAATTTTTTTTCATGACAGCATGCTGTGTACTAATTTTATCCACATGGGAGAGCAACTATACGTATGTAAGACATAGCTATTTTCCCGAAATACATGAAGTGTCATTTAAATATATTCCATTTAGATTTTTCTACAGTTTGTATATTATTCTGTCCTGAATAAAGGAAACAAGTTGGTATGATGATAACATGCAACTCATTAGTGCAGAAGCATCAGTTAAAAGTTGCATTTTACTCTGTAACACTCTTACATTTGAAATTTATTATAAGTTGCATTTTACTCTGTAACACTCTTACATTTGAAATTTATTATAAAAATGTCCACTTCAGTATGTACTGAGAGCAAAATGCTAAAAGGTCACCTAACCTTTCTTATCTGCCAGCTTTTATAAATATAAGGCTACCATAACTTAACAAAACTTTAAACAGTCTGGATAGTACTGACTTGCTCTGTGCAGTTGAACTCAAGCTATTGATCTCTGTTATCAGCCTTTTCAGGCTGACTGAACTGTCCTTCAAGAAGATTACTCCTAGCAACTGTGCTGTTTAGAGAAAATATCTTGATCCACCATAAAAAGTTTATCTCGGGATCTTTATTTTTGACAAGCTTCATATAATTTTGAATGGCAAGAGAATCTCTTTGGCATAAGATAAAATTCATTGTCATATGGACTAGTTTGGCTTTTAAACTAACGTTTAAAAAAAATCTAAATTTTAATCTCCAGATGTTATTGTTGAAAAAAAATCCATTTCTCACATGAAAAATTGCAATTGCATTGCTCACCCTCTGCACATTTCCATCCTTCTCACTCATTTGATGGCTCTGCATGGCTTCTTTGGGGTTAAATGATGCTGGTCCTCATCAAAGCCCTACCTGTGAGCCCAGAGTGTCAGTGAAACACAACCTTGGCTTAGCATCATCATGGAACCTGTCTCACAGCCCGATGCTGAAAACTACTGCATCCAGATGTTAGATTGTGAGCAATGTTCTAATGTTCTATCACTGAAAACTGCTCATCAACTAACACCGGAGAAGAGGGTATACAGTGGGGAAAAATGTATATGATCCCCTGCAGATTTTGTAAGTTTGCTCACTTACAAAGAAATGAAGGGTCTATCATTTTTATTATTCTGTCTCTATCATTTAAAAAAAACACCTACTGTATATCAACCAAAAATCTAAAAAAAATAAATAAATTAAAACCCATATAAAACAAATGTTATAAATTAGGTTGCAGTTCAGTGAGTAAAATAAGTATTTGATCCCCAAGTATAACATGACTTGGTACTTGGTGGAGAAACCCTTGTTGGCAAGCACAGAGGTAAGACGTTTCTTGTATTTGGTGACCAGGTTTGAACACATCTCAGAGGGATTTTGGTCCACTCTTCTTTACAGATGTTCTCAAAATCCTTAAGGTTTCTTGGCTGTCTCTTGTCAACTCGAAGTTTCAGCTCCCTCCATAAATTTTCTATAGGTTTAAGCTCTGCAGACTGATTAGGCCACTCTATGTTCTTAATGGGATTCTTTTTGAGCCACTCCTTTGTTGCCTTGGCGGTATGTTTTTGGGTCATTGTCATGCTGGAAAAACCATCCACGACCCATCTTCAGTGGTGCTCTAGCTGAGGGAAGAAGGTTCTCATCCAAGATTTTACAATACATGGCCCCTCAATGCAGCAAAGTCGGCCTGTACCTTTAGCAGAGAAACAGCCCCAAACCATCAGGTTTCCACCCTCGTGCTTGACTGTAGGGATGGTGCTCTTAGGGTCATAGTCAGCATTTTTCTTCCTCCAAACACAGCGAGTGGAGTTAATTCCAAAGAACCCAATTTTGGTCTCATCTTACCACAGCACTTTCTCCCAATCCTTCTCTGAATCATTAAGATGTTCATGGCATGACTGTACATGTGCCTTCTTGAGGGGTGCTCGCCGTGTTTGGAGGAAAAAAAATGCTGCCTATGACCCTAAGAATACCATCCCTACATTCAAGCTAGGAGGTGGAAACATTATGCTTTGGGGCTGTTTTTTTGCTAAAGGTAAAGAACGACTCTCAGCTAGAATACCGAAAATGGGTCATGGATTGGTCTTCCAGCATGACCATGACCCAAAACATACCACTAAGGCAACAAAGGAGTGGCTCAAGAACAAGCACATTAAGGTCATGGAGTGGCTTAGCCAGTCTCCAGACCCTAATCCTATGGAAAATTTCTGGAGGGAGCTGAAACTTTAAGTTGCCAAGCGACAACTAAGAAACCTTAAGGATTAAGGGAAGATATGTAAAGCAGAGTTGACCAGAATCTCTCCTGAGATATGTGCAAACCTGGTAACCAACTATAGAAATGTCTTACCTCTGTGCTTGCCAACAATGGTTTCTCCACCAAGTACTAAGTTATGTTTTGCTTGGGGATCAAATACCTATTTTACCCACGGCAAATGTGCGGGTCAACGGACACCTGTCAAATGCCTTCCCCATATCGAATGGGACCAGACAGGGATGCCCATTGTCCCCCTTAATTTTTATGCTGACTTTAGAGCCATTTCTCTGTTGTTTAAGAGCAAATGCAGACATTAAGGGCATTCAGAGTGTGGGTACCACTTATAAAGCGGTGGCTTTTGCTGACAATATCCTTCTATTTTTGTCCGAGCCACATATCACGATTCCTAACCTCCTCAAAGATTTTTCCCTATTTAAATCCATATCAATCTACAGTTTAATTTTACAAAATCTTTTGTTCTTAATGTTACTTTGCCGCTGGATACACTTAAATACTGCCAACTTCATTATCGTTTTTTTGGAAGCTAGATGTCATGCCTTACCTCAGCATACAATTGCCAGCATGTCTCTCTAAACTTTACGCAAAATAAATTATCTACCCCTCCTCCAGAACATACAAAGGGACATTACCGCATGGAATCCTGGACTATTCTCCTGGTTATGTAGAGCAGCAACGATCAAAATTAATATATTACCCAGATTACTGTAAATTTTACCAACAATTCCTCTAAAGCTACCTAAAGCCTTTTTTACATCATACACATCGGCCTGCTCTGCTTTTCTTGGGCGCTCTAAATATCCTCGACTTAGCTATGACACACTAAATTACAGGGAGGTATAGGTCTACCAGATGTTCTCAGATATTACTGGAACAAAAAGAAAAAGAATGGTGCAAGAAAATTTGCCAATGACAAGCCAGGATCAATTAAGAGTAAAATTTATTGTAAACTGAACAAGTGTTTTCCAAGTTCATAATGTCCTAAGAGCATGAGAGAACAACACTTGTGGCAGCTCCCCTGAGAGTGAAGCCATTCTCTGGAAGCAAAGGTGCGCCAAACTAAATAGCAATAGCTACTAGCAATAAAGTCAAAAGGGGAATCCTCAGACCTCTGAGGAAAAAGAAGATGCTTTGAAACACTTCACCTGACACGTCTTGACATCTTGTCCGGTTCAGTTCCGAGTGTGTTCCGCACTACTTCCACACACCGCTAGGCAGAGACCTGACCAGTTGAGACATCTGCCTTGCCAATGCAACAGCGAACCCACAGCGATACACCACGGGGCACCTACAGTGACCAAAGACTTCTTCCATAATAGCCATTTGACTGTTTTTGAATACACCCCCTTTGACTTTACTGCTACACTGGACCTACATTCAACTTCACCACATCTTCACAGTGCAATGGTCTCATCCCTACACATCATTTGAAGTGCTATGCTCTAGAATTATGCCTCCAACGCCATTTAATATCAGACATTTACGCCATCTTCTTTTCAAATTACCAGATTGACCACTTAAAGAGGAACTGCAGTCTGCTCACATAATCTGTAATAAAAACATCTTTGCCATTCTAAAGCTTCCCTCCAACCACTTTGCATATTATTTTATATATACTGTAAATCTGTACTTGCCAAATATGCTGCAGAAGTCTCCCTCCACTGAGTCTTGCTGCAACCATTTTAACTGCGGACAGCTGACGCTGCTGCCTGTTCACTTCCTGGATGTACACAGACACACAGAGGCACATCACCAGCTCTGCAGCTCTCATTGGCCCTCTTATGACTCATTCCACCCTCCCTTCCTGGCAAACTCTGACAATAGTGAAAGATAGAGCTGCGCATGAGGTCATAAGCCTAGGCTTTTTACCAGACACGAAACAGGAAGTGGGCTGTATAAGGTATTTATGGCAGAAAAAATGTTTTACTATCCAAAGTTAAAACAGCAAGGGCAGAAGATTTAATAGATGGAAAGATGAAAAAATGACTGAAGTTCTGCTTAAAGAACAGGAAGGATTTACCCCCTTAATGACCAGGCCATTTTTTGCAATACGGCACTGCGACGCTTTAACTGACAATTGCGCTGTCATGCGACATTATACACAAACAAAATTTATGCCCTTTTTCCCCCACAAATAGAGCTTTCTTTTGGTGGTATTTGATCACCTCTGCAGTCTATTTTTTGCGCAAAAAAAAAAAAAGAGCGTAAATTAAAAAAAAATATATATATATTTTTTACTTTTTGCTATAATAAATATCCCCCCCCCCCAAAAAAAAATTATCAGTTTAGGCCAGGGGTGTCCAAATATATCCATCTTCTTTAGCCTGACAAATCCCGAGTGCCACGCTCATTCTTAGTATAAGCCGGGGCGTGTGGCTGGGCGTGTTCCATTTTCCTCTTATATCCCCAGCCCATCCCCTTTCTCTATCCCTACCCACCCTATCTGATTTTGATATTAAGCACAAATACTAATCACTAACTATTGTCATGACACCTCCCAAAAGACCAGTAAAGATGGTCACCGAACAGTAACTTGGATACAGTATCTCACAAAAGTGAGTACACCCCTCACATTTTTGTAAATATTTTATTATATCTTTTCATGTGACAACACTGAAGAATTGACACTTTGCTACAGTGTAAATTAGTGAGTGTACAGCTTGTATAACAGTGTAAATTTGTTGCCCCCTCAAAATAACTCAACACACAGATATTCATGTCTAAACCACTGGCAACAAAAGTGAGCCCCCTTCTGAGTGAAAATATCCAAATTGGGCCCAATTAGCCATTTTCCCTCCCCGGTGTCATGTGCCTCATTAGAGTTACAAGGTCTTAAGTGAAAATGGGGAGCAGGTGTGTTAAATGTGGTGTTATTGCTCTCACTCTCTAATACTGGTGGCTGGAAGTTCAACATGGCACCTCATGGCAAAGAACTCTCTGAGGATCCGAAAAAAAGAATTGTTGCTCTACATAAAAATGGCCTAGGCTAGAAGAAGATTGTCAAGACCCTGAAACTGAGCTGCAGCATGGTGGCCAAGACCATACAGTGGTTTAACAGGACAGGTTCCACTTAGAACAGGCCTCACCATGGTTGATCAAAGAAGTTGAGTGCACGCGCTCAGCATCATATCCAGTGCTTGTCTTTGGGAAATAGATGTATGAGTGCTGTCAGCATTGCTGCAAAGGCTGAAGGGGTGGGGGGACAGCCTGTCAGTGCTCGGACCATATGCCGCACACTACATCAAATTGGTCTGCATGGATGTCATCCCAGAAGGAAGCTTCTTCTAAAGATGATGCACAAGAAAGCCTGCAAACAGTTTGCTGAAGACAAGCAAACTAAGGACATGGATTACTGGAACCATGTCCTGTGGTCTCATGAGACCAAGATAAATTCATTTGGTTCCGATGGTGCTTGTGGTGGCAACCAGGTGAGGAGTACAAAGACAAGTGTATCTTGCCTACAGTCAAGCATGGTGGTGGGAGTGTCATGGTCTGGGGCTGCATGAGTTCTGCCAGCATTGGAAAGCTACAGTTCATTGAGGGAACCACGAATACAACATGTACTGTGACATACTGAAGCTTAGCATGATCCCCTCCCTTCAGAGACTGGGCCACAGGGCAATATTCCAACATGATAATGACCCCAAACACACCTCCAAGACCACCACTGCCTTGCTAAAGAAGCTGAGGGTAAAGGTGATAGACTGGCCAAGCATGTCTCCAGACCTAAACCCATATTTTGAGGGGACAGCAAATTTACACATGTTATACAAGCTGTACGCTCACTACTTTACATTGTAGCAAAGTGTCATTTCTTCAGTGTTGTCACATGAAAAGATATAATAAAATATTTACAAAAATGTGAGGGGTCTACTCACTTTTGTGAGATACTGTATATTCTCAGACTTGTGTTTGTCTATACCTGCTGTAACGAGCCCCTGCTCGCTTGGTTCCACTATCCCAACACTCCTCTGCAGCTATAGAATCAGATTGCAGATCGCAACATCTGATGGTTCGGTCATCCGATGCTCCGGGATTAGAACTACAGCTATGTGCCGTTCTAATCCAGTTGTGTAGCTCAGAACAAACACCAGGCAGGCTGTATGTAAGTTCAACCAGGACTCTCTTTTATTGAAAAATACAGGCTCTTTTATACAGTAAAAGAGGAGGTGTATACCTCCTGCTCATATTACTCTGAACATACACCTGTGACCAGAAATCTAATTAACATGGGCTAATTAACTAATCCCTTTAGACAGCCTAGATGACTCAGACATGATCTTTAGGCCAGACTGGCCATCTTGTAGCTCAGAAAACTGAATCAACATTATCACAAATTAACACAGACTCTTCTTCACACAATAGCAGAGTTAATTAACACAAACAATAATGGGGATCTAATGACTCTTAGATCACATACTAGACTTATTTACAATACACATTCTAGCAGGCAACAGACAGACAGGTGGCTGGAATTGACATCAGCATCTCCTAACAGTATTTGTCCTAGCATTATGAATCAGAGGAGAAATACTTCAGTATTCCAAGCTTCATGACAATCCAGTATTCCAAGGTTCATGACACCTGCCTACCACCTTCTATTCCTTGTAAACATAACTTGAGACTCCTAATACCCTGCAATCCAAATACCATCTTTTTTAGCTGTTGGCTCTTTACTGCCCCCTTCTGTCTTGTGCACTTTCCAAATGGAATAATAATTAAGGCATGTGAAATGGGAAGGAGCAAGCCAAAGCCAATGTCCATAAAATCTGGTAGATGCCCCAGATTTTGGGGGAGATATGGGGGCTCTATAAAGCACTCAAGCTGTCGTGAAGTCACCTAAACCTTTTTGAGTTTATCTTTTACACCTCATACATCACTAGTCAAATCCATGTATGATCTGCTTTCCTTTTAATCTGATTTTAAAATGTGAGTTGGTAATGCATGCCTTTTTTTAACCTTTCTTCACAAATTATAATAAACTGTCAAATGTAGGGTGTGACAAGCAAAGCATACATTGGATATGTCAGAAAAGGTTTTACATCAAAGGGGCACAGATCATGAATCTAAGTGAACAGAATGTCAAAAGTGTCAGATGAGACTTTGCATGTTAGCAAGAACAGTAAGGATCCGATTATTGCAATCCTACTGCAATACCAGTACATTGTGGTCCTACTGCAATTTAAAGAATGGACAATCCTACTGCAAGTTAAGACTGGATGTGATTTTAGAGATGTCTAATTTAAATGGTAATTCCACTTTTGTGGGGAAAAAAATATCAAATAAAGAAAAAATAATATAGCGTATACAATAGTGACACAAGTCGTATTGTAATTGAATGTTATTAAAAATTACCTTTCCTTTTCAATCTGCAGCTTTGTAATTTTCTGTAAAATGCAATGCAAAATGGATACCTGAAGGTGTTCTGTACACAGAATGTGTACAGAACGCCCCCCAGAAACATAATTTTCTGCTGCTGTGATTGGCTTACCAAATTTTCCAGAAGTCTGCCCTAAGACACAAGTCAGATTTCAGGCATCCCCTACAACAAAAATGTCATTTTTGGTGAGATACTCCCAATAGGAAATCACGTGTAAAGGGATAAAGACTCTGTAATTTTCCTCATTGCTTGCTGAGTATCAGTGCATCCGGTTTAAGTTCACTCAGGATATAAGATAGCAGATCTTCACTTTTTAGGTTTGAGATTTAAGATTTATAGTTTTCAAAACCACACTGTTTCGCCAAATTATCTTGGAGTTCTCATCAAAGTTTGTAATACACTTATTCAGTTTGTGAAGTGCAAGCTTGAGGTAGGTGCAATGAAAGTATTCTTACTGTTTGGTAGCTCAGATGGTAAATTTTTATCAAAATATATTTGTCAGGGTACAACATGCACATTTACAAGTACCGTATATAGCATGCAAATAGAGGAACACATGAGTTCACCTGGGTTTGTATTTAAAATGTAAACCAGGGTTTCACAACTCATTTGTGCCATACACAGAAAAAAATATTTCAGAATATTATAAGAATATTATAAACCTATGAGCAGAAAAAACTTCTAGCTTGTAAACATAGTATAGTGAAGTTAGAACCAATGCGATAAACATTATTAAATCAAATTTAGATCAGAGGCCTTAAAGCTCATGGATCTAGAAGCAGTTGTTCTCTTTGTTGGTATGCTACTACACCAAGTGTCATGGGTAGGCAGTAATGTTTGTCTGTCAGCTTACCTCTCCATGTTTTCTGCTTAAGAGGCCAGCCACTCTCACCTGGCTGCTAAAGTAATCTCTTCTCAAATCATGGCTCCACCCCAGCCCCTATCAGGGAACTCTATCTTAACCTGTGCACTGCAAGCCAGCTCTGCTGATCAATATTGTGTGTTTAGACTTGTGCGACTGTGCGACTTGCTGTGTCTTCTACGTCTGATTCCAGTTACCGATCTTGGCCTGTTCTTGACTATCCCTACTTGCTTGTTACCCCGACCTTTGTCTATCTCCTGACTATCCTTTGTTTTTACAGTCTGTTGCTTCCACTCTACCTCCCTGTAGTCTACCGTAAGTGTAAGCTGGGAGGCCCTAGGGGTCGCGACCTGGAGCCAGACTGCAGCTAAATCTATCCCCACTACTAGGGGCCTCTGGTGAACACCTGCTGGCTCTTAGATTCCGCTCCCTGGGAAATCTCATCCTCCAGCTCCCAGTGTCATACGTGTAGGTACTACAGGGTAACTGCTCTCCTGTAGATCCTCAAGCTTCATCCGCAGCAGTCAGCCGTAGGGTCCACTGTCTTGCGGTGCACTCCAGACCCCAACGTGTGCATCTGTCACCTGGACTCAGATGACCTGACAGTTTGATCAGCCATGGACCCGGCTGACGTGCCACTTCCCGCAGATGATCCATTGCAGGGCATAGTCCACAGACTTGAGACCCAGGAATCAAATCAGACTCAGGTGATGCGATTCCTCTAGGATCTGGCTTCCTGCTTTGAGCAGCTTCAGGCCTCCTTGGCAACCCTCAGTCAGCAACCTCAAGTACAATCAGCGGCTGCACCTATTCTGGTAGCAGCCACACATTCACTACAACTGTCAGCTCCGTTCTGTTTCTTTGGGGACTCCAAGGCCTGCAGGGGGTTCCTCAGCCAATGTACTATTCATTTTGAGCTCCAGCCTCAAAACTTCCTGTCTGATCGGGCAAAGATAGCATATATCATTTCCCTCCTCTCCGGTGAAGCTTTAGCCTGGGCTGTCCCCCTGTGGGAGAAGAATTATCCAGTGGTTTCCAGCCTGAACGACTTCTTGAAGCTCTTTCGTAACATCTTCGAGGAGCCGGCTCGGGTTTATTTTACGTCTTTGCCTAGAATCTTGTTCAGTGGGACAATATGCTCTTCAGTTCCATATCCTCACAGCTGAATTGAGCTGGAACAATGAGGCCCTGGTTGCAACCTTTTTACATGGCCTCTCTGACTAAGTGAAAGATGAATTAGCGGGAAGAGCCATCCTCGCCTGTCTGGACGATGTAATTTCCTTGTGCAATCAGATCGACATTTGTTTTCAGGAGAGGTCCCTAGAAAAAAGAGGCCAGCACTCCTTGGGCCCTAGCCAGTCTGATCTCTCCTCCCTTCATCCCGTGGAGCATCTTATGCTTGCTGAGGAACCTATGCAGCTGGGCCAGACCAGAATAACCCCTGAAGATCCTGCTAGGTGCAGAACTCTGGGCTTGTGTCTCTATTGTGGGGGCAAGGCTCATTTTCGTGACTCCTGCTCGCTTTGTCCTGGAAACACTCGGGTCTAATACTTCTGGGAGGTGGAGTATTGGACCCAGAAACATCACCTTCTCATCTTCTTCTTCCGGTGTTCCTTCATGTAGGCACTTCTCCTCAATCGATCTTTGAACATTTGAATTCTGGAGCTGCCGGCAATTTTATGGACTGGAGAACTGCTTCTTCCATGAAGCTTACCCTTTCACCCCTCACTACACCACTGGTAGTCTCGGCAAATGATGGCACTGTTCTCCCAGGGAGCCCTATCCGCTTCCAGACTCTACCCATTAGGATGTCTGTAGGGATACTCCACCAGGAGTGGATATCCTTCCTCATTCTACCTAAGGCCTCTACCCCCATTGTAATGGGCCTTCCTTGGCTACAGCTTCACTCTCCACATATGGACTGGGTCTCTCTGCAGATCCTGGCTTGGAGTCACTCATGTTTTTCGTCCTGCCTTCTCAAGGTGGCCCCCAAGGAGAGACTTCCGGCTGCTACCACATCTGTATCTTCTGATCTTCCCGCTGCATACAGCGATTACCAGAATGTGTTCTGTTTTTACACACATGTAATACTGATATCATTTCTATATTACCCCGTAGTCTCTCTGCCCACACCAGCTTTATAACCATGTTGGTCTGCATTCATGCATTTACCATATTCCATATCTCAGATAGTACTTCATACCAACATACTCTAATAAGCTTAATTCACTTATTTACATCTTTATGTATATATAAATTAAATTTTAGGACCTTATACATTAAGCTCATTTTGCAATTATGATGCCCTCTGATATATGTGCATCTTTGCAGACATTTTCCAGACACGATTTTAAGGGGCTAAGTAGAGACCGCAGTGAGAAATACCCCTATCCAGACCGTGCTGATCCTCCGGATGTTCCCCTGTTGTGGCCTTTGTTTGTTCCGCCTCCTCAGCTCCCAAGCTGGATGCACTACACTGCTGCCATCTTGATATCCAGAGTTTGGCGATTTATCTCAGACCTTCGGTAAGTATGAGGTCTCTGTTTCAGACCTCTCTTGCCAATTATTCCGCCTGCCCCCGCTTGTCAACAACATACATTTATTGATCTTATTACTTACACTGCAGATACAACATTCATGCATCCGCCCCTGAAGAAGCGAGCAGGGTCTCGCGAAATGCATAGGGCTTTATTGATGCTTGTTTTATGCCGGTACATGCTGGGTATTATTGATGTCTGCATTATGTTTACATACTTCCCTGTCCACATGTATGTACATTTTATTTTCTTATTCTGTATGTGTATTTACTGGCCCAGCAACTTTCAAGTTTTATTGTTGCTCATTGATGTATAACATTTGTAATAAATCTTTGTATATTTACTTTCATCTGTGTTGTGTACATTGGCTGATATGCCGGGTAACTTACAATCATTGTTGTTGCCGCTTCGTTACATAACATTTTGAAACCAATACATTTATTTTGTCTCAGTGTTCGCTGTGGACATTGGCTAAACCTCTCTCACGTCATCTAAAGTCCCAGGGCTATTTTTCTTGTTTTTTTTGTGCACTATTAGGGATGGAGGTGTCAGAGGGGTCACACCAGACCTTAATCTCCTTTCTTTGATTGAACCCGGGTGGAAGACACCCATTCAACCCACACACTGGTCTGTTGTTACCATTAGCCTTTGTCCATATTACATCCAGTGTATTATCACCCTTTGGCCAGTTATATTTGTATACTGCTCCCAGGGGGCCTTGCTTGGCTGAGCTGTTCCCTTTTCGCTGTTTGTCTTTTATGGCGGTGGTTTCCGCCCAGCTCGGGGGCTGCGATGTGCATAGGGGAGCTCTGTTCTTGATCTCTTGCTGTCCTCCCCTGTCTGTTGATGGGGGTGGCCACCTGCACATCGGCGCCATGTTTTCCATGCCCATACACTGACGTCTCCCTGACGTAACTGAGGTGTGGGCTGTGTGGGTCATCCTGGATGGTTGGGTGGTTGTTGCATCTGTGCTCCCCCTTTGATGGTGGATGTCTCTTGGATGCCCATGTGTCACCGCCCATAAATGATGCTGGGGGCATAGCCTTCGGGCCCTTGTGGGTATATCTGGACGTTCAGCATGGCTGGGATTCTGATTCACAACTTGATGATTGGATAGAGCGGTCACATCTCTAAGAACAAACTGACAACCATTGGATATTTTTCACTCCATTGAGGTACAACTTTTTTACTTTCCTGATACCTATTGAGTTTGTTACATTGTTTTAAGACACATGTAATACTTATATCATTTCTATATTACCCCGTAGTCTCTCTGCCCATATCAGCTTTATAACCATGTTGGTCTGCATTCATGCATTTACCATATTCCATATCTCAGATAGTCCTTCATACCAACATACTCTAATAAGCTTAATTCACTTATTTACATCTTTATGTATATATAAATTAAATTTTAGAACCTTATACTTTAAGCTCATTTTGCAATTATGATGCCCTCTGATATATGTGCATCCTTGCAGACATTTTTCAGACACGATTTTAAGGGGCTAAGTAGAGACTGCAGTGAGAAATACCCCTATCCAGACCGCGCTGATCCTCCGGATGTTCCCCTGTTGTGGCCTTAGCTTGTTCCGCCTCCTCAGCTCCCAAGCTGGATGCACTACACTGCTGCCATCTTGATATCCAGAGTTTGGCGATTTATCTCAGACCTTCGGTAAGTATGAGGTCTATCTTTCAGACCTCTCTTGTCAATTGTTCCGCCTGCCCCCGCTTGTCAACAACATACATTTATTGATCTTATTACTTACATTGCAGATACAACATTCATGCATCCGCCCCTGAAGAAGCGAGCAGGGTCTCGCGAAATGCATAGGGCTTTATTGATGCTTGTTTTATGCCGGTACATGCTGGGTATTATTGATGTCTGCATTATGTTTACATACTTCCCTGTCCACATGTATGTACATTTTATTTTCTTATTCTGTATGTGTATTTACTGGCCCAGCAACTTTCAAGTTTTATTGTTGCTCATTGATGTATAACATTTGTAATAAATCTTTGTATATTTACTTTCATCTGTGTTGTGTGCATTGGCTATTATGCTCGGTAATTCACAATCATTGTTGTTGCCGCTCCGTTACATAACATTTTGAAACAAATAAATTGATTTTGTCTCAGTGTTCGCTGTGGACATTGGCTAAACCTCTCTCACCTCATCTAAAGTCCCAGGGCTATTTTTCTTGTTTTTTTTTTGTTTTTTGTTTTTTTTGTGCCTTTTCAAGGTGGCCTCCAAGGAGAGACTTCCGTTTGATACCACATCTGTATCTTCTGATCTTCCCGCTGCATACAGCGATTACCAGAATGTGTTCTGTAAGAAATCAGCTGAGCTGCTTCCTCCCCACAGGTCTTTTGACTGTGCTATTGATATTGTCTCTGGAGCAACTCTGCCCAGGGGTCGTACCTACCCTCTGTCCATACCAGAGACCCAGGCCATGTCAGAGTATGTCGCTGAGAATCTAGAGAGTAGGGATGAGCTGAACACCCCCCGGTTCGGTTCGCACCAGAACCTGCGAACGGACCGAAAGTTCGCATGAACGTTAGAACCCCATTGACGTCAATGGGACTCGAACGTTCGAAATCAAAAGTGCTCATTTTAAAGGCTAATTTGCACGGTATTGTCCTAAAAAGGGTTTGGGGACCCGGGTCCTACCCCAGGGGACATGTATCAATACAAAAAAAACTTTTAAAAACGGCCGTTTTTTTCGGGAGCAGTGATTTTAATGATGCTTAAAGTAAAAAAAAAAAGTGAAATATTCCTTTAAATATCGTACCTGGGGGGTGTCTATAGTATGCCTGTAAAGTGACGCGTGTTTCCCGTGTTTAGAACAGTCCCTGCACCAAATGTCATTTTTAAAGGAAAAAATCTCATTTAAAACTGCTTGTGGGTTTAATGTAATGTCGGGTCATGGCAATATGGATGAAAATCAGTGAGACAAACGGCATGGGTACCCCCCAGTCCATTACCAGGCCCTTTGGGTCTTGTATGGATATTAAGGGGAACCCCGCACCCAAATTAAAATAAGGAAAGGTGTGGGGCCACCAGGCCCTATATACTCTGAACAGCAGTATACAGGCGGTGCAAACAAGACAGGGACTGTAGGTTTGTTGTTAAGTAGAATCTATTTGTAATTTTGAACGGGTACATTCTTAACGTGTTTAGTTCTGGCCAAAAAATCTTTTTTAAGCTTTTTGGAAAACATAGGGAAGGGTTATCACCCCTGTGACATTTGTTTTGCTGTCTTTCCTCCTCTTCAGAAGATTTCATCTCACTTTTTGTCCCAATGAAAAATGTTTTTTGAAAATTTGGGTTTTTTTGTGGAACAAGGATTGGAAAGCATCAGTGGAAAGGAGAATTTTTTTTCCCATATTAACTCTTACAGGAGAGAATTTCCCTTCCTAGGGGTAGATTTCATCTCACTTCCTGTTGTCTCCTTCTGTTTGCAAGTAGGAGTCATTTGTAAGTTAGATGTTTGAAAGTAGGGTCCTGCCCTATATACTCAGCAGAAATTTGGGCCTTAGGTGTTGCTGTGGCCACAACACTGTAAGCCCTCGCAGGGCCCTGCTGTGAAATATTAGATCAAGAATTGTAATTACATGCCCCTGTTGAACAGGAGCTGAAAAATTAGGCCTTAGGCACTGGTGCTGGTGCCACAACACTGCAACCCCTTACAGACACTCTAGTTGGAACGCAGGAACGAGCCCTGCTGCAAAGTATTGCATCAAAAATTGTAATTACATGCCCCTGTTAGACAGGAGCAGAAAAATTGGGCCTTGGGCACTGGTGCCACAACACTGCAACCCCTCACAGACACTCTAGTTGGAATGCAGGAACGAGCCCTGCTGCAAAGTATTGCATCAACCGAGTCGGTGGACAGACGCACCCTGTGATCGGTTACCACGCCTCCAGCAGCACTGAATGTGCGTTCCGAAAGAACGCTGGATGCAGGACAGGCCAGTAGCTCAATTGCATACTGTGCAAGCTCTGGCCAGTGATCCATCCTCAAGACCCAGTAACCCAGAGGATTTTCGGTGGGAAAGGTGTCCAAGTCTGATCTTGCCCCTAGGTATTCCTGCACCATGTAAAACAGACGCTGGCGATGGTTGCTGGAACCGATCATACCTTGGGGCTGCGGACCAAAAAATTGTCTGAACGCATCGGTCAGACGGCCACCTTCTCCACTGCTCCTTCTTTGACTGACCGAAGCCTCAGCAACACGTTGTCCAGAAACAGGAGTTTGTAACCTCCCAGTCTCTGGGAACGCGTTGCACAGACCTTTCTGCAAGGCCTCCCGAAGATGTTTCATCCTCTGCTCCCTCTGCGATGGCAAGATAAGGTCCGCAACCTTACCCTTGTAACGTGGATCAAGGAGGGTAGCCAGCCAGTATTGGTCCTTCTCCTTGATACCATGAATACGAGGATCCTTACGCAGGCTTTGCAGGATCAGGGAAGCCATGCAGCGTAGGTTTGCTGAGGCATTCGGTCCGGAGTCCTCTGGGTCACTAAGGACGACATGGTCCGCAGCCACCTCCTCCCAGCCACGTACAAGTCCATGTGTTTCTTGGGACTGATCCCTTAAAGACTGCTGCTGATGCTGAGTGCCAGGCCCCACCTCCATACTGACACAATCTTCCTCCTCCTCCTCCTCCTCCTCCTCGTCCTCTTCCTGTGTGATCGGCGGGCACACAGGAACACTGTCTGGATAAAGGGGGCCTTGAGAGCTAAGGAAGTCCTCCTCTTCCTGCCTCTGTTCTGCCTCAAGTGCCCTGTCCATTATTCCACGCAGCGTGTGCTCCAACAGGTGGACAAGGGGGACAGTGTCACTGATGCATGCACTGTCACTGCTCACCATCCTCGTGGCCTCCTCAAATGGTGACAGGACAGTGCATGCATCCCTGATCATGGCCCACTGGCGTGGGGAAAAAAAACCAAGCTCCCCTGATCCTGTCCTGGTGCCATAGTCGCACAGGTACTCATTGATGGCCCTCTGCTGTGTGTGCAGCCGCTGCAGCATGGCCAACGTTGAGTTCCACCTGGTGGGCATGTCACAGATTAGGCGGTTCTTGGGCAGGTTAAACTCCTTTTGGAGGTCCGTCAGCCGAGCACTGGCATTATATGACCGGCGGAAATGCACACAGACTTTCCTGGCCTGCCTCAGGACATCCTGTAAGCCCGGGTACCTGCCCAAGAACCGCTGCACCACCAAGTTAAGGACATGAGCCAAACAGGGCACATGGGTCATTTGTCCCTGTCGGAGGGCAGAGAGGAGGTTGGTGCCATTGTCGCAAACCACCATTCCTGCCTTAAGTTGGCGTGGCGTCAACCACCTCTGAACCTGCCCCTGCAGAGCTGACAGAACCTCTGCCCCAGTGTGGCTCCTGTCCCCCAAGCACACCAGCTCAAGCACCGCATGGCATCTTTTGGCCTGCGTACTTGCGTAGCCCCTTGAACGACTACGGAGCACCGCTGGTTCCGAGGAAGAGGCCATGGAGGAAGAAGAAGAGGAGGGGGTGGAGGAGAGAGGTGTGTCACAATCATTAGCATTTTGGAGCAACACCACTGCACCTTGTCCTGCATCCTTCCCAGCTGCCAGCAGAGTCACCCAATGCGCCCTGAAACTTAGGTAACGTCCCTGTCCATGCCTGCTGGACCATGAGTCAGCGGTAATATGCACCTTACCGCTGCCCGCCCTGTCCAGCGAGCCATGGACATTGCCTTCCACATGCCGGTAGAGAGTCGGAATAGCCTTCCGTGAGAAAAAGTGGCGTTTGGGTACCTGCCACTGAGGAACCGCACATTCCACAAACTCACGGAAGGGGGCAGAGTCTACCAACTGAAAAGGCAGCAGTTGAAGTGCCAGCAATTTTGCCAAGCTAGCATTCAACCGCTGGGCATGTGGATGGCTGGGAGCAAACTTCTTTCGGCGGTGCAGCAGCTGGGGCAGGGAAATTTGCCTGGTACAATCTGACGTCGGTGTACCAAAAGCAGATTGCCCACAAGTACTTGGCTGTGACACACCTAATTCTACACCTTCATTCCTCTCAGTGCAGGTCTCAGAGAGGACTGAAGGTCTAGTGGGGTTGGAAATCTCAGCTGATGAGGAGCAAGGAGAGGTCCTCTTTGTTCTTTGGTGTGGGTCTTTTAGATGCGCTTGCCAACTAACTGCATGGCAGGTCAACATATGTCTGGTCAAGCATGTGGTACCCAAGCGGGAGATGTTTTGGCCACGTGAGATACGCTTGAGACATATGTTGCAAATAGCAGCGGTGCGATCTGATGCACTAGTCTCAAAAAAGGCCCACACCAAAGAACTTTTTGAATAATGCGCAGAGACTGCAGCGCCCTGCACATGTGATGCAGTCAATGTGCTGCCCTTAGGCTGGCCCCTGGAGGGCATCCTGCCTCGTTGGTGATGTGCCGCCTCCTCCTCCTCCTCCTCTCTCCTATCAGGCACCCACGTTGAGTCAGTGACCTCATCATCCCCTCCCTCCTCATCACTGGAGCAAACCCGGCAGTATGCTGTAGCAGGGGGAGCATGACTGCCAGATTGCTGTCCTTCTTGGGCACCCCCTCTGTCCGTGCTCATGTTACTGCCTTCATCGAGCTCAGTATCATCATCAGAGCCTTCCAAACGCTGGGCATCCTCCTGGAGCATGTACCCAACACTGTGGTCAAACAGTTCGGGGGACTCCTCAGGAGGACATGGTGGAGCTAGGGAAGGAGTCACTGATGACATTGAGCCGAGGGAAGAGGCCGCTGCTTTGCCAGACAAAGCACCCTGGGCATGGGTGAGAGAGGATGAGGAGGATGAGGACGGCTTGGTCATCCACTCGACCAAGTCTTCCGCATTTTGCGGCTCAACACGGCCAGCTGCCGAAAAAAAGGCCAAGCGTGTCCCATGGCCACGTGCTGATGAGGATGCACCGTCTCCACGACCAGCACTAGACACAGAGCCTGCTTGCCCTCTCTTATTGGCTTGTGACTGTCTGCCTCTCCTTCTTGGCCTTCCAGACATACTAATGGCCTGTAGCTGCACTAAGCTGGGATATATATATATATATATATATATATATATATATATATATATATATATATATACTGCAGCTAGCAAAATCAACTACCTGTCTGCAGTATGAGAACACCACCAACCTTCTACAGGTAGCTTTAGCTGAACACTGTGAGGTGGACGCACCCCACTAACTTGTAGGTTTAGCTGAACACTGTGAGCAGGACGCACTGCACTAACTGTAAATAGTCTAGCTGCCTGACCGTGGTACTAATAGGATCAAAAGAACACCAGTAATTTTCTTTAGGTAGCTGTAAATACTTTAACAAGACAAGCCTGCTTGTCAGTAGGAAGATAACAGGAACGGATCTAGCTGAACACTGTGAGCAGGACGCACTGTACTAAATGTAAATAGTCTAGCTGCCTGACCGTGGTACTAATAGGATCAAAATAACACCAGTAATTTTCTTCAGGTAGCTTTATATACTGTAACAAGACAAGCCTGCCTGTCAGTAGGAAGATAACAGGAACGGATCTAGCTGAACATTGTGAGCAGGACGCACTGCACTAAATGTAAATAGTCTAGCTGCCTGACCGTGGTACTAATAGGATCAAAAGAACACCAGTAATTTTCTTCAGGTAGCTGTAAATACTGTAACAAGACAAGCCTGCCTGTCAGTAGGAAGATAACAGGAACGGATCTAGCTGAACACTGTGAGCAGGACACACTGTACTAAATGTAAATAGTCTAGCTGCCTGACCGTGGTACTAATAGGATCAAAAGAACACCAGTAATTTTCTTCAGGTAGCTTTATATACTGTAACAAGACAAGCTTGCCTGTCAGTAGGAAGATAACAGGAACGGATCTAGCTGAACACTGTGAGCAGGACGCACTGTACTAAATGTAAATAGTCTAGCTGCCTGACCGTGGTACTAATAGGATCAAAAGAACACCAGTAATTTTCTTCAGGTAGCTTTATATACTGTAACAAGACAAGCCTGCCTGTCAGTAGGAAGATAACAGGAACGGATCTAGCTGAACACTGTGAGCAGGACGCACTGTACTAAATGTAAATAGTCTAGCTGCCTGACCGTGGTACTAATAGGATCAAAAGAACACCGGTAATTTTCTTCAGGTAGCTTTATATACTGTAACAAGACAAGCCTGCCTGTCAGTAGGAAGATAACAGGAACGGATCTAGCTGAACACTGTGAGCAGGACGCACTGCACTAAATGTAAATAGTCTAGCTGCCTGACCGTGGTACTAATAGGATCAAAAGAACACCAGTAATTTTCTTCAGGTAGCTGTAAATACTGTAACAAGACAAGCCTGCCTGTCAGTAGGAAGATAACAGGAACGGATCTAGCTGAACACTGTGAGCAGGACGCACTGCACTAAATGTAAATAGTCTAGCTGTTTGACCGTGGTAATAATAGGATCAAAAGAACACCAGTAATTTTCTTCAGGTAGCTTTATATACTGTAACAAGACAAGCCTGCCTGTCAGTAGGAAGATAACAGGAACGGATCTAGCTGAACACTGTGAGCAGGACGCACTGTACTAAATGTAAATAGTCTAGCTGCCTGACCGTGGTACTAATAGGATCAAAAGAACACCAGTAATTTTCTTTAGGTAGCTGTAAATACTGTAACAAGACAAGCCTGCCTGTCAGTAGGAAGATAACAGGAACGGATCTAGCTGAACACTGTGAGCAGGACGCACTGCACTAAATGTTAATAGTCTAGCTGCCTGACCGTGGTACTAATAGGATCAAAAGAACACCAGTAATTTTCTTTAGGTAGCTGTTAATACTGTAACAAGACAAGCCTGCCTGTCAGTAGGAAGATAACAGGAACGGATCTAGCTGAACACTGTGAGCAGGACGCACTGCACTAAATGTAAATAGTCTAGAAGATAACAGGAACAGATCTAGCTGAACACTGTGAGCAGGACGCACTTTACTAAATGTAAATAGTCTAGCTGCCTGACCGTTGTACTAATAGGATCAAAAGAACACCAGTAATTTTCTTTAGGTAGCTGTTAATACTGTAATAAGACAAGCCTGCCTGTCAGTAGGAAGATAACAGGAACGGATCTAGCTGAACACTGAGCAGGACGCACTGCACTAAATGTAAATAGTCTAGAAGATAACAGGAACGGATCTAGCTGAACACTGTGAGCAGGACGCACTGCACTAAATGTAAATAGTCTAGAAGATAACAGGAACGGATCTAGCTGAACACTGTGAGCAGGATGCACTGCACTAAATGTAAATAGTCTAGAATTTAACAGGAACGGATCTAGCTGAACACTGTGAGCAGGACGCACTGCACTAAATGTAAATAGTCTAGAAGATAACAGGAACGGATCTAGCTGAACACTGTGAGCAGGACGCACTGCACTAAATGTAAATAGTCTAGAAGATAACAGGAACGGATCTAGCTGAACACTGTGAGCAGGACGCACTGCACTAAATGTAAATAGTCTAGAAGATAACAGGAACGGATCTAGCTAAACTGAGTACAGTGTATATATATATATATATATATATATATATATATATATATATGCAACACCTGGGATGCATATATATACACAATACACTGTAAGTGCAGCTAACTGACTGACTGTTCTGCCTAATCTATCTAACTCAAATCAAACACTGTCTCTCTGTCTATCTCTTTCAGCGCCGGAACACACACTACACAGGGCCGCCGTGCAGGCGGCCTTATATAGTGTGGGGCGTGTACTAAATCCCCTGAGCCATAATTGGCCAAAGCCTCCTTGGCTTTGGCCAATTACGGCTCTCTGTTCAGGCGGCGCTGTGATTGGCCAAGCATGCGGGTCATAGTGCATGCTTGGCCAATCATCAGCAAGCAATGCACTGCGATGCCGCAGTGAATTATGGGCCGTGACGCGCCACGCGAATTTGGCGCGAACGGCCCATATCGTTCGCAATTCGGCGAACGACCAAACAGCCGATGTTCGAGTCGAACATGGGTTCGACTCGAACACGAAGCTCATCCCTACTAGAGAGCAGTTCCATCCGGAAATCCTCATTGCCTGCAGGAGAAGGGTTCTTTTTCATTGCCAAAAAGGATGGTACCTTGAGACCCTGCTTCGACTATCAAGGTTTACACGCGGTGACTATCAAAAATTGATACCCCTTAGCCTTAATATCTGAGCTATTCGACAGGTTGAAGGGTGCCTCTATTTTCACCAAGTTGGATCTCAAAGGTGCATACAATCTGATTCGGATACGGGAAAGTGATGAATGGAAAAACGCGTTTAACACTAGAGAGGGGCATTACGAATACCTGGTTATGCCTTTTGGTTTGTGTAATGCCCCAGCTGTGTTCCAAAATGTTGTCAATGAAATATTCAGGGATCTGCTGTACTAGTTTGTTGTCATCTATCTGGATGACATTCTCATCTTTTTGGAAAATCTGCTTGTCCACAGAAACCATGTCCGCACTGTACTTCAGCGTTAGAGAGAATAATTTGTATGCCAAGATGGAGAAATGTTCTTTTGAATGTTCTGAGGTCCTGTTTCTGGGATGCTTTGTCTCAAGTTTGGGTCTTCGTATGGATCCTGGAGAGGTCTTGGCCATTACCAACTGGCCTCTTCCTGGTAGCTTCAAGACCACACGACGCTTTGTGGGGTTCACAAATTTTTATAGGCAGCTCATAGGGAATTACTCTTCCATTGCCGCACCTATTATTGCTTTGACCAAGAAGGGTGCGAATGCCAAGGACTAGCCTCTTGAAGCTGTCTCTGCATTCCAAGACCTGAAACAGGCCTTTGCTTCTGGACCTCTCTTGAGGAGACCGAATCCTGGGGATCCATTTTTTTGAAGTGGATGCTTCTTCAATGGGGGTGGGAGCTGTGCTTCTTCAACCCTTTGAGAAGAGACGTCAACCGTGTGCATTCTTCTCCAAAAAAAATTCTCAGGCAGGGTGAAATTATGCTATCAGTGATCAGGAACTTCTTGCAACTAAATTAGCGTTAGAGGAGTGGCGTCATCTCTTGGAGGGATCCCCTCACTCCATAACGATTTTTACTGATCACAAGAATCTATAGTACCTAAAGATTACTAAACATTTGAATCCCAGACAGGCCAGGTGGAGTCTTTTCTTTTCCTGTTTTAATTTTACGATTACATACAAACCTGGTTCCTGCAACGGTCGGGCTGATGCACTTTCTAGGTCATTTGAAACTTTGGATGAGGAGTCCACCCCTGAACCTGAGCCGATCATTCCGACCTCATGCATTGTTGCCCATTCTACCACCCTGGAGTCAAAAATTCCTCCTGGCAAGACCTTCGTCCCCACTGAGCTAAGAACTAAGATCCTTAGATGGGGACATGATTCCAAGGTGGAAGGTCATGCTGGGTTCCTCCGATCCTTCCTGCTCAGCAGTCGTCACTACTAGTGGCCTAATTTCCACTCGGATGTCAAAAACTACGTTAAGGCTTGTCATGTCTGTGCTCAGTCTAAATCTTCCACACAAGCCCCTGCTGGTCTTCTCATGCCCTTGCCCATTCCTAAGGAGCCCTCATCTCACATTGCCATGGATTTTATCACCGATCTACCACTGTCAGAGAATAATAGGGTCATTTGGATGGTAATCGATCGGTTCTCCAAGATGGCTCATTTTGTTCCTCTTCCTGGCCTTCCTTCTGCTCCTGTCTTGGTTCCAATTTTTGTTTGAGAAATTTTCTGCCTCCATGGGGTTCCTTCTCATATTGTTTCCGACAGGGGCGTTCAATTTACGTCTCATTTTGGAGAGCATTTTGCAAGAGTTAGCGGTCTTTCTTCGTACCTTAGTTTCTGCTCATCATGACAATTGGTCCTCTCTACTCCCTTGGGCAGAATTCTCTCACAACAATCATGTAAATACCAATTCTCAGAAAACACCCTTTTTCGCAGTTTATGGAAAACACCCTCAACTCCCTCTTCCCATGTCCTGTTCTCCAGATATTCCAGCTTTGGCTATGGCTCAGGAGTCTTTCAATTCCATTTGGGGTGACATTCAGGATTCCCCCCTAGGCAGCTGCTGACAAAGTCAAAGGCTTTGCTGACCGCCGCAGGCATATACCGCCTTCTCTACAGCCATGTCTTTCTCTGTTCATCCATCTCCCTCCTGTCTTTCTAAACTTACTATATATCAATTGAAAACAATACCCCTGCTTAAACCTGCCCAGAGGGTGTAGCCGTTATTATTTACTTACTAATTATTGGTGGATCAAATTATTGATTGACTAGTTATTTGTATAAGCACCAGCTTAACTTGGCCGCCAGGTGGCACTCTGAGACCAGAAATCCTTATCCTCAGGTTTTCTAGATCTAATATAGATCTAATCTTTATAGGATTAACTCATTTTTATTCTACAAAGGTTTAACTATGTTATTTTATTAGAGGGCATATAACTATCTTTCTCTGAGGGTATGATGATTTTCAATTTGTGATATTTAATTCTTTGGTATAGCAATGTCTAAATGGGAAATCTTAGCTACAAAGAGGTGTAATTTCATCCAGCAACCACATAAAATATTAATTATAACGTTTTGCATATACTTAACCTACTACAATTTCTCTATTTGAGTATGTCTACATTATAAAACATACATATTTCAAATGATAATAAATGCAACAAACAAAATATTTTAAAATAATGTCTCAGTCCTTTTTTAAATAATCTTGATATCTTGTGTAGATATATAAATTAACAAGTGTTCTTGATACCCTAACTTTTTCCAGACATTTTCTACAATGTCCCAGAAGTGTCTCCCAGTTTATTGGCTTTCTCACCCAAAAAAGACAATGACCATCTGTGCACGCAGAAACTTAGTTAATAGAACTAGAGACATCTTGTCTTCAGCCTGTTGTTTTTTCTCATTATTCAAAATAATACAATCTCAGTTGTACCACAGATATTGTGTACAAATTGTCTAACTTGTTTGGGGAGTCAATCTTCTCATTGTTGAGGGTCCATGACTTTAATTAACTTTGTAGAACAAATTTTCCATGTTGTAAAACCAGCTTTCCTGCCTGTCATGTAACTTGGCTAATAGACAATATTAATGTGACCTTAAAGATTTTGGCCTAACAGACATCTAAACCTGATCATAGTTAAAAACCAAAAATCATATGTCATACTTTTAATTCATAGAGAATATGACAGTTGTAATGGGGTCATCATTCAAGAAGTCAGGTGGAGATGACCATGAAATGTCCAGAAATGCAGTGGCTGGTACTGCACCAGTGCTGCATCATTTGGGCTGAGGTTCCTAGGCACATAATGCCATTGATCAGGATTGGAGAACTTTATGATGTGTTCCACTCTGTTACCGACATACCCATAGAACTGTTTTATTTGGTTGTGAATGTATCCCAACACTATGTTGTTGTGTGTGTAAAAGTGTAAAGAGCCTATTTTAAAGTCTATTTCACGTTTTATAAGCTCAGCAATTTCAACAGATAACTCAGCCGCACAAAGTTCAAGCCTTGGAATAGTATGCGCTGGTTTTGGGGTTAGCTTTGCCTTATTGAGGACAAAACATATACTTACCATGTCTCTCAGATCTTTAACTTTGAGGTAGGCTACCACAGCTCTTGTTTTAATGGAAGCATCAGAGAAAACATGGATCTCTTTTCTGGTGGAATTCATTAGGGTTGCAGAAATGGAGGAGAACAGTATCTGAAGTTGTTCTAGTGTTTTCAGGGACTTTTTCCACGATTCCCATCTTTGTTGTTTCTCTCTGGGTAATGGGATATTCCAATCTCTGTTTTCAGAAGTAAGCTGTCTTAGACATATCCTACCCTGAATAGTAAAGGGAGATATGAAACCCAGAGTATCATAGATGCTGTTCACAGCAGACAAAACTCATTTTGTGAAGGTCTGGTCACAAGTTGATAATTTAAATGTGAATGTGTCTTGTTTGATAGCCCAAAGCAATCCGAGGCTAAAAGAAAGATCCATTCCTAGCTTGAATTCCTTAACATTAACAATATAGTTGTCAGAGGAAAAGGCTTTCATTACCTTGTCACTGATAGAGATAATTTTGTGAAGCCTGAGGTTGGCAGTGGCAAGCATATCCTGAGTTCTTTTGAAAAGACCAATTGTTTCTGCAGGCAGAGATTTGAGCTTGTCATCTATGTAGAAACTCTTTTACACAAATTCACGTGCATCAGATCCAAATTCTTTTCCACCTTTGAGCTGTCCTTCCTGGCCCATAAATTGCTACAGCAGGAGAAGGGCTGTTACCAAAAACATGCACCTTCATTCGGAAATCTATGACTTCATCTCTGACATCATAACCTGAGGAAGTTTTTTGTCATTTCAAACAATGAAGCAATGGAATATTTGCTAAATGCTGGCAATAACAGCAACTGGTTCTTATCTAAAGTGGAGCAAAGCTCCTATAAGGTCTTTGTTCAGATTAGGCCCAGTGAGAAGGACATCATTGAGGGAAATACTTACATATAGAGCATTTGAGTCGAAAGCCACTCTGATCTGATCTGGCTTATGAGTATGGGTCAGCCCAAAGCATAGGAAGTTCCAACATTGCTCTCCTTCCTTGTGAGATGGTGCAGGCTCAGCGTGTTCTCTCTTACACATCTTGCATAAGGGAGTATGGTAATGCATTTCCTATTATGTTTAACAGGTCAAAAAGCTTTGTTACTCTGATCATTTAGAATAGCATACAGTCTTACAGCCTTTTCAGGTTGACCCTTGAGGTATACACATACTAAGCATATTTTGGCATAGGATTTGTCACAGCGTCCTTCTCCATGGACATCTATACATGTAGAGAAAACTGGAGTATGAGGCACTGTTTGGTCTGTGCTCTCCCCACCATTCTTTGCCCATGGAGGATTACCTGTGGACAGAGTGGGAATGTCTTCAAATGGATGAAGCACTTGCATGTGATCATCACTGTCACATTCTATGCACTGTAATGTTTGGGGGATATTGACCTCAAGTGTAACGCTAACAAGTGAGTACATTCCAGACCAGATATGCCTTTTAAGGGCTTGTTTGCCTATTTTTATTAAAACAGAAAGAAAAGTCTAACAAAACAAATGGCTTCCCTTGCAGGGGTTTCCACCATCAATACAACATAAAGTATTGTTCAGCCTCCTGGCTTTCTTTAACAACACCTCACTTCAGGCTTTGTGTCTCAGTCCTCCTGACCATCTAACACAGCATCTCTGTGTTCATGTACAAATGCTGTACCTCTGGCAGCTCTCTTTTGTTTACAGCTCCCTGTTGTTCTGGCTCTAAGGCTTAGGCCCTTTGCCTGTTCTATTACAGACTGCACCATGCAGACATACACCCTTTTGGCTGCTCCTTTGCAACCACATGGACTCCTTGGGAGGATGGAGTCCAGAACCCTAGTCCTGATTCTCCTAAAAACCCAGTAAACACCTACACCATCAGTGTACAAAACTTGGTCCCAGGATTGAAGATACCCCCCCCCCAAATATTTATGAACTCTATGGGTTCCAGGTGCAAAACTGGGTTTTATCAACCACTGAGGAAACTGAAAAAACAATTTTCTCCAAATGAAATAAGCTCCTTGGAGCCCTCAACCTGCCTAGTTGAGAATGGTGGGTGACATAAAAGCTTTTTAATACTGTCACAGCACTTAATATTAGCTTTCCAGTCTTTAGTGTGGTGTTCTCTGGAAGTACAGCATTCGAAGCAAACCCCAAATTTCTCTAAAAGTTCATTGCATTCTTGCACTGGTTTCTTTCTAAAGCTGATACATTTCCTAGGTTGGTGTGGTTTGTTATGTTTGGGACATTGGTGATTTGGGTTCCTAATTTTCTTTTTCAGAACAGTATTTTCAGGGACTGTAGTAGGAGCAGGTAGAATATTAGTCCTTTTCACAAACACTGGACCTTTGCAGGCTCTATGTGAGATGCATACGTAGCAGGCTTTGGAGAATATGGACTGAGAGGGTTAGAACCCCCTAAAGAAGAAACTTGGATCATTCTTAGTATCTGAAATTGCCCTAATGAACTCACAGAAGTAGGAAAAGGGAGAAAATGGAACTTTATTTTTTTCCTTGTATCTTATTCCATTTGATATCCATTTTTCCTGCATACCATAAGGTAACCTGGAGACTATTAAGTTGACCCCTCGTGAGGTATCTTGGTAACTGAGACTGGGTAGGTAGGTATCAGCTTTGGTGAGCTGAAGCTGCAAGAGAAGGTCACTGAGCTCTTGAAACTTTTCTCTGCCAGATATTTTTGGGAAACTTTGCAACCTTTTAAATAAAGCATCCTCAATGGCTTCTGGGCTGCCAAAGCTATGTTTTTCCCAAGCAGCAGGATTGTCAATGTTAACAGTCTTAAATCTGTTGATACGTTCAGTGGATTGGGGACCTACCTGACAAGAAAATTTATAGTTGTGACATCTAGATCACTGTACAAACCAGTATCTACAGTTTGCCGCGGTGCAAAAATCTAGGGACTGAGGGATGAGTAAGCAAATTGCCTTGAGAGGTGGTAGGCACATTGTACTGACCTGGGTTGAGGGATACAGCTGCTGTGGCTGGGAGCTGAAGTTTTGAGGGAGAGTATGAGGAATATGATGCATATGATGCAATTGAGTGTCTGCTGCTATTACTTCCTTCACTTTCACTAGCAGGTTGCTCTAAAACCTTTAACCTTGCTGTGACTGTGGTGTGCTCACATTGTTTCTCCAAAGCTTCCATCACTGCAGATTTGTGTGCATCTTCTGCTTTCACTTCTGCTTCTATCTGTACTTTTTTGTGTGCAGCTTCTGCTTCCATCTGTGCTTTCTTTTGGTCAAGGGCAGCCTGAATTTTAGAAGCTACAGTGTCGCACTGGATTTAATAAGTTGATTGTAGAGACCTGAAGGACCTTGAGGAGTGTCTTGTAGATGCAGAACAATATGATCTAAATTCATTAAAGTGGTTATAAAGCCACTTTGTAAAGTACATACAATCCCCTCTGTTAGATAACATTCTATGCTCCAGTGTATGCTCTTTGTAAAAAATATGCAGATTTCTACCTTATTTCATAGCGCCGCTGAGGTGACTGCTCGCTGGTCCCTCTCGCGATCTGACAGCTACAGCGGGAGGGGCTGAGAATCCCCCATTGACGTCACTCGGGAGGAGGGAGGAGAGGAGGAGAGCGGCGAGCAGTCATGTGAGCGCTGAGCGGCGCTATGAAATAAGGTACAAATCTGCATATTTTTTACAAAGAACATACACTAAAGCATAGGATGTTTTCTAACAGAGGAGATTCTATGTACTTTACACAGTAATTTTAGCAGTAGAAGGGGGGGGGGCACTGTCACTAGCTGACAGGCAGGAGGGGGGGTAGAAGAGAGACAGCAAATGATGGTGGCACGTAAACTGACCATGGTGTCAGGGCTCAGCAGACATGATAAATAGTGGTAAGTTTACAGGGGACAGAACCAGGCAGGATAAGCCAGGTATTTCAGGTGATACAGGGGGCCAAATTACACAGTACAAGCACTGTGCTGTATAACATGCTCCAAAGGAACAGAATTTATTTTCTTTTTTTTTTAAGTTCATCAAATCCCTTTAATTCTTCCTGTGACTTTTCAGTATTGTACAGCTTTAAGAGGTTAATGTTTAAGGCATAGTCTCTGATATCTCTCATAGGTAGCAATGAATTGTTTGAGAGAACCTTCTAGTTGCAGTACCCCATAAGAAGACTGAGAAAGGGATGAAAAGCAATCAACAGTTTTAAGCCTAGTACACATGGGCTGAACATCGGCTGGTTCAATAGAAACCGGTTGAAATTCGGCACAACAGAATCCGTCCTGCTTCTGTCGAAGGCTCATGACTGAAAAAGGTTGAGATGGCTGAGAGCACTGACCAGAGTATTCTAGTGGGGGGCATCACTGTACTAACATTGCATAGTTAGTTCAGCGGCTGTGACCTGAGCTGTCAGTTTTTAGTTGTAGTGTATATGTGTGTATGAGGCTTTACACTATAACTGATTGACTTCTTTATTAGCTTCAAAATTGGTTTAACCAAGAGTTTAACCTTGTTTGCTTACTTCCTGATCTGGAAAGAATTTTGGTTCTTGCTGTGTTTCAGTCTCCACAGAAAATGTTATGTTTTGCTGTGACATTGTCCTGACCATTAAAACGTTAAGAGGCAGTCTCTGAAAAATGTATAAATTGCTTAGCAATTTTTCTGTTTGTGATGCACAGACTGCTTTCTGTTTCACCTATTTGAGAAGGTATTATAATCAAAAATCAGAATGGCACGTGGCAATGCAGGCAGCTTTTACTGTATACAAGTTAAAAGAAGGGTGCTGAGGTAAGTGCCGTGTTTATACAACTTTATTTAAAAAAAACAGCACACTTACATAAAAGTTTTCACCAGTCTGCAAGACTGTGAAGGACACAGTATTTGTAAAACACCAGGAATCAAGGCAACTGCAATCAATGTGAGGCAAGAAGCAACGCAGAGCATGCAGGGAATTGGGACTGTCAACATGCCAAACCAGTCTTAGATGTAAATAGTAGCAGCAATGTTCCCGACTACACTCGAGGGATGACACCTGTCAGATAGCTTGGTTGATGTAGGGAGAGAGGGTGTGCATGACCCCTTACCAGGGACTCTGCCCTCTTTTTCAATGCATGCTCGGCGTTGCCTCTTGCCTCACAGTGACTGCAGTTGCCTTGATTCCTGATGTTTTACACATACTGTGTCCTTTACAGTCTGGCAGACTGGTGAAAACCTCTATGTAAGTGTGCTGCTTTTTTTAATAAGGTTGAATAAACTCAGTATTTACCTCAGAGCCCTGCTTTTCACTTTTCTCCTATCATGAAGTGATCTCACCCAGATCCACTATGGGAGCTGCAGAGGTCTACCCGGTTTTCTTCTCCCCAGCTTATCCTTCCTCCTGCTCATCCATCCATACATCCGTCTAATCCTCCATCCTAGCCCTGCTGCTCCCATTACAGATGAATGATTTACATGGACTAAGTGGCTCTGCACATCCCTCGGGAGTGCTGTATGTACTGTGCACTTTTTTTGAGTCTTCTTTTGAGACTGTTTTCCTAATATTATGGACTGTAAAATGTTGTGCTGTGATTAGCTTGCAGGCATGTACAGGTTTGTATAACAATAGCTACACCGCCACAAATTCCTGTATATCCAGAGTTCAAATCACATCTCACAGTATATTTCAAAACTATAGAAGAATTTTTTGACTAGAGCTAAATTATTTTTTGACTGTTCTCCCGGTGAAACAGAGGTATCGAGAAGAGAAGGTAACAGCCCGCTTTAAACCAGCAGCTCCAATGAGAGTTATTGCTACATATAGAAGATTTTTTTTGACTGGAGCTAAATTATTTTTTGACTGTTCTCCCTCTCTAGACTAAGCACTGCAAGTGTGATCTCAATAATTGTTCCAGTAGCTATAATTTACAGTCTCACTGGAATTAGCAATAGAATTACCAGACAGTGGTTCAATCCAAATGATATTTTGCAGGAAGATTTCATCCAAAATGTCTGCAGTTCATAACAGATGAACTACAGACATGTTAAAAAAAAGCATAGTGTGTCTATCTCCAGCAGAATATAGTACATAGTAGTGAATAGAGACTAAAGCATGAAGAAGATGGGTGGGACTAATTACAAACAAACAGGGGGTTTAAAGCAAAACATATGTATATTCTGATTTGCACTTTTTTACATAACATTTAAAATTAAAATACAACAGTATACAGTATCTATAGAAAAAAATGTCCGATGTGTCTGCCATAATGTTGCAGTCCCGGTAAAAATCACAGATTGCCGCCATTATTAATTAAAAAAAAAAAAATTAAAAATAAAAATGCCATAAAACTATCCCCTATTTTGTAGACGCTATACATTTTGCGCAAACCAATCAATATACGCTTATTGCGATTTTTTTTTACCAAAAATATGTAGAAGAACACATATCAGCCTAAACTGAGGAAAAAAAATGTTTTTTTTTATATATTTTTGGGGAATATTTATTATAGCAAAAAGTAAAAAATATTCAGTTTTTTTCAAAATTGTCGCCGTTTTTTGTTTCTAGCGCAAAAAATATAAACCGCAGAGGCGATCAAATACCACCAAAAGAAAGCTCTATTTGTGGGGAAAAAAGGACGTCAATGTTGTTTGGGTAGGATGTTGCACGACCACGCAATTGTCAGTTAAATCGATGCAGTGCCGAATTACAAAAAGTGCTCTGGTCAGGAAGGCGGTAAAATCCTCCGGGGCTAAAGTGGTTAATATTATGGACTGTAAGATGTTGTACTATGATTAGCTTGCAGGCATGTACAGGTTTGTATGACAATAGCTACACTGCCCTAAGTTCCTGTATATCCAGAGTTCAAAATACATCTCACAGTATATTTCAAAACTATATGTAGAGCTGGTAGATTTTTGATCTACCGCTGATAGGTAAATCTTTTGGGTTACTTATTAGAGGAAGTTAGATTTGCCTCTGTTCCAACTTGGCTGAGTTGCACATAGTTCCACACTGTGCCGGTGCGTGTAGTTGTCACCATGGGCTGGTGTTGGAAAAGCAACATGTTGAAGCGTATGAGTGCTCCTCTGTCCCGGAGACAACTCGGTGGAGGTGGTCCTCCGAGTTGCATTCTGGGAGAGGGTATTTATGGGACATACGCCATGTTTAGGGGTTCGTTTTCAGCCACCTGCTGGCCCTCCTGGCCGACAGGTATGCGTTAAGAGTACCACCTCGTGGTCCTCTGTTCCGGAGGCCCACGTCGCTGTGGCATGTGGGTGGGCCCAGAAGCCTGTCTGGGGCCTACCACAGCAGCAGAGGAATGGTCCTGAGCTGTCTATCCTGAGTGAAGAAGCTGGACAACCGAGAAGATCCCAGGGGAGGACCCGTCATGGAAGGATCATGCAGAGTGCTGGTCTGGAGAGGGGCCTGGTGACTCGGATAGAGCACGTATCCTGAAGTAGTCTTACTGCATAGTACTGCCGGGTTGGCTTAAAGGCTCAAGTACTGTGTCTGACATTCATCCTAAACCAAAACATCCTGTGGCAGAGGATCGTACGGGTTTTATTCCAAACAAGTCTGTGGCAGAGACTTTTGTTCGTGCTACGTACTGGCTGCTAGGCAAGTGAGAGATGTCTATCCAGGTAGGCAAAGATTGAGTCCCACAAGGGGAGCGTATTGAACCATTCAACCACAAGTGTTCAATTCCAGAGAATGTTCTAAAGAATACTAAGGAAACGTATTTGAGCTTCCCTGCAACTTTCCTTCTGCCTCTTCCCTGCTACTTCCTTTATTATTGTTCATTAAAGCTTTGAAAAATCTACTCAAGTGTTGGTATCTACATCGTCCAGAGGTAAACTCAACGGGACCCTAGACCCGGTGCCGGTGAAACAGAGGTATCGAGAAGAGAAGGTAACAGCCCGCTTTAAACCAGCAGCTCCAATGAGAGTTATTGCTACATATAGAAGATTTTTTTTGACTGGAGCTAAATTATTTTTTGACTGTTCTCCCTCTCCAGACTAAACACTGCAAGTGTGATCTCAATAATTGTTCCAGTAGCTATCATTTACAGTCTCACTGGAATTAACATTAGAATTACCAGACAGTGGTTCAATCCAAATGACATCTTGCAGGAAGATTTAATCCAAAATGTCTGCAGATCATAACAGATGAACTACAGACATGTAAAAAAAAGCATAGTGTGTCTATCTCCAGCAAAATACAGTACATAGTAGTGAATAGAGACTAAAGCATGAAGTAGATGGGTGGGACTAACTACAAACAAACAGGGGGTTTAAAGCAAAACATATTCTGATTTGCATTTTTTGACATAACATTTAAAATTAAAATACGACAGTATACAGTAGCTATAGAAAAAAAGCGCCTATGGCATAAACTGAAATTGTACCTCTGCCCAAACATCTGGCACCAATATTTTAGACAATTTTACCACAATATCAACTCAAACAAATTAGAATCAAACTCACTAATCTCCTAATTAGCTAATCATGTCACTACATGACTAATTCAAACTACACCTTCCTCGCTTTCACTGATGTAAATTACCGTAGTCAATTTTTTTTTAGTCTCTACACTCAGCAGAGCAAGACCTCAGTGACTTTTTCGACCTGTGAAGGATCTCACTCCAACTTTCAGCCAGTTTGCCTAGCAATGTTCACATTAGTGTCTTGTGAGCATCACAGAATCGCTCACCTGTTTGTCTGCAGTCTCTGTGAGTCAGCAAACTTTAACAGACACATGGAGCAGTCCAGAGAATGTTTTCACCATCTGTCCCTACTGCTGAGTGGTGCAGCAACTCTCTTCAAGTGATGCCCAGGGCACATGCCATATGTACCCTACCTTGGATATGCCACTGGAAGATAGGTAAGCACTTAATTAGTGTTAATTAAAGAGAAATCTTTCAAATTCTAAAAGTCTTCATCCTCTCTGTCACTTTTATATGGAGAAAAAAGAAAAAAAATACACTTAGGATTTTAGCCAAGCTTTTTCTATTTTGTAATGTAAGTTCTCCCGTATAATCCTTTTGTTAAACTAGTGTTGGATCATAAGTTTGTTGGATTCTTCAGTGATCTGTGAAATGTTGGCCAGTTCTTTAATAAAGAGCCGACATCTTAAACATAAAATACAACAGCTATAAATGGCTCTTCAGGTACAGTAGATTTATTTCAATGACTATCCCCATTTCATGATGCTTATCTGGCTACATTTTTGCCAACCTCTTGGGGGTCTGCCATTTGGACCACAGCTTTTTCCTGTTAAGTCATAATACCTTAATCACAAGAGTCTTGCAGAGCATGGTATGTTTGGAGACAATATAATTGGTTTCTATGATATTGAAGTACTGAGGGATTCTGAAATTGTAATTTTGGTTAGGGAAAATAAATTGTATTTACAGGTTAAACCTTATCATAAAATAGCAATAAGTGATTTAAGAGATTATTTACGTGTTGATAGCTTTGTGAAATCAATAGACAAAAATACGGCATTTTATACTTAATTAGTCTGCTGGGGGAAAAAAAGCATTTTAGTCATTAGTGTGAAAAAACATAAAAAAACACTAGAGAGTGCATTATAAAATATGTGAATTAAGAATTATTTGCAAATATTATGTTTAAGTCAGCACCTGCAAATTAACCTGTAGTCAGCAAACAGTTATGGGTATTTGGGTAATGCGACTATTGTGTTTTGTGTTGGTGTGACATCGCTCTTAATGCAAATTGACAGCAAAGGAAAGATACGTACGCATTTATAATAACTATAAAAATAAAACTTTATTTTTATTTTTGGATGGAGTGAAGAGGGGTTAGAGGCATAGGCGTGTGTGCTATGCCAGGTGTGTCTGGGCACACCCTAATCACCCCTGTGCGCCATAGATTCCTCCTTCTGCCCGCGTCTGTGTCATTTACCAGCCACTTCCTTTTCTGAATGAGCACAGTGCGTGATTGGTACAGATCGCTCTCTGTGTTCATTCATAACTGAAGCCTAGTAAACTAGGCTTCAGTTTGTGAATGAATAAGAAGCCACTCAGTACAGAGCACTTCCCATTGATTGTCCAGTGAAACTGATGCTGCAGAGAAAGGGGCTGGGGAATCTCTGTCGTCAGCCCTTTTCTCTGTCGCAAAAGTGAGACATTGGGGTCTGTTTAGACCCCTGATATTTCACCAAAGCCCCCAGTGGGGCTCCTAAAAGAAGTGTAAATAAAAAAATAAGGTAAAAAAATAATAGAAAAAACCCAACTGACACAGTCGACAGTTTAATACATTTTAAAATGTTTGTTTACATTTATAAGTGTGTGTGTGTCTATATATATATATATATATATATATATATATATATATATATATATATATATATATATATATATATATATATATATATATATATATATATATATATATATATATATATATATATATATATATATATATATATATATATATATATATATATATATATATATATATATATATAATCACCAGGAGAAAATAAAGGGAAAAAAAAAGCTTAAGGAAATTGAATGCAGCCACCATATCTAAGAATTGGTGAGCTACAATATTACATTTTTGTTTTTGGATTTAATACTACTTTAAGGACTTACCTCTGTTTTGTGCCGCAGGGCCATTTTAAAATAGTTAAAAGTTTTGATTCTGACTCTCAATGATGGCTAAGGTTCAATACATTTTGTGGTTGTGGTTGAGGAGGAACATTTGCGGGGCAAGGATGATTCAGTTATGTCATGCCTTCCCTTTTGGCAACAGATCATTGGAATACTGATAAACACCTTGCTGATAACTATTATAAGTAATCTGTTGCAGCAAAGGGTAAATGAGAAACTGCGTTAAGCATTCTGATCCATCTCCCCCTCCCCCAATGAGAACAAAGTGTAACTTTTACTGGCAAGGCAGTAAAATAGTGAAAGAAAGCTTACAGCTTTAATAACAATTTTTTAGCAGTAGTCATCCATCTAATCAACCCACTTTACTTTCCTCCAGTCCTGGCTCTTACCTGGGGTTATACCTGAAGGGTTCCACATGTACTGTCACTTTAAGGCTGGCTCCACCCAGGAGTGATGACAAGGGTCAATGGGCATAGTAGCCATCTTAGAGCGCATGTAAGGGAGCATAATATTATATACTTGTCCTGAGATGCATGTTGGAGTGTACAGTAAGTACTGAAATAAACATCAGTTGTTCCAGACCAGAGTCTTGTGTCTCTCACAACTCAGAGAGCATAGCAGTGGCAATGAGGATGGGATTTACAGTGTCTATCAGTCTGAGAGAGACAAAGGCAGAGTGGATTGTCACCTGGATAAAAGCACTCACAGAGCCCAGCAGGAAAATGTCGTTGATTGGGACATTAAGTGAATTTGATGGAGAACAGACATCCTGGAGTTCCTGGGTTGAGAGACTGGAACAGTACTTCAGTGCAAATGCCATCCCAGACAACAGACAAGTAGCAGTATTTCTGACAGTGGTTGGTGCTAAGACATATGATCAGGGCCGACCACTAGACGGATTAGGCAGCCACCTAGGGCGCACTGCCACCTAGGGCGCAACTGTGGCTGCTGTGTATACACAGCTCTCTGGTGTGGAGATGACACAGCTTTGCGTGTAAAGATGGGTGTCAGTACAACAGGACAGACAAGCGCGAGGAGGAGGGGAGGAGTGCGGAGACGGCGTGGCTCAGTAACTCGAGAAAGCAGAAGAATTTTGGTGGAGCCGCTCTGCAGTACATGTGTATGGGAGCGATCTGCGCTCCCCTCCTAGGAACAATACACAGAGCAGCCTGGAAGTGTCTTCCGCCCAGCTCCGACACTCATCCTGGGCACTGACACACACACACATAAAGTCCTAGCTGGGGAGAGCCGCAGATCCCGTGTATAAGGAGACACCAGTGGAGTAAAAACGGAAAATTGTATACTCACCTTTCCGTAATTTTCCTTTCCTGTCGCATCTCATGGCAGCATACACCTATGGGTTGTGGCTCCGCCCCCGCAACCTGATAGGACCGCGTAGCTATTAAAGTCTGAGAGAGCCCCTGCCCCAGCATTCTCCGTGTATATATACCTCACCTCAGATGGGTGGGCATTTGTATGCTGCCATGAGATGCGACAGGAAAGGAAAATTACGGAAAGGTGAGTATACAATTTTCCGTTTTCCTGTCGCATCATGGCAGCATACACCTATGGGGAATAACTCACAAACTGGGTGGGTATGAGCAAAAGATACGTTTTTTATTTAGAAGGTATTGAGGAGTTAGCCTGAATAATTGCTCTCCCAAATTCTACCGTGGACAATCTAGCGGAGTCCACTTTATAATGAGAGATAAAAGTGGTTTTCGAAGACCAAGTGGCTGCTTTGCAGATGGTTTCGACTGATACCCTGCAGTAGGCCGCCCAGGAGGTCGCCATTGCCCTTGTGGAGTGTGCCCTTAAGCCCTCAGGTACTCGTGCATTGTTAGATGCGTAAGCTCTCTTAATGATCTTCACCAACCATGTTGCGATGGTGCGAGAGGTTGCTGCTTGTCCTCTTCTAAACCCATGAGGAATGACCAGTAGGTCCTCTGTCTTCCTTAAATTGCTGGTTGCCAGGAGGTAGGCCTGGATATCCGACTTTATGTCAAGCGGATGTGGATCACCCTGTTCTGTGGATAGGGTGGGGAGACATAGTTCTTGGTTAAAGTGGAAAGATGATGACACTTTCGGGATGAAGCGATCCGATGGTTTTAAGACTACTTTGTCTGGATAGAACATCAAGTATGGTTCCTTAGCCTGTAAGGCCTGAATTTCCGATACCCTTTTAGCTGATGTAATTGCTATTAGGAAAGTGACTTTGAGAGTTAGGTCCCACAGGGAAACATTCTCTAACGGAAAAAATGGCTCATGGGATAAGGCTTCCAACACTACTGAAAGATCCCATGACGGGAAGGAAGGTTTCCTAGGTGGTCTCAGCTTTAGGCAAGCCTTCTGAAATTGGATGATGAGAGGTTCTTGAGCCCATTTCACTCCTGTCATAGCGGATAGGGCTGATACATGTACCTTCAGGGTACTAGACCTAAGACCTTTATCTAGACCTAACTGGAGAAACTCGAGGATCTGAGGAACTGATGGAGATGCCGGGTTCCAGGATTGCTGTTGTGCGACTAAGAGAAAACTCTCCCAGACCCTTTTATAGGTTTTATTGGTCGTGGATTTTCTGGCCTGGAGGAGAGTGTCTATCACTTTCTGGGAGCAACCTTGGACTAAGAACCTAGTCCTTTCAATCTCCATGCTGTTAGATGCAGCCTCTCCGGAAATGGGTGAAGGAGTTGCCCCTGCGACAGTATATCCGCTGTCATTGGGAGTGTCAGTGGTTCTGCTGTGCTCAATTGGAGGAGCGTCGTAAACCATGGTCGTCTCGGCCAAAATGGGAGGACTGCTAGCACTGTGGCTTTCGACCTCTTGAGTCTGAGTAAGAATCTCGGAATGAGTGGTGTTGGCGGAAATATGTACCCCAAACGGAAGTTCCAGTCGTGTTGTAGGCAATCCGTGCCTTCTGCCGATGGGAAAGGAATTCTGGCTAGACATCTCTGGCATTTCGTGTTGACCGGTGTTGCCGCCAGGTCTATATCCGGTATCCCCCAGGTCTGGGTTATGAGGGTAAAGGCTTGGTGACTTAAGGCCCACTCGTTGTTTGATACAAAGGTCCGACTTAGAGAGTCGGCTAGTTGATTTTGGACTCCTGGGACATACGCTGCCGTTAATCCCGACAGGTTCAGCTGTGCCCACTCGAAGACTGGACGGACTTCCCGCATCATGGAGCGACTCCTGGTGCCCCCCTGCCTGTTGATATAGGCAACTTCCACTCTGTTGTCCAATTTTAGAAGGACCTCTTTCCCCCTGAGGAGGGGGCTGAAGGCTAACAGAGCTTGGAAAGCTGCTTTCATCTCCAATATATTTGAAACCAGGTTCTGTGTTCTGAATGTCCAAAGGTCCTGGACTGCGTGATGGCGGTAGTGTGCACCCCAGCCCTTCAGGCTGGCGTCTGAAGTGATTATTTCCTGAGGAAGAGGGACTATATGCCTGCATCTCTTCAGATTGTTCAATCTGGTCCACCACCAGAGTGATTGTTTTATTTCTTTCTGGACTATGATCGGCTGAGACAATGATACCCTGTTCCATTGTTTTAACAATGATGCTTGCAGAGGTCTGGTGTTTCATTCGGCCCATTGTACCATTGGGATGGTTGCTGAGAATGACCCCAGTATGCTGAGGTACTCCCGGGCTGGTAGTGTGGTAGAGGCTAATAACTTTCTTGCCTTCTGAATGAGGCTGGGAATTTTTTTCTGCGGAAGTTCCACCGTATTGAGACGGGTGTCTAGTTCCGCCCCCAGGAATATCATTCTCTGAGTGGGCTGCAGATTGCTTTTCCCCCAGTTTATGATCCAGCCAAAGTTTTGTAGGATGGTAATCAGAATGGATCGATGCAGTAGAAGGGAATCCTGATTGTCTGCTAGCAAAAGGATGTCGTCCAGGTAATGATGGACCCTCAATCCTTGTTCTCTTAGTAAGGCTATTACTGGCAGCAAGATTTTTGTGAATGTCCTTGGAGCGGTGGAGATCCCGAACGGGAGGCTTCGGAATTGAAAATGATGTAGACCTACCGCAAAGCGGAGACATTTTTGGAATGAGATGTGAATGGGGACATGCAGATAGGCGTCTTGTAAATCGACGGAAAGCATCCAATCCCCGATATTCATGGCCCGAAGAATTGACTGGAGGCTCTCCATTTTGAATGTCTCGACTAAGATTGAGCGATTGAGATTCTTTAGATCTAAGACAGGACGTAGATCCCCCAATTTCTTCTTCACCAGAAACAACGGGGAGTAGAATCCCGTTGACCTTTGGGATATTGGAACTTCCACTATGGCTTCCTTTTGTAACAGGTCTTGGACGTACTTTGTCAGTAGCATACTTTTTTCCCGAGATGCAGGTAATCTGGTTACAGAGAATTGGTCTCTTGGAGCCCGTGTCTTGAATTTCCATTTGTGGCCGAACTGGACAGTGTCTATCGTCCATGGGTCCTTTATTGTATCCGCCCAGACCTGCTTGAAACTCATGAGTCTGGCCCCCACTAAAGCTGGTTGGGCGGACGCACCTTCAAAAAGACTTTTGTTCCCCTGACGCAGGGGTCTTAGACTTTTGGAGCTTGAGGAATGATGACTGGGGATTCTTCCAGTTCCTCCTATACTTTTTTCCGGGCCTGTAGGATCTTGCCTCTCTGTATTTATCTGGCAGATTTCTTCTAGAAACCGGTGGTCTCTGCTGCCTGGGCCTCCTATCTGAAGGGATGAGTCCCGATTTTCCCCCCGTGACTTTAGAAATAGCCACGTCCAGTTTTTCTCCAAAAAGGTTTACGCCATCAAAGGGTATTTTGCACCAATTGGATTTTGAGGAGGGATCTGCCGACCAGGGTTTTAACCAGAGCCATTACTGAGCTTAACATTGCTCTTGAAGTGGTTTTAATTATATCCACAGAGGCTTCTGCGACAAAGTCGCCTGCAAGACTAAGTTCTTGGAGTGCTGAGATAACTTTCTCCTGCTCTATTCCTTCCGATACCAGCTTCTCGGCCATCGTGGACCAGCTTGAGATAGCCTTACCGACGGCAGCCAATGCTATTGCTGGCCTGCAAGCGCCACCTGCCGAGAGGTAGGTTCTCTTAAGATCCAGATCGATCTTTCTATCCAGGACGTCTTTGAATGTGACTGCATCCTCTATTGGAAGTGTTACGTGCCTGGCGAGGCGCATTAGGGAGGAGTCGACCACTGGAGGAGATATTAGTGGGTTGACGTTAGGCTCTTTAAGTGGATAGAGTTTTGATAATCTGTTGCTGAGGCCAGTTTTTTTCTCTGGCTTTTGCCACTCATCCTTAATTAGATCCTCAAGTTCCTCAATGAACGGGAAGTTCTCTGGGTCTTTTTTAAGATTTGGAAAGTATTTCCTCACTTTTTGAGGAGTTTCTTTTTCTTCCACCCAGTCGATCGCCTCTTTTACTGACTTCACGAATGGGTCGATCAATGAGAAGTCGAAACCGGTGGATGCCTCTAGATCATCAGTGTCAGAGAGAGGGTCTGACGTCTTTGATGATGATGGGGCAGTGGATGAGGTACTTTGTATAGGTCTGCTGGCTTCTGGCTCTGCGACTTGTGGTGATGGATCAATTGGTTCTCTTGCTTCTGTTTCTCTGTCCTTAGTTGCCTCAATGAAGCATGTGCGACAGGCCAGTTTGTCTGGAAGTGCTGTAGCACCGCAAATCCAGCAGGAGTTCCCGGGTGGACGGGAAGGCTGGGTGACAGGAGATTTCCTGCGCGCAGGGGATTTTTTGTGGTGGGAGCGACTATGCCTTGATCTTGATCGGCTTCTCCTGCGACTTGATCTGCTCCTCCTGCGACTTGAGCGGCTTCTGCGACTTGAGCGACTTCTGCCGCGCTCTGAGCGACTCTGCCTGTGGCTTGACCCGCTCCTTCTTGAAGGCTCCCCTCGTCTTGAATGTGACGATCTGGAAGACCTGGTGGGGCTGTTCAATTTAAACAGCATTAGTGAGGGCTCTCTTTTTCCTTCTCTTCATACTTACCTATCATCCCCTCTTACCTAGTAGGCTGGCGATGGTCTACCTGGTCTCCATGAAAGGTGATGAATCAACCTATAATTGTATAGGTGGCTTAGCATGCATGGGATAGCAGATAGTAAGCAAGCAAAGAAAAAACCATCATAGATCTTACCTGGGCGTGGAGATAGCAAGAGAGAGACAGGGTAGAACAGCTGGGTAGAGTAGCAAAAGAAATCCGGTCAAAATTCCCCCTTACAGGCTCAGGAGAGAAGAGACAAGAAAATGCTGACATTACAGCATTTTTAAACTTGCCGCCGTCGCGGGGTGATGACGTCACGCTCGTGCATGCTCAGATGCGCTCTGAGGCCTCCGACGCCATTTTGGAAGCTGGAAAGTGGGATGTCCTGACAAGCTGGAGTTATGGAGACAGACAGGAGGGGAAGTTACCCACAGGTGCACAGAAAGGAGCTGGAGACCGCTGCGATCCATAAACCTGTTTAAGGTTTGTAATGTATTGTAACATACCCCTGAGACCATCAGAGTGGGGTTCCTTCCATTGAGCTCATTTAGAGGCTGTACAGGATAGGACTTCCACCCAGGAGAGGCTAGAACCTGGCTGGGGCGAATGTTTTAGGTAAGGGATGCATGTTTTCGGTCCTTGACAGGTGAGGAAAAAAAGGAGAATGCTGGGGCAGGGGCTCTCTCAGACTTTAATAGCTACGCGGTCCTATCAGGTTGCGGGGGCGGAGCCACAACCCATAGGTGTATGCTGCCATGATGCGACAGGAAATACAGAGACTGGTGTTTGTAATTGCCACCCTATACACACCACTGAGCACTGACCCCCGAGCCTTTACATTGCATTACATCCACCCCACTGACATTGCGCTCTGTACACACTCAGCCTGCCCATTACATGGCACGGTAAATAGTTCCTTTACTCTCTGCAACTTTCAGGACAGGATGATATGATACCAGCGTTCAGTTCAGCTCTTCCTGAGTACCCCTCCCCTGGTCACAGCGCGGCAGGTTGAAAGAAGAGGATGTTGGTAAGTGATCAGTGTCCAGCTACACATGCTATTACTGATATCGGTACTGTGCAGGGCAGTCAGTGTGTCAGCTCTCTTTATGTTTCTTTTTTCTGCTGGTGACCAGGTTGCTGCCCACTGCTAGTCCATATTCTCCTAGTTACTGCTGATACTAGTGCAGCATTTACTAGAACTGGGCTGTATTTTCCTCAACTTGCAGGATCTGAAAATTTTCTTTTTTTCTCCTCTACGTTGCACCAGCAGTCAGCAGATGCAGGAAGAAAATATAGCCAATCAGTTTTAGTAAATGCTGCCCCCCCCCAGAGGTCTGTATACCTGCTGTGCCTATTATGAGGGGTCCCACCATCTCTGTGCTGAGTTCCTGGGTCTATACACCCGCTGTGCCCATCATGAGGGGTTCTCACCATCCCTATGCTGAGTTCCTGAGTCTATACACCTGCTGTGCCCATTATGAAGGGTTCCCACCATCTCTGGACTGAGTTCCCAGGTCTGTACACCAGATGTGCCCATTATGAAGGGTTCTCACCATCCCTGTGCTGATTTCCGGGGTCTGAACACCTGCTGTGCCCATTATGAGGGGTTCTCACAATCCCTATGCTGAGTTCCCAGGTGCGTACACCTGATGTGCCCATTATGAAGGGTTTCCACCATCTCTGGACTGAGTTCTTAGGTCTGTATACCTGATGTGCCCATTATAAGGGGTTCTCACCATCCCTGTGCTGATTTCTGGGGTCTGTACACCTACTGTGCCCATTATGAGGGGTTCCCACCATCCCTATGGTGAGTTCCTGGGTCTGTAAACCCGCTGTGCCCATTATGAAGGGTTCCCACCATCTCTGTACTGAGTTCCCAGGTCTTTAAACCTTATGTGCCCATTATGAGGGGTTCTCACCATCCCTATGCTGAGTTCCTGGGTCTGTACACCCGCTGTGCCCATTATGAAGGGTTCCCACCATCTTTTTACTGAGTTCCTGGGTCTGTACACCTGCTGTGCCCATTATGAGGGGTTTCCACTTATAGACTGCACTGATGGTGGTGGAACTCCTTATAGGTATCACTCAGTGCCCATGGGCACTGATAGGTGGCACTGATGGGCCTGCACTGTTCATCAGTTCCTTAAATTATCTGTGTACATATCCCCTGTACAGGGCCGGTGCTACCTATAGACAAGGTAGGCGCCGGCGTAGAGTACACATCAATCCGGGGCACCATACCGATGCCCCCCACCACCTCCAAGCTCAGTGACTGACTCAACCTCCCAAAATGGTAGCAATCTATAAAAAGGTGTGGTATACATGAGCAGGGCAAAGTGGGTGAAGTCAGGGGTGGAGCCAAAGGGGCGGCAAAATGAGGTTTCTCCTAGGGTGTTAAAAATCCTTGCACCGGCCCTGCATATGACAATCTTAGGCATCTCCTTTCCCCTGTAAAATCAGCAACTAAGACATTGGTGGAGCTCCTGACACTGTTAGAGGATCACTTCCAGCCTAAACCACTAGAGATTGCAGAAAGGTTCCGGTTCTATCAGCGGCAGCAGCCAGGTGAAGAAATTAAAGCTTATGTGCTCACCCTTTGCAGTCTAGCCTCTACCTGTTCTTTTGGGGAGTACTTATCTACTGCACTGAGAGATAAGTTTGTCATGGGACTGAACAGTGAGTCTAGCCAAAAGAGATAGTTAACAGAGAAAAACCTTACTCTTACAAAGGCAATTGAGATAGCTTCAGTGAAGGAAATGGCTGTGAAAGATACAGAGGAATTTAAACCCCCAGGGCAAAAGGGAAAAGGTAAAAGAGGACGTTTTCAAAACAGCAGTCAAGCCAACTGCCGAAAACTGGAAATATAGACCCCCACCAAGCCGGGAGTCTTACTACCGTTGTGGGAATACAGACCATGACCACAAAGTCTGCCGGTTTAAGGATCAGACCTGTCATAATTGCGTTAAAACAGGCCATTTTAAACGAGTGTGCCGTAACAAGAAGGTGCAAGATAAACAACCTTTGAACCCCAAGACAAAGACATATATGGTGGGAAGATATACATCATCATCTGAGTCGGAGGATGAGGAAGTGCTCCACAGATTAGACATACTTCATATGCATTCAACACCCTCTGCAATGACCGTAGAGGTAACCGTTGAGGGAAAGAACCTGAAGATGGATGTAGACACAGGAGCAGCAGTTTCAGTTATCATGTCCGCCCAACACCAATCAAACTGCAGACATACTCACAGCAGATACTCCACCCACTGGGTTATGCAAAAGTATAGGTATTGTACAAGGGTCAGACAAAGAGACTGCCATTATATATCCTAGAAAAAGCCTCTCTTTGGGAGAGACTGGATTGCTCACTTTGGTATGCCAGACATCGCCATAAACTCCTGTAACGCCGTTACAATTTCATTAGGAGATAATGAGGGATGGGTGGTGTCCCTGAAGCAGCTGTTCCCAATCATCTTTGATGACCAGTTGGGGAAAATAAAGCATGACTCAAGCTGAAACCCAACGCTCAGCCTAAGTTCTTTAAAGCTCGGACAGTACCTTTTGCACTCTGAGCAGGAGTGGAATCGGGACTAAGTCAGCTGGAAAAACAAGATGTCATCTCAAAGGTAGAGCACAGCGAGTGGGCATCACCAGTTGTTCCAGTAGAGAAAGCGAATGGGGACTTACGCATTTGTGTCGGTTTCCGCATGGCACATGGAACTCCCAACTGGAGATAGACCAGTATCCCCTACCCAAAGTAGTTGCCATTTTTGCCTCTCTTAAAGGAGATCAAAAGTTCACCAAGCTTGATCTCAGACAAGCATATTTACAGTTTGAGGTCCATCCTTCTTCCCGCAAGTTTCTAACCATCAACACCCACAAGGGACTGTATGAATACGATCGGATGGTGTTTGGTGTAGCCTCTGCCCCAGCCATTTGGCAATGAAAAATGGACGAGATTTTGGCAGACATTCCTTTCACACAGTGCCTGCTAGATGACATGTCATCACAGGACGGACTGAGCAGGAACACAAGCAGAATGTGGAGCTTGTGTTGGCGAGACTCCAAGAGCAGGGTCTAAAAGTGAACTTAGCAAAATGTCAATTTATGTTGCCTAAATTGGAGTTTTGTGGCCACCTTGTGGATGCAGAGGTTATACACACCACAGAAGCCAAGGTTGATGCTTTAGTCAAAGCTCCAGCCCCAACCAACGTCCAGCAGCTGCGATCATACCTTGGCTTTCTGAACTATTACCACAAATTCCTGCCAGATCTGGCATACACCTTGTTTCCATTGAACAAGCTTTTGGAAAAACACTCCAGATGGGATGGGTCAGCTGCATGCCAACGTGCTTTCGAGGTTTCTGAGCAGAAGCTGTTGGTGTCACGCATGCTCGTGCATTATGACCTCCAGGAGCCTCTCACCTTGGCTTGTGATGCCTCACCCTATGGTCTGGGGGCTGTACTATCTCACATCCTACCAGATGGGTCAGAAAAACCAGTGGCATTTACCTCCAGGTCTTTGACAAAAGCAGAAAGCAATTACTCACACATTGACAAAGAGGTTCTTGCGCTGATATGGGCAATTAAGAAGTTTCATCATTACCTGTATAGTAGGGAATTCAGCATACTGACGGACCATAAACCACTCTGTCAGATCTTTAGCGCTGACAATGGCATCTCTCAGACTACTGTGGCCTGCCTCCAACGCTATGCCTTATTCTTGGGAGCATACAGCTACAAAAATCCAGTATCGCGGTCCTGATGCCAATGCTAATGCGGACGCAATGTCCCGACTGACAGGGACGTCGATGGACTCTTCTCCACCAGTCAAGAGTTGTCGTTACACCAGCCTGTCCTTCTTGTCTTCTGGGGAGATAGCAGCCCATACAGCCAAGGATACCTTTCTGAAAACAATACTCTCATGGGTACAGTCCGGTTGGCCTGCAACCGGCACACAGGAGGCGTATGGAATTAACTGTGGCTGGCAACTGTGTTTTATGGGGAGACTGAGTGATCATTCCGCAGACCCTCCGGAGACACATTCTGGACTTGGTGGCCAAACCTAGACTCCGATATCACGACATATGTGAATGCTTGTGCCGGATGTGCACAAACTGCAAGAGACCCTCCTCAAGGGTGCGTCCAGCCCTGGACTTGGCCCGCGGTTCCTTGGTTTCGCCTACACTTGGACTTTGCAGGCCTGATCAGAGGACACACCTTCTTGATCATAGTGGACGCCCATTCAAAGTGGCCTGAGGTCATTCCTGTTACTCAGCCAACGACTAAGGCAACGGTTTCCATACTGTTACATCTCACTGCTATGTTTGAATTCCCCTAGAGAAATCATCATGGACAACGGTGCACAATTCACCAGTGAGGAGTTTCAGCGTTTCCTGACTGCCCACAACATCAAGCACAAGTTGACTGCACCTTATCACCCAGCTACAAATGGTCAAGCAGAACGGTTTGTGCAGACTTTCAAACGCTATTTCAAAGCTACAGTGGCTGCAGGTAAACAACATTCCCTGTCACCCCAGCAGCTGGACTCCTTCCTTTCTGCTTACAGAAACACACCACATGCAACCACTGGGAAAACTCCAGCGGAACTCCTTCTGGACCAGCAGCCATGGACTGTTTTGGACATGCTCCACCCTAAAACAGTCCAGGAACATGTACTGCAGTCCCAAGACAAGATGGTCAAACACAACGAGCTCCCCCTGTTCACAGTAAAATAAAAGGTATGGGCCCGATTTTATGGGGCTTCCAACACTTCTTGGCTTCCTGCTATCATTGCAGAGACTTTGGGACCCAAGATGTATAGGCTCTACCTGAAAGATGGTTTCATTTGCAGACGGCATGCGAACCAACCGTGTCCTCATTCTCAGCTGCCCGAATCTCTAACACCGGCTGCACCACCAGTGTCTCAAGGGTCTGCGCCCAGCAGATCAGGATGCACTGGGACTGATGATTGGGGGGACTCTGAACTTTTGAACTCAGCTACAATAGAGCCCTCCAGCCCTGGTTCAAAGGTCTGTTCACCCTCCTGAGCTAGTCGATCCCTTCTTGGCCCTACCGGTGCCCATTCCGGCTAGCCCTTTTTCCTCCGGTCCTGAGTCATGTTCAGCTGCAAGACCGGTTACAAGACTTTCAGCGGGGCCGCCAAAAGTGATCCAATGCCATTTTATCCCCGTAGCTGTCCCTGGAAGCTTGGTCTCACATCTGGATGTGGTAGAAGTCCTGTGAATCTCCTGTGTTTGGAGGACTGTTACTGGACAGTTATTAGTTACTGTTTTGTGCCTGTTCTTGTTTTGTTTTTTTTGGAATGGATGGAAGGTGTTATACCTGAAGGGTTCCACATGTACTGTCACTTTAAGGCTGGCTCCACCCAGGAGTGATGACAAGGGTCAAGGGGCATAGTAGTCATCTTAGAGCACATGTAAGGGAGCATAATAAGATATACCTGTCCTGAGATGCATGTTGGAGTGTACAGTAAGTACTGAAATAAACATCAGTTGTTCCAGACCAGAGTCTTGCATCTCTTACAACTCAGAGAACATAACACTGCAGGGGCTTTAAAGGGGTTGTAAAGGCAGAAGGTTTTTTATCTTAATGCATTTTATGCATTAAGATAAAAAGCCTTCTGTGTGCAGCAGTCCCCCCTCAGCCCCCCTAACATTTACCTGAGGCTCCTCTCTGTCCAGCGATGTCCATGAGTGCCTCAGCCATCCAGGATTCTCATTCCTGATTGGCTGAGACACAGCAGCAGCCCTATGGCTCCCGTTGCTGTAAATCAAAGTCAGCTAGCCAATCAGTGGAGAGAGGGGACAGGGTCGGGTCGGGGCTCTGTGTCTGAATGGACACACAGAGCTGTGACTCAGCTTGGATGCCCCTATAGCAAGCTGCTTGCTATAGGGGCGCTGAACAGGAGGGAGGAGCCAGGATCACAGAAGAGGGACCCAAGAAGAGGAGGATCTGGGCTGCTCTGTGCAAATCCACTGCAACAGAGCAGGTAAGTATAACATGTTTGTTATTTTTATAGGAAAAAAAAGAGACTTTACAATCACTTTAAGATGGAGAGTGGTAGCAGATTGGTAACTCTGTACTCTGCTTTGAACACAGCTGGGCCTTACAAACTCAGTGTATCAGTGGCAGCAGATCAGGAACACTCGGTCCCCAATCCATATAGGATGGTGGCAGAGGAGACCATAAAGAGTACCTGACATTGACTTTGCAGCAGCCCACAGTCCAGCAGTCATCTCTATGAGCATGGGTTTTCTCCTGTAGCCCTTTTACCACACTTTACAGTTTGGAAAAATTTTCTTAGTAGGTAACATCAAACTCTGGCAGCTCTGTGATGTGCTGCCTGAAAGGAGCTGCAGTGTTTGCTATAGCTGTCTCTATGTTTGGGCCAAATGATTCTGTCACACTCAGGGTTCAGGCTCGGAGACTATTAGCTTTAGCATTATAAACCTTCCCACCTGCACCTTGCGTTTATTAGCTGCATAAGAATATGCATTGATCCTGTTGTTTCATGGTTTCATTGTTGGCCTGTATGCAAAGCCTATAGTAGAGTAAACCTTCCCATTCTGTTTGTATACAAACATGACACATGTGACATGGCAATGCACAAGCTAATGCATGACCTCTGTCTTAGAATTTAGTCGTAGTCATAAAGCTCTCGCTTATTCCTAAATTTAGAACTCCCATTTCCTGTGAGTAGATATTCCACAATCCCTGGGTCCCTCAGTTTAGTGTTCTGCAGATGAAAACTGCAGAGTAGGGATGAGCTTCGAGTTCGAGTCGAACTCATGTTCTACTCGAACATTGGCTGTTCGCAAGTTCGCCGAACAGCGAACAATTTGGGGTGTTCGCGGCAAATTCGAATGCCGCGGAACACCCTTTAAAAGTCTATGGGAGAAATCAAAAGTGCTAATTTTAAAGGCTTATATGCAAGTTATTGTCATAAAAAGTGTTTGGGGACCCGGGTCCTGCCCCAGGGGACATGGATCAATGCAAAAAAAAGTTTTAAAAACGGACGTTTTTTCAGGAGCAGTGATTTTATTAATGCTTAAAGTCAAACAATAAAAGTGTAATATCCCTTTAAATTTCGTACCTGGGGGGTGTCTATAGTATGCCTGTAAAGGGGCGCATGTTTCCCGTGTTTAGAACAGTCTGACAGCAAAATGACATTTGGAAGGAAAAAACTCATTTAAAACTACCCGCGGCTATTGCATTGCCGACAATACACATAGAAGTTCATTGATAAAAACGGCATGGGAATTCCCCACAGGGGAACCCCGAACCAAAAAAAAAAAAAAAAAAATGATGTGGGGGTCCCCCTAAATTCCATACAAGGCCCTTCAGGTCTGGTATGGATATTAAGGGGAACCCCAGCCAAAATTTAAAAAAAAAATTGACGTGGGGTTCCCCCTAAATTCCATACCAGACCCTTCAGGTCTGGTATGGATTTTAAGGGGAACCCCGCGCCAAAAAAAAAAAAAAAAACGGCGTGGGGTCCCCCTAAAAATCCATACCAGACCCTTATCCGAGCACGCAACCTGGCAGGCCGCAGGAAAAGAGGGGGGGACGAGAGTACGGCCCCCCCCCCTCCTGAACCGTACCAGGCCACATGCCCTCAACATTGGGAGGGTGCTTTGGGGTAGCCCCCCAAAACACCTTGTCCCCATGTTGATGAGGACAAGGGCCTCATCCTCACAACCGTGGCCGGTGGTTGTGAGGGTCTGCGGGCGGGGGGCTTATCGGAATCTGGAAGCCCCCTTTAACAAGGGGACCCCCAGATCCCGGCCCCCCCCCTGTGTGAAATGGTAAGGGGGTACTTACCCCTACCATTTCACTAAAAAACTGTCAAAAATGTTAAAAATGACAAGAGACAGTTTTTGACAATTCCTTTATTTAAATGCTTCTTCTTTCTTCTTTCTTCCTTCATCTTCTTCTTCTTCTGGTTCTTCTGGCTCTTCTGGTTCTTCCTCCGGCGTTCTCGTCCAGCATCTTCTCCGCGGCGTCTTCTATCTTCTTCTCCTCGGGCCGCTCCGCACCCATGGCATGGGGGGGAGGCTCCCGCTCTTCTCTTCATCTCTTCTTCATCTTCTTCTTCATCTTCTTCTTCTTCTTCTTCTTCTTCTTCCTTCTTCTCTTCTTCCTGTCTTCTCCGGGCCGCTCCGCAATCCATGCTGTGGCATGGAGGGAGGCTCCCGCTGTGTGACGGCGTCTCTTCGTCTGACGGTTCTTAAATAACGGGGGGCGGGGCCATCCGGTGACCCCGCCCCCCTCTGACGCACGGTGACTTGAGGGACTTCCCTGTGACGTCACGGGGAATGCCACAGGGAAGTCCCGTCATGTCACCGTGCGTCAGAGGGGGGCGGGGTCACCGGGTGGCCCCGCCCCCCGTTATTTAAGAACCGTCAGACGAAGAGACGCCGTCACACAGCGGGAGCCTCCCTCCATGCCACAGCATGGATTGCGGAGCGGCCCGGAGAAGACAGGAAGAAGAGAAGAAGAGAAGAAGGAAGAAGAAGAAGAAGATGAAGAAGAAGATGAAGAAGAGAAGAAGATGAAGAGAAGAGCGGGAGCCTCCCCCCTCATGCCATGGGTGCGGAGCGGCCCGAGGAGAAGAAGATAGAAGACGCCGCGGAGAAGATGCTGGACGAGAACGCCGGAGGAAGAACCAGAAGAGCCAGAAGAACCAGAAGAAGAAGAAGATGAAGGAAGAAAGAAGAAAGAAGAAGCATTTAAATAAAGGAATTGTCAAAAACTGTCTCTTGTCATTTTTAACATTTTTGACAGTTTTTTAGTGAAATGGTAGGGGTAAGTACCCCCTTACCATTTCACACAGGGGGGGGGCCGGGATCTGGGGGTCCCCTTGTTAAAGGGGGCTTCCAGATTCCGATAAGCCCCCTGCCCGCAGACCCTCACAACCACCGGCCACGGTTGTGAGGATGAGGCCCTTGTCCTCATCAACATGGGGACAAGGTGTTTTGGGGGGCTACCCCAAAGCACCCTCCCAATGTTGAGGGCATGTGGCCTGGTACGGTTCAGGAGGGGGGGGGGCCGCACTCTGGTCCCCCCCTCTTTTCCTGCGGCCTGCCAGGTTGCGTGCTCGGATAAGGGTCTGGTATGGATTTTTAGGGGGACCCCACGCCGTTTTTTTTTTTTTTTTTGGCGCGGGGTTCCCCTTAAAATCCATACCAGACCTGAAGGGTCTGGTATGGAATTTAGGGGGAACCCCACGTCAATTTTTTTTAAAAATTTTGGCTGGGGTTCCCCTTAATATCCATACCAGACCTGAAGGGCCTTGTATGGAATTTAGGGGGACTCCCACATCATTTTTTTTTTTTTTTTTTTTGGTTCGGGGTTCCCCTGTGGGGAATTCCCATGCCGTTTTTATCAATGAACTTCTATGTGTATTGTCGGCAATGCAATAGCCGCGGTAGTTTTAAATGTGTTTTTTCCTTCAAAATGTCACTTTGCTGTCAGACTGTTCTAAACACGGGAAACATGCGCCCTTTTACAGGCATACTATAGACACCCCCCAGGTATGAAATTTAAAGGGATATTACACTTTTATTGTTTGACTTTAAGCATTATTAAAATCACTGCTCCTGAAAAAACGGCCGTTTTTAAAACTTTTTTTTGCATTGATTCATGTCCCCTGGGGGAGGACCCGGGTCCCCAAACACTTTTTATGACAATAACTTGCATATTAGCCTTTAAAATTAGCACTTTTGATTATTCATGTTCGTGTCCCATAGACTTTAACGGCGTTCGCGTGTTCGAACGAATTTTTTTCCTGTTCGCATGTTCTGGTGCGAACCGAACAGGGGGGTGTTCGGCTCATCCCTACTGCAGAGTAATCAGATGTGACAGACACAAGCAGGTAAGGCATTGAAGAAAAGAGATTTTCAGCACATTAGCACTCCCACATTTGTCATGCAACACAGAGAAATGGCATGGCATTGATTGGATGCTGCATAACCCAGAACAAGATGATGTGTGTCCCTTTAGCACACTATGTATAAAAACCTACTAGCTCCTTCTACCTATCTGACTCCATCCAGGTTTCATTATATGCAAAATATAAGCATGAGCAGAATAATCTTCGTTTAAAAATCCTTTTGCCGCAGTACTCTACATTTGCCCCCAGACTTGAATTAAAGATAGAAACTTTTTGAGAGAACCCCTCCTCCCCCTTCCAAACCATTTTTTTTCTATGGACAAAAATAAAAGTTTGTTTTCTTAATTCTTCCATCATAGCTGTGCAAATCTTATCAAAGTCATATGTCTTTTTAAAATAATAATACCATAATATCATTATAGGTTCACACCATTACAACATAAAGGCAACCAATAAATAGTGCAGTGCTCCATTTTGCTCCATACACCCCAAACCAAAATCTTTCTTGTTTATATAAATACTGCGCAATAATCAAACTCCCTCAAACAGTTCCCATGTCATCAAAAGCCTGCAAATTGAACACCAGCGCTCCTATGCTCCCATCCAATCCCACCAAAATAACCTTATATATAATCACTCCCTTTTTATATTAGTGAACAAAATCAAACCAATTATATACTTCCACATATATGAATATAATCATATTACTGCAGCATAACATGCCACTGTGTAATAATCCATAATCTTTATTAGTACTTCAAACTGTCTCATGTGAAATATTGAATATCTACACCACCACAATGTAGCAATGGTGAAATCTTCCATCTCCATTGCCCTTCTTGGGTGTGTACTCACCTCTATTGATGGACCCCTGTTTTCAAGTGTCAAATCAGCATATATTCCCCCAAGGGGTTAGACAGCCAAACCCTACTCTCCTTTAGATTATCGCTCAAGAGAAACACAAATGAATCATAACGCTTACCATTTTAAAAACAACTGATTAAAATTCAAATAAAATTACTCACATTAAACAGCTGTGTAGCAACACACAGCACGAGACATAGATAAATCATGAATTTCCCTCATCATATACAGGGAAACATACGACTCCTGTAGTAAATCCTCCTGGTGGTAGTTACACAAAGCGTGATGATGTCACCGTCCACAAACTCTGCCTTATGTGTTACGTCCACCTAGACTTCATCAGAGGCTGATTGTTGGATGTGGGGACTGTTTGAAGATAAAGGTAAAACTGTATTGAGTAAATAAGTAATGCATATGTAAAAAAAAATTATTATTGTGTGTTTTTTGAACAACAGCTAACATTTCAGGTACTCAAATCCATACATAGAAAATTAGACTAAAAATGTTTTTTACTTTATATGTTTCTAATAAATGTTTACTCTATTCAGGAAAGTGGTTGCCACCATCCCTATTCATATAGTATGGTTTGAAAAACCCTCTTATGGGATTTTGACGGCAACCAAAAAGAGAATGAATTACTATTTATGTAAAAAAAACTTTTATTACAAAATCTCTAAAATAACATAGCCTTAATAAAATCACATATGGCCATTATCAGGCCAGAAACCATTACACACATCAATACATATGAGGCTGATACTTTTGCAATATTACATATCTCTTTGTAGAGCTGTATATTCAGCGAATAATTTGCTTGGGCATCGTGCATCAAACATGTTTCTAGATTTATTAATCAATCTCTTCCTCAGGGATAATCAGATGCCTTTAAGTTTATCAAGAATATTACCACTTCTCATAGTGTCTGCCTATATCAACCCCCACTTGCTTGTTGACATGGGCAATTTCATGCAAGGATCATAAACCTCCCATATCATGGAAAGGGGACTTGTTAAACATACACAAAGCCCATTTTCCACTGCTGTTCTCTCCAGCCAAGGCTGTACACATCTGCTCCTCAGTACATCTCACATGATTATACAACCCCACCATAATCCCCCCTCCACCAAATGATTTGGACCAGAGCACAAAGCAAGGTCCATAAAGACATGGATGAGCGAGTTTGGGGTGGAGGAACCAACTGGCCTGCACAGTGTCATGATCTCAACCTGATAGAACATCTTTGGGATGAATTGGAGCAGAGACTGCAAGCCAGGCCTTCTCATCCACACCAGTGCCCGACCTCACCAATGCAATTCTGGAAGATTAAGACATTCCCATAGGCACACTATAGGCACATAGGCACACAAAGCCCATTTTCCACTGCTGTTCACTCCAGCCAAGGCTGTACACGTCTTCTCCTCAGCACATCTCACATGATTATACAACCCCACCATAATCCCCCCTCCACCAAATGATTTGGACCAGAGCACAAAGCAAGGTCCATAAAGACATGGATGAGCGAGTTTGGGGTGAAGGAACCAACTGGCCTGCACAGAGTCATGATCTCAACCTGATAGAACATCTTTGGGATGAATTGGAGCAAAGACTGCAAGCCAGGCCTTCTCATCCACACCAGTGCCCGACCTCACCAATGCGTTTCTGGAAGATTAAGACATTCCCATAGGCACACTCGTATACCTTGTGGACAGCCTTCGCAGAAGAGTTGAAGCTGGTATAGCTGCAAAGTGTGGGCCAACTCAAAATTGAACCCTACAGATTAATGCCCTGTACACACGGTTAGACTTTCCGACGGAATATGTGCGATCAGAGCTTGTCGAAAATTCCGACCGTGTGTGGGCTCCATCGGATTTTTTCCATCAGAATTTCCGACACACAAAGTTTGAGAGCAGGCTATAAAATTTTCCGACAACAAAATCCGTTTGCATAAATTCCAACCGTGTGTGGACAATTCCGACGCACAAAGTGCCACGCATGCTCAGAATAAATTAAGAGACCAAAGCTATTGGCTACTGCCCCATTTATAGTCCCGACGTACGTGTTTTACGTCACCGCGTTCAGAATGATCGGATTTTCCGACAACTTTGTGCGACCGTGTGTATGCAAAACAAGTTTAACTCAACATCCGTCAGAAAAAATCCAGGGATTTTGTTGTCGGAATGTCCGATCAATGTCTGATCATGTGTACAGGGCATAAGACTGGGATGCCATTAAAGTTCATGCGCGTGTAAAGGCAGGTATTACTTTTTGTAACATAGTGTATGTCAAGGTAATGTACACTAAAACCCTTCATTATACTGTGCATTACCGAAACACATACTGTAAGTGTAAATAAGATCTAATTTTAGTGTGTAGGTGGGATTTTTTTCTTCTTCTTCTTCTTCTTCTTCTTCTTCTTCTTTTTTTTTTTTTTTGCAAAGTTTAGTTCAGTTCCATTCTGAGCACTTCAGGAATTATTAACAACAGTAGTCCGATTGGCAAAGAATGTTCCCTGATCCTACTGCTCAGCATCCCTGGTGGAAGAGCTGACCATAAAACTGGCAATATGAGAGGTGACAACTTCAGGTATGATCTTCATTGCAAGGTTAAATTGGCCCAATTTGGACTAATGTAAATATGCACATTTCATACCTAAGGGACAACTGGGGAAGCTGACAATCACTGTAGTAGTCAGTGCTACTGCAGTGATTATTGCTATCTTCTTGGTTCTGTGCCAAGCACCTGTCCCACTGCACACCAACCACAGGGAGTCGCCTGCTCTGCACTGCTACTATTCACATAACCCCTTGTATACAAGCTTTCCTCTGATTGGATGAGGTGGACAGGAGATGTGGTGATGTCACAATCTCTCTTTCCTACAAAAAAATACAATGATAAATGATGACAGTGCCCAGTGAATGACCCCCTGTGATTAATATGTTTTGGGTGAGCCACTTGACAAAGGACCCAGAATATTGCGGCAATCACTGTAGTAGCACTGACTACTACAGAGATTGTCAGTTTCCACAGTGGTCCCTCAGGTGAGAAATATGAATGCTTACAGTGTTTCAAGGTGGACTAATGTAACTATGTGATTAAGAGCAAACTTGGAGTTCAGCTTGAAGCAGAGGGCTCAGAGAAGGCATAGCAGTGACCATGGAGAAAGGTGTAACCTTTGTGCTAAAGTAGACAAACAGCTGATCACTTTTAATGAAAGCAAAAAAGACACAGATTTCACAGTTTAAACAAACTCATGGCTCCTAGTGGAGATCATGGGATTTACTGTCCTTGACAGTCAAATTGTTACAGTTACACACAAGTCAAAATTACAAATTAAGATGATATTAAAGCTTATTTTTTTTTGTTAAATAACAAACATGTTATACGTACCTGCTCTGTGCAGTGGTTTTGCATGGAGGAGCTCCAATCCTCTTCTTTTCGGGTCCCCTGCCGGTGCTCCTGGCTCCTCCCTCTTTGAGCAGTGCCCCCAGAGAAAGCCGCTTGCCCTGGGGGCACTGCTGTGTGCTCGCTCCCAATAAGACACATAGAGCCGTGGCTTGCCCCCCCCACTCTCTCCTCATTGGCTCACTGGCTGTGATTGGCAGCAGTGGGAGCCAATGGGCTCTCACTGCTGCCTCAGCCAATGAGGAGGGAGAGCCCCCATACAGTCGAGGTTATTATGAACATTGCTGGATCAGAGGGGGCTCAGGTAAGGATTGGGCAGGCTGGGGGAGGGGGCGCTGCACACAGAAGGTTTTTTACCTTCATGCATGGAATGCATGAAGGTAAAAAAACCTTCAGCCTTAAGAACCACTTTAAGCCTTAAGAAAAATATATGGAACAAACCCTACCTGTCAGTACATTCCTTTCTCATTCAACTGTTGATTTTTGTGGTATTCTGGAGGAGATAAAACATACCTGCCCATTGAAACTTCCTGTGTTCTGCCTTTACCATACTAAAAACCTGATACTACTACTACTACAAATCTACTTTGCACTACATGTGCACTGCAAGTACACTTGCAATTGCACTTGGAAGTGCAGTCACTGTAGATCTGAGGGTAAGATCTAAAATAAGGGGAAGCTCTGCTGATTTTATCATCCAATCATGTGCAAGCAAAAATGCTGTTTTTTAATTTTCCTTGCATGTCCCACTCAGATCTGCAGTGACTGCACTTGCAGTGCACTTGTAGTGCAAAGTGGATTTGCCTTTAGTAAATAAACCCCTAAGTGTCAGTGTCAGTTTTGGTACAGACCTCAGTCAGGGATTTCTCTTGATTGGAATGGCATTCCCTTAGCAAAGAGGGCAGGAGAGGTAAGTATTCACTCTTTTCTCTACAAAGGGAGATTTTTTGTGGACTTTCAGATTAGTGACAGGGGGGTTAATTCACTAAGAGTTAGATAACGGCAAATAAAAAGCAGTAAAATAGCTCTTCAGTTTTGAAAGTGCTATTCATTAAGAATTGTGCGGTAAGTAACCACTACGGTACAGTTTTGATAATGGAGTCATTACTGCATATTTTCATGCAGTAATTTATCGCATCGAGCTGGTTGCTAGGGAGTGGGCCCGGGAAACAGGCCACTGTGTCCTTAACAACAGATCATCCAATGCAATATTCCCAATGCACACATTTCCTGTAGAGATTGCTGTATTTATAAATGGGTGCTGAAGTGACCACCTGCTGGAACCGTGTATAGTCAAAGAAAGCAATGTCACCAGCACACCAGGATCTCCAAAAATGGGTCCAAAACTCTAATCAGCGATCACATAATTACAGCAGAAAGCGACGTTTCGGCGCTACGCAGGACCCCTTTATCAGGTACTTTCTGGTGTAATTATGTGATCGCTGATTAAAGTTTTGTACCCATTTTTGGAGATCCTGGTGTGTTAGTGACATGCTGCTTTTCTTAACAACAGATGACTCATCAGCTATTAGCAGGTTCCCCACTGACAGCTGGATGTAGAGAAAACATGACAGCAATTAAAAATCATGAAAAAAAAAAACAGTGTGGGGTCCCCCCAATGCTTAACAGGCCCTGGATTTTAAGGGGAGCCCCACACCAAAATTTAAAAAAAAGTGGGGTCCCCCAAAATCCATACCAGACCCATATCAGAGCATGCAGCCTGGCGGGTCAGGAAAGGGAGGGGACGAGCAAGCTCCCCCTGAATCATACCAGGCCACATGCCCTCAACATGGGGGGGTGCTTTGGTGCAGGGGGGCTCTGTCATCACCCCTAAGCACCTTGTCCCAATGTTGATGGGGGCAAGGACCTCTTCTCCTCAACCCTGGGCTGTGGTTGTGGGGGTCTGCGGACAAGGGGCTTATCGGAATCTTGAAGCCCCCTTTAACAAGGGTGCCCCCAGATCTTGGCCCCCCTATGTGAATTAATATGGGGTACATTGTACCCCTACTTATTCACCAAAGAAAGTGTCAAAAAGAAATAATAACACACACCTTGTTTCTGACAAATACTGCATGTTATGCCGCCAGCAAAACCCTGGTGATAAATATTGCATGTTCTTTTGCTCTCTGTTCCATTTGTGAATTGGACTTAAGAGCTTACCGCATGGTATTTTGGCGATAGTTACCGGCACATTTTTCATTTTGCAGTAAATACCGCATAATCGTTATTTTTATTTTTTTTTTGGTGAATTGACTTTTTTTTAACCACATACAATCATTTATGCAAATGAGTCACGTGACCGTGTTATCACATGTGGTAAACTTTAATGAATTGACCCCAAGGTCACTTAAAGGTCAATTGATTGAAAATGTTGGTATTAGCATTACTGAAGTATGCTGGAATGCTGATTGTTACCTCAAATTCTTCTCAAAGGAATGCAATTGAAATGATCTAACAATAAAAAGTAGAAAAAAAACTGGATTTATTCATCACAACAAATATAATAAATACTTTGGATGGCATTTAAGAAAATGTTAAATGACATCGAACAGGCTTTCATAAGCATGACGCAGGTTTGCATACATTCATAATATGGTGCCTATAAAATCTATTTACCCCCTCGGAAGTTTTTATATTTTAATGTCATAGAACACTGAATTACGGTGGATTTTTACACTGAACAACAGAAATATACCATAATCGCAAAGTGAAAACATATGTTTGCTAGGAGATTGAAATGAATTACAATGAAATAACACAAAATAACTGACTGTATAAAAATACACCTCCTTCAAGTCAGCATTTAGTACATGCAGTTTTGGAAGCAATTATGAACTTGAATTTGTGTGAATATGCCTCTGTTAGTTTTGTACATCTGGAAACTGCATTTTTTTCCCCATTCTTTTCAAAATTGCTCAAGCTCTGTTAGGTTGCATGGGGATCAGGAGTGAATAGCTTTTTTCAAGTTCAGCTACCAATTTTCTTTTGAATTGACCTCTGGACCCCGATTCCAAGTATGTTTTTAAGGCATTCTTGTGTAGTTTTGGCTTTATGCTTGGGGATCATTGTCTTACAGGAAGATACATCTTATCCAAAGGCTTAGGTTTCTTTAGACTGCATCAATTTTTTCAGTTTTTTTTTTTTGTTACATTATAATTAATCTAAGCAACGTACTATAACTTATGTGTTCCAGAGCATTTAAACATGAAAATTGCCAAGTTTTTATGTTTAAGCTCGGGAGACATTGGCCATTATAATTTGGCCTAATATTCCAAAGCAAACAGGCAAAAAAAAACTGCAAAGAATGTCTTCCTCTTTTGTTCTCTCTGTCTTCCTAATTATAGCTTTAAGGCAACGTTTAGACTTGCAGTCCCTCTGAAAAGCATCTGATGGTGGATTGATTTTCAGAAGCATTAGAGCTTAGTAAATGAAGTAAGGTTTTGCAAAGAGTCACGTGCAAGGAAAATAAAAAAACAGCATTTTTTCTTGCACATGATTGGATAATGAAAGTCAGCAGAGTTTCTGCTCATTTACTAAGCTCTGTAACAACTACACTTTGCAAAGTGCACAGTCTTTTTGTTTTTAGTAAATCAACCCTAATATGTCACCTCTTCACTACCTGTTTTAACTATGTATATGAGGATCTATTGCACAGCAACCACATGCATGAATCATACACATCAATTCTGGCCATGTTAAAGGCTTATAGGCAGTTTATAAAAATAAGACATAGGGAGTTGGCATAGTCTTGAGGGACATTTACTAAAACAAACGAAAAATAAATAAAAAATACTGTACAGCAGTGAGAGGTCCTCCTTTTTATGTGATTTTGAGGGCGGCAATGGAAAACCACCAATCCTTTCATTACATGTCTTAAGATGTATGTTGTGTTACAAAACAGTACAATGCTCATGGACAGTGTCAGAACCTTATCTGGTCTGTACTTATGATTGCCTCTAGTGGCATTTTTCCTTGATTTTTTAAGTATTTATTGGCTGTCCTTTTACTTTTCCAGATGGTGTGGATTTGAAGTTTTTCAGACCCCCTTAAATTTTTCACTCTTTGTTATATTGCAGCCATTTGCTAAAATCATTTAAGTTCATTTTTTTCCTCATTATTGTACACACAGCACCCCATATTGGAAAAAAAACACAGAATTGTTGACATTTTTGCAGATTTATTAAAAAAGAAAAACTGAAATATCACATGGTCCTAAGTATTCAGACCCTTTGCTCAGTATTTAGTAGAAGCACCCTTTTGATCTAATACAGCCATGAGTGTTTTTGGGAAAGATGCAACAAGTTTTTCACACCTGGATTTGGGGATCCTCTGCCATTCCTCCTTGCAGATCCTCTCCAGTTCTGTCAGGTTGGATGGTAAACGTTGGTGGACAGCCATTTTTAAGTCTCTCCAGAGATGCTCAATGGGGGTTCCAGGGCTCTGGCTGGGCCATTCAAGAACAGTCACAGAGTTGTTATGAAGCCACTCCTTCGTTATTTTAGCTGTGTGCTTAGGATCATTGTCTTGTTGGAAGGTAAACCTTAGGTCCAGTCTGTGGTACTGAGCACTGAGGAGAAGGTTTTCATCCAGGAAATCCCTGTACTTGGCTGCATTCATCTTTCCCTCGATTGCAACCAGTCGTCCTGTCCCTGCAGCTGAAAAACACCCCCACAGCATGATGCTGCCACCACCATGCTTCACTGTTGGGGCTGTATTGGACAGGTGATGAGCAGTGCCTAGTTTTCTCCACACATACTGCTTAGAATTAAGGCCAAAAAGTTCTATCTTGGTCTCATCAGACCAGAGAATCTTATTTCTCACCATCTTGGAGTCCTTCAGGTGTTTTTTTAGCAAACTCCATGCGGGCTTTCATGTGTCTTGCACTGAGGAGAGGCTTCCGTCGGGCCACTCTGCCATAAAGCCCCAACTGGTGGAGGGCTGCAGTGATGGTTGACTTTCTACAACTTTCTCCCATCTCCCGACTGCATCCCTGGAGCTCAGCCACAGTGATCTTTGGGTTCTTCTTTACTTCTCTCACCAAGGCTCTTCTCCCCCGATAACTCAGTTTGGCAGGACGACCAGCTCTAGGAAGGGTTCTGGTCATCCCAAACGTCTTCCATTTAAGGATTATGGTGGCCACTGTGCTCCTAGGAACCTTAGGTGCAGCAGAATTTTTTTGTAACCTTAGCCAGATCTGTGCCTTGCCACAATTCTGTCTGGTGTGTGGCTTTCCTAATCAAGTCCAATCAGTATAATCAAACACAGCTGGACTCAAATGAAGATGTAGAACCATCTCAAGTATGATCAGAAGAAATGGACAGCACCTGAGTTAAATATATGAGTGTCACAGCAAAGGGTCTGAATACTTAGGACCATGTGATATTTCAGTTTTTCTTTTGTAATAAATCTGTAAAAATGTCAACAATGTTGGGTTCTTCTGTCAATATGGGGTGCTGTGTGCACATTAATGAGGGGAAAAAAAGAACTGGGTCTGAATACTTTCCGTCCCCACTGTATATTATATATATATATATATATATATATATATATATATATATATATATATATATACACATACAACATAGTATTGTGCAATTGAGAAGCACAATAATCCCATCTGGGCCTACCTTGGTTTAATATGGAAGTTGTGTAAATCAATAAAAGCTGTAATCTTAGATCTTTAGCTTATGATGTGCTGAGCGATAATAGAATGCCACCTAAAATATATATATATATATATATATTTTTTTTTTTTTTTTTTTTAGGTGGCATTCTATTATCACTCAGCACATCATAAGCTAAAGATCTAAGATTACAGCTTTTATTGAAATTGAAATTGTCCAAAATGTCTTGGTCAAAATGTCTTGGTATGTCTTAAGAGTTCTCAATCTGGAACTAAGGGGCCAAGCCCAACCTCTGAAAAACAAAAAACAACCCCACACCATAATCCCCCTTCCACCAAATGATTTGGACCAGTGCACAAAGCAAGGTCCATAAAGACATGCATGAGTGAGTTTGGGGTGGAGGAACTTGGCTGGCCTGCACTGAGTCCTGACCTCAACCTGTTAGAACACCTTTAGAGCAGGAACTGCGAGCCAGGCCTTCTCGTCCAACATTAGTGCCTGACCTCACAAATGCACTCCTGGAAGAATGGTCATTCATTCCCTTAGACACACTCATAAACCTTGTGGACAGCCTTTCTAGAAGAGTTGAAGCTGTTATAGCTGCAAAGAGTGGGCCAACTCAATATTCAACCCTACGGACTAAGACTGGGATGCCATTAAAGTTCATGTGCGTGTAAAGGCAGGTGTCCCAATAATTTTGGTAATATAGTGTATATAGGATCACTTGGTTAATAAACCCTTCTGGTCTGGATTTAGCAGCAGCTGCACCATGGACATGGCTTTGGATCTCGGCTTTGTCTCTCTCTTTCGCTACTTCCTTCCTATAGGGTTTTCAACCCAGCCCCCGGGACAGTAAGTGATGAACATAAATATCTTATGTAGCACAGCCACTTACAAATACAGACAGTAAAAGGCAGCAGATCCCCACACCTGCATTGCATCTCTATGTTTTCAGTGTATTATGTACTACAATATTTTCAGGGTGTCACACCTAATGTTTCTGCAATTGCTCCTCAGCTGCCAAATTTGGGATTTTTTTATGTAGCATCATTCCTGCATTGTGCCTCAATGTTTGTGAAGTATTGCAACTCTGGCGATGTATTCCACACCTAATGTTTACACAGTTGCTCTTCAGCTGCCAGATTTAGGACATTTTTTATGCAGGGTAGCGCCTCATTGTGTGAGGTGTATTATGTTGCTCCAGCAATTTCAAGATTACACACCTAGTGGTTAATGTGTAGCATTTTGCTTAATGAATGTGACAAACAGCTGCAACACAACTTATCATATTCTTTTTTTTTTTTTTTCTATCATATTCTGTGTAGTATCTCAATCGGGAAAAAAAGATATTCTGGCTACTAGATGAAACTTATGATCATAGAAGATATTATCACTCAAAATATACTACACAGAATCCAGCATTTTTTTGGCACTGTATAGATGTTTGCCACATTCGTTCAACAAACGTTTTAAACATAGACCCCCTAATGTTTCTGCAGCTGTTCTTCAGTTGTAAAATTTATAGTGCTTTAATGCAAACTAAATCATAGGCTTTGCCTAAAATTTTTTAGCCTATTCATGTGTTCAGTTAATGCATAATATTTGTAGCTATTGACTCTCTGAAATAGTTTATCAGTGCTTTTTTCTTAACCCTTTTGCGCCTAAGGGTAAACAAATCTAAATATCTAAGCTCAATTTTGTTACTTTGACATGTGTTAGTAAAACTGTACATATCATCACAACTACTGTGTACATCCAGGTGGATTATACTGTACCTTGTTTTTTTCAGGACAAATTGGGCTTTCATTTGGTGGTAAATAGTAATGGATATCTCCTGCTTTTTTATTATCAAAGTAAAACTGGCCCAAAATAGTAAAAATTTAATAGTAAAAATTTAATTTAGTTGTATATTTCTTGGTACTACCATAATCTACCACCAAAGCACACCCCAAAATAAATTCTCCTGCTCTTGACAATCGCAGTGATCGCATATGTGTATGTTAGGTGTTGTATGTACCCATAGTACAGCCCAAAAACAATAGTGCGCATTTTGCTTTTTTTTTTATCCAATCTACAACACATTGACACTGACACTAACTGACACTGATACTAATTAAATAAATAAATAAATTCTGTCCCCCCACAAAAAAAAATACTGACTCTGACCTTGACCTGTGACCCTGACCTTGACACAAACACTAACCCTAGCACTGACCTAGATCAAACCTTGATCTAGGTATTTTTTTGTATTTTTTTATTATAATTATTATTATAATAATTATAATAAAAGGACAGACTGTGCAAGGATTGAGAGAATACTACAATGTATCTGTCTCCTTCATTCACAAAAAAAGAAAACACGGAGGCAGGCTTCACAGTGATGGATCACTGTGATAGCCAATCAGAGGCTATCACAGAGATCAGGTGACTGGGAATCTTAAGTTTCATGTCCCGATCATTAGCACGAAGAGACCCCAGTCTCTGTGTTTGGAGCGCACCGTGTGGCACGCTCCCAGAACAAAGGGAGGTACAAAAATATGCGGCCCCACAGCAAAAAGCCCAGTGCAGTGGGGCCACATATTTGTGTGACATCAGCGTGAAGGGGTTAAAAGAAAAGTACAGCCAAAGTCTGACTGTACTTCTCCTGTGGATCACAGAAGTGCAGTTCGTCCTGCACTCCTGTGAACCATTTTCAGCAGACAGCAGGCTGAATTCCCCTGTCTGCTGACATCACATAGCTGGTCTAGGCTTGGACAAGGTCATGCCAATGGAGTCGGGGCCGGGAACCCAGCTCAGCCTGTCAGCGAGCCGCTGACAGGCTGAGCCATCCACTCGCGCTCCCTCCACAGCCCATCGATCCAGTGAGCGGGGGGAGGCAGAGCAGAGAGCTGACTGTCAGTTACCAGCTCTTTGCTCTGAGAGTTCTGAGAACCGAGAGATCAGCAGTGTTAGATCACTCGGTTCTCAGTCTTAGAAGAGCAGGGGGACAAATGCAATATCGGACCGATACTGCATCCACCTAGGTAAGCATGATTATTAGATTAAAAAAAACATACTTCTATTTTAAAACCTCCTAATCTTTCTACAATAGATTTTGGGCAGATACTTTACAAGCGCTAAATAGTCTGGAAAATATTTTACTGACTCGTTCCTTTTTAAATAATACACTCTGTTGTCAATGTTATAAATTCAAGATGCCTGGTGTCTCTTCTGTAGGAAGTACAACATTTTGCTTTTTTTTCTGGGAAAAAAATACACTATAAAATTGTATTTTTTTAAAACAAAAACTGAGTGCAATCCCTCTTTTTCAAAATGCAACCTAGCCAAATAGCTTAAATGCTGCCTTTGGAGTTATTGAATTATTTATTCCTTTTCCATGTGAAATATAAATTTAAAAAGTGGATTGTTGACCTGTAAATGTTGTGCAGTATGTAATTTTCAAAATGCAGACTAACAAAGATTTTTTCAATACTGTTGTGGCTATGCAGTATGTACGCTATTTTTTCTTTTTTTTAAAAAGTGAAAAATAAACATTTGATTATGTTCTTTCTTCTCAAAAGCTGCCTGAGGTTTGTTTTATTAAATGATGCTTCCCAGAAATGTATTTTAATTATTATCATGCAGTGTGCACAATTTGTCTATATATGTTTGTCTTTCATTTGTAAAAAATATGCTGTGATCAAGGCTTTGTGCCAAAACATGTAAGCTGTTTTTATCCACCTATATGTAGCAATAAAGATTATTCATGTTACTAGATTCTGGAGCTGCCTGCTACCCTTTCTTCTGAAGTGTGCACCATACTCCTTAATTTACTGATAACATTTTTTTTGGACATGCCAAAGCAAATGTAAATGTCATTTAGCCATTGTGATCTAAAAGAAATTGTAGAATGATTGTATATGTTGCATGTTATCTTACTTCTAGTGAAAACTGAAAATACACATTTAAATTTTTTAAATTCCTCTAAAGATAAATGGGGATACTGTTTAGTCAATTAGGTCTACAAGAATAGGTAAAATGAACTATGTTGTGTGTGGCATATTAGTTCTGTTGGAATTTGAGAAATATAAATCATACCTTTTCAGGCCATAGCAAGATAAGTGTGGATGTAGTTTAGCCAATTAGATCTAAAATAAATTGAGGATATATCACATATTTTGTGTGAACCATATTACTCTTACTGTAGAGTTCAAAAAATTACTTTATATAGTGTGAAAAATAATTTTTGTTGTATATATATTTGGCCTGAACAGCTGCATACTTTGTGCCAAATGATAAAGTGATATTGAGCCCAAAAAGAAAATCTTATTGTATTGTAGCTTATCAGTTCTTAGATGTGGTTTCAATATTTTTTTTTAGGCTTTTCTTCCTTTATAATTTAAAAAAAAGGAGTGAGTGGCGCTGCCCGTCACCTGAAGAGTGAACCGCCCGTCACCTGAAGAGTGAACCTCCATGGGTGAATCACACTGAAAGTGCAAGTGCTTGATTAAATACTTATGACAAGAGTGTTGTGTACAAATATTAAAAATTATTATTTAAAAATATTAATTATTAGTGCTTATTCCCTAAAGTGTACATAAATTGCAGCCCAATATCATGCAAATAATTAATGAAAATATAAATATATAAAAATATTAATAAATAAATATATATGTGTGTGTGTGTGTGTGTGTGTGTGTGTGTGTGTGTGTGTGTGTGTGTGTGTGTGTGTGTGTGTGTCAGAACCAAACATCAGAAAAGTTCACATAATCATTCAGAAAAATTCCTCCAAAAATTCCAACAAAAAGGAGAAAATGTATCTCATGTGTATAAACAAATATGTTATTAAGTCCAATCTTTAGTGCAAATTTCAGAAATTCCCAGGTGACTTGTGGAGATATCCAGAGTGGCTAGTGCGTGCACTTAATCACAAAGCGTGTGCAGAGGGTGAAGTGACTTTCGTGCCCTCCTTCAGTTCTATACCCACCAGATCCTTATACCCCTACAGGGGAAGAGCGCTTGTGATGGGTATAAAATAAGTAAGGATTCAGTGCTTAGGAGTGAGATGAACTGCTGCCTCCCTAAAACAAACTTCACAAGTGAAATCTACAATAAAAAAAGGTACAAAGAGAGGGAAATGGCACCGTTCTATGCAATAGAAATTAATATAAAATAAAACTACCATGTGTAGTGTAGCACTGACCCCCGAAGGAACTGCTGATTTATTTGGGCCTGTAATCTGCTTTGTTTCCCCATTGAATATCTCAGTCCCCCGACACAGCTGTGGCGCGATAGTGTGCAGTCAAAACAAAATCATAAAGGCAAGTTCACAATACTCAATATAATATATCTGTCTGTAGTTACCTTACCCTCCTCTTGGCTGGTGATGAAGAGGAAAACGATGCCCACACAGTTGTACTTGAATAATAACCTTATTTACTGTAGTTGTTTTAAAAGGTTTAAACTACAATGGTTGTACTGTCAAACCAACATAGTCTGACAGTCAACTGAACTTTATATTACAAAGATACAATACAGGTATAAAATGTCTGAAATAATATATGAGTGGTGTAGCAAAGTAAATAGGATAACCGTCAGAGTGAATTTATCTCACTATGAGCACTTTCCTATTTCCTGCGCACTTTATTACTACCCTAAATCAAAGACTAACTTGACAAAGTGTAGTACAACAATTAGAGAGCTCCCTCATTTAGTATCACAATACCCCAATATAGTAAAGGGACACAAGGCCTTGTGTTTTACTAAGCAGTCCTTCTTTTCTCTTCTTTTATTCTGCTAGCAAAAACAAAGTAGATTTGTAATCCAAGGGGTAAATGACTCCTGATCAAAGTAGACTGAAATATGAAAGCAAAGTTCCAGTGCAGCTGCACTATAACTAACGTTGATGCCAGGGACTCAATACTAAATTCTCAATGAGGTGCAGGCCTGAAGCCTGATATTAACTCAGTATAATCTTCCTGACTTAGCTTGTGGAACTATGGGTCCCAGCAGCTCTATCTTGTGCAGGCATATGTATGAAAGTGCATCAAGAAGCTTTTGGGCAACAGCCCTATCACCCAACAAGGACAGTGTTGTCAGAAGCCTCCATTCTGATGTATAGGGTTCTGTCTCCAGTCCACAAGTTCTCAGTCTATTCGCTGTGGCCACGCTGTCATGCTGTACCACTTCACAGATGACCGGGAGTCCTCGGTTACCTCCTTCAAGGGTCTCTGGAATGATCACACTGCTGCTCCAGCACACTGTGACATAAGGCCAGATCAAAGACTGCTCGCAGACAACCTGGAGTCCTCGGTTACCTCCTTCAAGGGTCTCTAGAATGATCACTCTACTGCTCCAGCACGCTGTGATCTAAGGCAGGATCGCTAGCTGCTGTTTCGCTCCGCACAGGGTAAGCCGTACTCTGTGGGACACACACACCCACAGAGCCCTCTGGCAGGCCACGCGTCCCAGGAACAAGAGAGCTAAGATGGCCGCTCCCAGCCCTTTTATAGTGTTCCCACAATGCAGTTCTGTTCCCTGAGGTTTGTGGGAGTTACTGAGCTTTGTGGGTAGATCAAGTTAATGTCTAAATGTAAACAAACAGAACACTTCCATGTCAACTTGAAGAATGAAAGAAATAAAGATGCAGTCCTTTTATATTTCGACCGCTAGATGGCGCCATATTCCAACTTATTAACCTTACAGCACTACATAGCATCAGAAGCAAAAATTGTCAGTGCTACAGTAGTATATATAGGGAAGTAGAAAACGATACAATGGAGAATTAACCCAAACAAAGGAGAGAAGCTGAGTGAACCAAGTGTGACAAGCCATGTATAGTCTAGTGTAATAAATCCAGCAAGAAACACATTAAATGGATGGTGTAATAAAAAAATTGTAAATTGGTGTAAACCTGGTAATAAGGTATCGATACCCGATTACTATGCAAACAGTAAGGTATGAATACCCAATTGTTGTGTTGTGTAACAACATAATCAAATGTGGAGGACAAATTATATAAATCAGAAATCCAAGGGATGTGCAAAAATATTGTGATGGTGTGGTGTATAACTACCGTAATACTAAGGTATGTATACCCAATTAATGTGCAAACAACATATTCAAAAAACAAGTTATTATAATCAAAAGTCCAATAGATGTGCAAGAAGCACAGATTAATGTTTGTATAGCAAAAAAGAAAATAAAAGCAAAAGTAAAAATAAAAAATCCCAAAGTGACTGGTGCAAACTCAAAAATATAAACGGTGACAGTCTGTTCGAAATTCCAGTGTCAAGAATATGAGTGACTTTCCGTGCTCCCCTTTTGTGATTGCACTCACCAGAGCACCTTACCCCTGTAGGGGTGAAAGATTTATGAATGGGATATACTCCTATCCTTGCTGGACCAATCCTGGGGTTTATCCTACTCGACAGCCTGATATGACTGATCGGGTCTCCGTCTAGATTCCTGGTCCCTTCTAGTCCCTCCTGGGGTGGGTAGCCTAACATGAGGTATGCGCAAGCTATTAGTGAAACACTAATGCTATTCCTCCTTTCTCCACTGCAAACTGGGGATGTCCAGGTATCCACATGTAATTCAGCAGAAAAAACGGACCCTCATAGCGTACCACCGTTAAAAAGAACAAATTTATTTATAAAAAATATATGAAGGCAATAGTCTGATAAAACAGGGTGGGGAGCTCCAATGCTCCAACAGCCATGCGGGGTAAAACCGGGAGAGCGTCTGGATATCCTATGGTTTGATGTGCCACGGAGGAGGATTGCTCTGGATGTCGATATTATACCCACTACATGCGCTCTACCCCTGTAGGGGTATAAGGATCTGGTGAGCGTGGAACTGAAGGAGGGCACAAAAGTTACTTCACCCTCTGCACACGCTTTTTGATTAAGTGCACACACTAGTCACACTGGATATCCCCACAAGTCACCTGGGAATTTCTGAAATTTGCACTAAAGATTGGACTTAACATATTTGTTTATACACATGAGATACATTTTCTCCTTGTTGATGGAATTTTTCAGGAATTTTCCTGAAGGATTATGTGATGAACTTTTCTGATTTTTGGTTCTGACACACACACTTCTATTTATATTTATTTATTAAAATTTTTATAGATTTATATTTTCATTAATTATTCACATGATAGTGGGCTGCAATATATATACACTATAGAGAATAAGCACTTTAAACACTGGATTTCATAATAATTTTTAATATTTGTACACAACACTCTTTGTTATAAGTATTTAATCTAGCACTTGCACTTTCACCTGGGAAGTGTGATTTACCCCTGAAGGTTCACTCTTCAGGTAATGGGCAGTGCCACTCACCCCTTTTTTTTAAATTCTATTGTTATTAGGGCTCCATTAGTGGCGCCCCTTAGGGGAGGCAGCAGCCCAGCCTATACCTAAGTGTGGAAATCCATAAATTATATATTTTTTTCCTTTATGTTAACCTGGTGATCCAGGAATTAAGTTAAGGGCCTTAAGTTTTTAAAGTTGATGTAAACCCGATTCATGAAATTTGAGCTGGGCACATATATCTGTAGTGTTTTTTTTATCTCTCTTCAAAGCACCATGTCCTGTAGCTTTGTTCTTATCTGTTCTTCTGTTAGCAGCCTGATAACTTTTGACTAGGGATGGATGAACGGTTCGGCCCGAGCATAAGTTCGGGCCGAACTTTAGCTGTTCAGACGCTCGATGAACATCCGAACAAATGGGTAGTTTGACCATTTGTTCGCCCCCCCGAACCGACCACAATGCATTGTGGTGCTGAACACTGCATTGTAAGCTCTGATTGCCTGAAGCAGTGAAAGCTTCAGCTAATCAGGGCACAGAGCACTGTCAGAGTCATGATTGGACACTGTCATCAGGACTTTATCCAATCATGGCTCATTCACGCCTCACAGTATAAAAGTATTCTTTCAATGGCAGCCATTTTCAGTGTGATTTCGGCATGGAGAGAGCTAGAACAGGGCTCTGTTCAGTGCTATTAGTTAGTTAGTGTGCTATACTGTGCTATTTTGCTTCAATTGTCAGTGCAGAATATTAATTTAGTGTCAGTCTAGGGATAGTGTGAGTGTAGTGAGGAGGACCATCATTCAGCTTTGCATAGTGTGAAGCTAGAGTAGTGGCAGCTCAGATAGTTTCACTGTGGTGTAGTGAGACCGTGTCATTCATACATACATTAGTGTGGAGTAGGGACAGCTCATATAGTTTCAGTGTAGTGTAGTGAGACTGTGTCAGTAATCTTGACATTAGTGTATAGCTAGAGTAGGGACAGCGTCAGTGTAGTTGAACACGTCTATTTGATTGCGTTACTGCCAGTTTAACGCCATTTACTTCTGTGTGCGTTACTGCCAGTTTAAAACCATATAGTTTTGCGTGCGTTACTGCCAGTTTAACGCCATATAGTTCTGTGCGTTACTGCCAGTTTAATGCCATTTACTTCTGTGTGCATTACTGCCAGTTTAACGCCATATCATTTTGCGTGCGTTACTGCCAGTTTAACGCCATATAGTTCTGTGCGTCACTGTACATTTGGCGCATTATATTGCAGTATATTATAGTGTATCCGTGGAGTGTGTCTGTGTAGCTTGAGTACTCAAATTGAAGGGCACCAAACACCTCTTTACATTGATTAAAGTGCATCTATGTACAGATTTCAACTTCTTCTTTACATTCGCTTATAAGCACCGCCCCATCCATCCCAATAATGTCTGGACAACAAGGAGAGGCAGACGTTCCCTTGGCACTGTAAAGGGGCCAGCAACAAATGTGTCCACAGGCAAAGGTGGACGTGGTGGTCACTCCTCAGGCAGGGCATAATTTCCTCTGTTTAGTGAGTTTGCCCGTGCTATCCAGCCACAGCATGCAGAGAAGGTGGTGGACTGGCTTACTAAACTTTCCTCATCCTCCTCTTCCTCTGTCATGCAAGCAGAGACAAGTGTGCAGTCCCCTGCAGTTGCCAGAGTGGATAAACCTGCCTCTTTGTCCACATCTATTCCTGCCATAGCCCCAACATCAGCCATTGAGGAGTCAGATGAGTTATTTGACCACAGCATCAGCAACTTGCTCCTTGATGATGCCCAGCCATTACTGGATTCAGATGTTGGTTGTGAGGTTGAGGATGAGAGGAACATGAGCCTAGAGAGAGGGAGGAACACTGGTAGACAAATTGGCATTCATGTTCCCCAAGCCACAGCGTATTGCCAAGTTGTCTCCAGTGGTAATGATGAAGATGGAGGAGATGGAGATGATGATGATGATGATGATGATGAGGTCACTGATACGACTTGGGTGCCAGATAGAGTAGAGGAGGAAACTGAATGTGAGGCGGCTCAACCCCAAGGAGGCCGCCATCAAGAAAGAGTAGAGAGCAGCCACCCTATTCCATCACATTCTGCAGCTGTTATCTCCCGGCCCACTCCCCAAAGCTCAGATGTCTGGGCCTTTTTCAGCACATCTGCATCAGATCGCAATGATGCTATCTGAAAACTGTGTCTCAGGCACATCAAACGTGGCAAAAACACCAACCATTTGGGTACCACATGCCTAGCAAGGCATTTAACGTCCAACCACTTAGCACATTGGCAAGAGCACCTAAAAGCCACACAAAAGGGGCACAAATCTGTCCCTCCTCCTTACCCACTTCAGTTTTGCCCTGCTATACCGAGTCATCACCTCTTAGCAGCCTCCACTGACAGGGATGATGGTATAGCACAGGGTGTCCAGGTCCTAGCAGCACATCTGCCAGCAGCACACCACCAGCTGTAGACTGTAGCCAGCAAATTTCCCTGCTCCATCTGCTGCAGCGAAAAAAAAATACAGTCCCTGCCACCCACGTGCCCAGCGTCTAAATGCAAGCTTGTCAAAGCTGTTGGCTCTCCAACTTCTGCCTTTCAGCCTGGTGGATTCTGCCCCCTTCCATGAATTCACGCAATGTGCTGTACCACAATGGCAGGTTCCTAGTCAATACTACTTTTCACGTAAGGCTGTTCCATCTCTCTACTATCACATGGAAGGGAATGTTCTGGCATTGTTGGGCAAGGCAGTCAGCCGTAAAATCCACCTTACTGCTGACATGTGGTCTAGCAAGCATGGGCAGGGATGATATATTTTGTTCACAGCACACTGGGTAACAATGCTTGCAACTCGAAAGGATGCAGGACAGGGCTCATTGCTGCAGCTTGTTGTGCCCCCATGTCTCCATACAGCTGGTGGTGATGATGCCAGACCTGTGAGTTCTACCCCTCCTCCTCCTCCTCCGCCACCTCCATGCCCTCCTCTGCAGAATTGTCCTATGAACATCAGGTACCCCCTAAGCATTCAAAGGGCTATTCCATGAGTCAGGCTAAAAAAATAAACTGTATGCAGCCTTTTCATGTAAAGATTGGTAAGCTGATTGGTAAGTATTAAAGATTGGCATTTAATACTGCTTTAACCACTTGCCAACCAGCCACAGTACATATACTGCGGCAGGTTGGCTCTAATGCGCAAAACGACATACCTGTCGTACTTGACTCAATGTCCGCCAGCAACCCGCGATTGCTCCACAGAGAGGCACAATGGGGATCTGCCTATGTAAACAAGGTGGATCCCCTTTCTGACAGGGGACAACATGGAGATCTGCTGTTCCTAGTGATCAGGAACAGCGGTCTCTGTGTTGTCCCAGTGAGCCCATCCCCCAACAGTTAAAACACACCCAGGGAACACAGTTAACCCCTTGATCGCCCCCTAGTGTTAACCACTTCCCTGCCAGTGTCATTTTACATGGCGAGAAGCACCCAGAATTCTGTTGTGGACTTTTTTCAGCACCTAGAACATGTATTGGGGGCATACAAGAAATGGAGGATTAGGATGGTATAATTGCGACGAATCATTCAGACAAAAACTGTCTATTTATCTTTAAAGTGGAGTATGAAAGACGTGGGGCTATCGCTTATTTTAATATTGCCACAAAAGTCTACATTTTCTAAACCGACACCCACGTCTTTTCTCCATCTCCGTCGCCATACAAAAAAGTTTTCTGCTATGCATTCAATATCTTGCAACTATTTTGAAAAATTTGCCACATTTTTGGAATGGGTGGTAACACTTGAGTCTGGATATGAAGGAATCCTACATTATCTGGATGACTTCCTATTCATAGGTCCTGCAGACTCCCCTATCTGTTATCTCATGCTTCAGCTTTTTGGTAAGATTGCTGAATATTTTGGTATTCCTTTGGCAGCTGAAAAAACAGTGCTTCCCACATCTTCAATTAATTTTTTAGGTATTTAATATTGACACATTAAATTTAGAATTTAGATTACCTTTGGACAAAATAGATAAATTAAAATCCACAATAATAAAGTTTTATTAAAAGAACTACAGTCGTTATTAGGTTTATTAGCCTTTGCGTCTCGCATAATGCCAGTGGGTAGGGCCTTTTCGCGTCGACTTTATCTGGCCATCTCCGGCATCAAATCTCCATTTGCGCATGTTAGGCTAACTTCTGAGATAAAAGAAGATTTAGTAGTGTGGTTAAAGTTTTTTGACAGCTATAATGGTGACTTTTTTTTCCAAGATAATTTCATATTTTCTGGCAATTTTGAGTTTTTTATAGATGCGACGGGGTCTTGTGGCTTCTCGACAGTAGGGAAGACGCATTGGTGCTGCTGCAAATGGCCTTCTAGATGGGTAAAATGAAATGCTAAAAAGAACATAGTTCTTTTATGCCCCGTACACACGGTCGGACTTTCCAACGGAAAATGTGTGAAAGGACCTTGTTGTCGGAAATTCCGACCGTGTGTGGGCTCCATCACACATTTTCCATCGGATTTTCCGACACACAAAGTTTGAGAGCAGGCTATAAAATTTTCCGACAACAAAATCCATTGTCGGAAATTCTGATCGTGTGTACACAAATCCGATGCACAAAGTGCCACGCATGCTCAGAATAAATAAAGAGATTAAAGCTATTGGCTACTGCCCGTTTATAGTCCTGACGTACGTGTTTTACGTCACTGCGTTCAGAATGATCGGATTTTCCGACAACTTTGTGTGACCGTGTGTATGCAAGACAAGTTTGAGCCAACATCCGTAGACAAAAAACCATAGATTTTGTTGTCGGAATGTCCGATCAATGTCCGACCGTGTGTACAGGGCATTAGAGTTATTTCTGTTAGTAGTGGCGCTTGATATTTGAGGTAAGCAATTTGCCAATAAAAGGATTCTAATACAAACTGACAATAAAGGCGTATTGTACGTGGTGAATTGCTTATCATTAAAATCGTTAGTGATTAAATTACTTAGACATTTGGTATTCCTATGTTTACATCATAACATATGGTTAAAAGCTAAACATCTGCCGGGAAAGGAGAATCAAATAGCAGACGCTCTGTCTCAATTTCAGATTTCAAGATTCCGTCAGTTACTACCTAACGCCGACTTGGAGGGGATAACATGCCCGGAGTACCTTTGGAATTTCATTTAGAAATCATTAAAGACTATATTAAAAAAGTCAGTCGCAAATAGCACATGGGCAGAATATACTGCTGCATGGAACAAATGGGTTAATTTTGCTAGAGATTTTAATTTCCGTTTTGAATCTCCTTCAGAACAGGTAATATTAGCATTCTTATGTTCCTTAATGCATAAAGAGGTGTCTTACAGCCATATTGCTAAAACTCTGGCAGGAGTATAATTTTTTCTAAAAATGCAAGGTCTGCCTAGTTGTACATCTTTTTTCTCCCTACAACAAGCTCTGAAAGGTTACATGAAGAGCTATTATACCGCTGATAAAAGGAGACCTATTTCAATTGAGTTATTGAAAAAGATTTGTATGATTACTTCAGAAGTTTGTTTCTCAGAATTTGAATCTAAGCTATTTAAGGCAGCATTTGAATTTGAGTTTTTTGGAGAATTACAAATCTCAGCACTGCTTCCAAATGCAAAATTAGCTCATGCTGGTCTTTTGCTACAGTATGTGGATGTCATGGATGAAGGGATTAAATTGTTTATCCCATTGTCTAAGACAGATAGGATCGGTAGAGGTAAGTGGAATAATCTACATACATGTGGTGATGAAATGATATGCCCATTAGTCCTGGTAAAGAATTACATTTGCATTAAGCCTCAGGTGGGTGGTCAATTACTTCTTCATGCAGATAGTTCTCCTATGACCAGGTACCAGTTTAATTTTGTTTTGAAAGGTTAATTTTGTTTTGAAAGGGTTAGGATTACAACACTTGAGAGTTATGTCCCATTCTTTTCATATTGGGGCAGCTACGGAGGCTGCAAGAATGGGACTTGACGACTCCATCATACAAAGGTTGGGCAGATGGGTATCTCAATGTTTTAAATTTTATGTGAGACCTGATCTTTCTTTTTAAATTCTAGATGATAGAAGATTTGTTTGGATTCTAGGATACTCATTTATTAACTGGGAGTTTAAAAGAGCTACACATCTAATCTGTCCTTGGATTATGCTAATTTTCAAGTATTCTGGAAATCCGGGTCTCCGCTTGGCTTTTTTCTGTCTTTTCATATTTGCAGGTTGTTTGAAGTTTGGCCAACTCCTGATACTGTAATCATCCACCTTAAAGCCAACACCCTGGATCTCATGTATAAAATGAAGCAGAATTTACACCGTTTCACTACCTGTATGTCATCCCCAAATACTAGAGTAATTTTTTCAGAAATTGTTCCCAGACTTTTGTGGTTAAGCAATCCTAACTTTAAAAAAATGGAAAAGATTAGACATAGAATAAATAAAACAATGTAAAAATGTATGCCCATTATAGACGGATTTTCATAAAGATGCCTAGATCTTGAAGGAGGCTTTAGTGGCTTATACAGATCAGATGGAGTGCACTTATCTGAGATAGGGCTGGATATCCTTAATATAGGGTTACAGTCTAGTATTGAGTCGGCCGCGGTCTTGGGGTGGGGCCGGACTTGAAGATGCAAGTCCGGCAGTTGGGGACTGGTATTTATGATTAATGAGATTTGTGCTTGAGTCCTTTAATGGCTGAGCAAAGTTATATTTCGCAGATTCATAAAGTTCAAGGAAAATGTATTAATAAATAATATATTTATATGAAGTTATTCATTGAAAATGTTATTTAAAACCAATAAATGTTCTGCGGACATATTTTGCCACTCAATGGTGTCTGTGTTATTTATTTGGTAAATTTAAGCTAGATTATAAACAAAGGGAGAAAGTGCAATCTGCATTCCCAGGATTTACTTGTTAATAAATGTATTATTATTTGCATTTTATATTTAACTTGCACTTGTTTGTTTTTTGGGTTATTTATTTGAGAGCAAATATTAGTTACCTGTTACTGGTGTTCCTTTTTGTACAATTAGTAATGCAGTGAGTGCTGTAAGTAATGGGCACTTCTCTCACGGTACAATGAATAGCTGCAGTAGATATTCTCTACACCTGGTTTTAATGGAGAACGGACATAAAAAATGACTATAGAGTCTGGTACGCAGGGACAGCTGGATGGTTTGCTGCTGGGAAACCTAAGCCAAGAAATAGCACTGCATTTATCAAAGAAAGATATCTCTGCGATCCAATTGGATTTTTTTTTATTTGATAAATATTAGGCTTCTGTTTGGCCTTGTTTTGTGAGCCTTTAATATATATTATTTCTCCTTTGTACTTACAAGCAAGAATTTCAGATAAATACTATTGTTGAAGTTACACTCAAGGAAATATATGTTGTGTTTTTTAAAGAAAATTAGCCAGGAAATTACTAATATAATATGTACAGTATTATTTATCTCACGATTAACAGATCTGTGATCAGTAGGGTGTGTGTGTGTGTGTGTGTGTGTGTGTGTGTTTTAAAATGCAGAATTTATTTTATGACAGAAATGGTACTCAAGAATCAAATTTTTCTTATACTATTGGTTGATTTTTTTTTTGTAAAGAGAAGTGATTGCAGGATCAATAAACACTTCAGGTTGAAAATGGCCACGACTGCCCAAGGAACAGTTTTAACATTTAGTAAACAAGCATTTCTTTCTTCCCTAGTTACTCCTACATATGAACTGGACATATTTTATATAGTTTGATGAATATATATTATTTTATCTGATGCAACCTTTTATTCCTGTCTATTCTGATGAAGATTTCACTTGTAACTAGTGCCGTAAATGATCTGCAGCCTTCTCACTGCACCCTAGTGGATTGATATACTACAATCCCACGAGATGGCATTCATGAAATACATATTCTTTTGCTGTTACTGCAATTTGTAACGCTGCTACATTGATATTTTGGTATTTTCATTACTTTCATATGTGAATAACTGCCCAGGCACTGTAACCCAAAAAGCCTTTTAAGAATACACACATTAATTTTTCCTAGCACTTTCAAAAACAATATTTGGCCTAGCAACACACAAGGCGGTTATTATTGTTACACTAAAACAGCACTTGTACAGTTGCATTCAGCTTTGAAAACAAAAAATATATTTTTTTTAATCTGGTACCATAAAAACATAATTGCCCAAATTAACATGTCTACACGGCAACTGTATGCTGAGGCTGGGAAGGTGATCTGATGCCTAGCGAGTGAAGGAGCGGTGAGATCGCAGCACAGTGCCTCCATGTCTTGTACCATGTAACATGTACTTGTATCTGATGTACATGCAATATATCTTTTAATAAATATACTATCCTAAGTGATTTTTTGCCATCGGAAGCTTTGTCTCTACTTTTATTCTTATATGTGGAGTTTAAAGTCAAGCATCTGAACAGAGTGTGGCGTCCAATAGCGGGTCTTTAATATAATCACTGAGTTAATTTGCCAAACACGACAGTGAATAGCAACAGCATCTGGTGAGCCTGTTTCCTAAGGGAGCTGAACTCCCACTTATCACTGTGGTGGAGGCATTGGTGTTATTTTATTAGTTTGTTTGCACATCTCAAGAGGACTGTCATTTATGTTGCGTGGAATAGTGTAATGTGATATTTTCACATCTTTTTTCATGGACATTTACTTATGAATTTAGTTGGGCACATTTATATATTTCAACTATTTTTCTTTGAGCGCTATTGTGAAAAAGATTATTTGCATTCTCATTTATTATTTTTTCACCTGTTGGTTTAACATTTGCAATATAATAAACTTGTGCCCCCAAACTTTTCCACAATATCTACTTTTACATTTTATTACATAAGTATTTTTATAAAGCAATTTGAGCTTATCCTTGTTCTATGTGCTATATGTGTATAATGAAAATGACATTTTAATTATAGGGCACTTTGATGCGTCTTATTCTGGCACCCTGTATTATTTCAGTTCCTTACTCATTTTTCTTACAGCTAATTAGAATGAATTAAATTAAGTTAGCATGTGAGCGCTATAGATGGCATCATATGAAAACTCTATTTTGACTAAAATCATAGTGATAGGTTTGGTTTCTTTATAATTGCATTGTTAATTTTCCTTAGCTGTATCTTTTTGATACTGCTGTCTAGAGTCTATAATAATTAATCTTAACATTTTAACTATAGCACACATAGAGGTTGATTTACTTTAACTGGAGAGTGTAAATCTGGTGCAGCTGTGCATGGTAGCCAATCAGCTTCTAACTTCAGCTTGTTTAATAAGTCTAGGTTCACATCTATGTGGCTGCATTTGATGTATTTTTCAGGCACGTTTTGCAGTGCGTCACAAGAGGCGGGCTCACCAGGTGATTTCATTGGATGGCCACGCCCCATGCCTATATAAGGGGTCCTGGAAAGCGGGAACATCACAACGGAGAAAGACAGCTTCAGGGCAAGATCCTACTTTTTTTTTGTTTTTTAGCCGGTAACCGATGGTGATGAAGAAGACGGTGGCAGTGAGGAAGAAGAAAACAGCGGTGAGGAAGAAGAAGAAGACAATGGTGGCATCGAGGAAGAAGAAGATGATGGTTGCGAGGAAGAAGACAGCTGCACAGGAGAAGACAGCACAAGAAGAAGATAGCACCGGGAGATGACGGAACTGGGAGATGATGACACCAGGAGATGGCTCCGGGAGAAGATGGCTCTGGGCTTCTTATTTACTATATTTTTCACTCCATAAGATGCACCTGACCATAAGATGTACCTAGGTTTTAGTGGAGGAAAACAAGAAAAAAAAATTCTGAACCAAATGGCTGCGGGTCCTGCTGGGAGCTGGCCACAGATCTGTGGGTTCTGCAGGCTGCTGGCCTGTAGGTCCTGCTGGGAGTCATGTTGGTTCCAAGTCCCGACTCCCTGGCGTGTCCTGCCTCCAAGATCCTGGGAGTTGTAGTTCTCTGGCTGTGCTCCACTGTTTATCCACCCACCGAGAGCTTGAGCGTGCGCAGAGTGGACTACAACTCCCAGAATGCAACAGCATCAGCTAGTTGGTGGCTGGCAGCCACAGCTGTGCCCCCCATCTGACTATTCAAACACGGTGGTGGCGACGGGTCAATATTCCTTCCATAATGCACACAGACATTTCCCCCATTTTTTTGGGAACAATGTCAGTTCCTCTCTCTCTGCTCAGGGCAGCCATCGGCAGCTAATTAGCCACTCAATCACTTCTGCCTGTTAGGGAATCACCGGCTGAAAAGATACATACCGAAATTATGCCTGTAGGTGCATGCATCATTCCGGTATAAAATGTTAAATACTAAAGCGCTGATATGATTAAAACCTAAATTAAAAAAGGTGCCTAAATGAAGACAGCTGCAACCAATATAAGTGCTCCCGTACTGTAAAAATAGGTGCTTTTATTTGACATCTTCTCAGCGGACATATTTGGAGGTTACTACTCATTTTTTGCTATTTAATCTATATATGGAGGTGTCTATATAACACATTTCATTCATTTATATTTATTTTTACTTTGCACATATTTTCCCATTGCACTTATTTATTTACATCAATTCATTTATTTAAACAGCACTGCGCATTTATTTAAGGTTTGATAGTAGCGCACCAATTGTTCACATTTAATTGTTTACATTTTTCATCATTCCGGTATAACAACTGAAAACTGAGGACATCCATGGATGCCCTCCTGGAAGTGGTTAAAGCAAAACTAAACTCTCTCAATCAACATGAACTATTTTTAATCATTATGCTGCTAGCATGAGTAAATAGATAGGAAGGTATATTATATTTACTTGTTTTAAGCTTTTTTTTTACATGCCTTTAGTTGCTTCCTGGTTTTTGACCTAGGCCAAAATTATGTCATATATTGCAGAAGTCTTGATGGGCATTTTTTTTATTTCATCAGGAGGAGGGGCTTTCTCAGCTAAGCACACCTTCCTGCCTGCATGACTGAGCTGATATGAGGTGATATCTAACTTTTTGTTTATTCAATAGATTTAATATCAAAACCACCCACCCCAATCAATAGTTAAGCAGCTATAATATACCGTATATCCTTTCTATAATGCAATAAATCCAGTTCAAAAAGAACCCTAACCCCTAAAATGATTTAAATGTCCCCAAATGATAATTAAAACTATCACATAGCACCGCTGGACCCAGGAGAAATAAATACCCAATTGTAGAGGTGTACTGTTCCATAAAGATCCCATATGTATTATTTATGGAACACCATACCAAAAAATGTTATATATATATATATATATATATATATATATATATATATATATATATATATATATATATATATATATATATATATACATAGAACATACATAGAATATATACATACATACAACGAACAATATACATAGAACAAGTGTTGTGGGTGGAGTGCACTTGATCCAATGTAGCAGTTGTAAGCAATCAGGCCTTTCCACAGGCCATATATAGAAAATACAAATGGGATTGCTGCACTTAAAATTTAGGTTCCATTCAGTGTCAAATGCATGACAGTTTCGGGCTGTACAGATAGTGCCCTTCTTTACAGCGCATATAATACACTTTTCTCTCATATGGGATCAATCAATTAATCATTAAATGCCAATAAAGTTAATTAACAAAATAGAAAAATGCATGTAGACATATGTCGAATCATGGGTCATCAGGTGCCATCACTCTTCTCATTACATTTGATATGCATTAAAGAAGAAAAAGCACACATCATGAATTTGAATGTCTATTTTTAGATATGTCATCTATAACCATAAACTTTAATTGAGAAACAGCCAGGCCTTTTTTTGGAGAAGGGACATACTAAGGGTAGTTTATCTAATTTGTCTCTAATGGAATACTTGTGTCTAGCAATCCTGTCTTTGACTCTGAGTAGTTTCTCCCACATATAATTATCCACAAGGGCATTTTATTATGTATATAACGTAAGAGAATTGGCAAGTATAATGGCTTTTTATATCAATGTTGTACCCTTTATGTGGATGGGAAAAATATTTCCCTTTTATCATGCTGTTGCACTGAATGCAACAAAAACAGGGGAAAGAGACAAATTTACATGGTCCCAGGAAGGTGGTAAGAGCTGAGGAAGGACGGTATTGATCAGATTTGACTAATCTGTCATATATCGTCCGACCCCGACGATAAGATGGTAGAGGAGGAAACTGGAATTCCTGTACTGACGGATAACCATCATACAGGATAGACCAGTGTTTTTTTTATTATGTTGTAAACCTTAGTGGAATAAGGATAGAATTGTGAGATGAAAGGGAGAGGTCGACTATTGGTATATTTAGGTCTGTGACAGAACAAATCGTCTCGTTCCTTCTTAACAATTTTCTTAGGATAACTTTGTTGTTGTAGTAATCACCCTTCCATCTCATCCAATCTGACATCCAATAAATCTGGATCACTGACATTTCAGGACACCCAAACCAATTGTCTACGAGGAATGGATTTAAAGACACCAGATGGATGAAAACTCAAATACAAAAATAACTGATTATGATCTGTTGTCATAGTGTACAAATCACTAACAATATGCTGTTCATTTATACATAATAAAGTGTCCAAAAAAGGTATTTTAGTATCACTGATTGTCATATTGGATTTCAAACCAGGGATCAAAGAATTAAGGTGCATATTGAACACATTTAAGGACTATAAGTTGCCCAACCATATCGCAAAGGCATCATCAATAAATCTGTACCAGCGGGTAAACTGCCTCGGCTGAACCAGGAGTGACAGGTACTAATTGCAAAGCAAGATCCAAAGTATAGCCCTCAGTGCTGCATGCAGAAGAAGGCATAACTGGAAACCAGCCTGAATAATGAACTGAGGTGTGGCTCAGAGGCAATACAACAGGAACAGTCAACAGAAAGTTATTGATTCAATACCGCCTTGAGCCACTTGGGGTGTGACCACACTTGGACGTTTGCATGGCATGGTAGGGACCGTGACAGGAAGAAAGGGGACTTAAGTGACTTTGAAGATGGCATGGTTGTTGGTGCCAGACAGGCTGGTCTGAGTATTTCAAAAACTGCTGATCTACTGGGATTTTCACACATAACCAACTCTAGGGTTTCCAGAGAATGGTCTGAAAAAGAGAAACTATCCAGCGAGCAGTTGTGTGGATGTTGTGTGGATGAAAATGCCTTGTTGATGTCAGAGGAGAATGGGCAGACAGCATGTTTAAAATGATAGAAAGGTAACAGTAACTCAAATAAACACTTGTTACAAGGTATGCAGAATACCATCTCTGAGCACACAACACATTGAACCTTGAATCATATGGGAGACAGCAGCAGAAGACCACACTGGATGCCACTCCTGTCAGCTAAGAACAGGAAACTGCAGCTACAATTCTCACAGGCTCACCAAAATTGGACAAAAGAATATTGGAAAAACGTTGCCTGGTCTGATGAGTCTCAGATGTGACATTCAGATAGTAGAGTCAGAATTTGACTTAACCAACATGAACGCATGAATCCATCCTACCTTGTATCAACGGTTCAGGCTGGTGGTGTAATGGTGTGGGGATATTTCCTTGCCACACTTTGAGCCCCTTAGTACCAATTTAACATTGTTTAAATGCCACGTCCTACATGAGTGTTGTTGCTGACCATGTTCATCCCTTTATGACTACAGTGTACTCATCTTCTAAAGGCTACTTCCAGCAGGATAATGCACCATGTCACAAAGCTCAAATCATCTCAAACTGGTTTCTTGAACATGACAATGAATTCTTTGTACTCCAATGGCCTCCACAGTCACCAGATCTCAATCCAATAGAGCACCTTTGGAATGTGATGGAACGGGAGATTTGCATCATGGATGTGCAGCCGACAAATCTGCAGCAACTACATGACGCTATCATGTCAATACAGACCAAAACCTTTGAGGAATGTTTCCATCACCTTACTGAATCGGTGTGCTTGCAGGACAGGAAAAAAAGTCCTGTAAACAGCATCTTTAGGGTGGTGCGGGAGCGGTGTATACACCACTCCTCCACTGCCCCTGCCCATTAAAATGAATGGGCACTGCTGCCGAAGCACATGAAAAGCGCTTCAGCAGTGGCGCATTTCGGGCCCTATTAACCCTTTCCTCGGCCGCTAGCGGGGGTTAAAAGCACCCTGCTAGCGGCCAAATAGCGCTGCTATAACAGCGGTAAAGTGCCGCTAAAACTAAAGGCGCTTTACCGTTAATGCCACCCCGCCCCACTGTGAAAGGGGTCTCAAGTCAGCAGACTAGTGTCTGTTGTGACAGGGGGCCACAACAGACTGTTTAATTCTGATAACATCACCACAGCCACTTATGTCCTGCACGTCTCTCTCTCCTGTTTGTTATCAGGCCCTATACTTTCTGACATTTTAGGAATAAGGTAAAAGCAAATTTTCTGTCATTGACTAGCTTCTGATACTGAAATAAGGCACAGGGTATAAAGAACCTGCAGCCAAATGCTTGTCTGTAGGAGATGCTGCCAGACAGGTCCTCCCTCCTGGCCAAAACTGGAGAAGAAACAAAGGTAAAATTGTACTGACAAATCATAATAGCGGTGCCCAGAATACGTAGAAGCAATGCTTTCAAAATAATAATATTAAGCCATAGTTTAAAATTGAGCCTCTTATGGCCCACAGTAAAACTACTATTGACATTACTTTTTAATACTTCTGACTGCTCAGGGAATCTTGATGCCAATAATAACTTAAGCTACTTGAAAAAAAATGCACATTTCATTACAGAGATTACTGTATCTATTATCCTCAAGAAACAGCAAACAATACTTTTCGCAAAAGATTTTCTAAAATGATAGATGTACAAAGGCAATCTGAGGCCAAAAAAGCCCACCTGCAAAAGATTGCATGTAATCTTTTTTACTTAGAACAATGCAATGCATCCCAATAAGAACATGTCATATTTAGATACTTTGTGCTCTATAGTTACAGTGCCTTGAAAAAGTATTCAGACCCCTTGACATTTTCCACATTTTGCCATGTTACAACCAAACATGTATTTTATTGGGATTGTGATAGACCAACACAAAGTGGCACATAATTGTGTAGTGGAAGGGAAATTATAAATGGTTTTCAAAATTTTTTAACAAAAAAAATAAGTGAAAAGTGTGTTGTGCATTTGTATTCAGCTCCCCTGAGTCAATACTTTGTAGAAGCACCTTTCACTGCAATTACACCTGCAAGTCTTTTTGGGGATGTCTCTACCAGCTTTGCACATCTAGAGAGTGACATTTTTGCCCATTCTTCTTTGCAAAATAGCTCAAGCTCTGTCAGATTGGATGGAGAGAGTCTGTGAACAGCAATTTTCAAATCTTGACACAAATTCTTAATTGGATTTAGGTCTGGACTTCAGGGATGAGCCGAACACCCCCCAGTTCGGTTCGCACCAGAACATGCGAACAGGCAAAAAATTTGTTTGAACACGCAAACACCGTTAAAGTCTATGGGACTTGAATGAATCAAAAGTGCTAATTTTAAAGGCTTATATGCAAGTTATTGTCATAAAAAGTGTTTGGGGACCTGGGTCCTGCAAAAAAAAGTTTTTTCGGGAGCAGTGATTTTAATAATGCTTAAAGTGAAACAATAAAAGTGTAATATTCCTTTAAATTTCATACCTGGGGGGTGTCTATAGTATGCCTATAAAGGGGCCATGTTTCCCGTGTTTAGAACAGTCTGACAGCAAAATGACATTTCAAAGGAAAAAAAGTCATTTAAAAATACTCGTGGCTATATGAATTGTCGGTCCGACAAAACACATAAAAGTTCATTGATAAAAACGGCATGGGATTTCCCCACAGGGGAACCCCAAACCAAAATTTAAAAAAAAAATGGCGTGGGGGTCCCTCTAAATTCCATACCAGGCCCTTCAGGTCTGGTATGGATATTAAGGGGAACCCCACACCAAAAAAAAAAAGGCGTAAGGGTCCCCCTCAAAATCCATACTAGATCCTTCAGGTCTGGTATGGATTGTAAGAGGAACCCCGCGCCAAAATTTTTTTAAAAATGGCGTGGATCCCCCCAAAAATCCATACCAGACCCTTATCCGAGCCTGCAACCTGGCAGGCCGCAGGAAAAGAGGTGGGACCAGAGAGTACCCCCCTCCTGAACCGTACCAGGCCACATGCCCTCAACATTGGGAGGGTGCTTTGGGGGGTCCCCCCAAAGCACCTTGTCCCCATGCTGATGAGGACAAGGGCAGGGGGCTTATCGGAATCTGGAAGCCCCCTTTAACAAGGGACCCCCAGATCCTGGCCCCCCGTGCGAAATGGTAAGGGGGTACAAAAGTGCACCTACCGTTTCACAAAAAAAGTGTCAAAAATGTTAAAAATGACAAGAGACAGTTTTTGACAATTCCTTTTTTTTTTTAGTCTGACTGTTAGAGACAGTCAGACTACACCCCAAATTGTTCGCTGTTCAGTGAACTTGCGAACAGCCGATGTTCGAGTCGAACATAAGTTCGACTCTAACTTGAAGCTCATCCCTATGGACTTTGACTGGGCCATTCTAACACATGAATATGCTTTGATCTAAAACCACTTCATTGTAGCTCTGGCTGTATGTTTAGGGTTGTCGTCATGCTGGAAGGTGAACCTCTGCCCCAGTCATTTGCAGGTTCCAACGGGTTTTCTTCTTAGATTGCCCTGTATTTGGCTCCATCCATCTTCTTATCAACTCTGACCAGCTTCCTTGTTCCTGCTGAAGAAAAGCATCCCCACAATATGATGCTGCCACCACCATGTTTCACGGGGGGGGAGGGTGTTCAGGGTGATGTGCAGTGTTAGTTTTCCGCCACACATTTCTTCTTGCCACTCTTCCATAAAGGCCAGATTTGTGGAGTGCACAAATAATAGTTGACCTGTGGACAGATTCTCCCACCTGAGCTGTGGATCTCTGCAGCTCCTCCAGAGTTACCATGGGCCCCTTGGCTGCTTCTCTGATTAATGTTCACCTTGCCCGGCCTGTCAGTTTAGGTGGACAGCTATGTCTTGGTAGGTTTGCAGTTATACCATACTCTTTCTTTTCTTTCTTCTCTCGTACAGCCCTGGTTCCCAGAGCACTGGGGTTGAGGACAGTGACCGTAGGAGCACAGCGGGGTATGAGTGCCTGGTGGATTCTCTGGAACTGGAGATGATGTCCACTTGGAGATACTGGAATTGGCTGGAGTGCCGGGTGCAGATAAGCTGGATACAAGTCAGCAGGCTGCAGGTAAGCTGGATGCAGGTCAGCAGGATGCAGGTAAGCTGGATGCAGGTCAGCAGGGTGCAGGTTAGCTGTATGCAGGTCAGCAGGCTGCAGGTAAGCTGGATGCAGGTCAGCAGGATGCAGGTAAGCTGGATGCAGGTCAGCAGGCTGTAGGTAAGCTGGATGCAGGTCAGCAGGATGCAGGTAAGCTGGATGCAGGTCAGCAGGGTGCACACAGCAGGCAGAAGCAAGGTCAGACAAGCCGGGTCATACACAGTGGATCAGTTCAACAGAATCGGCAGGCAAGAAATAGTCAAGTTCAGGCTGGTTTCTGGTACCAGGAGATCAGGCAGGCAGGTAAGCAGAATCAGAGTCAGGGAAAGCCAAGGTTCAGGATTGGAGACAGCCTGAATGGTGGAAGCCCCTCTTAAAGGCCACTGGGCGCCAAAGCCGCGTCACTGTGCGTGAGATCTCCGCGATCGGCACATGCGCATTGGCGCACGCCTGTTCGTTACCGGGAACCTGTTGGTGGGGATGCGCCTGAGCCCTGTTGCAGGTCTGGATGTAGTATGTCCATGACAGTTAAATTAGTTTAATCCGTTTAATTTGTTTTCGGAATTAGTTTAATTTATTCATATTCAAAACTTTTCGAATTTGAATTTGAAAACTATTCAAATAGTATTCGAAAATGATTCGAATTTCATCAGAATTTTTTTTTGTTATTTCGGATTTGTTTAAATTTGGTATGAAACGAATCGCACATGTCTACAAATTTATCCCTGACCTGTCTGCTGTGTTCCTTGGCCTTTATGATGCTGTTTGTTCACTAAGGTTCTCTAACAAACCTCTGAGGGCTTCACATAACAGCTGTATTTATACTGAGATTAAATTGCACACAGGTAGAATGTTTACTAATTAAGTAACTTCTGAAGGCAATTGGTTCCACTAGATTTTAGTTAGGGGTATCAGAGTAAAGAGGGATGAATACAAATGTACGCCACACTTTTAGATATTTATTTGTAAAAAAAAATTGGAAAGCATTTATCATTTTCCTTCCGCTTCACAATTATGTGCCACTTTGTGTTGGTCTATCACATAAAATCCCAATAAAATACATTTACGTTTTTGGTTGTAACGTGAAAAATGTGGAAAATTATAAAGGGTATGAATATATTTTCAAGGCACTGTACATTACAGTAAACATTAGTTACATAGTTAGTCTGATTGAAAAAAACACAAGTCCATCTAGTTCAACCAATAGAAGGAAACAAAAAATACAATCCTATATATACACAACTCTATACCCACAGTTGATCAAGAGGAAGGCATAAAACCCCAGCAAAGCATTATCTGATTTGCTCCAGCAGAAGAAAAATTCCTTCCTGATCCCCCGAGAGACAATCGGATATTCCCTGAATCACCCTTACCTTTAAATATTAGTATCCAGTTATATTAGGTGTATATGCAAAGTAATTCAGGCCTTTCTTAACTGCTTGCCGACCAGCTGCCGCAGTTTCACTGCGGCAGAATGGCACGGCTGGGCGAAAAAACGTTACCTAACGTTGCTTCGCCTTTTGGCCTTCGGGCCAAAAATCACCTCCAGGCACCCGCGATCGCTCTTGACAGAGCGAGAACTGGGATCTGTGTGTGTAAACACACAGATCCTAGTTCTTTCAGGGGAGTAGAGACAGATCGTGTGTTCATACTAAGTACTAAGTTTGAACATCAATCTCTCTCTCCTCCTAGACAGTCCCATACCCCCTACAGTTAGAACACACCTAGGGAACACAGTTAACCCCTTGATCACCCCCTAGGGTTAACCCCTTCCCTGACAGTGACATTTATACAGTAACAAGTGCATTTTTATAGCACTGATCGCTCTATAATTGTTAATGGTTCCAAAAATATGTCAAGAGTGTCATTTGTCATCCGCAATATCGCAGTCCCGATAAAAAACGATAAAAAAGATCGCCACCACTGCTAGTAAAAAAAAAATCCAAGCACAATTATTCACATGGTTAATTGAACTCTAAATGCAGCAGGTAGATGTGGCATTCTGGGTCCCATTAATCTACACTGATGCAGATAACAAAAAGCAGTCACGTACACCTATTATTATGTTCATAGTTCAGTAAGTGTTACAGCAGGTATTAAAATGAATAGCTACTGACCAAATGCTGGTTTTATGAGTCACTGAAAACTATATGGACCAAATGGCTGAAAATTATAATGTAAAGTGGCAAGTTTAATTTTAGTAGATTTCATGAATCAGGGCTAATTTTATACAAGCAGGGCAGGCTCTTCAGTTAGATCCTAAAAAAAAGCTGGAGTGATCAGGGAAGCCATAATATATGAATACTAACAGTATGTATGCTCATGCAAATTCCAGCAAGATCAAGTCTATGATTACATTGTTAGTTGCCAGAAATAAATATAATTTCTTATTAATAGAGTTAGCACAATTCAACAAATCAGGAGCAGTCTGCATCTGTGAGCCAATTATCACTGGCTTTGATCTCCCCCCTGCATTCAGCAATCCTCGTTAGCCTTCTCTCAGACTGTGCAACGGCTTGTTAGCAAGGCAAGCCTGTGAGCTTCATAAGCTTCCTGTAGGGAACCTATTAATTAACACAATCAATTTTTTTCATTGATAAGTGTCTGTGTGCTCTTTCCTATGTTTTAATTTAGAAGTTGGAAATGGCAAGTTGAAAAGTAATGACTATTTATGAAAGAATAAGTATTTTGGTAAAACTCATTCATCATTTCACATTGTGAATTTATACAAGATAAAATCAAAGGATAAAAATAACAGTAAAAATGAATTGTACAATGAACATTATCAAGTGACATTAGATACAACAAAGAACTTTTGCAAACATTATTGTAATAATATAAAATTAGAGTTCTCGCTAGACAAACTACGCCTACCCTAATAAGCTAGCACCCCATGTTTATGCAGTGGCAGCAGGAAAACTCTTATCCACTACAAACAATGATGCTTACTAGCAAGGAACTAACTATGCAAGGTATAAGAAAAATAAAAAGGTTAAGAAAAAAGAGCACACCACTACTAATACAGGCATTGGGATGCCATTTTAAAGCGTTAATTTTTTTTTTTTTTTTTGGTGCGGCAGAAGCTATTAGAGCTCATCATATATACTCATCAAGAGTGCCGATTTAATGTATTTAAAATGAAAGAAAGGTAAAAGAGGTCAGATTGAACACCACATCCCAATTATTTCTGGAGCATAAAGTAGGGAGGGGGGTAATAAACCCGGGACTTTAACTGTGTTAATAAATAGAAAAAGTATGAAAACATAGTTACACAAGCAATAAAATTGATTATTTTATTACAAAGGTAAAAAACATGAGGAAATTACACCATCCATATCATGAATTGTATGTTCTATAGAAAAGCACTTATACAGACACTACCACTCAACATGTTTCGCTTTTTGATGCTTCTTCAGGAGATTTAGGTGGAATGTATAAATATGCTATGGATAACAAAAGAGACAGGAATGAGACCTCATGTTGATTATTTTGATCACAAGGAGAAAAAATAAATAAATCAATACTGTAAACATTGGCATAACATATGTATGCAGATAATCAAAGATACAATAATGGTCAAAATGAAACAATTATACAAAAGATATGTTGATGTGGGAAAAGATGAATCCTATCTGGACTGCATAAAACCATATAAAAAACTTGATTGGAATGGAAAAATGTACGTCCCATAAAAGTTCAGAGTGCCCCGCCTAAAGGTTTGTTTTCATATGATCGCAGGAGGAAATTAATTTTAGCACACATATTGCTGAGAAAGAAAGGAGGGAAATATGTGGAAAAAAAGTTAAGTGTCAAGTGTTGATATTCAAAAGGGTTCAAAAAATACACACAGAGATGTAGCTCAAAATAAAAGCATACAAGTTACCTCAGATCAGTATTGAAGGGATTGAATCAATATTAAAGTCCTGCTAGGCAGTAATTAAATCCAGGGTCCTGCCCCAGGGGACATATATCAATACAAAAAAAAGTTTAAAAAATGGCCGTTTTTTCCGAAGCAGTGATTTTAATAATGTATATAGAAAGCAAGAGTAGATATGGCGCTGCCCTTCTGAAGTAAAAGTTTTTTAATATAAATTTTTTTTAATAATTTTTTTTTTTTTTAACGGTGGTGAGCCCCACTATTGTGCTTTACATGGTTCCTTTGTTTATGTGTGAGTGTCAAAAAAATGACAAAATAAACAACAAAAAATATATAAAAAATACAAAAAATCCCAATGTGTGCTGAGGATAAATAATACTATTGAACAAAATGTTTTTCAAAAACAAAACGTTTAAGTCTCTGGCAGCGATTTGCCAAAAAGTTTTCTTTTATAAATATAGAATCCTATTCTGATACCTATGTGTGATGTTGCTTGAGTGTAAATTATTCAATACAAAATACCGTGCTATTTTCTTCAAATAAAATACAAAACCACAATCTTATAATGCATACTGTATCATATGTAAATTAACAAGGTGCAAATAGTGCTTGTAAAAGTGATAATATTTACATCAAAGTGACTTGTGCTGATATATAAAGTGACTTGTGTGCTAAAAACCAGTGTTATTGGAAAAGAAAATTTATTTTTATTTCAAAGAAGTCTTTTTGGATGGTTCCAAGGGATACTTCCTCTTTGGAAGACAAATTCAAGGGAAATTTCTTGTCCAGGTGCTGGCTTGGTGGTTGTGCCTCAACAGCGTGCTCTTATTATGCTTGCACTCACCGGATCCACTTCCCCCTGCAGGGGTACGGGCGGTTACAGTGTGTGCCACTGTGCAGCAATTCTGGGTGTCACCGGTCTGTGCATTGCAATGTTGTTTATCGGTTTGCATAAAAGAGAGGAGGAATACCCATAGTGTAAAACCGTATATGGAAACTTTATTGTGACTGATACAATGTCATACTCACATTTACAAGGTAGTTATTAAGCATGAAAAAAGAGAGAGAGTTCCGTCCTGAACAGCCTGTGTTCGTCTAGCTTGAGGTGACTCAAGACGTACGTAAGTCCCGCCCTACGCGTTTCATCATCAGACGTCTCCTGGGGCGTCCATCTTGCTACACCTCTTATGCTTATATAGTGTGCTGTTTGTTTGTTGTGTTTTTGCGCACTGGTGTTTTGCAGCAGCCATTTTAGTGTGGATATTTTGAGACCGGAGTCTGAGTTGCTCGCAAAAGAGAAAATGAATGATCGGTCGTGTCTTTTTTTTTTTTAGTTTTTTTCTCCCCACCACAGATTAAGCCTACGTCCGGGTTGGTGACAACACCCGGTGTAGTACTCCTGTCTCCAAAAAAAGGTTTTTATGTCTGTGCGCGCATTAAACACACTGTCAGAACAGTACAGACACAACGGTTTGATAGAATTAGACTTAAAAAAATATATATCAACTTGAAAATAGATACCAAATTGCACAAAATTGCTTATAAAAATAAAAATTCCATTTACACAATGCAAAAATGATAAAATATATAGTCAATAATATTCCCTATGTAAAAAATAGGTAAAACTAAAAAGAGAAATAAGGAAATTATTCGTAATATGTTGGAAATTTTTTTTTAATTTATTGTGAATATATTCTATTGAATGAAACCCTGGTATTTTGATGCTTTAAAAAAATTTAAATATGGTTAATTAATAGCCATGATGTTAATGTTGAAAAATGTTAAGGGCTCTTTCACACGGGGCGGATCACTGATGATCTGCCCCGTGAACATCCACCGCTGAGCAGGAAGATGACAGGTCTGTCTCTGCACACTGTGCAGCAGCAGACCTGTCAGAGCGCCGCTCTCCCCTATGGGGGATCGGATGATGACGGACCGTAGTGTCCGTCGTCATCCGATCTGATCCGAAAACGGATGGAAAAGTAGGGTTTTCCTCCGTTACACTTTTCGGATCGGAGCGGGTCGGATGTCAGCGGACATGTCACCGCTGACATCCGACGCTCCATAGGGATACGTGTATATCCGTTTTTCATCTGAAAGCGGAAGGATGAAAAACGGACATACAGATCGTCAGTGTGAAAGAGCCCTAAAGCTGGAAAAATGAAAAAGAATTAAAATATTAAAATATTCAAAGTTCGTTGTAACCATAATGTAAAATAATGATAAGTTTAATACAGAATGGTACCAAATCTAAGATCATGTGGTGAAGGGTGGATCCTAGGTCTTGGTATATAATATTACTATGTAGTATTAAAAATGTAGTACTAGAATTGTAGTATTAAAAATCAGGGGGACATTTTAGAAGAACATTATTGTGGGGATAAGGAGCATTTTTACTTTCATATTTTTTAAATAGTAGATGGTAGTTATCCTATATCAGACATATGGTATAGTTGTTATTGGTGCGGGGCGTTGATGTACGAGTATATTCTTAAATTTATGGGAGATGTTTTGTTCTACTCTTTAAATAGAAAAAAAGTCATATATATTTTCTTTGGACTTTATGTCAGTATACTTAGTAATTCTAGAAATTAGAGAGAAAACAGTTTAAGTCGACATGAATATACATTCCTGCTGGTTGGAGGGTGTCTAATAGAAAAATCAATTTCGTCTCATTTTGTGAGATTTTAATTCTCTTATTATTATTATTATTATTCTCTTATTACCCCCCCCTCCAGTGTCCTTTAATTTTGTCTATCCCGTAAAAGACCATACAGGTTGGATCCTTATTGTGGTGGTTTTTGAAGTGTCTTGAGAGGCTGTATTTATGGAATCCATTTTTTATATTGGTGATATGTTCTCTCATGATAAAAATATTTTTTTTTCATGATACTATTATTTTTATGTATAATTAGAGGGTCATAGGCATCATGCTGCTCTGACTCATTATTTTACACAATTTATATTAGCGCCACTATCTCTATCTGTACACATGTGAGAGGTATAGTTTTGGAATTCTGATAAATTTACGTTTTTATTTAAAGTGGAGTTTGACCCACTTTTACAACTCTTCAGCATCCCTCACTAAACTGTGCACTGTAAATGAATTGGATATTTAAAAAAAAATTTTCTCAGCACCTACTGTGTATCTGCTATATTCATGTTTTACTTCCTCCTCCCTGGCCGCGGCCCATCGCATCATTTCCTGTTTGCAATGCCTTCTGGGAAGGGGCAGCAACTTCCTCTGACATTGCCGTTGCTATGGAAACCTGACCTGAAACCTATTACACTGCTTGTGCTGCACTGAGCATGTGCGAGATCTGCAAGGATGAGATCCAGGAAGAAATACAGTCTGGCTTCAGATGCCCACACTTAAGATGGCCACGGCCTGCTGTAAGTTTATAAAATAACAAGCTACTGCTGTAAACTAACAAAACAGACCTTAGTTTACAGAATAACTTTACTAAAATACATTAAGCTTGTGTATTATAGGGGTATTTTTAATTAAAAAGTATAATTTCGGCCGGAACACCACTTTAAGTGCCAGCTTTTTTCACTGTACACTATGTATGTACACACATTTTGTATTAATTTACACATCTTTTATATAGCTTTGCACTTTTCTTTGGCGCAGTGGAGCAGGGATGGACTGGCCATCGGGACTACCGGGAGTTTCCCGGTGGGCCGATGGCTCAGTGGGCTGGTTTCAGCCGCTGCCTATTGCATCGGAGGTCCGCGGCGATCTACCTGTCAATCGCCGACAGCTGGCACCTGACAGGAGATTGAGATGCATGCAGAGTAGCGCAGGAAGTGTCTGTGATAGGTTCTCTCTCATGTCACGCAGCGCTGTTCCCCGGCGGCCGCTCCTCTCTTCTCGTCCATCCCCATTTGCTTGTGACATAATCTGGGATGGACGAGAAGAGAGGAGGGGCCGCCGGGGAGCAGCGCTGCATGACATGGCCGCCGGGGAGCAGCGCTGCATGACATGAGAGAGAACTTACTGTGCTACTCTGCATGCTGGATAGTAAACAATGTGCCATGTGCCCTGATGTGCCCCATGATGTGCCCCATAATGTGTCCTGATGTGCCCCATCATGTGCTCTGATGTGCCATGTGCCCCATGTGCCATTATGTGCCCTGATTTGCCCCGAGCCCTGATGTGCCCTGATGTGCTATGTGCCCTGGTGTGCTATGTGCCCCGTGCCCTGATATGCTATGTGCCCTGATGTGCCCCATGCCCTAATGTGCTATGTGCCCTGTGCCCTGATGTGCTATGTGCCCTGATGTGCCCTGATGTTCCACATGCCCTAATGTGCTATGTGCCCTGATGTGCTATGTGCCCTGTGCCCTGATGTGCTATGTGCCTCATGCCCTGATGTGCCCCATGCCCTAATGTGCTATGTGCCCTGATGTGCTATGTGCCCCATGCCCTGATGTGCCCCATGCTCTGATGTGCCCCATGCCCTAATGTGCTATGTGCCCTGATGTGCTATGTGCCCCATGCCCTGATGTGCTATGTGCCATGATGTGCCCTGTGCCCTGATGTGTCCTGATGTGTCCTGTGCCCTGATGTGCCCCGAGCCCCAGTGTGCCTTGTGCCCCAATGTGCTGTGCCCTGATGTGCCCTGTGCCCCGGTGTTCTGTGCCTCAATCTCATGTGCCCTGATGTTCCCTGATGTGCTATGTGTCCTGATGCGCCCCGTGCCTTAATGTGCTATGTGCCCTGATGTGCCCCGTGCCCTGATGTGCTATGTGCCCTGATGTGCCCCTTGCCTTGATGTGCCCCATGCCCTAATGTGCTATGTGCCCTGATGTGCTATGTGCCCTGATGTGCTATGTGCCCCATGCCCTGATGTGCCCCATGCCCTGATGTGCCCCATGCCCTAATGTGCTATGTGCCCTGATGTGCCCCGTGCCCTGATGTGTCCTGATGTGCTATGTGCCCTGATGTGCCATATTCCTTGATGTGCTATGTGCCCTGATGTGCCCCATGCCCTAATGTGCTATGTGCCCTGATGTGCCCCGTGCCCTGATGTGCTATGTGCCCTGATGTGTCCCGTGCCCTGATGTGCCCCATGCCCTAATGTGCTATGTGCCCTGATCTGCTATGTGCCCTGATCTGCTATGTGCCCTGATGTGCCCCATGCCCTAATGTGCTATGTGCCCTGATGTGCCCCGTGCCCTGATGTGCCCCGTGCACTGATGTGCTGTGCCCTGATGTGGCGCTGATGTGCTATGTGCCCTGATGTGCCCCATGCCCTAATGTGCTATGTGCCCTGATGTGCTATGTGCCCTGTGCCCTGTGCCCTGATGTGCTATGTGCCCCATGCCCTGATGTGCTCCATGCCTTAATGTGCTATGTGCCCTGATGTGCTATGTGCCCCATGCCCTGATGTGCTATATGCCCTGATGTGCCCTGTGCCCTGTTGTGCCTTGTGCCCCGATGTCCTGTGCCCTGATGTGCCCCATGCCCCAATGTGCCTTGTGCCCCAATGTGCTGTGCCCTGATGTGCCCTGTGTCCCCCGATGTCCTTTGCCCTGATGTGCTGTACTCTGGTGTGCTGTGCCTCAATGTCGTGTGCCCTGATGTGCCCAGATGTACTGTGACCTGTGCCCTGATGTGCTGTGTCCTGATGTGCTATACCCTGATGTGCTGTGCTCTGTACCCTGATGTGCTGTGCCCTGATGTACTGTGCCCTGTACCCTGATGTGATGTGCCCTGACGTGCCCTGGTGTGTTGTGCCCTGTACCCTGATGTGCTGTGCCCTGATTTGCCCTGTACGCTGATGTGCTGGGTTCTGTACCCTGATGTGCTGTATCCTGATGTGCTGTGCCCTGATGTGCAGTGCCCTGATGTTCTGTGCTCTGTACCCTGATGTGCTGTACCCTGATGTGCTGTGCTCTGTACCCTGATGTGCTGTAGCCTGATGTGCTGTGCCCTGATGTGCTGTGCCCTGTACCCTGATGCTGCCTCGTGTGCTGTTCCCTGATGTGCTGTGCCCTGATGTGCCCTGTACCCTGATGTGTTGTGCCCTGATGTGCCTTGTGCCCTGATGTGCTGGGCTCTGTACCCTGATGTGCCTTGTGCCCTGATGTGCTGGGCTCTGTGCCCTGATGTGCTGTGCCCTGTAGCCTGATATGCTGTGCCCTGATGTGCTGGGCTCTGTACCGTGCCCTGATGTGCACTGTACCCTGATGTGCCTTGTGCCCTGATGTGCTGGGCTCTGTGCCCTGATGTGCTGTGCCCTGATGTGCTGTGCCCTGTACCCTGATGTGGCCTGATGTGCTGTGCCCTGATGTGCTGGGCTCTGCACCTTGCCCTGATGTGCACTGTACCCTGATGTTTTGTGCCCTGGGCTGGTCTGGATGAAGTCCAGGGCCACATTTTTGTCCCAGTCCAGCCCTGCAGTGGAGTAAGAGGGATTCAGGGGCAGCTTATTTGTATTTCTCTTGCTACAAACCGTTGTCTATTTAATTACCACCTACAGCCATGGATGCCATTAATTTTCTGTCTAACAGACGGACAATCCCGGAAGATATCTTCTCCGCTAATCAGATAATCACCGATGGCGAGGAAGATATCTCTGGATCCTTAAAGGATTTGGAATATCTTTTGGAGAAACAAGTTAAAACTTGGTAGGATATTTTTACATTTGAACATTAAGCAAAGGTGAATCTCATTTTTAGAAGCCTGAGATGGGAGGTGTCCCCTCAGGATGATCTTACTGAATAAGTATATGGATGAATGTCTTGAAGTGACCACTGATGATATATGACTATTTTCCTTTTCATAGACTCACTTGCAGTCATCCATAGTTTTATAGTTTTTATTAATGGGATTAGATTGTGTTTGTCCTATGCAGCTGTATGATAGTATCATGACTAATATATATAGCTTATATTTTTAACTAGACAAATTCATTATCTCCTGTTGGACACAGCATTCTAACAACATACCATAAAAATGTTTATTCCAGTTTTGTGTTTAATCTGTGTACCGATGCTTCATGATCATGGGGACACGATGAGTGAGCATGTGCGGAGCAGGGGATCACATGACTGATGATGATCACATGATTGATCATGGGTAGTATATTAGGATTGAAGGACCGCTTGTGTAACCAATCCCATTTGAAGAAGTCTTTTCGACTAAACATGTCTGGGGCATGGTTACACGGTATTCCATTGCACTGACATTAGACACTGCTGTCTGAGGAGGACTACACCGATCAGATTGCTGGGCCTTAGAAGGTCGGGTGAGAGATACACCAGATCACACTTCAGGTCCGCTATGACCGCGGTGCACCGTTGGATCACTGATCCTGTTGCTTGCTGTGCTTGCTGTGGTTTTGTTCAAAGGCTTTTTTGTTTCAGTTTAAAAGTGAGTGTAAACAGGGGCAGAAAAATTGGGCCTTAGGCGGTGGTGGTGAAGGCACAACACTGTAAAGCCTCACAGATACTTTTGTTGAGAGCAGGAACAGGCCCTGCTGTGAAATATTAGATACAAAATTGTAATTATGCGCCCCTGTTAAACAGGGGCAGAAAAATTGGGCCTCAGGTAGTGGTGGTGGTGCCCTGAACCGAAAATATTCTTAGAAGCTATCATTATGAAAATTGAGAAGGAATAGAATAGTCACTCAGTATAATAGGATAGTCACTTAGCATATGCAGTCTTCAAGGCATCCCACATCAATAGAAAAATCATTCGGTTACATCAGCATCAGGCGCTTGGTAGCTGGCGATCCAAGACTGATTCATTTTTATGAATGTGAGCCAATCAACAGAGTCTGTGGACAGGCTCTGTGGTCGGTTACAAAGCCTCCAGCAGCACTGAATGTGCATTCAGAAAAAAAACGCTGGATGCAGGACAGGCCAGTAGCTCAATTGCATATTGAGCAAGCTCTGGCCAGTGGTCCATCCTCAAGACCCAGTAACCCAGTGGATGTTCTGGTGGAAAGGTCTCCAAGTCTGATCTTGCCCCTAGATATTCCTGCACCATGGAATTCAGATGCTGGTGATGGTTGCTGGAACTGATCAGACCTGAAGGCATCGGTCAGCCGGCCACCTTCTCCACCACTCTTTCTGTGACTGAACGAAGCCTCAGCAACACGTTGTCTAGCAACACATTGTCCAGCACCAGGAAATTGTAACCTCCCAGGCTCTGGAAACGCATTCCACAAACCTTTCTGCAAGGCCTCCCAAAGATGTTTCATCCTCTGCTCCCTCTGCGAAGGCTGGATAAGTTCTGCAACCTTACCCTTGTAACGTTAATCAAGAAGGGTTGCCAGCCAGTAATGATCCCTCTCCTTGATACCACGAATCCTAGGGTCATTTCGCAGGCTTTGCAGAATCAGGGACACCATGCAGGGCAGGTTCGCAGAAGCATTCTATCCTGAGTCCTCTAGGTCACTAAGGATCACATGATCCTCAACCACCTCCTCCCAGCCATGTACAACTCTATGGGTTTCTGGGGACTGAAAACGATCCTTTGAAGACTGCTGCTGATGCTGATGTTAAGTGTTATCCTCCACATATGTCTGGTCAAGCATGTGGTTCCCAAGCGGCTGCTGTTTTGGCCACGCTTGATACGCTTTAGACATATGTTGCAAACAGCAACGGTGCGATCTTCTGCACACAAAAAAGGCCCATACCAAAGAACTTTTCAAAATATGTGGGGAGCCAGCAGCGCCCAGCACCTGCTTAGCTCTGCGGTGTAATGCAATAGGATGGCTGCCCTTAAGCTGCCCCCTGGAGGGCATCCTACCTCTTTGGATATGTGCCCCCTCCTCCTCCTCTCTTCTATCAGTCACCCAAGTTGAGTCAGTGACCTCATCATCCCCTCCCTCCTTGTCACTGGAGCAAATTTGGCAGTATGCTGCATCTGGGGGAACATGACTGCCAGTTTCTTGACGTTCTTGGACACCTCCTCTCTCTAGGCTGACGTTACTCCCTTCCTCAACCTGGGTACCATCATCGAAGCCTTAAAATTGCTACGCATCCTCCTGCAGCTCCTCTGTGCATGATGGTGGGGCTAGGGAAATAGTGACTGTTGACATGGAGCTGATGGAATAGGCCGCTTTGGCAGCTGCATTGGCAGGCAAACTACTCTGAGCCTGGGTGGCAGAGGATGAGGACGGCTTTGTTATCCATTCCACCAACTCTTCTGCATGTTGTGGCTCAATAACACGGCCAGCTGCAGGAAAAAAGGACAAGCCTGCCCCACGGCCATGTGCTGAGGATGCACCATGTCCATGACCAGCACTGTCGACTGTAGACACAGAGCCTGCTTGTCCTGTTTTAGTGGCCTGTGACCGTCTGCCTCTCCTTGGTGGCCTTCCGGACATGCTGTCAATTTTGTTTAGCAAAAGAACACTACACTGTATTGTGTCTACACCACCAAGAAAGTAGTAGCAATTGCACTAGGGGTGCACGGTACTGTGTACACCAACAGAAGTGTAATAACAACTATGGGTGCACTGTATGTATTGTGTACTGTGTACACCACCAGAAAAGTAGTAGCGCTAGCAACTGCACTAGGGGTGCACGGTACTGTGTACACCAACAGAAGTTTAATAACAACTATGGGTGCACTGTATGTATTGTGTACACCACCAGGAAAGTAGTAGCAACTGCACTAGGGGTGCACGATACTGTGTACACCAACAGAAGTGTAATAAAAACTATGAGTGCACTGTATGTATTGTATACACCACCAGGAAAGTAGTAGCAACTGCACTACGGGTGCACGGTACTGTGTACACCAACAGAAGTGTAATAACAACTATGTGTGCACTGTATGTATTGTGTACACCACCAGGAAAGTAGTAGCAACTGCACTAGGGGTGCACGGTACTGCATACACCAACAGAAGTGTACTAACAACTATGGGTGTACTGTATTGACCACCAGAAAAGTATGAGCAACTGCACTATGGGTGCACAGCACTGTATACTGTGTACACCGCCTGAAGTATATTAGAAACAGTACACCAGGAACGGCCTGCAGTGAGATAGCTAAACTGGATACAGTGGATATATATATATATATATATATATATATATATATATATATATATATATATATATATATATATATACAAGACTGTCTGTATATATATATATATATATATATATATATATATATATTAAATACACTGCAGCTAACTGAATAATCTGCCTGCCTGCCTGCTCAATCTAAATGATGCTATCTCTCCGTGCACGCCAACGACACACTGCATGAGGCCGATGTGCAGGCGGTCTTATATAGTGTGGGGTGTGGACTTAGTCCCCCTAAGCCATGATTGGCAAAAGGCACCCTGCCTTTGGCCAATTATGGCTTTCTTAGCTGAGAGAGCTGTGATTGGCCAAAGCATGCAGTTCATGGTGCATTATGGCCAATCATCATACAGCAACGCATTGCGCTCCTGCAGTGCATTATGGGCCGTTACACGCCGCTCGAATTTGGCGCGAACGGCCCATAATGTTCGGTTTTCGACAAACGGGCGGACAGCCAATGTTCGAGTAGAACTCATGTTCGACCCGAACAGGAAACTCATCCTAATAGAGTAGATATACTAGGGCCAGATTAGATAGGAGCTAATTAACCTACCAGGATATCTTTTGGAGTGTGAGAGGAAACGGGGGTACCCAGGGAAAAACCACACAGTAACAGGGAGAACAAACAAACTCCTGGCAGGTAGTGCCGTGGTTAGGATTCAAACCAACTACCCTATTGCTGCTAGGCTTGAGTGCTAACCACTTGCCATTGTGCTGGAGGCCTGCCCTTTCTGCCCATCTCCTCCATTCATATAGGCTGTACTATAAATGATATGAATGAAAAAGATCTATGAAGGAGGAAGGACACTTGAATGAAAGATCTGCTTCCTCCGTTCATAGATTGCATTTCTTTCACAGAAATATAGTACTTAATTTATGAATATGAAGAGGTGTGCACATTTATGTACATATTTTGCTGCTAAAAAAAACCCTCAGGAAACTTTTCCACTTCATTTATGGGCTTTTCCATTAGAGTCTATAGAGAAAAGGCTGCACATGCACAATACATCAAGTCCCACAGATTCTGCAAAGTGAACTAAAGAATTGGCTGAGCCAATGTCGGCCAAGGCTGCTTAAAAAGGAAATTCCATTGATCTGTGATCTGCTGAGGGTGATATAGTTGGATAGTTGGATGGAGAGAGAGGGAGAGGTAAGCACAGTTAATGGGTTGTTTTGGGTATTGCATGCAAAAGAAAAACATGCTCTTTCTGATTTAAAATTTAGAAACAATCAGCAGCAGCAGCACCATCAGAATTTTGAACCAGGCAGGATAGTTAATGGTGAAAATGTTTTAAAAAGATCTCTTGACATTGTGTTGTAACAGTCTAGCAGGCCATCAACAATTCCTGCGGTCTAATCATAACTCCATACACCTTGTGGATATCCCTCAAAATGTTCTAATTGATAAGTATTTAGATGAAACTCAGAAGCCAGTTTCACATTTTCAGAGACCTCAATCACCCAGAATGAAAATAACACAATCAACAGATGAAGCAATAACGGAATAAAAGTGCAAATCATTTTTTTAAACTGTATATTTTTTCAGCTGCTTATCTGTATGGGCCTATGCAGCTCCATTATTTAAATGATTTTTATAGATATTTTTCTATACATCTATTTACATATTAGTTTAAAGGTACTAGAGTGATATTTTTTAATTTTTAAATCGTACTCTGTACGCCCAGCATAGATTGACAGCAGTTCATTTGTTTAGTATTAACAGGGATGGTGTGACCCCCGTATTTACACTGTCATATACCACAATTCAATGGGCTACCACATGGGAGTACTTTGTTCATAATGGTCAAATTACCTGTTAGTTTAAGGTGAACAGAGATTAATATTAGTCCATTAGGGTATCTTGATATACTTTAGATGTGATACTCGTGTTTTTGTACTCTAATGTTTACCACTTAGCCCTAGATGTGGTATATTTTGATTTGAGTTTTTTAACTTTGCTAATATCAAGGATAGCAATGGGGTCCATATGCTGTTGGCATCAGCAGAATAAATATGTCCTGTATGATAAAAGGTTTTTTTTTTGCCCTGGCGCAAATACATTCTAATTCATGATACACAGGTCCCGGTTGCCCTATTTAAATATGGCGGCTGTGACCTCGGACGTCTTGATCTCAGAGGGGGGCGTTCCTTTGTTGGTAACTTTACCCATATAGGTGGTGTGTCAGCACGCCGCCCGTACCCCATGAAGACGACAGATTTGTCGAAACGGCGTAGGGAGGAGCGGCGTGCTGACCTCACCACCACACCACGCTGATCCCGGAGCCGGCCGGCGCACATTGATTTTATTTGCGATCTTATACCTGCACACACTGTAAGTGCATTTCCAATTTTTTAATAAACGTGTTTTAACTGTATTACACTATGGAGTATTTCCTTTTCATGTTTATCTGTGGATTGGGAGCGGTAACTGAATTACATCCCAGCAGAGACCCAGTGGCTGGGGGACACAGCCACCTGTGTGCATGATCTCTGTGACAGGAGATCTCTGAATTCGGTAAGGGGCTGATTTATTTGAGGTGGAGGATCTCCCTGTAACATCACTCTCCCTAGGGAGACCATCTTTGCATGCCTCACACCACTTCAAGAAAGGTGTTCTTTTCTCCCTATACCAGCAGAATTTCTGTACACATAAGGACTTCTTTTTTTCTGATTATATGGACTTATAGTCTTTTTGGATATTGAATCCTTAGTCACCATCATTTATCACATCAATTTATGTGTGAGATTTTTATTGCCAATTCATTTGTCTTATTGTTTTTTGCATGTTTATTTCAGCGTTGGTTGTAATCATTATGATCACATTCATATATTAGCAGGGCAGCTTTTTGTTTTGTATAGTTATTGAGGTGGGGGTTGTCTCACATTTCAGGCTGCAGCAGCACTTTAGTTGTTTCTTTTTTAGTTTTTCACTTAACACATTTCTTGATTTTTCTTAATTAAGGGATAGCGCAGTATTTTTCTTTTTGATTTTACAGCTCCATGGCTACCCCTGTTTCTTCGACATGTGATTGAGAAGATGACATGAAAATACCCAGCTCATCCTGGCCAGGTCACAATCTAGATATCAAAGACTTTATCATCAGTTTGCCCCATATATGCCTATCAATAATCAAAAAAGTGATTGAGGATCAGCAGACTTATCTTCGACTTAGTTGGTAAAAAAATACTTGCTCCCAAAAACATTTTCTTCAGAAACATTCATGGCTGATCCTGTTTTTAAAACTTACTGGGTAATTTTCCTTTTGACAAAAAAAAAAACTCATTTCTTTTTCAGTGAAGTTAACAGGTTTCCAGCTCAATCTTTACTTTTGCTGTTTATATTTGACATTTGCTTCTTATTTCTGCATTTGTGTGACTTGTTTGATACCTCATTATCTTTGAACTATGAATTGCTCTCAGAAATATTTATATTTTTTCTACAGGTTCAATACAGCCCACAATTCCTATTTATGAAGTTAATTTTAATACTAATATATCCTGGACATGGTCTACTGTCAGGCACCTCAGCACAACTTGACACAAGGTGTATTGTTCTCTTCCTTCCACCTTTCTCTTTGAATGTGATGTCTCAGTACACTGTGACATGAAATCCGAGTGGAGCTATTTTTTTTTATGCTTAACAATACTGTCTGTGTTATGATTCTCATAGGTTACTTTTAGATATGTTTCTTTATGCACTGTTCTTAAAGGTGAATAGATTTCAAGAAATGTGTGGTTATAAGATACATTTAAAAGTGACATATGCATGACAAACTCTAAACTGTGAAAACATACACTATATTGTCAAAAGTATTGGGATGCTTTCCTTTACACACACATGGACTTTAATGGCAGTCAGGGCTGGACTGGGACAAAAATGTGGCCCTGGACTTCATCCAGACCGGTGTTCTGCCATATAGTGTCCGGCTATCGAATAGTGTCCGCCTCGTACTGCGCAGGCGCAGCGCCTGCGCAGTACGGAGGAGCAGGAGATGCCGAAAATGTCTGAAGGTGATCAGCTGACCATCAGCTGTACACGGCGCTCGGGCACCTGTTAGCGATGGCAGTGTAAGAGGGCCCCTCGCGGGCTCGCTTCGCTCGCCACGCTTCGGGCACGGCCTCGCTGCGCTCCGCAAATATTTATTCTAACTCTATGTCCACTTGGATAGTGGGGAATGATCCTGGACATAGGGTAAGAATAAATGCGCAGGCGCCGTGTACAGCTGACGATCAGCTGTTGAACTTCGGAGACTTTCGGCGTCTCCTTTGTCCTCCGTACTGCGCCTGCGCAGTACAGGGAGGACACTATATGATAGGGGACAGAATTCGACAAGACACCGGCCCAGGGCACAAAACATCAGGGTACAGTGCACATCAGGGCAAGGTGCAGAGCCCAGCACATCAGGGCACAGCACATCAGGCCACATCAGGGTACAGGGCACAGCACATCAGGGCACAGAGTCCAGCACATCAGGGCACAAGGCACATCAGGGTACAGTGCACATCAGGGCACGGTACAGAGCCCAGCACATCAGGGCACAGCACATCAGGCTACAGGGCACAGCACATCAGGGCACAGAGCCCAGCACATCAGGGCACAAGGCACATCAGGGTACAGAGCCCAGCACATCAGGGCACAAGGCACATCAGGGGCACAACACATCAGTGTACAGGGCACATCAGGGCACAGCACATCAGGGTACAGCACACGAGGCAGCATCAGGGTACAGGGCACAGCACATCAGGGCACAGCACATCAGGCTACAGCACATCAGGGTACAGAGCACAGCACATCAGGGTACAGCACATCAGGGTACAGAGCACAGAACATCAGGGCACAGCACATCAGGGCACAGCACATCAGGATACAGCACATCAGGGTACAGAACCCAGCACATCAGCGTACAGGGCAAATCAGGGCACAACACATCAGGGTACAGGGCACAACACACCAGGGCACGTCAGGGCACATCACATCAGGGTACAGGGCACAGCACATCAGGGCACAGGGCACAGCACATCAGGGTACAGGGCACAGCACATCAGGGTATAGCACATCAGGACACAGCACATCAGGGCACAGGTCACAGTACATCTGGGCACATCAGGGCACACGACATTGAGGCACAGCACACCGGAGTACAGCACATCAGGGCAAAGGACATCGGGGGACACAGGGCACATCAGGGCACAGCACATTGGGGCACAAGGCACATTGGGGCATGGGGCACATCAGGGTACAGGACATCGGGGCACAAGGCACATCAGGGCACAGGGCACATCAGGGCATATAGCACATCAGGGCATGGGGCACATAGCACATCAGGGCACATAGCACATTAGGGCATGGAGCACATCAGGGCATGGGGCACATAGCACATCAGGGCACAGGGCACAGGGCACATAGCACATCAGGGCACATAGCACATTAGGGCATGGGGCACATCAGGGCACATAGCACATCAGCGCCACATCAGGGCACGGCACATCAGGGCACATAGCACATCAAGGCATGTGGCACATCAGGGCACATAGCACATCAGGGCACATCAGGGCACGGGGCACATCAGGGCACATAGCACATTAGGGCATGGGGCACATCAGGGCACATAGCAGATCAGGGCACATAGCAGATCAGGGCACATAGCACATTAGGGCATGGGGCACATCAGGGCACGGGACACATCAGGGCACATAGCACATCAGGGCACGGGGCACATCAGGGCACATAGCACATTAGGGCATGGGGCACATCAGGGCACATAGCACATCAAGGAATGTGGCACATCAGGGCACATAGCACATCAGGGCACGGGGCACATCAGGGCACATAGCACATTAGGGCATGGGGTGCATCAGGACACATAGCACATCAGGGCACATGAGATTGAGGCACAGAACACCGGGGCACAGGGCACATCAGGGCACAGCACATTGGGGCACAAGGCACACTGGGGCTCGGGGCACATCAGGGCACAGGACACATCAGGACACATCAGGGCATAGGGCACATCAGGGCACATAGCACATCAGGGCATGGGGCACATAGCACATCAGGGCACATAGCACATTAGGGCATGGGGCACATCAGAGCATGGGGCACATCAGGGCATGGGGCACATAGCACATCAGGGCACATAGCACATTAGGGCATGGGGCACATCAGGGCATGGGGCACATAGCACATCAGGGCACAGGGCACATAGCACATCAGGGCACATAGCACATTAGGGCATGGGGAACATCAGGGCACATCAGGGCACATAGCACATCAGGGCACAGGGCACATAGCACATTAGGGCATGGGGCACATCAGGGCACATAGCATATCAGGGCACGGGGCACATAGCACACCAGGGCACATAGCACATCAGGGCACATCAGGGCTCGGGGCAAATCAGGGCACATAATGGCACATGGGGCACATGGCACATCAGAGCACATGATGGGGCACATCAGGACACATTATGGGGCACATCATGGGGCACATCAGGGCACATGGCACATTGTTTACTATCCAGCAAGCAGAGTAGCACAGTAAGTTCTCTCTCATGTCATGCAGCGCTGCTCCCCGGCGGCCCCTCTTCTCTTCTCGTCCATCCCAGATTATGTCACAAGCAAATGGGAATGGACGAGAAGAGAGGAGGGGCCGCCGGGGAGCAGCGCTGCGTGACATGAGAGAGAACCTATCACAGACACTTCCTGCGCTACTCTGCATGCATCTCAATCTCCTGTCAGGTGCCAGCTGTCGGCGATTGACAGGTAGATCGCTGCGGACCTCCGATGCAATAGGCAGCGGCTGAAACCAGCCCACTGAGCCATCGGCCCACCGGGAAACTCCCGGTAGTCCCGATGGCCAGTCCATCCCTGATGGCAGTCCGTAGGGTTCACTATTGAATTGGCCCACCCTTTGCAACTATACCAGCTTCAACTCTTCTGGGAAGGCTGTCCGCAAGGTTTAGGAGTGTGTCTATGGGAATGTTTGGCCATTCTTCCAGAAGTGCATTTGTGAGGTCAGGCACTGATATGGACAAAAAGGCCTGGCTCGCAGTCTCCAGGTTCTACTGGGTTGAGGTCAGGACTCTGTGCAGGACAGTCAAGTTTCTCCACCCCAAACACTCTCATCCATGTTTTTATAGACCTTGCTTTGTGCACTGGGCCAAATCATTTAGTGGAGGGGTGATTATAGTGTGGGGTTATTTTTCAGGTGTTAGGCTTGGCCCCTTAGTTCCAGTGAAGGGATCTCTTAAGGTGTCAGCATACAAAGACTTTTTGGACAATTTCCTCCTAACTTTGTGGGAATAGTTTGGAGATGGCCCCTTCCTGTTCTAACATGACTGTGCACCAGTGCACAAACAAGGTCCATAAAGGCACAGATGGGCAGGTTTGGGGTGGAGAAATTTGACTGGCCTGCACAGAATCCTGACTTAAACCTGATATAACACCTTTGCAACGAATTAGGGTGGAGACTGTGAGCCAGGCCTTCTCTTCCAACATCAGTCCCTGACCTCACAAATGTTCTTCTGGAAGAATGGTCAAATATTCCCATAGACACACTCCTAAATCTTGTGGACAGCCTTCCCAGAAGTGTTGAATCTGTTATAGTTACAAAGGGTGGGTTAACTGAATATTGAACCCTACAGACTAATACTGGGATGCCATTAAAGTTCGTGTGAGTGTAAAGGTAGGGGTTCCAATACTTCTGACAATATAGTCTACCATCATTTGTAAGCTATGATTGCTTAGAGCCACACAGAATCTCCAATACTATCTCTGCCTATGGGTTGTTGAGAATAGTCACTTTCCATGCCTGCTATTTCACAATACTGCCCTTGATTCTTCAGCAACCATCAGCAGGTCCTATTTATGGCTATAGTGCCAAGGAGAAAGTTAAAGTTTTTGAGAACACACTGCATTAAAAAGCCATCTTAATTCAGCAAATGGAAAATCATGGCTCAAAAAACATTTAATTTCTTAAAAATATTTTTTAACATCTCTTTAGACTTTTTTTGGCTGCCATGTTACTTGCAGAGCCTCATAAATTCTCAGCCCGCATCAGGGGCTCATGTCTGTTTATTAAGAGGATGGGCTTTTTATGCACAGCGGGGAAGTTTCCCATCTATGGCTTAGGTCACATGTGGTGGGTGGAGTATCACACAAGAGGCTGGGGGGTAGTTACTGACACAGCGGGCAGGTGGCCTAACATCACACACACTTTGGGGTGTAATATTCCCATCTGTGTGTGCTGTATTACAAACCCAGCTTCAATTTTGACAGTGGCTCCCAGCTGGAACCTCTCTGTCAAAACTGAAGCTGTTTCTGGATTGCGGCACACATATATTCACATGTATGTGAAGTAAGCCTGCCTGTTACTGTGTCGGTAATCCTGCCTGCCCGCTGTGTAATATAAGACACCCACCCACCAGCCTGCTGTGACAAAATCCTGCCCACTATCCCCCCAACGTGTGATGTAAGCCACAGACAAAAAAATATCTCTGCTCTGTGTGTATAAAAAATCATGGAAAACACAGGCACACTATGTACTGCACTGGCACAGTGCCCTGTAACTACCAGCAGTGATCACAGGGACACATACTGACCACGTGCTTGTCATGGTCAGTTTGAAATAGGGACCCAGGTGAACTGACAGGACCACTTTTTTTTTTAAAGCAATACAATAAAAATCTAGAGTGTTGATTTAACAAAATATGCAAATATACATATATTTAAAGTGTAACTACACTTTCGTGTTGGAAAAAAATAGCACATAAAAAAATATATAATATAGCAGGGCTCAAAATTTCAAGTCCTGAGCTACTAGCCAGGCCTCAAAGGTTACTCGCCACCAGTTGCCCCGCCCAACCCTACCCTGCCCGGCCCCTAATCACGCCCTTATAAATTATCTCATGAAATTACACTTAATTGTTTTATGCAGAATTAAGTTAAAAAAATAAATATTAACAACAACTTTATCCATGTTCACCAATGCAGCCTACCCATGTCCATCAATGCCTGTGTCTGCCAGTGCAGCCTGTGTCTGCCAGTGCATCCTGTGTCCCCCCAGTGCAGCCTGCATCCCCCCAGTGCAGCCTGCATACCCTCGTGCAGCCTGTGCTTGCCAATGCAGCCTGTGTCCCCCCAATGCAGCGTGTGTCCCCCCCGGTGCAGCCTGTGTCCCCCCCAGTGCATCCTGTGTCCCCTCAGTGCATCCTGTGTCCCCCCAGTGCAGCCTGTGTCAACCCAGTGCAGCCTGTGTCCCCCAGTGCAGCCTCTGCCCACCAATGCAGCCTGTCCCCCCAATGCAGCCTGTGTCCCCCCAATGCCGCCTGTGTCCCCCAATGCAGCCTGTGTCCCCCCCAGTGCAGCCTGTGTCCCCCCAGTGCAGATTGTGTCCCCCCTGTGCAGAAAGTGTCCCCCCATGCAGACTGTGTCCCCCCCAGTGCAGATTGTGTCTCCCCCAGTGCAGACTGTGTCCCCGTGCAGCCTACCTGTGCAGGGGAAGAGAGAGGAGAGGAGAGCCGCTGCCTGGTTGATTAGAGCGCTGGGGAACATAACAGCTTTCATTTCAATAGCTGTGTGTTCCCCGCCGTGCGTCATCATATACAGCCCCTCCCCCTTGCCCGGGCACTTTGATAGACAGATCACCCGTCCAATCCTGGGATGGGGGATCTGTCTATCAAAGTTCTCCGGACAAGGGGGAGGGGCTGTATATGATGATGCGCGGCGGGGAACACACAGCTATTGAAATGAAAGCTATTATGTTCCCCAGCATTCTAATCAACCAGGCGGCGGCTCTCCTCACTCTTCCCCTATGATCGCTGGGAGAATGGCTCCCATACCATCCTGGCTGCCGGCGGTGCCGGCCCCCCCCGCTCCCAGGCAGCTTACATTCGCCAGCCCTCAAAATCCACTCGCAAAATGCAAGCAGGCGAGTGGAGTTTTTGAGGGCTGTAATATAGCCTATACAACTGCGACACAAGTCATATTGTAATGGAATGTTATTACAAAATGTCCTTTCCTTTTCAAACTGAAGCTCTATAATTTTCTGTAAAATGCAATGTAATATGGCTACCTTGAGGTGTTCTGTACACGGAATGTGTACAGAACGCTCCCCAGAAACATAATTTCCTGCTTGTGTGATTGGCTCTCTGATTTTCACAGAAGTCTGCACTAAGATACAAGTCAGATTTCAGGCATCCCCTGCAACTAAAATGTTATTTTTGGTGAGATACTCCCAATAGGAAATCATGTCTAAAGGGGTGCAGATCCCACACTATTCCTCATTAGAGCCCTCTAGGTGCACTGCAGCAGCTGATTGATAATTATAAAGCCACTCCTATACAGATTCACTGTGCACATAAACACGAATAAAGCTATTCCCTCAGAATAACAAAAGGTAGGACTCTGCAACAGTTTGTTAAAATCCGTGCAATATACATAGATCACCCAGAGGGTAATTTTGTTTCTCAATAAAAGTGGAGTTACTCATTAATCTTTTTCTGATTGCCAAGACTGTCAGTTTGGCATAAATATTTCTGTTTCAAGCTTTTACTATTGCCACATGTTCACTTGAAACAGGGGCCAAGATGTAAAATGATAAAAAATAAAAAATGGCCATAGCACTATAGTTTGAAAAAGTCCCTCAGAGAGGGAGTGTCCATCCTTTCTCCTTAATTTTGGTCTCTAGCTATTATGGGTCCCCCCAGAGGGGAGAACAGGAGTGAGACCCATAATAGCCAGAGATCAGTCGATTGGGGTATGTATTATTCCCCATTTTGGTTCTCTTCTTTTCAAGGTATTTCCCTTTTTTTCATGTTACTTATTTACATATAATGGTACTGTCATGTTATGATTTGGTATTTGATTGTTATGTATTCTGTATATCTTATATGTATTCTTTATATTTTTTTTTGTAGCCAATTTATGCCTTACAGCTCCTGAAGAAGCACTATAGCAAAACATGTAGAGCCAAGAGGGGATTTATATAGCTACATATTGGGGGTTATTTACGAAAGGCAAATCCACTTTGCACTACAAGTGCAAACTACAAGTGCAAAGTGTACTTGGAAGTGCAGTCGCTGTAAATCTGAGGGGTAGATCTGAAATGAGGGGAAGCCCTGCTGATTTATCATCCAATCATGTGCAAGCCAAAATGCTGTTTATTTATTTTCCTTGCCTTTCCCCCTCAAATCTACAGGGACTGCACTTCCAAGTGCAATTTCAAGTGCACTTTGCACTTGTAGTGCAAAATGGATTTGCCTTTAGTAAATAACCCCCATTGTTTCTATCAATCTGTGATTATCGTATATCTATGTAAGTCTAATGCCGCGTACACACGACCGGACTTTACGGCATGCTTTGTCCTGAGGACTTTTCGACTGGACTTTACGATGGACTTTCTGAATGAACTTACTTGCCTACACAAGATCAACCAAAGTCCGACAGGATTCGTACGTGATGACGTACGACCGGACTAAAACAAAGAAGTTCATAGCCAGTAGCCAATAGCTGCCCTAGCATCGGTTTTTGTCCGTCGGACTAGCATACAGACGAACTGACTTTTCGACCGGACTCGAGTCTGTCAATAAGATTTGAAACATGTTTCATTTCTAGGTCCATCAAACTTTTGGGGAAAAAAAGTCCGCTGGAGCCCACACACGATCGAATTGTCCGACGGACTCCGGTTCGCCGGACCAAGTATGCCATAAAGTCCGGTCGTGTGTACGCGGCATTAGAGAGTTAAATCTATTTTTATATGTACTGTATATTTTGTTATTAATAAAAAACCTTTTTAGAGAAAAATTTATTTTTTTTGTTTATATTTGTGGCACCATTAAAATCCCCCTTTACTATTTCCTTTTCATTTTCAAGTTTGGGGTGTGGGTGCCTTGATCTCTTGAGTTAGTGCTGTTATTTCAAAGATTTTATATGGGTTTATGACAAGCCTTGATCCACTTTTAACTAGTGAGTGCATTTTTTTTGTCTTTTATTCTTTTTAATAAATCGCTACACCTAGATGGAGGCGCCTTTTGTGTTTGTTTTTTATATGTGCATTAGGAGCTCAAAACTTAAGCATCCACTTTAACTGGTGTTCCCTACCACTCACCTAAACCCTCTTATGTGCTCCGTTAAATGACGGTTGGGTTCTAGTCAGCGCAATAGCTTATTCGTTTTCTTTTTTTTTTTTAATTTTGATAAAAGCAATAAAGTGATAAAGTGATGTACAATAGCTCAAAAGACAGAGATGATTGGCAATTGACATCAACATTAAAGGAAGGGTGTACAGTACCAGGAGTATACCAACATAAGTATTACCCACCTTTGTATGCCCCCAAGTGAGAGAGCATGAAAAGGGGGAGGGGTGGTGAAGAAGCTTATTCATTTTCATGGTTATCAAATCCTCTTTTTACATATATCTTGCTAAATTGTTTAGCTTATTTATTAAAACTAGAGAAACGTTAGTTTTTACACTTAATTTTGGCAAAACAGTAAACAAAAATTATGACTAATAATTATTATGCAGATTCTCCACTTTTGAATGTCCTTTTATCAGTTTTAAATAACCATTCCCTTTCACCTTGATGGTCATTTGATGGTATTTATTACAATAATACAAAATGTCTGAAAATATATAGAATTATATATTTCGATTTGAATGTTCTGATATTGCCATTGATGATGCATTTTTTCAGCTGTTCATTTACACATACGTTCATGAAAATTCAACCTTCTTACCACTGGGAGTATTGCATGCGTTCATGGCCAGAGTAATGTTTTCTTTTACATTTTTCATTCAGACTGCTACAAAGTGAATTTGCACATGGTAGCAATTTTTCTCTCTTTCTGCACATTTACAGTAAATGGTAGACTGTGTCTGGTTTTCTATACAAATTATAGCTTCTTCTACATTGATTTGTCAGGTAGCCATTGACAAATGACAGTAATTATCAGCTTGGAGTCAATTGTCATGATTTACTAAAGGATATGCATACACACTGGTGCATGGGTCTTGCACAGACCTCAAAATCATATCCTATGCACTTGTAATGTATGAGGACGCACAGGATATACACTATATTTTCTGTAGTGTAGCTTGTTATGGAGTGTATACTTCAGTGTCTAACTTTACTATACCAAAAACCTGCTTGTGCAGGTAAGGGGAACTTGTCGATAAAAATAAGTTTCCGTTTTGATGAAAGTTGGTTAATGCCTGTGCTATAAGTGCAGGCCATTTATGTACCTCTTAAAGCATGAATGAAAAACTCTCAAAGATGGCATTATCCTGTCCTGCCTTATTCCAAAGATGTTGCTAAGACTCCCAGTTATTGCTGCTCACCCCTACCATTACAGAATTGAGCTCTAACCTCAGCACTCCAGCTGTTTTGAAACTACAAATCCTATCATGCCTCTGCCTCTAGGAGTCATACCTGTGATTGTAAGGGTCTTGAAATGTCTCATGGGACTTGTAGTTTCACCACAGCTAGAAGGCCGGGGTTGCCCACCCCTGCCCTATTGCATGCAAAGAAAAAACTAATTTTTTAGTCAACAAAACTTCACCTTATTCATTAAGCTCTGGGGAAAATTCCCTTGCAAAGTGAACAGTCTATGCACCTTTAATAAATCAAACCCATAACCTCAAATAAAATTATAGCAAAACATCACACCAGTACAAATTATGAATAAGTTAAAACATAAAATGAGAAACAAATTCCCAAGAAAATAACGAAGTCACTGGAAATAAAGAAAGCATTGGAAAGAGGCCTCAGATGTATCCCATCACCTGCCAGAGGCAAGAGTCTCCCTTAGGAGCCATGTTTACCAAGGAGTAGGGATGAGCCGAACACCCCCCGGTTCGGTTCGCACCAGAACCCGCGAACGGACCGCAAGTTCGCACGAACGTTAGAACCCCATTGACGTCTATGGGACTCGAACGTTCGAAATCAAAAGTGCTCATTTTAAAGGCTAATTTGCATGGTATTGTCCTAAAAAGGGTTTGGGGACCCGGGTCCTACCCCAGGGGACATGTATCAATGCAAAAAAAACTTTTAAAAACGGCCGTTTTTTCGGGAGCAGTGATTTTAATGATGCTTAAAGTAAAAAAAAAAAAGTGAAATATTCCTTTAAATATCGTACCTGGGGGGTGTCTATAGTATGCCTGTAAAGTGACGCGTGTTTCCCATGTTTAGAACAGTCCCTGCACCAAATGTCATTTTTAAAGGAAAAAATCTCATTTAAAACTGCTTGCGGGTTTAATGTCATGTCGGGTCATGGCAATATGGATGAAAATCAGTGAGACAAACGGCATGGGTACCCCCCAGTCCATTACCAGGCCCTTTGGGTCTTGTATGGATATTAAGGGGAACCCCGCACCCAAATTAAAATAAGGAAAGGTCCCTATATACTCTGAACAGCAGTATACAGGCGGTGCAAACAAGACAGGGACTGTAGGTTTGTTGTTAAGTAGAATCTGTTTGTAATTTTGAACATTTTTAATGTGTTTAGCTCCAGCCAAAAAATCTTTTCTAAGCTTTTTGGAAAACATAGGGAAGGGTTATCACCCCTGTGACATTTGTTTTGCGTCTTTCCTCCTCTTCAGAAGATTTCACCTCACTTTTTTGTCCCAATGAAAAATGTTTTTTGAAAATTTGGGTTTTTTTGTGGAACAAGGATTGGAAAGCATCAGTGGAAAGGAAAAATTGTTTTCCCATATTAACTCTTACAGGAGAGAATTTCCCTTCCTTAGGGGTAGATTTCATCTCACTTCCTGTTGTCTCCTTCCGTTTGCAAGTAGGAGTCGTTTGTAAGTTAGATGTTTGAAAGTAGGGTCCTGCCCTATATACTCAGCAGAAATTTGGGCCTTAGGTGTTGCTGTGGCCAAAACACTGTAAGCCCTCACAGGGCCCTGCTGTGAAATATTAGATCAAGAATTGTAATTACATGCCCCTGTTGAACAGGAGCTGAAAAATTAGGCCTTAGGCACTGGTGCTGGTGCCACAACACTGCAACCCCTCACAGACACTCTAGTTGAAACGCAGGAACAAGCCCAGCTGCAAAGTATTGCATCAAAAATTGTAATTACACGCCCCTGTTAGACAGGGGCTGAAAAATTGGGTCTTAGGCACTGGTGCTGGTGCCACAACACTGCAACCCCTCACAGACACTCTAGTTGAAACGCAGGAACAAGCCCTGCTGCAAAGTATTGCATCAAAAATTGTAATTACACGCCCCTGTTAGACAGGGGCTGAAAAATTGGGTCTTAGGCACTGGTGCTGGTGCCACAACACTGCAACCCCTCACAGACACTCTAGTTGGAATGCAGGAACAAGCCCTGCTGCAAAGTATTGCATCAAAAATTGTAATTACACGCCCCTGTTAGACAGGGGCAGAAAAATTGGGTCTTAGGCACTGGTGCTGGTGCCACAACACTGCAACCCCTCACAGACACTCTAGTTGGAATGCAGGAACGAGCCCTGCTGCAAAGTATTACATCAAAAATTGTAATTACACGCCCCTGTTAAACAGGGGCTGAAAAATTGTGCCTTAGGCACTGGTGGTGGCGCCCAGAACCAAAAATGTTCTTACAAGCTATCAGCGTGATGATTGAGGAGGAAGAGGATAATTACTCAGGGATAGTCACTCAGCATCAGCATAGGCAGTCTTTGAAGGGATCTGAGATTTCAAAAAAAATTATTCGGTTACATCTGCATCAGGTGCTTGGTAGCTGGTGGTGATCCAAGACTGATTCATTTTTATGAAGGTCAGCCGATCGACCGAGTCGGTGGACAGACGCACCCTGTGATCGGTTACCACGCCTCCAGCAGCACTGAATGTGCGTTCCGAAAGAACGCTGGATGCAGGACAGGCCAGTAGCTCAATTGCATACTGTGCAAGCTCTGGCCAGTGATCCATCCTCAAGACCCAGTAACCCAGAGGATTTTCGGTGGGAAAGGTGTCCAAGTCTGATCTTGCCCCTAGGTATTCCTGCACCATGTAAAACAGACGCTGGCGATGGTTGCTGGAACCGATCATACCTTGGGGCTGCGGACCAAAAAATTGTCTGAACGCATCGGTCAGACGGCCACCTTCTCCACCGCTCCTTCTTTGACTGACCGAAGCCTCAGCAACACGTTGTCCAGAAACAGGAGTTTGTAACCTCCCAGTCTCTGGGAACGCGTTGCACAGACCTTTCTGCAAGGCCTCCCGAAGATGTTTCATCCTCTGCTCCCTCTGCGATGGCAAGATAAGGTCCGCAACCTTACCCTTGTAACGTGGATCAAGGAGGGTTGCCAGCCAGTATTGGTCCTTCTCCTTGATACCACGAATACGAGGATCCTTACGCAGGCTTTGCAGGATCAGGGAGGCCATGCAGCGTAGGTTTGCTGAGGCATTCGGTCCGGAGTCCTCTGGGTCACTAAGGACAACAACGTCCGCAGCCACCTCCTCCCAGCCACGTACAAGTCCATGTGTTCCTTGGGACTGATCCCTTAAAGACTGCTGATGCTGAGTGCCAGGCTCCACCTCCATACTGACACAATCTTCCTCCTCCTCCTCCTCCTCCTCCTCGTCCTCTTCCTGTGTGATCGGCGGGCACGCAGGAACACTGTCTGGATAAAGGGGGCCTTGAGAGCTAAGGAAGTCCTCCTCTTCCTGCCTCTGTTCTGCCTCAAGTGCCCTGTCCATTATCCCACGCAGCGTGTGCTCCAACAGGTGGACAAGGGGGACAGTGTCACTGATGCATGCACTGTCAGTGCTCACCATCCTCGTGGCCTCCTCGAATGGTGACAGGACAGTGCATGCATCCCTGATCATGGCCCACTGGCGTGGGGAAAAAAAACCAAGGTCCCCTGACCCTGTCCTGGTGCCATAGTCGCACAGGTACTCATTGATGGCCCTCTGCTGCGTGTGCAGCCGCTGCAGCATGGCCAACGTCGAGTTCCACCTGGTGGGCATGTCACAGATTAGGCGGTTCTTGGGCAGGTTAAACTCCTTTTGGAGGTCCGTCAGCCGAGCACTGGCATTATATGACCGGCGGAAATGCACACAGACTTTCCTGGCCTGCCTCAGGACATCCTGTAAGCCCGGGTACCTGCCCAAGAACCGCTGCACCACCAAGTTAAGGACGTGAGCCAAACAGGGCACATGGGTCAGTTGTCCCTGTCGGAGGGCAGAGAGGAGGTTGGTGCCATTGTCGCAAACCACCATTCCTGCCTTAAGTTGGCGTGGCGTCAACCACCTCTGAACCTGCCCCTGCAGAGCTGACAGAACCTCTGCCCCAGTGTGGCTCCTGTCCCCCAAGCACACCAGCTCAAGCACCGCATGGCATCTTTTGGCCTGCGTACTTGCGTAGCCCCTTGAACGCCTACGGAGCACCGCTGGTTCCGAGGAAGAGGCCATGGAGGAAGAAGAAGAGGAGGGGGTGGAGGAGAGAGGTGTGTCACAATCAGCATTTTGGAGGCGTGGTGGCGGAACAACCTCCAACACTACTGCACCTTGTCCTGCATCCTTCCCAGCTGCCAGCAGAGTCACCCAATGCGCCGTGAAACTTAAGTAACGTCCCTGTCCATGCCTGCTGGACCATGAGTCAGCGGTAATATGCACCTTACCGCTGACCGCCCTGTCCAGCGAGGCATGGACATTGCCTTCCACATGCCGGTAGAGAGCCGGAATCGCCTTCCGTGAGAAAAAGTGGCGTTTGGGTACCTGCCACTGAGGAACCGCACATTCCACAAACTCACGGAAGGGGGCAGAGTCTACCAACTGAAAAGGCAGCAGTTGAAGTGCTAGCAATTTTGCCAAGCTAGCATTCAACCGCTGGGCATGTGGATGGCTGGGAGCAAACTTCTTTCGGCGGTGCAGCAGCTGGGGCAGGGAAATTTGCCTGGTACAATCTGACGTCGGTGTACCAAAAGCAGATTGCCCATAAGTACTTGGCTGTGACACACCTAATTCTACACCTTCATTCCTCTCACTGCAGGTCGCAGAGAGGACTGAAGGTCTAGTGGGGTTGGAAATCTCAGCTGATGAGGAGCAAGGAGAGATCGTCTTTGTTCTTTGGTGTGGGTCTTTTAGATACGCTTGCCAACGAACTGCATGGCAGGTCAACATATGTCTGGTCAAGCATGTGGTACCCAAGCGGGAGATGTTTTGGCCACGCGAGATACGCTTGAGACATATATTGCAAATAGCAGCGGTGCGATCTGATGCACTCGTCTCAAAAAAGGCCCACACCAAAGAACTTTTTGAATAACGCGCAGAGACTGCAGCGCCCTGCACATGTGGAGCTTTGGGGTGTGATGCAGTCAATGTGCTGCCCTTAGGCTGGCCCCTGGAGGGCATCCTGCCTAGTTGGTGATGTGCCACCTCCTCCTCCTCCTCCTCCTCCTCCTCCTCCTCCTCCTCTCTCCTATCAGGCACCCACGTTGAGTCAGTGACCTCATCATCCCCTCCCTCCTCATCACTGGAGCAAACCTGGCAGTATGCTGCAGCAGGGGGAGCATGACTGCCAGATTGCTGTCCTTCTTGGGCACCCCCTCTGTCCGTGCTCATGTTACTGCCTTCATTGAGCTCAGTATCATCATCAGAGCCTTCCAAACGCTGGGCATCCTCCTGGAGCATGTACCCAACACTGTGGTCAAACAGTTCGAGGGAATCCTCAGGAGGACATGGTGGGGCTAGGGAAGGAGTCACTGATGACATTGAGCTGAGGGAAGAGGCCGCTGCTTTGCCAGACAAAGCACCCTGGGCATGGGTGAGAGAGGATGAGGAGGATGAGGACGGCTTGGTCATCCACTCGACCAAGTCTTCCGCATGTTGCGGCTCAACACGGCCAGCTGCCGAAAAAAAGGCCAAGCGTGTCCCATGGCCACGTGCTGATGAGGATGCACCGTCTCCACGACCAGCACTAGACACAGAGCCTGCTTGCCCTCTCTTATTGGCTTGTGACTGTCTGCCTCTCCTTCTTGGCCTTCCAGACATACTAATGGCCTGTAGCTGCACTAAGCTGGGATAGAACACCTGTAATTTTCTTCAGGTAGCTTTATATACTGTAACCAGACAAGCCTGCCTGTCAGTAGGAAGATAACAGGAACGGATCTAGCTGAACACTGTGAGCAGGACGTACTGCACTAAATGTATATAGCAGGAACGGATCTAGCTGAACACTGTGAGCAGCACGCACTGCACTGAATGTAAATAGCAGGAACGGATCTAGCTGAACACTGTGAGCAGGACGCACTGTACTGAATGTAAATAGCAGGAACGGATCTAGCTGAACACTGTGAGCAGGACACACTGCACTGAATGTAAATAACAGGAACGGATCTAGCTGAACACTGTGAGCAGGACACACTGTACTAAATGTAAATAGTCTAGCTGCCTGACCGTGGTACTAATAGGATCAAAAAGAACACCTGTAATTTTCTTCAGGTAGCTTTATATACTGTAACCAGACAAGCCTGCCTGTCAGTAGGAAGATAACAGGAACGGATCTAGCTGAACACTGTGAGCAGGACGTACTGCACTAAATGTATATAGCAGGAACGGATCTAGCTGAACACTGTGAGCAGCACGCACTGTACTGAATGTAAATAGCAGGAACGGATCTAGCTGAACACTGTGAGCAGGACACACTGCACTGAATGTAAATAACAGGAACGGATCTAGCTGAACACTGTGAGCAGGACACACTGTACTAAATGTAAATAGTCTAGCTGCCTGACCGTGGTACTAATAGGATCAAAAAGAACACCTGTAATTTTCTTCAGGTAGCTTTATATACTGTAACCAGACAAGCCTGCCTGTCAGTAGGAAGATAACAGGAACGGATCTAGCTGAACACTGTGAGCAGGACGCACTGCACTGAATGTAAATAGCAGGAACGGATCTAGCTGAACACTGTGAGCAGCACGCACTGCACTGAATGTAAATAGCAGGAACGGATCTAGCTGAACACTGTGAGCAGGACGCACTGCACTGAATGTAAATAGCAGGAACGGATCTAGCTGAACACTGTGAGCAGGACGCACTGCACTGAATGTAAATAGCAGGAACGGATCTAGCTGAACACTGTGAGCAGCACGCACTGCACTGAATGTAAATAGCAGGAACGGATCTAGCTGAACACTGTGAGCAGCACGCACTGCACTGAATGTAAATAGCAGGAACGGATCTAGCTGAACACTGTGAGCAGGAAGCACTGTACTGAATGTAAATAGCAGGAACGGATCTAGCTGAACACTGTGAGCAGGACACACTGCACTGAATGTAAATAGTCTAGATAGAAGATAACAGGAACGGATCTAGCTAAACTGAATACAGTGTATATATATATATGCAACACCTGGGATGCATATATATACACAATACACTGTAAGTGCAGCTAACTGACTGACTGTTCTGCCTAATCTATCTAACTCAAATCAAACACTGTCTCTCTGTCTATCTCTTTCAACGCCGGAACACACACTACACAGGGCCGCCGTGCAGGCGGCCTTATATAGTGTGGGGCGTGTACTAAATCCCCTGAGCCATAATTGGCCAAAGCCTCCTTGGCTTTGGCCAATTACGGCTCTCTGTTCAGGCGGCGCTGTGATTGGCCAAGCATGCGGGTCATAGTGCATGCTTGGCCAATCATCAGCCAGCAATGCACTGCGATGCCGCAGTGAATTATGGGCCGTGACGCGCCACACGAATTTGGCGCGAACGGCCCATATCGTTCGCAATTCGACGGACGGTCGAACAGCCGATGTTCGAGTCGAACATGGGTTCGACTCGAACACGAAGCTCATCCCTACCAAGGAGCCATGTGTTTACCGATAATCTCTCCCTAGTTTATTCAGAGCCAAAGATTTTATCCCATTGTGCTTTCTTATAAAAAATAACTGGTGTTGTTAAAAAAAACAAAGGACTTTAAAGACATTTTCTTTGCAAGAATGTTCCCACCAAAGCATCTCCTGTCCTTTAATAATTAATTATTGATCCTGTTTTCAAGTACCCTATGACAAGGAGTTCTCTCAAGGAGAATGATTTCCTTTTTAGAAACCAAGCACAGAGTTTCCCTCTCGAAATACTTCATATCTCTATTTATTAATACAAGATTTCAGTTATTTGCCAAATGAACACCTATTTGAAGAAATAAACCCATTACGTAGAGATAAAATGGTGAATTTCCTGTAAGAGCTATAGAACATATGCAACCCCAAATAGCTTTTCTATGAGATGACAAATACCTTTTGTAGATCTAAACTAACTGTTTTCCTAAACTTAGCTGCATTTCTTTTTAAGTACATATAATTAGATTCCTAAGTTTTAAAGCAGGGGTCTCAAACTGGCAGCCCTCCAGCATGAAACTACAAGTCCCATGATGCATTGCAAGGCTGACAGTTACAAGCATGACTTGCTCAGGCAGAGGCATGATGGGACTTGTAGTTTCGCAACAGCTGGAGGGCCGCCAGGTTGAGACCCCTGTTTTAAAGGGTGGACAATATTAGCAGGAAAAAGTATCAATCTAGGCATGCAACCTGGTGTCTCACAAAAACCTACCAAAACTAACAAAATACAAGGGGTTACAGAAGAGAGAATATCATGTATTGCTTTTTTCTGTTAAGAAATTGATCCAGCAACCTTGATTCAGTTTGCCAACTTGAGCATGCATTGCAAAAATAAAGGTTGCTATGAATATTTAAAAGTTGTAGTTTGCAGAGGGTTAAAGAATATTTACAGGTATGTATATTTTTACATAGTTACATGGGATCCTATATATATATATGGCCGTTGCCCCTGGAAGCTGGAAATCACAAAAGTAGTCACTGCTACTCTTGTAATCTCCACTAGCTTTCAGAAGGGGCTGGCATGCTGCAATCTGAACACAGAAGGTCAGCAGCACAACATGGGCACCATTCATAGAATGCTTTGCATCTTCTGAATAAATGCAAAGGGGTTGATTTTTTAGTTGTTATAACTAAATACATCGCTAAGAAGAAATGTGTGCCCTTTGTGGAGCAACCTTTCAAAGGGATAAATAAAAGTTCAGTTGCAGTCACATTTTTATGGAGAATTATTTGGCAATTGATCCATAAGAGGTTCTGAGAAGCATATTATATACTGTATAAATACACAAAAATATATATAGTATATTTTACTGTATATGTGCATTTTCAGAATGAATGTACAGGCAGTCCCCGAGTTACGAACATCCGACTTGCGAATGACTCCTACTTACGAACGGGAGGCGGCCGCCGTTCTGCGCATGCGCGGCCACTGTTCACATTGGAAAACATCAGAAAACATTGGAAAACATCGGAAAACATCAGAAAATGACGTCTGCGCATGCGCTCCTGACTTACGAACATTTTCGACATAAGAACAATCCTACAGTCCCTAACCCGTTCGTAACTCGGGGACTGCCTGTAAAGAATTCTCTGATTAGGCGGGGTGGAGAGAGATCTGCTGACAAAGTCCCCGCCCACTGGGACGCAACACGTCCAGAACGAGGATATGCCGTGACGTCACCCGCGGCCACTGCGCATCCGCTCTGCTGTTTGGAAGATCGTCACCGCTGTTTATTTTGCTTGCACTTACCAAGTACTACACATGTGAGTGTTATTACTTTATATACTGATTAAAGAGTTTTATATACGGAGAGCACTATCTCTTTGCCATTTTTATTTCATATATGGCCATATTGGAGTGTCTTGTACCGGGTCCCTGACGGAGGTCTTTATATGCTGCATACCATTTGGTTACTTGATAAGGCGCTTTTTGACCCTCTATAACTAAAGGGTCCACATCATCAGGTGAGAGGCCATTTGTTACCGTGGTGGTGGGCTCCTGGAATCACCTCTTTGCAAGCATGCTGTTCATTCAGAATTGAAGACTTATTAGGACCACCTTTATGGACTCATTGATTTCACACTGTGGTGGTTTTTATTGTGTTTTTTTCCTGTTTTTACTTCATTTTTTTAGCGCTGCACTGTCTGTTGTTATATTTTTGTTGAGGGATTTGAATTTTGACCCTAGTGTTCAGCTGCTGCATCTGTTATATACCCCTTCGTGCTGATTCATTTTTTCTTTTTTGGAGAGAGTGATATCACTGCCCTGCCTTTCCACCTTGTACAATCAGGTTGAGGTTGAGGTTCATTAACTAAAACTGGAGAGTGCAAAACTTTTTGCCAAAGTAATTGCAAATCGGCTGCTCCCTCTTTTACCCAGCTGGATATCAGCAGACCAATCAGGATTCATACCCAATAGAGCAGGGATCCTCAAACTACGGCCCTCCAGCTGTTGCAGAACTACACATCCCATGAGGCATTGTAAAACTCTGACATTCACAGACATGACTAGGCATGATGGGAATTGTAGTTCCTGAACACCTGGAGGGCCGCAGTTTGAAGACCCCTGCAATAGAGAAGCAAAAGACAATTCACTTCGTGCAATATCCTTAATCCAATACGTTCAGAGATGCGCCCAGCCCACCCTACTCCTCTCCACTGATGCTGAAAAAGCTTCTGATAGGGTGGACTGGGAATATCTTAAGATGACCTTACGTCACTTTGGGCTGGGACCTAAGATGTTCCACCAAATCTCATCCCTTTATTCTAATCCCTCAGCACAAATTAGAATTAATGGAACGTTGAGTGACCCCTTTGTCTTACATAATGGAACCAGACAAGGCTGTCCTCTCTCCCCTCTCCTCTTTGCTATCACCTTAGAACCCTTCCTAGCTACAATTAGGCATAATGTTAATATCAAAGGCATACAAATAGGCAAAAGATTCCATAAATACGCGGCTTATGCGGATGACGTACTATTTTTTATCCAGCAACCACGCATCTCAATTCCCAACTTAATGTCTGAATTTTCTACCTTTCAATCCATCTCTAACTTCAAAATAAATTTATCTAAATCCGAAATTTTAAACATTAATATCTCCAAGTCCGAAGTTCTTTCCCTTAAGCCCCTGTTTCCCTTTAAATGGGTATTGAAAAGCATGAAATACCTAGGTATATATCTGACTTCCAATCTCCATTCTTTATTTCGACACAATTATATCCCCTTGCTAAATAGGATCAGAGAGGATCTATGAAAATGGTCCAACTTATCACACACATGGTTGGGGAAAGTGAATATAATAAAAATGAATATACTACCCCGCATCCTTTTTCTCTTTCAAATGCTCCCAATAAGAGTACCAGTGGGGTTCTTCACTATATTACAAACTCTGATTTCCAGATTTATTTGGAAGAACGGTCATTCCAGGATATCGAGAGAGCTACTATTCCGCTCCAAAGGCTCAGGCGGTCTAGCACTTCCTAATTTTAAGGCATATTATCAAGCGGTTATCTTGTCCAGGTTGGCTGATTGGAAATACGCTCTTAAATCGAAACTATGGGTACAAATTGAATATTTTTTAAGTGGAGTGGATCTCTCAGTAGCCCCCTGGATACCCCGTTCTTGTAGGAACCTAGCTCGATCTACCTCGGCTCTCACTATATCCTCCTTAGATATCTGGGACGCCCTGCACAAAAAATTCTCATGGAAGTATGATTCTTCTCTATTACCTCTCCTCAACCATAAATATTTCTTACCGGGCTTATTAGACCCAGGCTTTAACCACTTCAGCCCCGGAAGGATTTACCCCCTTCCTGACCAGAGCACTTTTTACAATTTGGCACTGCGTCGCTTTAACTGCTAATTGCGCGGTCATGCAATGGTGTACCCAAACGAAATTTGCGTCCTTTTCTTCCCACAAATAGAGCTTTCTTTTGATGGTATTTGATCACCTCTGCCATTTTTATTTTTTGCGCTATAAACAGAAAAAGACCGAAAATTTTGAAAAAAAATGATATTTTCTACTTTTTGTTATAAAAAAAATACAATAAACTCAATTTTAGTCATACATTTAGGCCAAAATGTATTCGGCCACATGTCTTTGGTAAAAAAAATGTCAATAAGCGTATATTTATTGGTTTGCGCAAAAGTTATAGCGTCTACAAACTAGGGTACATTTTCTGGAATTTACACAGCTTTTAGTTTATGACTGCCTATGTCATTTCTTGAGGTGCTAAAATGGCAGGGCAGTACAACCCCCCCCCAAATGACCCCATTTTGGAAAGTAGACACCCCAAGGAAATTGCTGAGAGGCATGGTGAGCCCATTGAATATTTTTTTTTTGTCCCAAGTGATTGAATAATGACAAAAAAAAAAAAAAAAAATTTACAAAAAGTTGTCACTAAATGATATATTGCTCACACAGGCCATGGGCATATGTGGAATTGCACCCCAAAATACATTCAGCTGCTTCTCCTGAGTACGGGGATACCACATGTGTGGCACTTTTTGGGAGCCTAGCCGCGTACGGGGCCCCGAAACCCCAGCACCACCTTCAGGATTTCTAAGGGCATACATTTTTGATTTCACTCCTCACTACCTATCACAGTTTTGAAGGCCATAAAATGCCAAGATGGCACAACCCCCCCCCCAAATGACCCCATTTTGGAAAGTAGACACCCCAAGCTATTTGCTGAGAGGCATGGCGAGTATTTAGCAGCTCTCATTTGTTTTTGAAAATGAAGAAAGTCCAGAAAAAAATTTTTTTTTTTCTTTTTTCAATTTTCAAAACTTTGTGACAAAAAGTGAGGTCTGCAAAATACTCACTATACCTCTCACCAAATAGCTTGGGGTGTCTACCTTCCAAAATGGGGTCATTTGGGGGGGGGGGGTTGTGCCACCTGGGCATTCCATGGCCTCCGAAACTGTGATAGGCAGTGAAGAGTGAAATCAAAAATTTACGGCCTTAGAAAGCCTGAAGGCGGTGCTTGGTTTTCGGGGTCCCGTACGCGACTAGACTCCCAAAAAGTCCCACACATGTGATATCCCCGTACTCAGGAGAAGCAACAGAATTTATTTTGGGGTGTAATTTCACAAATCCCCATGGCATGTTTGAGCAATATAACATTTAGTGACAACTTTGTGCAAAAAAAAAAAAAAAAAAATGTGTCTCTTTCCCGCAACTTGTGTCACAATATAAAATATTCCATGGACTCGACATGACTCTCAGCAAATAGCTTGGGGTGTCTACTTTCCAAAATGGGGTCATTTGGGGGGGTTTGAACTGTCCTGGCACAACATTTAGAAGCTTATGTCACACATCACCCACTCTTCTAACCACTTGAAGACAAAGCCCTTTCTGACACTTTTTGATTACATGAAAAAATTATTTTTTTTTGCAAGAAAATTACTTTGAACCCCCAAACATTATATATTATTTTAAAGCAAATGCCCTACAGATTAAAATGGTGGGTGTTTCATTTTTTTTTTTCACACAGTAATTGCGCAGCGATTTTTCAAATGCATTTTTTGGGGAAAAAACACACTTTTTAAAATTTTAATGCACTAAAACACACTATATTGCCCAAATGTTTGATGAAATAAAAAAGATGATCTTAGGCCGAGTACATGGATACCAAACATGACATGCTTTAAAATTGCGCACAAACGTGCAGTGGCAACAAAATTAATACATTTTTAAAAGCCTTTAAAAGCCTTTACAGGTTACCACTTTAGATTTACAGAGGAGGTCTACTGCTAAAATTACTGCCCTCGATCTGACCTTCGCGGTGATACCTCACATGCATGGTGCCATTGCTGTTTACAGTTAACGCCAGACCGACGCTTGCGTTCGCCTTAGCGCGAGAGCAGGGGGGACAGGGGTGCTTTTTTTTTTTTTTTTCTTTTTTTTTTTTTGCTTTTTTATCTTATTTTTAAACTGTTCCTTTCATATTTTTTTTTAAATCATTTTTATTGTTATCTCAGGGAATGTAAATATCCCCTATGATAGCAATAGGTAGTGACAGGTACTCTTTTTTGAAAAAATTGGGGTCTATTAGACCCTAGATCTCTCCTCTGCCCTCAAAGCATCTGACCACACCAAGATCGGTGTGATAAAATGCTTCCCCAATTTCCCAATGGCGCTGTTTACATCCGGCGAAATCTAAGTCATAAAATGCTCGTAGCTTCTGGTTTCTTAGGCCATAGAGATGTTTGGAGCCACTCTGGTCTCTGATCAGCTCTATGGTCAGCTGGCTGAATCACCGGCTGCATTCTCAGGTTCCCTGTTGAGACAGGAGAGCCAGAGAAAAACACGGAAGACGGTGGGGGGGCATTCCCTCCCACTGCTTGTAAAAGCAGTCTAGAGGCTAATTAGCCGCTAGGATTGCTTTTACATGAAAGCCGACCGCTGGCTAAAAAGAATGATGCCAAGATGATACCTAAACCTGCAGGCATCATTCTGGTATAACCACTCAAAGTCGTGAATGGCGTACCTGAAGACAAAAAAATGGTTAACAATAAAGCACAGTAAACGGTAAAGTATAAAAAATTGCATACCTGAACAGCAAACATGATAAAACATAATAACAATAAAACATTGCAGAATATAATACAGTAAAAAAGAGCAGAACAATAGAGAGAGAATAGAGAGAGAGAGAACAATGAAACGACAACTATTTTTTTTTTTTTTTGTTTGTGTTTTTTTTTTTTTTACACTTTTTTTTGTAACTGTAACTTTTATAACTGTAACCGGTTCCAGGTTCGGGTCTCTCAAAATGCGATGGCATCTTGGGAGACCCTGTGAAAGTGTGTCCTAGTCTGTGCAATGCTGTACCCTACGCTAATACTCAACTAGTGAATGGTAGCGTTCAAAACATTCACCAATGCAAAGACCAGGATTGTCAGGACGGGAGGGACAATAATAGCGGGTGTCACGTCTATATCCGTGCTTGCTGCAGACACAACATCTTTTTTGGGGGGGTTCGTTGGGTAGGGGTACTCGGGAGGACATATAAATGCCTCTCATGCAGCCGACTGCATTTGGTTGGGGATGTGAATGGGGGAAGTACGGGTGCTGCAGAAGCGGTGGGTTCCCAATTAGGATTGGAGAATGCAGCAGGAAGGGCACTATGGGCACGACGGGCCTGTGTTTGTCTTTTTGGTGGCAGCGGGACACTACTTGTGCTTGCCACCTCACCAGCTTGAACTGCACTTATGGGACTCGCCACGTCACCACAAGTGTTACTGCAGTGCTGGTATGACTACGACCGGGGTGTACTAGGCCGCTGGTGCTTGCCAGTTCACCAAAACGCTACAAAAAAAAGTGACAGTGATCGATCGATACTGCACTTGGGTGGGCTGGGCTGGGCCGGGCAGAGGGGCAAAACGCAGGTGCTAGCAGGTATCTGGGCTAATCCCACTAACACTGCGTTTTTGGGAACCCTAAACTGCTGGGGACGCTAGTATAGAACTGATCGGATCAGATATTGATCCGATCAGATACAATACCACTAAGGGAGGCGTACGGTGCGTGTGTGGGTGTTAGCGGTACTGGCGCTAATCTGACGCTGCCTGGGGCTGGCGCTTGCCAGTTCACCAAAATGCTACCAAAAAAACTGTTAGCGATCGCAGGGATCAGGCCTTACTCTGCGAAAGCTGCAGTTATGCGTTTAGTGTTTTCTAAGTGTCAGTGATCGATCGATACTGCACTTGGGTGGGCTGGGCTGGGACGGGTGGAGGGGAAAAACGCAGGTGCTAGCAGGTATCTGGGCTGATCCCGCTAACACTGCGTTTTTGGGAACCCTAAAGTGCTGGGGATGCTAGTATAGATCTGATCGGATCAGATATTGATCCGTACAGATACTATACCACTAAGGGAGGCGTATGCTGCGTGCGTGGGTGTTAGCGGTACTGGCGCTAATCTGACGCTGCCTGGGGCGCCGCATATCACCGCCGGGCGATCAGGGGGCTAAACCTTTATTCGGTAATAAACGGCGGGTGCCCTGACACTATAAAAAATAAACAAACTAACCAGCGTCACCCGTAACAGTTATACGGTGATCAGCGGTGAAAGGGTTAACTAGGGGGCAATCAAGGGGTTAAAACATTTATTAGATAGTCGCTATAAAACGCTGACAGCGAACCTAAATATTTACGTTCCTAACTAGCGTCACCAGCCACACTAATACAGCGATCAGAAAAATGATCGCTTAGTGACACTGGTGACAGGGGGTGATCAAGGGGTTAAAACTTTATTAGGGAGTGTTAGGGTGGTACCCTAGACCTACAGGGGGCTAATACTAACTGTCCTACCACTGCTAACTGTCACAAACTGACAATATGCAGTAATCAGGAAAAAAAAAAAACCTGCGTGTCAGTTTGTGACTGGGGGGGTGATTGGGGGGGATCGGGGGGCGATCGGGGGGGGATCGGGGTGTTTAGTGTGCCTGGCATGTTCTACTGTGTTGTGTGTGAGTGTTGTGCACTTACATGTCTTCTCTCCTCGGCGCTGGAACGGAAACTGCCGAGCTGAGGAGAGATGACATCACATACTATACAGAGGCAGGGGATGTTTCTCATTGGCTGGGAGCGATCACGAGGGGGGGGCCACGATCGGATGGTCTCCCCCTCGTCTCTCATCGCTCCCAACCAAAAGCCGACCGCCGATGGCACCGGGGGGGGGGGTCCGAACGGACCCCCCGCCCGCGGGAAGGCAATCACGTACCAGGTACGTGATTTTGCCTGCCCGTGCCGCTCTGATCACGTATATAGGCGTGAGACGGTCGGCAAGTGGTTAAATCATGGGGATCAGAAGAGCCTCTTTTATTACATCATGTCCTCCGTGACAACATACTTAAACCACTACATGTGATCCTTGCTCCTAAATCTACCACATTTCTAGATAAATGGAGATATCACCAATTACAACATTTCTTAGGATCCCTTCCCAACCCGCTTAGAGATCTGAGTGAATTAAATGCCATAGAAGAAATATTTTACCCAAAAGATCCCCCTTTACATGGAATTTCTCTATTTTACAAAGCTCTCATTGCACTTCAAAATCCCAACCTCCCACCTTTCCTGGCTAAATGGGAGTCTGACTTAGATTCCTCCCTTACAGATAATCAAAAAGATAAGATCCTCCAATTAGCCCATACTTCCTCATTGGCCTCAAAAATGTCAGAGGTCAACTATAAATTGCTTACTAGATGGCATTACACCCCAGCCAGATTACAACAAATGTTCCTCGCCAGTTCCCCATTATGCTGGAGGAACTGTGGGAACAAAGCTACTCTCGCACACATCTGGTGGTTTTGCCCACTCATTCGACCTTATTGGGATGCCATCCGCAATTTAATAGTACAGATTTCGGATGTCAATATACCCAATGACCCATGGACTATCCTTTTTCATTCTACCAAAACCCCCATAAGAATATATAAACGTTCAATTGTTCCTCATTTACTAAACACTGCCAAAGCTTTAATTCCTACTTTATGGGGTCAACCAACAATCCCTTCTACAAAAGTTTGGCTACAAATGGTCGATAAGGTACATCTTATGGAGAGCATCACCCACGACATTAGAGGTACCTCTAAGAAACATTCTCTAACCGGGGATTCTTGGATAAAATTTCAATCCACATCTGTTTATAAGGAACTTATAACGCAAACCCCTTAAATCTTTCGACTAAGCTTAGCCAATTACACCTCAACATTTCATTCCCTTTCAATATGTAGATATGCATGCCAGCAACAACCCCCCCACCCCCCTCCTACCCTCTGTTTTCTTACCTTTCCTACTTTCCATTTTTTCTTCTACTCTCTCTTCTTTCATCTAATTTTTCTCAATTTTATTTTTTCTGCTCTTGTTTATCTCTCAGTTTCTACATACCAAAGTAAGGTTTTTCCTTTTTTATATTAATTCTGTTTTGTTTCAAGTGCTCACCAAGTATTAATCCTATGCTTTTTTTTTTTTTTTTTTTGGTGTCATATTAACACTTTGTATAGCTTCTGAGCCAATTATTGGAGGGTTAGCTTATAACTACTCATTGTAATCTGTGAGTGCTGAAACTTTTGTTGTTGTGTTTTCAAGAATGCATCTATTCTGAGATATATGTATATCTTTGTTATATTTTTCTTTAATAAAAACTTATTAAACAAAAAAACTGGAGAGTGCAAAATCTGGTGCACCTCTGCACAGAAGCCATTCACCTTCCAGATTTTTTTTTGTCAAAGCTTAATTGAACAAGCTGAAGTTAGAAGCTGATTGGCTACCATGCACAGATGCACTAGATTTTGCACTCTCCAGTTTTAGTAAATCAACCCCACTATCCCCAGGGCAGTGCCCATCCCCTCATGTTTTCTTTTTGACAATTCCTTTCTTTGTTAGCTCAGAATTTTAACAGATTCGGCTTCCATTGATTTCATTGGGTTTCAGGTTTGGCATCCAAATTTATTTGAAGTTCGACGGACCCCTCTCAAACGGAGTCCAAGGAAGTTCAGCTTATCCTTAAACCTAGGTTTCTGTCTGCTCCCTTTTTTGTTGACTTGTGTTGGTCAAATTTGGTCTCTTATTTAGACACTTATAGTTCCTTTTTTTTAGTCTTATGGTGGATGTTTGGTTGTCCTCCGCATTGTCAGTTGAGGCCCATCATTCCATCAGGCAGCAATTCCCTGTTTACCTGTCCTGTTCTGGAACACCAGGTTGACCATTGGTGTCCTTTTTTCCTGGTCGTGACATTTTTTCCCCATTTTTTTCCCTTTTTCAACTAACCTTTATTGGATGTTCATAGCTTTCTCCCTTGGACTACATTCTGCATGTTGGGTCTTTAAAGCCTAACTCCAGTATACAGTGCTATGTTTTGGCAGTGGTACAGGTACTTCCAGTCTGAACAAAGTTGATTTGGGCTAAGTGCTCCTTAGCCATTCACAGCAAGCCTTGCAATTTATCAATGGATAATTGGCTAAGGTAGATATTGTGACACCATCCACCCGTCCCTCCACCCCAACCAATCAGAGGAAGCCTTGTATTCATTCATAATTTCCCGTAAATGGCTAAGCAGTGCTCAGCCCGGCTCAATTTTGTTCTAGCAGCAAGCAGGAAGTCAGTAGCTGATACAACATACTGTTTATAGAGCACTGATAGCATCTGCAGAAAGTAAACAAAATAGTTTGTTTGGGCCAGATTGACTGAAATGAACTATTTAAAGTGAAAGTAAACCTGGAGTTAGACTTTAGCTGGCTGTCACCCACCCCTTTGTTGGACTGCTTTTGGATGTCCTAGATGTCTAAGAATTACTATCCTCCTGTGTCCCTTAATGGACAAAAGGAAAAAGGAAATACGATTTTGTACTTTGCTTAAATTTCTAAATCTAATAAAATTCTATCGAGGAACACAGGTCCTGCTATCTCTGTGTTATTGCCTATTGTTTTGCTTGATCAGAAAACATGTCATGACAATTGGAGCCAGGGTTATACAGGGGCTGGCTTAAAGTATTTTTATTTGCCAGTATTAAAACCTCTTGAAGGTGGCAGTATTATATAAAGCGTAATCGCAAATTTGCAATAAGTACAAAAATCATATTTTTTCTGCAGCAAATATTTGTTTATCTGTGCACACCTTTCCTTTAATATAAAAGGTCAGAGAGAGCCTAGAAAATATGTATTTTAAAAATAGTTTTAGCAAATGAGAGACAGATCCACAATCTTTTGCCTTGTATTATGTTTTGGCCATTGAGTGTAACTTTTTTTAAATGTGCTAAATAAACATTGTTATGCAATAGGCTGTAACAGCAGAAAAACTACATTCACACTAGCCTTCTGCATATGATTTATTTAAACAAAAGGGGAAGTCATCTGAAAGCCATAAACAAAAATTATGTTTTCCAGATCAAGTTTTCCTGTGTGTTAGGTATTGCGATTAGATGAGTTTAGAGTATCTAATCTGCCTCTGGGTGCACAGAATTCTATTTTCTCTAAATGTATCAAACCTGAATGCACCATAATGCAGGTAAATACAAGGTGTGATAATCATTCTATACATTTATATTCAACTAGAAATGTCTTATAAATGCATATAAATGCATGTACTGTATGTTATTACTAGGGTGAATAACGCCTAACATAATAATTCATTATGTATAAAAACCTGTGTATGTTCTTTTTTAACCATCTTTATATCCCTTCCATTCATATTCATTTTATGCCACACTGCTAACTTTTAATGGCAATGTTTTATCCTTTGTTTTTTGGGTTTTTTTACTTCGTTTTCAGTGTATTCAATTTTATTATTCCTTTGCAGAACACATTTTACTTCATGTAAAGTCATTCAGTGTTAATTGCACTTTATTTTCCCTATAAGGTTTCATTTATCTGCATGTCGGCCCCATTTCGTGCCTACACATATCTCATTATTTAATTTTCTTTTAAAACCTTTAACTGTAATGACTATTCCTTCTTCAGACGTGTTTACTATAGAAGCTGCTGATCTGAATCCCTTGAAAAGTCTAGAAAGCACTTGAAAATTATTCACATCTCTTTCTTGTTCCTCATTATTCTTCTACAACTTGACTTCTACTTCTACACCTGTCAGTGACTGATATACCACAAAATGTACTATCATCATTATTTTTGAAAATGCACAAAGGATTCTGCTCTTTAACTTTTTTATAATTAATTTACCCTTCAAAGGAAACTTGTAAAGACAAACTATTTACTGCTGACAGGGGGTTTACAATTTTCAGATTTTATTAAATTATGTAAAACCCTTATCCCAAAAGGAAATAAAAACTTGTTGCTGTACCTGCTTAAAAAAATGTTAGCTAGAGGTTAACTTTGGTCCATCTAAATCTGCTGGTGAATCTAATATTACACTCTCTAGAGGTTGACAGTACAGCTCTGGGTGGCTCTGTTTCTCCTCCATAGAATGGAGCCACTTTAAGGCCCCTTTCACACTGGGGCGGTGGGGGCGTCGGCGGTAAAACAGCGCTATTTTTAGCGCTGTTTTACCGTCATTTTTGCAGCTGTATTCGGCCGCTAGCGGTGCAGTTTTAACCCCCGCTGGCGGCTGAAAAAAGGTAAAAACCGCTCGTGACCACACCGCTCCTTCACCGCTCCAAAGATGCGGCTCGCAGGACTTTTTTTACCGTCCTGCCAGCGCACCACTTCAGTGTGAAAGCCCTCGGGCTTTCACACTAAACAAACAGCGGAGGCTGTTTAGGGGCGGTTTGCAGGCAGTATTTTTAGCGCAATAACGCCTGCAAACCGCCCCAGTGTGAAAGGGGCCTAAGACATAAAAAAACAAGCTTGAAAAGAAAACAATAACAGCCACCACATTTAAGGACCGGTAAGCTGCAAAATATAGATAGATAGATAGATAGATAGATAGATAGATAGATAGATAGATAGATAGATAGATAGATAGATATTAGGGCTAAGGAAATTAACGATTAATTCCTCGATTTATCGTTAAATTTTTTTGATCGGTAGGCTGCCTGCCCTGAGACGGCTTTGGGCCAAGCTGTGGCTGCAGTGCAGTGCTCCGCTCCCTCCTCCTCCACTATATGTCATACACAGTCTGCAGGCATCTCCCGCTGTGTGTTTCTGAGCTTAGCGTGAAAACTTTGGCCGTGCTGTTAGAAAAGTCCCGCCCTCCTCCTAGATTAGCTCGTGTGATAGACGCAGTGTTCTGTCTATCAAACAAGCTGATCTAAGAGGAGGGTGGGACTTTTCTCACAGCGCGGCCAAAATTTTCACACTCAGCTCCGAGAAACACAGCGGGAGATGCCCGCAGACTGTGTAATACAGGCACAGGCATTGACTACAGTGAGGCTGCGATTATGGGCACAGTGAGACTGCATTATGGGCACAGTGAGGCTGCATTATGGGCACAGTGAGACAGCATTATGGGCATGGTGAGGCTGCCATTATAGGCACGGCGAGGCTATGATTATGGGCATGGTGAGACAGCATTATGGGCACGGTGAGACAGCATTATGGGCACGGTGAGGCTGCGATTATAGGCACGGCAAGGCTGCTATTATGGGCACGGTGAAACAGCATTATGGGCATGGTGAGGCTGTGATTATGGGCACGGTGAGACTGCATTATGGAAACAGTGAGGCTGCTATTATGGGCCCGGTAAGTCTGAGATTATGGGCACGGTGAGACTGCATTATGGGCATGGTAAGGTTGCGATTATGGGCGCGGTGAGGCTGCGATTATGGGCACGGTAAGGCTGAGATTATGGGCATGGTGAGGCTGAGTTTATGACGTGTGACGTCCTAGCCATGCCCCGCTATGTCCGGCTTCGGCCGTTGCCACAACAACGGTGCTAAATCAGCTAAAAGTAGTTGGATCTGTATGTGCGTTATAATTGATCGAAATTAGTCAATTAATTGATTAAAAAAAATCGATTAATCGAACACAAAAATGTTATTCAGTAACAGCCCTAATAGATATATATATATATCTATATATATATCTATATATAGATATATATATACAGTATATTGTTTTTGGGTTTATCACCCCTTTAAAGACAGAATACTCAGATTTTTAGAACTGGTTCTCTTTCAGATCAATTATATTTATGCATTATCTTGCATAACATGAGTCTTGAATGCTCCTTTAAATGTGAACCCCATGTTTCCTGTTAGGAAGTTTTATTGAGCCAGCTTGGTTCAAATTGATGCCTACTGTTACAGAATGGTTCAGCTACTCTGGAGGCTATAATACACTGCAGCAGCTCGTGCTGTATACTTCCTTTCTACACCCAGAAAGAAAAAGTGTCAGTCCTGTGGCATCTCAGCCATTTAGTAACAGACTTATATTTCCATCAGTGAGTATAGGGCATTCACTGACTTGCCAAGATGAAGAAGTGGGTGGATGACATCCCCATCTTCACCTTGGCCAGTCAGGAACTGTAAGTTATTTTATTTTTTATTTTTATAAACGTATTTTGATAGGCAGGATACAAGCAAATACATATGTCCAAAGTTACAATAGTTATACAAATGGACAGAGTTAGAGTCTTATATTATGCCTCAAACCTTGACAATTTTTTTAACATCTATAATGTTTCAAATTTACAGTAGGTGTTTGGTTAAAGGAAAGTAAACCAGATCTCTCGTAAAAGTCCTTCAGTGGATGTAGTAGCATCTCTGGACTTTAATTATATAGTGTGGGATTGGGAGGAGTTAAGGGCCACAGGTAACATTGTCCTGATGGTCCATTGACCGTAAAGGTGTGCTGGGAAGTGTTTTCTATGAATCCATTTCCATTTACTCATATTAGTGTGTATAATTGATCTATAATTAGAAACAATGTTATACTTTGGCTTAATACTTTCAATTTGTGTTAAGGCAAAGAAGTGATACTTGGGTAGAAAATCACAATTCCTACCACTTTCTTCTGAATGCTGCTACATCCATATCTGGACCCCCTGTCTTTGTGGTTGTGGCAATATTTCTGTCTTTCATAAATAATTACTGGAATTGGGCTTTTTGGACATCATATGTATTTTTGACACATTTTAATGCTTATCTAATTAATTATGTTTAAAGAAGGGTAAAATATTGAGCAGTAAATTAGTTGCCATGAGAGTTCAGTCAATGTCAATGGGGGATAAGGTGGTTTAACACCCCCATCCCCAATTCCATCCCCCACACCAACCATACTAAAAGGAAGACTGTCACCACCATGGATGTGATATATGCTCCCAAAGAGCAGGGATGCACTCTATCTGTGTGCTGTCTGTGGTGATATTGTGATCAGATCTGTATGTAGCTGATACTTTAAATACATTTTTAGTTATGTATCTATCACCCAGACTATGACTTTGCTTTATTAATTAGGCACTGTAATGCCCCGTACACGCGGTTGGATTTTCCGACAGAAAATGTTCGATGGGAGCTTGCAGGCTCCATCAGGCATTTTCCATCGCTATGTCCGTCACACCAAATTTGAGATCTGGATCTCAAATTTTCTGACAACAAAATCCGTTGTCGTAAATTCCGATCGTGTGTACACAATTCCGATGCACAAAGTTCCACGCATGCTCGGAATCAAGCAGAAGAGCTGCACTGGCTATTGAACTTCCTTTTTCTCGGCTCGTCATACGTGTTTTACGCCACTGCATTCTTGACATTTGCAACTTCTAGCAAGATTTGTGTTACCGTGTGTATGCAAGACAAGTTTGAGCCAACATCCGTCTGAAAAAATCCATTGATTTTGTTGTCGGAATGTCCGATCATGTGTACGGGGCATAGGTTTAAATTAGCTAAATATGTTGCAGATGTATCAAATCACAAAGTCAAACAGTTTGTATTCTTTAGAAAGCAGACACAGCCTGAGTATAAAAATCTGTACCCTGCCAGAAAGCTTTAGAGGAGGGCACTTGCTCTTTGTGTAGAAGCAGGAGTCTATCTGCAGAGGTCCAACACACCCCTGAGCTAGAGCTCTCAACAAGCAGAGCTATAGGTCTGATTCAGAAGGAGGTTTGTTAGACCTCTGCAGATAGACCACATCTCCCATCCTTTCTCATAATTGGTCTTGCATCTTTTTATGTGACTTGCCTGTCTTCCATCAGAAGTTCTAAATTGATAAATAAACCTTCCATGTTGTGTCGCATCGCAAAAAATGACCTGGCTATTGCGGGGCTGAAGTGGTTAATATTGTATGTCTTCTTTTGCCTGAATATTGAATGTCTTTTTTTGCCTTAATATTGACACTCTTTGAGATCCCGGTCCATCTGGATTTGCATTCCGATTTTGACAGCCCTTTCATTTCAAAGGGCTGCAAAGTGTACCAGAAGGCAAAATAAGTAGTACAAGCACTGCACCAAACCACATGGCATTGATGTACAATACAGTTTGGTGGTGGCAAACGAGCTGCATTTGCCAGATGCTTTAGGGTCGCCATTCACAATTATTTGGCCACTGTGTGAATCTTGCAAGGACAGCACATTCATGTGTGGTGTGGGAAACACATGTGGAACATGCCTTTCCCTTACCGTGTTCCAGTGTGAATGGGCCCTAAGTACATAAGCCTCACGAGTGTTTTAATTTTACTTTAGTAAAATATCAGAATAGATCATTCAAATGCATGACCTATCAGGTGAGTGAGTATATACATTTATTCATTTGAGGTATTTGTTCTTTATTTGTCCACTGAGGACCTTTTTGTCTGCAATAAATATCACATGTTCAGACTGGAATTGCTTGCAGAAATCTATTTAGTGTTAAATAGTGCTTCCTAGAATGCTGCTAGGAGTTAAATATTAAGACTGAGGAGAAATATTTTACTGCCCTTTTGCCAGTTCATAAAAACATTCTGTAGTTTCTAAAATAGTTGAAAAAAAAACATGCTGTCATTTTGTAAATTCCACCTGAATCTGTAATGAGATGATATATACTAGTTTACATAGAAATTACCGATCCTGGTGATAAACATAATTCCCATGAATATGTAATCAGGTAATTCTACCTCTTTTGCATATACACCGGCAACAATTTATTTATTTATTTATTTATTTGGAAAACATCCATATTGTAGTGCTACAAGGTGAATGCAGGTGGGGGTCATGTATGAGAACAAAGACCCCACAAAATATTTGTCCATAAGCCTGTGGACATGGTGTATGTACCTTGTTCATATATCCTGAAGAAATGTGGGAATGCATCTTATTCTGTAAAATTCTTTACTAAATAAATGTACAAAATTACACACATGCATAGTACAGCACTACATATACTAACAGGCTGTAGATGATTGTTAACCCACTTAAGGACCATAAGATTTGCCCCCTTAATGACCAGGCCATTTTTGCAATATAGCACTACATCACTTTAACTGACAATTGCGCGGTCATGCAACTCTGTACCCAAACAAAATTGATGTCCTTTTTTTCCCACAAATAGAGCTTTCTTTTGGTGGCATTTGATCACCTCTGCGGTTTTTATTTTTTGTGCTTTAAACAAGAAAAGACTGACAATTTTGAGAAAAAACAATATTTTTTACTTTTTGCTATAATAAATATCCCCCCAAAAATGTAAAAAAACTAATTTCTTCATATGTATTCTTCTACATATTTTTGGTAAAAAAAATATTGCAATAAGCGTATATTGATTGGTTTGCACAAAAGTTTTAGCGTCTACAAAATAAGGGATAGATTTATGGCATTTTTATTATTTATCTATATTTTTTTTTTACTAGTAATGGCGTTAATTAGCGATTTTTAGCGGGAGTGCGACAATGCAGCGGACAGATCAGACACTTTTGACACTTTTTTGGGACCATTGACATTTATACAGCGATCAGAACTATAAAAATGTACTGATTACTGTATAAATTACACTGGAAGGTAAGGGGTTAACACTTGGGGGTGATCAAGGGGTTAAATGTGTTCCCTGGGAGGTGTTTCTAACTGTGGGGGAGGGGATTGACTGGGAGTACAGAGAGATCGCTGTTCGTAATCACTAGGAACAGATGGTCTCTCTCTACTTCCCTGTCAGAACGGGGATCTGTTTGTTTACATTGACAGATCCCCATTCTGGCTCTCTGTGGAGCGATTGCGGGTGGCTGGCGGACATCATGCCCGCTGTAGCTGTTAAAGGAACCGCCGTACAGCTACGGCGATTTGCGGGAATGAGCCAACCTGCCAGCGTATAATGACGGCGGCTGGTCAGCAAGTGGTTAAGATGATGCAATATAGCTATGAACATGATAATATGCTGTATAAGCCTCTGCTGTCTAAATGTGCCTGCAAATTGTTATTTGGATAATGTAGATTTATAGGTAGTTGTGGCCTTTGTCATCATCCTGATGAAAGCCATAGTCTTGAGTGTATGCCTTCTATCATGTAATGCCAATATCAAACTAGTTATCATTGCTATTTGTCCATTAGTTTAACTCAGAGTCCGTTTTCTGTTATATTCCAGTATTGGCTTCTTTTATACACCTCATAAAAAAAAGAACATACATTTCTCTGTGATGAAACGTTAATTCCTTTCCCCATCCTTAGGCTGGTCATAAACAGGCCAATAAAGCAAGCAGTGCTTTCCAATTTCAAACATCCATTGCAATTGTGGGGGAGTTTCTGATGCCCTTGAGGGAAATAATGAGTGTCTGAGACAGTTAAAGGTGCTTGTTATCACCAGGAAGAGTCTCCAAACTGATGGAAAATCTCCTTTTGGCCAAGATTGATACTTCAGTATTCTTTTTACTGATAGGTTTGCATTAGCACTGGACCGGTAGAGATAAGAACTGGTTTTAAAGTAGATCCACAAAAGAGTTGCGGTGCACTCCTTGGATGAGGTAAACCTATGATATCATTAAGTGAGTGTGGATCTGGTTCAGCTCCTAGGTTGTTGTCTCCAGGGCCGCTGTTAGAAATCATGGGGTCCCATACAGCCTACCTGACAGGGCCCCCCGACCCCACCCACCTGCCTTGAAAAAAAATTCAGCTTTGTCTTCAAATGAATTTTATCTTCCTGCAGCCTCTTATAAATTCAAATAGACTTAGATCTGAATGTGCCTTCGCCCATACCCGCTAATAAGAATGCTGCAGCTGACTTTAAGGCCTCAATTTTCCCTAAGCCATAAGGTAAATCTATTATGCATTTAAATCAGCTGAAGCATACACTCCTATAATTATTTATAATCTTTTTAAACCAATTCACGCTAGCATTGCTCTCTGAAAAGCGATCTGCATTTGGATTGCTCTTCAGAGAGCAGTTGGCTGGTTATAAAGAAGTGTTGTGTCGCCTCCTCACCACCTGTTTTAAACACTTAAAAATCCTGATTGCAGTCGAATAGGATTTCATTAAGCAGGCAACAAGGTGGGTGGTGACAGTGGGGATAAAAGCATTTGTGGAATATGTAATTTCCCCTCTGCTGCCTTTCCAGCATTAGGGTTCTTTTCAAACAAAGCCACTCCACTCAGTAGGGGATGCGTGAGTGCTTTCCCTGCTGAATTGGAGCTGAATGGGGCAGAGGTCAGTGTTTTGACATCTGTGCCTATTCAGTTTGTGTCCACATACACCACACAGCGGACAGGGGTGCAGTTATAATGGCTCTATGGGTAGCCATATGTAAACAGACTCAAGTCCATTTATATCTAACTACTTCTTATCTGTCATGTTTAGGTCTGCAAAAATAGAAAAGGACACAGTCCTTTTCTTGTTCTCTTGTAGACCTTCATGGAGCTTTTAATTAGGCCAAAATGAAAAACTGACAGGTGGGCCTAATTGAAAAAAAACACAAAGCGCCACTCTAAGTGCAGTAAATAAGAACAATTTATTTAGACACAGGATGCATATATACTCACAAGAGTATGTTAAAAATGGGCATGTCAGAGATGGAAGAGCAGCCATCCAGGACGGAGTCCATCAGAGGCAGAGGGTGGATGTAGTGTAGCGGGTTGCCCCTGGTGGATGCTGGCGTTTCCTGATCCTCGATCACATGGGATGCCGGTGGATGACGTCACTTCTGGTCGGACGGTATGTCAGTATGCAGGCGACGCGTTTACAGAGCATAAGGCCTGAAGAAGGAGCGCATGCTCCGTAAACGCGTTGCGCTTAGTTCAGTAACCGGAACGGATAGTCAGACAAGCCAGAAAGTCAGGAAGCCAGAGATCAGTGTAGTGGAACAGCTAGCAGGATCTGGAGCCAGAAGGAATGTCAGCCAAGCAAGTCTTTAACAGGAATGCAGGAGTCTCTGTGATGTTGACTAAGGCGAAGGCAGAGATCATCTGGGCTGGACGGCTTAAGTAGGCAGGACTGACAAGTAGGATATCATCAACAGGTGAGTCACTGTGGAGATATAGGAGCTAAGTGCAATCAGCCAACAGCTGAGCGGCCAGCTCAGAGGATGGAAGGGCTGAGCCTGGCCCTGACAACACTGAATGCAGAGTATACAATATTTGTGTATATATATATATATATATATATATATATATATATACTAGACTGTATATATATATTAATACACTGCCTGAAGTGTATTAGAAACAGTACACCACCGAATGCACTGTAGATGTAGGCTACACTGGATGCAGAGTATATGAATATATATATATATATATATATATATATATATATATATATATATATATATATATATATATGTATATACATATAGAAAAAAAGGAAAAAAGACAGGACCAATGCTTCAATGCAACATCTTCTTTACTTCAAAACTCATTCAATTACAAAAAGTGCAAACGTGCAAGCATCACTGCTCTTCATCAGGCTTTTCTGGCTATGTGTGATATACCGATAAAAGATCATGCATTTATTCCTGACCCAAAGTGTGCCAGGTGTTGAGCTCAATTAGCTTAATTAGAGTAAACACTTTAGATAAAACAACCTGCCTGCTTAATCTAACTAAAGCTATCTCACTGCCCACACCGACAGCACTACACACGGCCACTATGTAAGCAGCCTTATATAGTGTGGGGTGTAGACTTAGTCCCCCTGAGCCATGATTGCCCAAAGGCAACCTGCCTTTGGCCAATTATGGCTCTCTCAGCAGAGCACATACATTTGTGCTCCTCAGGCTGCCAATTTTGGCCTTCAAATAGGTGATGTCTGCCGTGGGATACATAGGCTTCACTAATTCCAACAGTTTCTCCTGCGCTTCCTTCCTCTTTAGCTTGTTAGAATAGTCCTTGCATTGTACTTGCTAGAGGCATGACAGCTCCCTATATTTTTCAATAAAGTCTGGTAGAAAATCTGGGGCTGTAAATTTATTAACCATATTATCTGCAAGACAAACCCTAATGTCAGGCTAAACTCTCCTAATCTTGTCCCAATATCGGCCTCAGTCTATAAGCAGTATAGGCCACTAACCACTGATGCCTCAAGTTACAATTGTATCTTTGAACGATTGGCGATAAGGATCCTCCGTCCTCCACTCACAGATCGTACGTACGTCTGTTACATCACCCACGTGTTATGCTTTATATACACTGCTCATGCGTGAAACTCCGCCCCTGTCCTTTCTAGTGTATACCCCGCCACTTCTCTTTTGAGGCAGTGGGAGAGCACATGGCGGAGACACAGCAGGTGTGTGCTGAGAGCAGCAATGAGGAAAGCCTGAAGCAAGGCAGTTCCAGATCCAGGAGGAGATATAAGGGTCAAATATGTCCTTTGAAGAGATGGTGGAGATGGTGGACATCTTAAAGAGGACAGACTATGATGGGAATCATGGGCCGTACAGAAACCCTAATGTGAGAAAGGCCAAGATCATAGCTAAAGTTGTCAGAAGTCTGCACAGGAATTTTGGGGTACAACGATCCAAGGATCAATTGAGGAAACGCTGGTCAGACCTGAAATTGAGGGAGCAAGATCAGTATAGAAAGATCAGGAAAGTGTTGCAAAAAAGTAAGCATTTGTTGTGTGTTCCTATTATTATTAGTACTTTTGTGCTTGTCTGTGCTTTTCTTTACTGTTGTACAGTTTAAAATGCCAAGTTTGAGGTTCGTGGACACAGGAATCGTTTGTATTAAACATCGTTCGTTCGACCACCAATACGTCGCTTTTGCCAGATGCAGGTTAACTACATTTGTTCAGGCCTATTTTGATTAAAATAAGTTTATTACATTGTTGTCTAGATGTGTTTGAAACTATAATGAAATGACAACTTTATTCAGTGTCAGGAGAGGACACTCAGCAGCTGTTTACACATCTGGACGCAGGAGCACTAGTGTGGGACACCATAACAAGCTCCAGTGGATACCAGGGGTCTCTCCATGTGTGAAACTTGTACAAAACAGGTAAGTATTCCAGCTTTTGAAAGCGAAAAAATCATGTCTTCAGCTTGGAACTCTGTCAAAACAGACAATTTATTTTTAGGTGATGTGGATATTGTGGAAGAAGAAACTCACTTCAGCAGTGCAAGTACACAAATACTGAAACAAAACATCCATGATGTTCAAAAAAGACTGAGCAACATCATCAATATTTTAGGCAATATCTAAACAAACATTTTTTTTAACCCTTTCATGACTAAGCCAATTTTTGAAATTTGATGTTTACAAGTTAAAATCTGTATTTTTTGCTAGAAAATTACTTAGAGCCCACAAACATTATATATTTTTTTTAGCAAGGAATCTAGAGACGCTTTAAATTTTTTTTTTACGGTTACCAGGTTAGAGTTACAGAGGAAGTCTAGTCCTAGAATTATTGCTTTCACTCTGACGATTGCGGTGATACCTCAAATGTGTGATTTTAACACCGTTTACATATGCGGGCGCAACTTCCGTATGCGTTTTCTTAGCTGCGCAAGCTCGCGGGGATGGGGGCGCTTTAAAAAAAAAAAATTTCTTATTTATTTTATTTATTTTTATATTAATAAATTGTGTTTTTAAAAAAAAAAAAAATTATCACTTTTATTGCTGTCACAAGGAATGTAAACATCCCTTGTGACAGTAATAGGTGGTGACAGGTACCCTTTATGGAGGGATCGGATTGGTTGGTCATCGGGACTCCCGATGGAATGGGAGGCCCGGTAAGAGCGGTGGTAGGTGGCGGGAGGGGGGTCGTCCCCTCCCGCTCCTCCGATAAAACACGCGAGCAGCTTTTAGCCGCATCGGTTGTTATACCAGGAAAGCCGATCGCCGGCTCTAAAAAACAGTTCCGGGATGATGCCTGCAGCTGTGGGCATCATCCCGGTATAACCCCTGAAAGCCGAGTACGCACATCTGCGTACGCTCGGCGGGAAGGGGTTAAAGTTGTCCTTATGTTGTCCATGTTTTTACAGTTTTAAATGAATTGCAAAGCCAAATTTGAAGATGCACACAGTGTGTCAACATGTGCTATCTCCCATCATGGGATATCAATGTACGTGTTTTGCGGGTGCATCCCCTTCCTCCAAACTAAAGTAGTTGAGAGGAAGGGGTTTCACCCCCGAAACACGTCCATTGATCCCCCATGATGGGAACTAGCACATGTTGACACACTGGGGTTTATTTCAAAAAGGCAAAACCACTTTGAACTACAAGTGCAATGCAAATGCACTTGTAGGGCAAAGTAGATTGTTCTTGCTGAAAAGGACACCTGATGTTCCCCAGGCTCATCCCTGCAGGGTAGTGAAAGTAAACTGATTTTACTTAATTGTGTTATAAACCTTAGTTAATAATATATTTTTTTTAAAATGTATATTGTACACTTTGATTGTCTTCTACATGTTTTATATGATTGTTTATATGACCATTATATATCATCATGTTGGCTCTAACTGTCATTTCTGTGCAAATAAATAATTTAAACAAACCTAAAAGTGAGATAACTATTTTTTACTAGGTGTTCCTAATCACATATTCAGTATTCACTATTCTATGTAGAAAAGTACATAGCTATTAATGTCAGGGGAGGATCATGGTGCTCATCCAACTCCTTAGAAGATGGACAAATATATTCTCACCCATCATTCCTGGGGAGGTATGTGCTTGTCTGTGGCAACCCTTAGAAGCCTATGAGCTGTAATTAGATAAATAAAGACAGCTTACCACTCAGTAATCATATTGATCTAGCCCTGGGACTATGTAATGTTTACACATTTCTTGAATTGATCAAATGGTGCTGGGCTAGAATTTTGAAACATGTTCTAGAACTTGGCCTAATTCTATTATTTATGCATTCACATGCAACTATCCCAGTACAGGGGTTACAGAAACACCAGACAGATAGATCATATAATACCTGTCCAGCTGAAAGGCATCCCACATGGCAGATCCCCACACTAGCTCTGTGCATTCAACAGTTATAGAGATAGATGAACCTGTTAAAAAAAACAGACACTCCGGACATTAAAAAAAAACACAGGAAAATATGCTGGCAAATGTAAGCTTTCATTTTATCCACAGATCTTTTTTTTTATTAGCTATGTGTCAAATGCATCTAATTCCTCTGTGTATGAAACCTTATTGTCTCTTAACCTTTCCTTCCTGTGCTGCCATGGTTACTTGAAGTATTGCTCATGATACTTCTAAAATACTGTAAAACCTCTGCACTGAAAGACCCAAGTACAATGTCAACCTTTTTTTACACTCTTCCACCACAGCATTATGTATACTAAATTACATTTCAACCTTTTATACCCCTGTATCCTTCTCTCAGGAATTCACATAAAATAAAGTTTGTCTAAAGGAAAAAATTGTGTGCAGACCCTCCAACACAATCCACTTGCAAAGATCCTTTGGTCAAATGAATGGGTTCTTATATAACAATAGATGATGAATAGTTGAAAACCACTTGACAAAGATTTTGGCTTATATTAGAGGAAAGGGACTACTATATTGGGTTGTTTATACATGGCCTATGTGTTACCTCCAGCCAAAAGAGTAACGGGCCAAAATTTCCACCTCTCCTAATTTTTACCAGAATCTTACAAACCAAAAAAAAATCCTTTTAAAAGGTAAGAATGCCACACACAGTATGGTAAAACAAAAACATAAAGAAACCAAAGGCAACTTCTATAGATTCTGCATATTACCACAGCAAAGCTGTCATAAATCTTCAGAAGATAGGTCATACCCTTCTGTATTCAGCATACAGCATAGTTGAAGAATGATTTATCTGGATTTCAAAGGGAACAGGAAAAAAGATGTCAACTTAACAAATCTATAGTCCTTGCTGATTATTAGCATAAAAAAGCAAGGTGCTGAGAACCATTAATTTTCCATGCAATTTATACTTAGAGACATCTCAGCAAATAAACAGTTGAGGGTCAAATACATTCAGGGAACTAAAAGATTTTGTGTGGAAGGAATAGGTGCTTTAGTTAGGTAGCAGACCATTCCTTTCAGGAAAGATGTTTTTAGTTCTTAGATTTTTATCTACTCCTTTTGTTTAACCACCTCAGCTGCCGAAGGTTTTACCCCTTCATAACCCAGGCCATTTTTTGCTTTTTAGCACTGCACTACTTTAACTGGCATGCAACAATGTACTCAAACACAATTTATATCATTTTTTTGCCTGCCCACACACACTTTTGGTGGTATTTGATCACCGCTGGGTTTTTTATTTTTTGCAATATAAATAAAAAAAGACCAAAAATGAAAAAAATATATATATATTTTTTACTTTCTGCTAATAAACCAATAAAAAAATCGAATTTCTTCATAAATTTTGGCTGAAATGTATTCTGCTACATTTTTTTGGTTAAAAAAATCCCAATAATGCCCTGTACACACGGTTGGACTTTGTTCGGACATTCCGACAACAAAATCCATGGATTTTTTCCGACGGATATTGGATCAAACTTGTCTTGCATACACACGGTCACACAAAGTTGTCGGAAAATCCGATCATTCTGAACGCGGTGAAGTAAAACATGTACATCGGGACTATAAACGGGGCAGTGGCCAATAGCTTTCATCTCTTTATTTATTCTGAGCATGCGTGGCACTTTGTGCGTCGGATTTGTGTACACACGATCGGAATTTCCGACAACAGATTTTGTTGTCAGAAAATTTTATATCCTGCTCTCAAACTTTGTGTGTCGGAAAATCCGATGGAAAATGTGTGATGGAGCCTACACACGGTCGGAATTTCCGACAACAAGGTGATATCACACATTTTCTGTCAGAAAATCCGACCGTGTGTACGGGGCATTAGTGTATATTGATTGGTTTGCATTAAAATTATAGCATCTTAAAACTATGGTATATATATATTGGATTTTTTAAAATTCTATTAAAGGTGGTGATTAACGACTTATAATGGGACTGCGATAATGCAGTAGGCAAACTGACACTGGGGGGGGGGGGGGGGGGGCTTTCTAACTGACACTCACCAGTGACACTAATACAGTGATCAGTGCTTATAATATACTCTGTCACTGTACTAATGACACTGGTTGGGAAGGGGTTAACATCTAGGGCGATCAAGGGGTTAAATGTGTGCCTAACAATGTTTAGTGTATGTACTTTGTGATAATAATGTGCTTTGCAGGGAGGAAAAAAACGGCACATCGCTGCATTTTTCTGTCATTCGCTCAGCCAATCAGTAGGTTCTGGTCATAAATAATTGGCTGGGACCTGCTGATCGACTTGTGCTGCAACAAATGACAGCACAGTCTTGGAGGTATGAGCCAACCTGCCACAGTAAATGTACTGTGGTAGGTCAGCAAGTGGTTACATTGGAGGTACAGAAGATTGTAGAACAGCGCACACCTTCGCATAAACATTAAATATTTGACATTAGAGAGCCCCTTTCTCATATAAACTATCTTTAAAGCTTGCCATCAGGATTTCTATTGGCTGCTTTTTCCTGTTGTGAAGACCAGTAACCTCAGCCTGCTGTTCATGTGCTGGGTGACCAGTCTCCTCACCACTCATACAACCTGCAAGGAAACAGCGTAGGTTCTTGAATCTCCACAGGAGATCAAGAATCACCACCCAGCTGATTGCCACAGCGATACAGATCCACTGACTTCAATTGTCACAGCAACCTGCCAGGCCACAAAGGATCAGCTGTGTCTCTGTCCAACCACCCTCACAGGAATCCTGCACTGAGAGAGCCAGCCTACCAATCGCAGTTGAATATATAAGCTCTCCCAAAATTCTCCCTGATTAACCAGCCCTCTGGTATCTGTAGTTCACTCACTCAGGAGCACAGTATGCATTGGCAGTGGGACTACAGGACCCAAGATCCTTTGCTGTATTATTGGTTTGAACTGGATGTACTTTTTCATCCATAGCCCCACTTGTCAATAGACATCTAGATATATTAAAACAGAATAAAAAATGTCCTTTAAATATTCCTCAAAACGGAAGAGAACACCACCACACTTACTAGCTCTGAGCACCATTCTAGAAGGTAGCAACCTACATGGCAACTGTTCCTAGGTAGCAACTTCCCATAAGAACAAATATTCTGCCCTTAAAATAATAGAATTTGCCAATGAGCACATCAATCCTTTTAAGGTTTTGTTTAATTCTTAGATAATTTTGATCAAAAAGTTAAAGAAATATCCAAAAGCAGAGTACTTTGTGAGCAACGTTGCAAGTTCTGGAACGTGGGATCAGATTTTTTTTTTCTCTGAATTGTGGAAGACTTTGCTTTAGAGGTGTTATGTTTCATTTTGTAACTGGATCAAATCTTCACTTTAGAATCAATCATAAGAATTTTGAATTCAGCTGCAGGGAAGAAATATGGTGCATCTAGATGAATGATTTGTTGATTTCAGCATTATTTGTCTGTATATTTTATTGATGATTTTTTGTGCACACTTAAAATGTAAGATATCTATCTTCACTGGGATCAAGACATGGGAGTTGATTTACTAGAACTGGAGAGTACAAAATCTGGTGCTGATCTGCATATAATTTTTTATTTTTTTTTGTCAAGGCTTAATTGAACAAGCTGAACTTAGAAGCTGTTTGGCTACCATGCAAAGCTGCACCAGATTTTGCACTCTCCTGTTTTAGCTAATCAACCACATTGTATGTGTGTGTAGAAATGATTTTTATGTGTTGGAATTGGAATGCATGTCTCCTCTTTAACAAAGTCATACAACTTCCTGAGAGGTTATATACTATTTCATTGGCTTATATCTGTAATAAACAGGAGTTTCTTTAGGGGATAATAACAATGGATTAAAGATATCCACAGACATAGGATGCTGGCCATAAGGTTTGATTGCAGCATGATGATGGGATATGCATGAATAAATAAGCTGTACAGTATGTGCTTATTTCCTGTATAGACAAGCCCAGTGCTAGACTTATTGCTTTACCTCTAGGGAATAATATTAATCAGCAAGAAAAAATTCACCCCAGTTGATCACTCAGTGGTGCAGAGCCCATATAATTGTGCTCCTATTTAATGGTTAGGAGCTTCACAGGATATTATTATCCTTTGCCTATGGGTTCTTTTAGTGATATCTCCAGAATATTGTGAAGTGGTTCTTTGTTTCCCTGTTAACAGCATTTCACTCCTCTTCATAAAAACCTTCCTTAGTTTGTCTCATTTTGTTCATGATGTTCTGGGCCTGATGGGTTCTGGGGAACATTGCCTTCCATTGTGCACGTTCCCTTGCATAGTAAACAGCCTATTTGCCTTTAGTAACTCAACCCCTTAACATCTAACCTAACTCCTAAGGAGCCCTTAACAGCCCCACTCAACACATTTAACTCCAAACCTGTACCTTCACTTTTCTTCACTTCACTTTCCTAACATTTAACATTTAACACTAAAGTGAGCCTTCGCACTTACCTCCATCACCCTTACTACTTAAAGTAGAACTATAGGCAAAAGATTTTTTATCAATTTGGATAGAGCAAGCAAGGGTTATAACTGCTGTCAGATTTTTTTTCTCCATGTGTGTCCCATTACAGAGATTCCCTTTAACTTCCTGTCCCAGAGCCAAACAGGAAGTGAGAGGAAATCCCTGCAAATTAAGGGAATTTCTTGGGGACCCCCGAGTCACCAGAACTAGCGTCCCCATTAGAAGACCCCCCCATCACTTTTCTGGGGACAACCCAAAATTTGGGATTTTATTTTACTTTCACTTTCAATGATAATGGTAAACAGGCCAAATAGAGAAGATGAATCTCCTTAATGGGGGCACAGACAGCAAAAAATTATAATGTATGTAGTGGTATTCCGCGCTCAGGACGGGCTTGTCACCAAACTGCAGCCCCCCAGATAAAGAAAGCACCTAGGTGCGATCCAAATGCTATAAAACTGAGAAAATAGGGGATTGGCGCTGTTCACTGGTGAAAAAATATAAATAAACTATAAACACACTCCTAACACAGGGGAAACATTACACCACAATCTGGGTGAATAAACAAAGTATAATATAGTATGTGTAAATAAATGTACTTGCTAAAAATTACCAAAGAATGTGCAAACTGCCCAAAGTGAAGTTGTATATAAGTAATAAATAAAATAATAGATAAAGCTCCAAACAATAATATAAGTGAATGATCAATCTAGTGTATAAAAAATTCACAAGATCCAAGAAAAATAATCTGTGAAGGGTATAAGTGTAAGTATAAGTATAAGTATACCCTAAAAAAACAAACACAGTGTTACCCACTACAAAATGGTGTATATACTAGCAAAGTGAGGCTGGATGGTGTTCAAATGAGAAATAATAAACCAAAAAAGGACAATTAACATATGATGTGCATAAAAGTGTTGTGTTCAGAATATGTGAATGTGGGCGGACCGCAAGTGATAGAGGCCGGCAGCGTTTTTTACACAAGCTCAAGACGTAAGATCAGGGGGCGGGGTGTGACGGCGCCCTGTCCTATAGAATCTTTCGGCTGAGAACGAGGCTTGGTGCCCTGGCGGACTTCCTCTGTGTGAGTTCCGCTATTGCGCACGGCCTCAGTGTCTGACCGAGGTTAGTGGGCGGAGCGCGAGGGCGCTCTGTCCTATACGATCTAGCCGTGCTGATAAGGAGGCTTGGTTTATATCCCAAGCACTTCCTGATTGGCCGGCCACAATGCCATTACCATTTACGTTATATCTTTGTTCATTTTTTGAGTCATAATTTTAGGGACAGCGGTATAAATACCGCTTATTGTATTCTCTATGTGATATATTTTATATACATTTTATATACACCAACATCAATTTGAGAACCGGAAGTGACGTCAGTCGGTCACTTCCTGGGTCGTGACACTCCCAGTGGGGGTCATTTCCAGTTTAAATAGCGGTGGGATAGGGGGGTTCCACACCCCTGATGAAGGCTCGTTAGCCGAAACATGTTGGGTGGACCCCCTATGATCACTGCGTTTGATACAATCTGAGCTGTATACGTATTTATATCATGTGAGTGTTCTTTTTTTATTATCCTAATAAATGCATGCTTTTTAAACGATATCACGTCATGTGAGTTTCTTTCTCTCATGGTTTTTACATAAACATCCAGTTGGCCTGCTGAAAAGTCTGGACGGTTGAAGCTGTGACAGATCTTCCCTTCCCCCTTATTTGAAGTTGTGGATACCCGTTGTTCCATCTTGCCAGCCCTGGCGGCTAAACAAGCTTTTTGAGACTTGTAAGACGTATGTCTTTTCAAGTCCCCTGCTTCCGGTAAGCCTCCTCAGATGCCCTGGTGATGGTTCTATCATATATCCAGACGTCTCTTTTTACTTGATGTTCTGCCCTTTCACCTATCAGAAGTTCTCCAATTTTTTGTCTTCACCAGTTAACCTTCAGAGGCTGTTGGTGGTGGTTTTCGATGCCCATCAGGAATACACTTTTTATACATTTTGGACTTTTTTGGTTGATTTTTTACCTATTATTTGGTCTTGTCTTCACACTTCACTGGTGTATTGTAATTATTATATTCTACATGTCATTTTGTAATATATAGTGCATTTTTTGTATTGAGTCACTTTTAATTTAAATACTTCTTGTCTATCTGCCGGCCATTGAGAGATAGCTTGAGCCTAATTTGTACCATTATTTTATACGCATAGCGCTACACTATATTTTCTGATATAAATAAACTATAAACAGACTCCTAACACAGGGGAAACATTACACCACAATCTGGGTGAATAAACAAAGTATAATATAGTATGTGTAAATAAATGTACTTGCTAAAAATTACCAAAGAATGTGCAAACTGCCCAAAGTGAAGTTGTATATAAGTAATAAATAAAATAATAGTTAAAGCTCCAAACAATAATATAAGTGAATGATCAATCTAGTGTATAAAAAATTCACAAGATCCAAGAAAAATAATCTGTGAAGGGTATAAGTGAATTATACCCTAAAAAAACAAACACAGTGTTACCCACTACAAAATGGTGTATATACTAGCAAAGTGAGGCTGGATGGTGTTCAAATGAGAAATAATAAACCAAAAAAGGACAATTAACATATGATGTGCATAAAAGTGTTGTGTTCAGAATAAATAATGAAAATGAAAAAATAAATAAAAAATATATAAAAAATATATAAAAAAAGTCCATGCATCCAAAAAATTCCAAAAAATGCCAAAGATTGCCGTGTATATTAAATTGCTATAAATATTGTCCAGTGTGCATAAAAAGTTCTGGTTCAGCAAGCTAGTGTATCTTCAAATGGTTCCAGGTAAGTCCGTCCCAATAGATATATACTGTCCTGTGTGGAGCTCCCTCTAGTGCCCCCACTCACCGGAGCGCCCAACCCCTGCAGTGGTAATGGGCATGTAGATGTAAATCCGATGATCCAAGCGGTCGGTGTCCCCTTCACCACCTGCTCTCCACTTGTGTCACTAGATCGCTCTCAAAAGGCATCCACCCAGATAGAATACTGTTTCCATATTCCATATTGGAGATGAACACATGGAAACAGTATTTTTCTTGGATCTTGTGAATTTTTTATACACTAGATTGATCATTCACTTATATTATTGTTTGGAGCTTTATCTATTATTTTATTTATTACTTATATACAACTTCACTTTGGGCAGTTTGCACATTCTTTGGTAATTTTTAGCAAGTACATTTATTTACACATACTATATTATACTTTGTTTATTCACCCACATTGTGGTGTAATGTTTCCCCTGTGTTAGGAGTCTGTTTATAGTTTATTTATATTTTTTTCACCAGTGAACAGCGCCAATCCCCTATTTTCTCCGATTTTATAAAAAATGATAATGGTAAACAGGTCAAATAGAGAGGATGAATCTCCTTAATGGGGGCACAGACAGCAAAAAATGATAATGGTAAACAGGTCAAATAGAGAGGATGAATCTCCTTAATGGGGGCACAGACAGCAAAAAAAAACCTCACAGGCGTTCTAATCCTCTGCACTCTATCCAAAACTAAAAAATATACTTTAACCTATGCTAAAGCGACCCCTTCGCACTTAATCAGATGGTACCTGCAATCTGGTAATTAACAATCTAAGCAAAATGCCTAATTCAGAGAACCATAATTAAAGGGTTAGTTCACCTTTTCATAAAAAATATAAAGAGCAACTAATATCCCACACATTCCTCACCTCCCTGGTCCCTGATACACTTATCTCCATGGGTTTTAAAGTTTCACCATCCACACAGCCCACTACAACAGCCTTGGGGTTTAAAAAGTGTGTTGTTCTTCCTCTTCTTTATCCACTTCAAGACTAGCCTCGTTTTGGATTTTAGGTGTTTACAAGTTTAAAACAGGTTTTTTTGCTAGAAAATTACTTAGAACCCCCAAACATTATATATTGTTTTTTTTCTAACATCCTAGAGAATACAATAGCGGTCATTGCAATACTTTTTTTTGCACCGTATTTGCGCAGCGGTCTTCTAAGCGCACTTTTTTTTGGAAAAAATTCACTTTTTTGAAAAAAAAAAAAGACAACAGTAAAGTTAGCCCAATTTTCTTTTATATTGTGAAATATAATGTTACGCCAAGTAAATTGATCACCATCATGTCACGCTTCAAAATTGCGCCCGCTCGTGGAATAGCGTCAAACTTTTACCCTTAAAAATCTCCATAGGCGACGTTTAAAAAATTCTACAGATTGCATGTTTTGCGTTACAGAGGAGGTCTAGGGCTAGAATTATTGCTCTCACTCTACCGGTCGCGGCGATACCTCACATGTGTGGTTTGACCACCGTTTTCATATGCGGGCGCTACTCACGCATGCGTTCGCTTCTGCGCGCGAGCTCGTCGGGACAGGGCGCTTTAAAAAATTTTTTTTTTTTATTATTATTTATTTTATTTTATTTTATTTATTTTTTCACTGTAAAAAAAAATTTGGATCACTTTTATTCCTATTACAAGGAATGTAAACATCCCTTGTAATAGAAAAAAGCATGGCAGGTCCTCTTAAATATGAGATCTGGGGTCAAAAAGTCCTCAGATCTCATATTTAGACTAAAATGCAAAAAAAAAAAAAAAAAAGTCGTTTAAAAAAATGACACTAAAAAAATTGTGCCTTTAAGAGAAGTGGGCGGAGCCGTCGTAATGACGTCGCTCCGGCCGTCACATGGTATGGAGACGGGTGGGCGCCATCTTGGCCTCACTCGTCTCCATACCTCAGCAGGGAAAAGACCCGATCGCCTCCGCCGCTACCGACGGCTCCGGTAAGCGGCGGAGGGTGCGGGAGAGCGGCGTGGCACCTCTCCCGCCGCCGATAACGGTGATCTCGCGGCGAACCCGCCGCAGAGACCACCATTATCGTGTACGGAACCGCCCGCTGAAAAGATGGATACCTCGGTTGTGGCAGCAGCAGCTGCCGTTACCGAGATATCCATCTTCAAAAAAATGACGTATATATATACAGTGGGCGGTCCGGAAGTGGTTATTTTGGCACTCTGGGACAGATCAGACCCCAGAGAAAGAAGAGGAAGAACAGCGCAGTTTTCAAACCCCAGGAATGTTGCACTGGGCTGGATGGTGAAACTGTATCATCCACAGAGATAAGTGCAGCAGGGACCAGGGGGTATAGAGGGTGTAGGGTTTTAGTTCACCTTTTTTTTAACATTCCAGGTGATAACTAGGAAAGAGAATTTGTAGTTCTCAAACTTTGATGTTAATAAACAACTGCATATCTCCTCTAATCAACAGGGACCAATTAGTGTGGCTCCTAATCATGTAACCACCATGACAGCTATTATATGGCGATTTTATGCAACATCAATGCGAGGTATTGCAGGTGCCTTAGTCCACTGACCCTATAATTAGGACTCCCAGTCCCACTGTGTTTGTATTCCTCCAAAGCTATCTATCTATCTATCTATCTATCTATCTATCTATCTATCTATCTATCTATCTATCTATCTATCTATCTATCTATCTATCTCTCTCTATCCTTGTCATGAAAGTTTCTTATATTTTAAGATACTTATTCTAATTGCAGGAGTTAACATCATTAAGTAAAATAAGACTGTCTGAAAAAGCGGAGGAGCTGAGGGTAGGATGTGTGAAGCAGTGAGAGAGAACAGATCCTTTCTAATTAATTAGGGACCTTTTAACGATCTTTGCGAACAAACAAGTTGTACTTTTCATTAAGGCTGCATGGCATATGTTGCTCTTCAAGTGACTAAATTGTGGTAAAGTGTTTTCTGTCTGTCATACTTCATGAAGTCATGGGTTTTCTGGTTAAAGCAGCTGGGCCAATTTGAGTTTAAAAAGGCATTTTACACTCTTCCAAGGTCACAGCAGTCTTACTAAAGAATATGCTCCTTCATCTTTTTTTCATTTTTTTTTCTGTGTGCAATAAAAGAAAAAAAACATTGCTTGAAAAAAGACATTCGTCAACAGGAAAAATTCCCTTTCCCTTTCCCTAAATATGCTTTTTATGAAACCAAACTGAGAATGTTTAAAAGGCTATAAAGGAGAAGAAAGTAAATCAGTATTCAAAAATAAATTAAAATTGTGCTTAGGGCTAAACAAATTCTTATAAATTGCATTCTGGCTATAATAGCAAAATGTCATTTGCCTTTGCTACTAATGCCTGTGACACCAGATAACAAGGTTTGGTTATAGACACCCATTGGCTTTCAGTGTGGGCAGTTTTTAGTGCTTAAGACATGGTGCAGACACAGATCACCTACAATGAGACTCCCCTCTTCAGCCTGGAGTGCTTAAGCACTGAAGTCTAAAAAGTGGAATATACAAATGTGTGCTTTTAGGAAAGGATTGGGTATTCAAAGATGATTAGATTGATAGTTCTTGTTTGTTAGGGAATTAACAGCAGGAGAAGGGCTCTAGGACCCAGCATCTCTACCAGCACTTATGGAAGGAGAAGGACTTTAGGACCCAGCATTTCTGGCAGGAGAAGGACTTTAGGACCCAGTATCTCTACCAGCAGCTCACATGGGCCTATATAAGGAAGTCTGCTAGTGTCTGCAATTGCTGGTTTGCCTTCAGCTCCCCCTGTGTTCCTGTGCCCTGTATTATCTGCTGATCTGATCTCCTGTGTACTGACCCAGCTTGTTTTGACCTGCTCTTCCTGATCCTCTGGCTTGACCCTTTGGCTTGCACCTGACTTCCTGCTGCCTGTACCAGCATCTGACCCCGGCCTGGCTTTTGGACTCTGCTTATCCTGCTCCCTGTACTAAGACGCAGCTGATCTTAGGTCATTCTGATTCTGGACTGTCTCTCTGTGAATGACCCCTGGCCTGGCTCCCAGCTCCACTATTCAGTTATTGCACTGGACTCTGTCTCCTGGACCTTTCAAGCACGCCTGTCTCCAGCAACCCAGCACCCGTGCTTCTGTGGGCACCACACCTGCTGTTCCACCTTCAGTGGTGTGCTGCGCTCGGCCGCAAGGGGAGCCCTCCGAGCATCTCGGCCTCCTACCAAGTTACTGACATTGTTGGAGTTAAAGGATATCTAAACTGGAGAATATACTACAGCTAACTGGTCTTTAGATGGGATGGCTACATTAATTTTCTTTTTTTAGACAAAGAGTGTTTTCAGCAAGTGCAGAAAATACCTGTTAATCTTGCTTGAAATGCTGTGTCCCTGTAAACTGAAACAAAAGCGCAAACACGCTATTCCCCATTTCCCATAAAATATAGATGAAGAAAGTAACATATGTTTGAAGACTAACCTGGGTGACAACCATAGTTCCTTTCATAGATATAGTAAAAAGGAGTGAGTGTAGCCTGAAAAAGAAAATGAATGCGCCCACCTCATCAAAGGACTGGTAAGTTGTAATATATTACATTTTTGATTTTAAGTAACTGTAATAATTGACTTACTGATGGTTTATATGGTGTTAGAGCAGTGATTTCAAATGTAATCTCAGGAAGACACCTATCTGGGGTAAACTGTGCATTCAAAACTTTGAATTGCTGGCAACCCCTTTTATGTCTTAGCCAAAGACTAGAAAGTAAATAATGTACACTATCTATTTTTTGCACAGTTCTGCACTGTGGAATAAACTAGCAGTATTATTGAATAATAATAAAATCTAAAGGCAAGAACATGCGGTTGAGGGGGCCAGGTTTGTTTGCCCCGCCCCCCAAAATATTGAGCACCAGCCGCCACTGCTCCTGCCTCTAACATGCTTGCAAACATGCAACCTTAAATTGGACTAAGAATGCCACTCAAAGCCAGGGATTGCATTCTCAATATACACAGGTAAGGGGGTGCAGGCTGCCAATATGCCCATTTAGCCATCATAGCATAGGAATCAAGATTGGCTTCAGCCTGCAAGTCTCCGCCAAAAGGCCACGCCCCCTGACATGTTTCACCCAATCCACCAGGGCTTAATCGTAGGGTGGATCGTAAAGTCTTAATGTTTACACATTTGCCCAAAGGCATATCAGTTTTATGTATTCTTTTAAAATAATTTTCTTTTATTTATGAGCTTATATAATAGTTGTTGGAGGATTGTGCAGATAAAAACATTTAACAAAAATTCAAAAGAATTATAATCTAGTTTCTGCAGATCCTTCGCTCTATGGTTTGTGAATTCACTTAACAAAGTCACTGAAAAAAAGCCCATGTTGTCTGTCACTTATATAGATTAATGAAACACGACTGGGGAATAAAAGTAATCAGCTGTGGATTTATGCATACTATTTTCAGTGGACACAAAAGAGAAATGTTCAATAATCTATTGTTCCTAGCTGCAGACATTATTTCAAACAAATGAGAACATTATTAAACTATTTGCTATGCTATGCAAATGTATTTTGTCCACTTGATAATTTAATAGTATACAGCAAAGAAAAATGCATTTTTGAACGAGCTGTAATAGTTATGTTGGGGATTTTTTGCAACTGTCATGTAATTATTGTGCTTCATAATTACTATTTTTTAATTTGCATTTCACTTAAAGCAAAACATCTGGGACCTGTTTCTTTCACCAACTTCAAATTTATAAATATTATGCATAACACTTGTATGCCTCTGGATATACACATGACTGTGAAGAAGCTCTGCATATTTCCTTTGTGCTACAACTCTATTTAAATAGAAATAAAATATAAGGCATGGTGGTTAACAATTAAAAGTGATGTGGGGTTGCATGTGAAGCATAGGGACCCTAACAAACTGTGTGCAGTAATTAAAAAGGACATTTCAGCAAAACTGATTTAAAAGTTTTGATTTCTCCTGTGTATAAATGTGTCCCATTGATAAACCAAAACAAAGACACACAAAAAGGCAACAAGTCTTTGGCCTTGATGCAATACATCATAGTATGGAACTAGTTTGCAATTTCTCAAATGAAAATTACAATTACTAAAAGGATTTATTTGTAAAAAGCCAAAAAAAAATAACAAAAACAGGAAGTTGAAGTAACAACATTGTTTTAGCATTTAATTCAGTTTTTTTTAATGTATTTACTATCATACCATGATTTTGAACTAGATATACAATTGGTAGTTGAAGGAAACATCTCCTCTTTCCCTTTCCCCAATCTGAGCTCTAATGAAGTGCCTATGTAAAAATGACAAAAATATAGTTGCCATTAGGCTGTTAATACCTTTAACACATGCTAAAATGGAACATAAAAAGAAATTACAGAAAAAGGGAGGCTGCAATTTTAATTAATGGTATCAATTTGCTTACACTAACAGATTTTAATGAAAAAAGATAGCACATTATTAGGCATAACTCTGGGTTCGTGACTATGACTTAAATATAAAATACTAGTGCTCCCTTTAACTGTGGCCACGACAACATTTTCTGTTTCAGAGAAGAAGATTGTGTATATTTGATCCTGCAGTGCTTTGAATGCCAGAAGAGCAGGAGCAGGGCAGAGGTTTAATGGATTTCGGGACCCATTAACTTTTTATGGTTCTCCATAAACTTGCCTTGCTTCCAAATTAGGGAGTCTTAGAAGTGTTTCTGCTGAAATCTGGGCAATAAACTTGGATAGCTTATTCCAGAAGGCTCTCAGCGTTTCTCTCACTGCAGTATTCTGGAACTTGAATTGATACTTGCAAATTTTAAGCTGTAAATTTGTGTTTATGCAAATAATTCTGCAGCTGATTTGAAATGAGAAACTTGTACCCATGAAGAAGGCTAGATATATCATTGGATTTCTTTAAAAGATCATAACTATGTCGTTAGTGATTTTGTCTTGCTACGATTTACAAGGGTAAGAATCCACAGTCACTGTTTCAGTATCTGGAGTTTGCATATGCTACCATATTTGCATGGGTTTTAATTTGGGTGCTCCGGTTACTTGCTTCATTCTTAAACATAGCGGTAGCAGATATCAACCAGGTTGTCCCAACTGTGTCTGTGTGGTGTGTTTATATGAATGTGGTTGGTACCGTAGACTAATCATCCCCAGAGAAGAATCTTGAATGATGCTATAAGCTGTAAAATTGAATATATTGAAACTGTGTACATGCAATAAATATAAATACCAGGAAAACGCAAAAGAAATAGTGAGTGTGAAGTGTGAAACCCCCTGTCAGATTTTATTGCTAAATGTGTTCTCGTTGGGGAAATTTACCCTCTCTATTAGTCCTGGGGCCCATGGTCTCCAGTACAAAATGTAAAAGTTATGGGAAATTAAAACTGTCACAGGAACTGAAGGTAACACGTGCCCAAGAGAGGACTCCCATTCACTTTGAAAATATTTCCTCTACAGGCATACCCCACTTTTAAGTACACAATGGGGTTTATTTACTAAAGCTGGAAAGTGCAAAATCAGGCTCACTTCTGCATAGAAACCAATGAGCTTCTAACCCCAGCTTGTTCAATTAAGCTTTGGTAATAAAACCTGGAAGCTCATTGGTTTCTATGCAGAAGTGAGCCTGATTTTGCACTTTCCAGCTTTAGTAAATAAACCTCATTGTGTACTTAAAAGTGGGGTATGCCTGTAATTTCCTATTGTTTCTTTGTTACAAAAGAAAAAACAAACAAAAAAACAGGGGTTTTAATAATACCACATTTAATCCATACACCTAAACATTGCTAAAAAAAAACTGCTATTGCACAGTGCCCTACAAAGCATTATTCCCCATGCAATCAAATACTTCTACAAGCTAATTACTAACCCAGCATTAAGAGAAACAAATAAAGGCATAAGGGCAGAGTGTCAGAGAATATTTTTTGCTACTGTTATAATTGAGAATAAACTCCCTCAATAATCTTTGAAGCAGAACTGGACCCGAAAGGGGAGGTTACGCTTGTTTTCCTCCTTCCCCCTCGTCTTGAACATTTGGCGCTTAGTTATTTGGGGTGGGGGTACCTTGTTTTAACAGGTACCTGCTCCCACTTCTGACCAGATTGCCTAGGCGATCCCCTAGGGGGTGACATTCATCCAATGAGAGGTAGACATGGGCACGGGGCCACCCATTTATATCACCAGGTAATCTCCGCTGCTATGTTTACCTGTCAGATGGCTGTGTGGAATGGAACAGTCGTGTTCAGTTTGCAGCATTTGTTTTTGCTTTGGGTTGGCATTTTTATTTTTTTTAAAGGACTTGTCAAAAACTGTTGTTACATTTTTAGCTTTTTGAGTACTTTGTGTTGAATGAGTAGGGATACTATGTACCCCTACTCATTCACATAGGGGGAGGGGGTTGAATCTGGGGCCCCCTTGTTAAAGGGATAGTGCTGGTTTAAAAAAAAAAGAATTGGTTTGGCGGTCCCCCCAATTCATACCAGGCCCTTTGGATCTGGATGGGTTTTAAGGGGAACCCCTGCCAAAATTTAAAAAAAAACGTGTGGGGTCCCAGTTAAAATGGATACCAGACACTTAGATCAAAGTGACAATCAACACACTAAAAATAATTTAGCGTTTGTTATTGTCTGACTCAGTGAAGAAATGTCAGTGCAGTGTCAGCTTATAATCCCACATGGAGGCTGATATGTTTTTTTTAAGCTGGCCATAGAGGGATCAAAATTTGTCTGGTTCAGCAGGCCCCAGCTGTATTTTGATCTATGTGTGTCCTTCCCTGTTTGACAGAAGGTAATCATTAGAGTGACTACTGTCAAATGGAAATGCTGTGAAATTACTCTCTATCAGTTGCTGCAGCTGCTGATTAGTGTATTCTACAATCAAGAGTCCCGTTGTCACTATAAAAAGTTGATGGAGAAATACGTTCATTTTAGCCCGCTGGCTGATTGAAAAAAAATGAGTCATCTATGGCCAACTTTAGTGAACTCAGTGCTGATAATTGACATTCTGGCTGCGAGAAAGTTACAATAATCAACCTACAAATCAATCGAATACATTTATTCATAATGATCAGGAATAAAAAAAATATTACATTTTTAAAAAATATTTTTCTATATACGAAGACAGGTAAATATAAACTTTTGCATATAAATATATTGCCATTTGAATTCCAGCCAGCAGATGGATTTCAAGGCTCCTCTTTCCTGTACTATGTATTACTGTTTTGAAACAAAATGTTATTTACAGACCTCAGTAACTCATGAGATCTATGTACACAACTGAATGAATCAGAGGACTAATTCACAATCATCCAAATTCTAGCTATAGTCAGGGCTCTCTGGAGTCTTAATAAGAATTTGAATGTAAAACAGTTTCTACTATGCCCTTTTCTTATCAAACCTAAACTGTGTAAATATTGTTTCATGGGTGCACCCGATTATGTTAGCCCTGAACATCCTTTCACGGTATCTATTTTAATATTTCCAAGCCTGAGGCTGGGGATGTTACAGATGATGAAGGGTGGAAGATTGGTAAACATCTTTTCATCAATCCTCCACCGGTGTTGTGAATCCAAAAGCAATCTGCTTGAAGTACTTCCTGGTTCACAGCCATGAGATCTACACATACGGATGCACACCTAGGTAAATGGGTAAACTATGTATTGCTGCACACAGTGGAGTAGGAATAATAATTATGGGGCAATTGTTTATGGGATACTCTAAAATGGTAAGCTGTAAATGCTTTTAGGGTGTTTGCCTATCTAGGTATTGCAATTTTTGGCAATTTCACAGATGCATGCGATTTAAAGACTTGATAAATTTGATATCTATTTATTTAGTTTTTAAATGGGAATTATATTGTGTTTGAATGCATTGTGTTTGAGTGGGGACATTCTCAAAACTGAACCAATTTCAATCTGGAATAGCTGTGCATGGCAAGCAGTAAGTTTCAATTTATTCTATTGTATTTCTATTTTTCATTTTCAAAGCTTAAAGTGATTGTAAAGGATTTTTCATTTTTTAAAAATAACAACATCCTCTTCTGGATTCCCCTGGTGGCTCTTGCGGCTCCTCCCCACATCAGATAATCCCCTAGGAGAAGCGCTCTACCAAGGGTGTTACCTTGCGGGCGCACTCCCGAGTCCAGCATTTGCGTCCACAGACACAAATGCCGAACTCGACCTCACCCCCCAGCACCTGCGCCATTGGATTTGATTGACAGCAGTGGCAGCCAATGGCTGCGCTGCTTTCAAACTATCCAATCAAAAGCCGGGACCCCATGGACAGCACGTCCCCGCCAAGGAGATGAAGGAGCTTCGGTAAGTAAAATGGAGGGGCTTGGGGGCTGGTGACTGCCAGGTGTTTTTTTACCCTAATGCATAGGATGCATTTACAACCCCTTTAACTGAACATGCTGTAGATAGTAGCTGATTGGTTGCCATGCACAGCTGCTACAGCTTTGATAAATTCCCCCAGTTTGTTTCTAAGACCCCATACACACGATTTTTTGCAGATTTTTGTCTTCAGATTTACCAAAACCATTTAATATGAGGTCAAACCTTAATGCCCTTTACACACGGTCGGATTTTCCAAAGGAAAATGTGCGATCAGAGCTTGTTGTCGGAAATTCCGACCGTGTGTAGGCTCCATCGGACTTTTTCCATCAGATTTTCCGACACACAAAGTTTGAGAGTAGGCTATAAAATTTTCCGACAACAAAATCCGATCGCGTCAATTCTGACCGTGTGTGGACAATTCCGACGCACAAAGTGCACCGCATGCTCAGAAGAAATTCCGAGACGGAATTGCTCGGTCTGGTGGTAAAATTAGCGTTCGGAATGGATAGAGCACTTTCGTCACGCTGCAATGTTTAAAATTTTTAATGCAGCGCACTCTCTTCTTCTTTATAATGCTCGAAGAATGAAGTAGTTTTGCTGCTCAATATTCACACAGACTTCTCACAAACTTCTTTCTTTATTATTTATCGTGATTTCATCAATATAATATTTTGATTTGTCACATCTGACGAAAAAATTATCAATTTTTTATTTTTTGGTTTGTATTTTTTTCAAGCCTGATCTTTTTTTTTTTTGACCAGAATATTTTTGGGTGTGTTTGGTGTGTCCAGTTACCACAACACCATTATTATCTTGTATTATTTAATCTCAAGGAGGTTGTTTGGTGTTGGTGTCTCTTGTTAATTTCACATTGTATTTTTGAAATGTACCTGCCTCCTCACAAACAAACTGTCCTTTTTGAAGGAAAACACACATAGGCAAGTATTAATAGAAACAAAAATTCCTTTATAAGGGCTCATAACCAACAAAGAGGGAGGCAACGCTGGAGAAACAGCAGGAATTGGCGAAGCCTTTGACCCCCAGGGCACACATCAATTATTTAACTGCAAAATTGGTGTCCTGAGGAGTCCATATATAAGGGAGTTCAATCTGGTCCAGAAGTCCAAGAGATCATGAAAGTAGCAGATGACATGTGTTGTCCCCAGGCTGTGGTCATACAAGAGCCTGCATCTTTTGCCAGACCAGACTGAACCCAGGTCTACACTCTCTGGTCTTCCTTACAAGCTTCCTTCCCGGCTGTGGCTCTGGTGTTGGAGGTGTGGCAGGAGGAGGAGTAGGACCTGGAGGAGAAGGAGGAGGAGGACCTGGAGGAGGAGGAGGGGGACCATGGGTGAGCTGACAAATGTGGCTTTCGCATGTGAGTTGGCCCCTCAACCCCTTCTGTAGAGCTTCTAAAATAACACACTCACATAAGAGGCGTTGGCCCTCCTCCATTTCCATCATTTTGCAGGCTGTTATGGCAGCAAAATCCTCTTCCACACTGTGGGGGGTTCTGAGGGTTCTGACCACTTTTTGGTTGAAGGCGGAGGGGAGGGACCTGGGTATCGGGCAGCCTGCTTGGCCCAGCCACCTCCTGGCTGAGACTTCCCTGTGTATGAAAAAGGGACATAGTTTTAGTTTTTGGTTCATCAATCACAATCAGAAATTAGTACTCCAAACTAACATAGATTTAACATCATTAATTGGACAACCAGAAATATTTAGAAAAATGCTATACCTGGCTCAAGCTGGGCTCCTCCACGTGTTGCTGCCTGGAAGGCCCAGGTTGGACCTCAGAAGGGGAAGGAAGCATGGAAGGAAGAGTGGAGAGTGCTGGCCTGGGTTCAGTCTGACTTGACAGAAAATGCAGCCTGTCATAGTACCACAGCCTGGGGACATAAATGTCATCTCCTGATCTCAGGGAATCCTGGACCTTCTTGTGCTCCCTTAGATAAGTGCTCCTCATGCCACCAATTAGGGCCTTCAAATAGGTGATGTCTGCTGTGGGGATCACCGGCTTCACAAATTGCAGAAAATTATCCAGCGCTGCCTTCCTCTTTGTTTGGTTCTTATATTCAGGGTGGTTTACCTGCCACAGACAGGGCAGCTCCCTAAACATATCTATGAATATGCAGATAAACTCCTGATTCTTCCATTTTCTCTGCAACACAAGACAAACCCTAATGTCAGGCTAAAGTATCCTAATCTTGTCCCAATATAGGCCTCAATCTAGAAGCAGTATAGGCCCAATTTTCAATCTTACCTTCATTATCACAATCGGCGCCTCCGATACTCCTTCCTCTGCTCACAGATCGTACGTACTACGCACGCGTGTTACGCTTTATATACACTGCGCATGCATGAAACTCCGCCCGCCCCTGACGTTCTTTCTAGTCTATTTCCCGCCCCTTCTCGTTCGGCGCAGTGGGGAAGAGCACATAGCGGAAACACAGCAGGTGCGTGCTAATTACAGCAACGAGGAGGAGGAGGAAAGCCCGGAGCGAGAAACTTCCCGATCCCGGAAGAGATGATTTAAGGTCTCAAATATGTCCTTTGGAGAGATGATGGAGATGGTAGACATACTGAAGAGGGCCGACTATGATGGGAAGTATGGACCTTACCCCAACCCCAATGTCAGAAAGGCCAAGATCATGGCGAAAGTTGACAAGAGTCTGCAGAAGAATTTTGGGGTACGACGATCCAAGGATCAACTCAGGAAGCGGTGGTTGGACCTCAAATTAAGGGAGCACGTGCAGTACAGAAGGATCAGGAGAGTGCTGCAAAAAAATAAGTCGTTGTCCTGTGTTCCTATTCTTTATTTTTCTAACGCTTGTGCTGCTCCATGTCCTTTTCTTAACTGTAGTACAGTTTAAAATGGCAACTTTCATGTTCATGAAACATTGTTCGTTCGGCATAGAAAACACCATGTTTTGGACATATGCATTTGAATACATTTTTGCTAGCCTACTTCTCTTCAAATAATTTTGTTGTCTAGATGGGTTGTTAACTAGAATGAAATGCAAACTAGATTCTGTGTAAGGAGAGGACACTCAGCAGCTGTTTACACATCTGAGCACTGGAACACTAGTGTGGGACACCAGAACACCCTTTTTATTATGGGGCCCCACACAGGTGCTACAGTGTATACTATAGGGGTGACTCCATCTGTGAAGCTTGTACAAAACAGGTAAGCATTCAAACTTGACAAAGGACAAAAATATTTCTTCATCTTGCAACTCTGCCAAAACAGACAATTGTACCCCACTTCCAAGCAATGTTTCTTATTCCTATTTCTGTCATAAAATATCTATGTGCTAAGTATACCTATTTTTTTGTTACATAGGGGAGAAAAGACTTGGAGGACACCACTCATCCGAGGAGACCACAGATCCCCCACCTGATGAGGAAGTGGAAATCCCCCAAAGCCAACAGGAGGAGGAGGAAGGAGACGTGGTGGAAATAGTCACCACAACAGGTGAGTGTCTGCGACCACAGGCTCAGGTAATGATGGATGCCGGCATATTTATAATACATGTTTTTTTTTTCTATATTTTTAGGTGATCGTGATGTTATTGATGAAGGACATTTCACCAGTGAGAGTTCCCAGATCCTGATCGGGGAGATAATGGGGTGTAATAGGGACTTGGAAAACATCCAGAAAAACATCAGTGATGTTAAAAACAAAATGAAGAACATCATTGATGTTTTAGGGAGAGTTTAAAACCCCTTGAAATCCCTAACGTAGCTGGCTTCACCGCTCCTGCCCATTGAACTCAATGGGGCAGCGCGGCTATACCGCTGGCATAGCGCCACTGCAGCGGCTCTTTGCGGGCAGTTTTAACCCTTTTCCGGCCACTAGCGGGGAGTAAAACTGCCCCGCTAGTGGCCGAATAGCGCCGCTAAAACAACCATAAAGCGCCAGTAAAAATAGCGGCGTTTTACTGCCGACGCACCCACCACCCCAGTGTGAAACCAGTCTAAGGGTTATTCTTACAGAATGTAAAATAATAGCCTTAGGCTGCATTCACACCTGAGCGTTTCATTTTCAGGCGTTTTCAGGGTGTTTTTTCTGGTGTTTTTAGGGTGTTTTTAGATTGTTTTTAGGCAGGAATTTTACATCTGACATCATCATAAAGTGGTCCTCCTCCTCCTGATTTTGTGGGTAGTTAAGTGGTCCTACTCTTCCTGTTTTGTGGGTAGTGTTGGTGTGGTTGTGAAGGTCAAGTTTCTGTGTGCTCCTTGTGTTCTCTCCGATTTTTGGAAGATGTCAGCAAAGAACGACTTTCTCGCATGTGCAGCAGCTGCACTACTGATGCTGGAGGAAGAAGAGCAACTCCACTCCTCTAAAAGCTATATATAAAAAAAAAAACAACTTCAAAGATTCTCAAATCTGTGGGGTGAGGCTATTGGGCATTGCATTTCATCATTCATTTCTGTGGCCGATCCAGTAGAAGGGGCAGGATATGAGGATGTAGTCGCTGGGCAAGGAAAATATTCAGAGGGAGAAATGGATGATCACTGTTTGGAATTCTGCATGTACGTTGACTGTTGGAATGGATGTGTGGACGTAGATGATTGTGAGGGATGCATGTAAGTAGATGAATGCGTGGAAGTCAGTTGAATGGACTGCATGGCAGAGTGAGGGTAAGAATGAATGGGACTTGAAAGGTGGGGGGTATCCTGGGAAACTGATTGAAATGTATTGGTGGAATAATGGTCTTGTTGGTACGAGGATGGAGGAGGGGGATAAGAGCTGGGTGGGTAATGTTGGTAATTAGTGTAGGGAGCAGGTGGTGGTGTGAATGTGTATGATGATGATGGAGCATGGTGATGAGGTGTAGGATAAGGAGGACTTGTACTTTAATGATTTGTTCATGGGACAGGTGGGAGTTAGGAGTTTGTGGTTTTGGGAATGAATGATGAAACAGTGTTCAGCATTGCTCTATGCATTTCTACCTGGCTAGATGGGGGGACAAGCATTACAAACCCATTCAAGCTTTTCAGAAATAGAATGCTTGTGCTATCCTCAATTCTTTTAGAGAATTCATCCATTAGGTCTAGGAGACAGTTGAATCTGTCCTGCCCCCGCCTCGAACGGACCTTGTCAACAAGCGGCGCACCAATCCAGCTGGAGGGGTGGCCACTCCAGTCGGAGGGATGACCACTCCAGCTGGTGGGGTGACCTCTTCAGCCAGAAGGGTTACAACATCAGCCCGATGGGTCACTTTTCCCCCCCAAAGAAGAAGACATTGATGTGGTTTCAAAATTTGCTGGTGGCATGTGAGACATTGAATGGCTGGCTTCTTCATCAGGGCTCTCATCATGACATTCTGGATCAGGAGCAGGAGAAGCAGCAGCTGCCGTTTCCCATGAACTTTGGGTAGTCCCAAGTGTGGCTTGGGGTGAATTTTCATTACCAAAAGTGGTAACCCCGAGCCACACTTGGGATTGCATTGCACGATCCAGGCAAAGTTACTCAGTCCCCAGGATCCTGCAATGTCCCCCCGCTGTGTGTGCGGGCTGTGTACTCCGCTCGATCTATCACAGTTCTGGGATCCGTTCCTTACGAGCAATGCGACGCATGGGGACAGTGTCCGGCTGCACATTCAAAAAGTGAAAAACATATAACACATACAGTACACTGTAATCTTACAGATTACATTACTGTATCAAACTATTTCACATCCCTTGTGTCCCTAATGCTTAATCCAGTGCCCTGCATGCAGTTTTATATTATATATACTGTTCTTTCTGCCTCTAAAATTGATAATGTCCATAGAAACCAAAAAGTGCCCCTTGACATCAAAAGCGGTTTTAGACCAGCTAGAAAACAGCGATAATAAATTAGAATCACTTGCAGATTTGAGCGATAGTGATTTGTGGGAAAATTCATCATCAAACACTGAAAGTAACAACAGCAACAATTCTGCAACTGAGCAAATTTCAGTGTTTTTGATTTGATTACGTTATTAAATACATTTTACTATTATTATATTATTATTTGTTATAATTATTTATAGCTTATTATATTCTAATTTATGATTTTGTGTTTCAAACTTTATCATACCCAGGATATCTACTAGACTCTTGTTTGGACAGATTTAAGTGAGCTATTCCTGAAAATTACAGGCCTACAATATAAAACCCCAAATTTCCAATGCGAAACAATGTACCGATTTGAGCATCAAAAATCTGACAATCATACCGCCAGGGAGGTTAACAAAGCGTGTCCAAAGCCAGGTTTTGAAGCAAGTGTAAACGAGCCCTAAGAACTTGAGTAGTAGGTTTTGTGCCTATGTGTTTGATGTGAAAAAGATAAAAAAAATTAAATAAAAAAAAATTAAAACATTTCCTTTCTATAAATGTAAAAGGTTTAGGCCTGTATACACATTGTCCCTACTAACTATTTCCACAAATCTCAATTTCTTTTGAGTCATAAAATGCAGCACTGTTTGCTAAACTTTTTCAGATATTCAGGATATCACTGTAATTATTTAAAACCAGTGTGGAAACTCATAGAACAACAACAAATCTGGACACTAAGCACTTTACATCTGCAGTGTTGATTATCCATGACAGCATTAAAATAATATGTGTAATGAATCTAGATCCAATTTCAATTTATAGCTACTCTTCTTCCAACAACTTTGGCTCTGGCATTAGGTAGAAATAATGATTTTAACCCAGTGTGTATTTATTCATATGCTATAAACACATACGACGTACATATACAGTACTAAAAAAAACTTTGTATTAAAGGTGAAACTGTCCTCAAACACCTAGCTGAAATTTGCCAGGTTTTTCAGATTGTACACTGTGACTAGTTGTTAAAGACACCACCATATTTTTATGTGTCACTTGTCACCATTTCTGAATAGTTACATGTTTGTGTTGACAGTTTGGAAAAAATTTCATCAATATTTAATGCGTATCATATTTTTTCTATGGAATTAAATTTATAAAGTTTTGGATAAATTAATAAAAACAGACACATTTATATGCAAATGTAGCTGTTATGCCATTACATGAGCCAAGTTAAAAAATACTTTTTTCCTCACTGCTTCCTCTGAATAATAAATATAGTGTCTGAAACTCTATTTTAAATATTTTAATTTTAATAGGGACTAAGGGAATACAATTTCAGCTGTTAATGCAGAACAATTATGGTAGTCTTTGACACAAAGGATACGATATTAAAGAGTTATTTAGAGGGTATAGCTGAAACTGTATTTGATGCGACTGTGAAATCAATATTATGCTAATGAAAGTTCTAGGGGCCTTGGGTGTGGTTATGTAATTTGTGAAATTTCTGCCAATGAATAAAAATCCTTAAATGTGTGAAAATGTCATCCAGTAATCAGTGAGTTTCTTATCTGAAGTAGGCCCAATATGGCTGAGCCGCAGCTCTATGAGTTTTATGGACACATAGAGCGGGGCTCGGGAGTGAGCACACACCATAGCAAGCGTTTGCTATTGGGGGAACTGGTCGAGGTGGAGGAGCCAGGAGTGCTGGCAGGGAACCCAAGAAGAATATTGGGGCTGCTCTGTGCAAAACCATTGCACAGAGCAGGTAAGTAAAACATGTTTATTATAAAAAAAAAATCAAACCTTCAATGTCACTTTAACCACTTCAGCTCCGGAAGATTTAACCCCTTTATGACCTGGACATTTTTTGCGATATGGCACTGCGTTTCTTTAACACAAATACAATTTATGCTCTTTCTTTTCCACAAATAGAGCTTTTTTTGCGCTATAAACAAAAAAAGATTGACAATTTTGAAAGAAATCATTATTTTTTACCTTCTGCTATAAAACATCCAATAAAAATTGAAAATATCAAATTTCTTCATCAATTTAGGCCAATATGTATTCTGCTACATATTTTTGGTAAACAAAATCCCAATAAGCGAATATTGATTGGTTTGCGCAAAAGTTATAGCGTCTACAAACTATGGGATATTTTTATTTATTTATTTATTTTTTATTTTTACTATAGTAAGGGCGGTGATCAGGGACTTATAGCGGGACTGCGATATTGTGGCGGACAAATCGGACACCTAACTGACACTTTTGACAGTTTTTGGGGACCAGTGACACTAATACAGTGATTAGTGCTAAAAAATATGCACTGTCACTGTACTAATGACACTGACAGGGAAAGGGTTAACAGCAGGGGGAATCAAAGGGTTAAATGTGTTTCTAGTGAGTGCTTACTCACTGTGTGGGATGTGCTTCTACTAAGGGAAGGCACAGATTTGTGCTCCTGCATAGCAGAAACACAGGGTCAATGTCTTCCCTACTGACAGACCGGAAGTCTGTCTTGTTTACATAGGCAGACCGCCATTCTCCCACTGTACTAAACAATCAGCGGGTGCTGTTGGACATCAAGTCCGCGGTAACCACTACTGTTCTCCCACACTGTATGATAACATCAGGAGAGGTTCACCATGGTGCGTGCACCCCAGACCTGGAAGGTTAGATCATGTACACTGGCGCAGATCGGCATCCCTACCACAGTAAATGTAACATAAGCTATATAACCATCATGCTTGTGAATTGCATATATTTATGTAGGCGGTTCAGAGGATTATGGGCTGATAATCTGGCAGTTTTAAAGCTGATCCCTTGGTTTATACCCCTCCCTACTGAACTTTAGAACCCCAGAACCCCTTCTAGCTGTTAGCCAATTAGATTAAAAAATGAATCTCAAAGTTCCAATTTCTCATGCAAATCTGGGATAGTGTGACATGACATGTCCTGAGTCTTCTTCCTTCTAGCCTGCAGTGTGAAGGAATGGCTGTCCATCGGGGGATTTTCATAGGGTCCTGAAGACTTCTAAAGGTAAAAGGGGCTGAATCAAGAACAGCATGCCTGGACTTTAGCACTAGATCACATGTCTCCATTATCAGAAGAGATGCAGCAGAGACAATTGATAGTGCAATGTTTCTCAACTCCATTCTTCAAGTATCCCCAACAGGTTATGTTTTCAGGATTTCCCTCAGATGAAACCACACACAACTTAAAAGCATCTCCCAAGCATGGATTTTTTCCATTTAATACCTAAAATCCAGATAACCTTTTTTTTTGGCCCGGAGTGCCCAGTAAAAATAATTAACAAACTTTATACAGACATGCCTTATGGACTTTTATGGATCAGCCTCAAATTCCCAGTGGACTGCTCATGGTATGAGAGCCCAGCCCTATGGATTGATAACTTGGCACTACAATTAGGATCAATAATGACCAAATTTGCTTTTATTCCTTTGGGAGGCAAACTGTTGATCAATATGTACTTTTCTGAGGCAATGTACAAATAGCCTATGAGTCTTCAGGACTTCAAAGTGGGGAAAATTAATTTCTGTGTTTTCAGAACATTAGAACTACAAAATAGTAATAAATAACAAATCAGTGGCCCAATATACATAGTCATCTGCATTTGCTCTGCACGGATGGCTGGGGTTATATTGTTTTACAATAGATAGAGTATGTATTAAGGCTTTGTGGGGAAGAGCATCCCATGCTCTACCAGCAAGGGGTTGAGCACATTTGATTTATGGTACTCATTAGCATTTACAGGTGAGATTAGCATTTCTACACATACCATACATAGGTTGGAGGTTAATAGATGATCAGTTAACATGTATTGTATACATTGTACATGTACATTGTATATGTATTATACACTTTCTATATAGGAGTTTCTCCACCCCAAGTTACTAAGATCAGTGTTTCAGTGTTTCTCAACTCCAGTCCTTAAGGTGCCCCAACAGGTCATGTTTTCAGGATTTCCCTCAGATGAAACGGCTGTGGTAATTACTAAGGCAGTGAAACTGATCAAATCACCTGTGCAAAATAATGAAGAGCCAGAAAACATGACCTGTTTGGGGTACTTGAGGACTGGAGTTGAGAAACATTGTGATATCTCGGTAAGAAAAAAGTGGGTTAACTGTGTTTTCTTTTTTCAATCGTCAATGAGTAGCAGCAAAAGGAGTTGGGTAGAAAGAATATGATTTTTGTTTTTATATCTATTTATGGGGATTGACATAAACAAAGATGTGTACAGCATCCAAAAACATGAAATACAGAACTTTTTTTCATTATTGGACCTTGTTCACAGGTTTTAGGCAATAGACCTGATTTACTGAAGCAGTTGAGCAAGAGTAGGGATAAATCATCACAGTATCAGTGTCAGTGTCACACACATAGCGATCCTGATCCCTGAACCTATATGGCTGATTGTACTCTGATTTTTTACAACATACAGTGCAGTCCCAGTGTCCTTTGTGTTTTAAACATTCGGCTAATGTGGCTTTAATGCCTTCTGTTACTATAGGATACAACACTAAAGAATGCATATATCAACAATTAAAAACGAATTAAACTTAAGCCAAAATGAATGGTAAGAGAGCAAGAGCATGATGAAAAACTTAAAAACTGGAGGGCAGCAGTTAAAGTATCGGAAAAGCTTCACCTCCTCTCTGGATGTTACCTTCACTTAACCACTTTCCGACTGACCCATGATAAAAATACCTAATTCATTTGACATTAAATACCACTGTATCATTTTTCATTACGGGCGATTTTGTGTAAGGTAAAAGTGGTCCCGCGGGTGGATTTACTCTGGGATCACTTTTAGAAGCAGCGGGAGAGGTGCTACCCCCTTCCAGGTGCTTCACAGTCATTTGTGGGCTTACCAGAGCCATCGGAAAAGCCCGGAAGCAATTCGATGCAGCCGTCAGCTAGGTAGGAAGTCAAGTTAGGGCAAGATGGCCCCCACTTGTCTCTATGCCCTTGGAGGACCGAAGCGACCTCTGACATCACTTCCGGTTCTTGAACCAAAACAAATATTTTTTTTTTAAAGTCAAAATGCAAATAATTGTTTTTTTTTCTTTTACTTTTAAAGGTTAATGAGAGATCTGTGGTCTTTTTGTCCACAGATCTCACAATAAAAAGGACCAGTCATGCTTATTTTTATTACAAGGGACAGTGTAAAAATAAAAAGTAAATTAAATAAGAAAAAAAATAAAGCACCCCATTCCTCGGTGCTTGGTTGCATAAGTGAACTCATACGTAAGTCACGCTTGCATATGTAAACAGTCTTCAAACCACACATGTGGGGTATCGCCATGATCGTTAGAGCAAGAGCAATAATTCTAGAGCAAGACCTTCTCTGTAACTCTAAATAGGTAACCTATAAAAATATTCAAAGTGTTACCTATGGAGATTTTTAAGTACCATAGTTTCTCACCATTCCACGAGCATACACAATTTTAAAGCATTACATGTTAGCTATCGATTTACTCAGTGTAAAATCATATTTTACATTGTACAACAAAAATTGGAGAAACTATTGGTTTTTTGTTTGTTTTTTTTATTCATTAAAGTGTATATCTGCCCAAAAAAATAAGTTTGAAAGACCACTGCACAAATACAGTGTGACATGAAATATTGCAACAATCGGCATTTCATTCTCTAGGGTCTCTGCTAAAAAAATATATAATGTTTGGGGGTTCTAAATTAGTTTCTAACAAAAAATACTAATTTAAACTTGTAAACAAAAAGTCACAGAAAAGGCCTGGTCTTCAACAAGACAATTCAATAGAACCCCCCCCCCCCATTCACATGACAGCTGTACAGCTCTTCATTTTAGCACTACTCAGGGAGTGTGACATCAAAGTTCCATGCTGGAGCTGCTGTCAATTACCTATAGAAAACCACCCACAGCCTGTGATGTGCTGCAGAAATTCAGCACAATAACCAGTTTTGTAGAGACAAGTGACTGAAGTGTTCTTATAAAACTGATTGGAATTATAACATTAAAGAATATGATAGGGTTGGCAATACTGCATTTTTTTATTCGGATTCATGTAAACCTGCCCCTTGGCAGGGTTAGGTGAAGATCATCTTATGTCATGCACTCCATAAAGTGTTGCTTTGCACTACTCTGTTGATTTCTAGGTAGTATACTCCCCTTTTTTCAATCCATACCCAGCTACTTTCTTAGCTAACAGAGTAAATGCCAGCTAACCCTTTACTGTGTCTTTTTTGTTACTAGGCACATGGGATATGTATCCCTTTTTTCCATTATTAGTGATTTCTGGAAAAAGCAGACACACAGTAAAGTTTTGGTGACAGCCTAGTCTCTACCGACTCGAAAGCCATTTAGTAACATTATAACTTATCCACTGTTTCTGCTATGAAGGCGAGAGAAGGATCACCTGTTGCTGACCATAGATTTTCAATGGAATAAATGAAAGAATAACTAAAAGTAAACTTTATTTAGATTTTGATAGAATGGTAAGAAGTTAGAACCATTATCTATAAAAATCCTCTTGTTGGGACTTTATTTATTTTTTTCAGTTTTTAATTTAAAGGCTTGCAGCATATAACATGAAATATATTCACTACATACATGAGTCTAATGTAAACTTCAGTTCACTGTACAGGAAGTCCCAGAGTTACGAACACAATAGGGACTGTAGGTTTGTTCGTAAGTCGAAGTTGTTTGTAAGTCGCAACACTGCATTTGTAAGTGTAACTTACGGTCGGAACGCTGCATTCATAAGTGTAATGTCCGCCTGTGCATGGATGTGAAATGTTCCGGGCGCTTGCTATGTTATCTGGGGCTCTTCTGGCCATGCAGTACATATAGTACTGCAGTATGGGATGTGTCTGGAGGTATCCAGGACCCGCGTGGAGCACAAGTGGCCGGCATTTGAGGCTGTTCGGAAGTAGGAGTCGTTCGTAATTCGGGTGTTCGTAACTCGGGGACTGCCTTTAAAGGTACATTTATAAAAGTATATAAATATCCATAGAGGTATACAGTTTAACATACAATAACCACATTGATCAACCATAATCCATGTGTGAAGATGTCATAAGTCTAACTGAATGAAGAAAAATGACTTTATATAATGGGTTTAGAAAGACCTCTTGGATTTACGAAAGTTGGTGCAGTGGGGAAACCTATGCCAAGAAAACCTTGAGGCCTAGTAAGCATAAATGTATAAAAGTCAAAACAGATTTGAGCCTGCCTGGATCTGTGCACATCCAAAAGAATTTTTAACATATATTATAAAAAAAGAGTAGTGCGGAAAAGAAAAAAAAAGAAAAGAAGAAAAAGAAAATAGAAAAAGAAGAAAGAAGAGAAAAAAGGAAAAGGAAAAGGAGGTCACCACTGGGGGGGGTCAGAGAGACAGAGTTCAGTATCATGACCAGTTATAGCAATGTCACAAATAAACCGTGGGTGTTACACATATTGCAGGTATTCCTCAGAGAAATGGAAGAGATTCCAGTAGAACTACTTGGTCTTATGTTTCTCTGTCTTGTCTCGTAGGGCCGAGGTCAGGTCTTCCAGTTATTCAATATCGTTCACCCTTGCGAGCCATTGCGCAACCATTGGGGCAGTTTTCTGTTTCCACATGCTAGGGATACATGCTCGTGCTGTGTTTAATACGTGGTTAAGTAGTGATTTATGGTATCACTTCTTTGATAGTGGAGTGAGATTAATATTGCAGCAGGGTTGTCCTGCAAGGATATGTCAGTGAATTTGTTGTTTGGACTTTAAAGGCAACAATGTTAGATGTATAAAAATGTTTTACTTTATTAAATACCAATGTAAACAAAAAAAAATATCTAACTGTAATGACAAAAACCGTACTGTGTACAGCATTACAAATTCCAAGGTATAATTGGCTGAACAGTATATACATTTACATAAGTAGTAAACCTGAATCAGATTTAAAACATGTAACCACTCTCTTTGTGATCATCAAAAGGTCCCTTTACTGGGTAACTTAACATGTTTCAAACATTTTCCTTATTCTTTCTCAGGGGTGAAGGTGAAATTGAACAATAAAAATCTAAATCTAATACCATAACTTGTAATTGAACACCAGGATTATCTCCTGTATAACACTTACATTATTTCACATGTGTAATTATAACATCCATGATAAAAAAAACCCAGATGTCTTCCCCTTAACTGACAAGGAAGAATGCTTCTCCAACAACCCACATCTTGGGTACAAAGAGATCACACGGGCCAACACACACCACTGGAAATAACACAATATAGAATAATATAGAATAATGTCAAAAGGCATGATTCTATATTATTCTACTGTACATAGTATGGTTGTTATCTTTACAAATATATATGTATAGATGTATATATTATATTGGTATTTACCAAAGTAAAATTTTTATACACCTAATCTTCTTGCCCTTAAAGTCCCAACCAGAGGATTTTCTATGGATTGTGTAACAATATAGGGATGGTGGCAACCCCTGTCCACATCAGAAGCTCATTTTCTATTTGAAGAAGTTAGAGTCACTGTCAGATTTCTACTGCCATCTGTGTCCCTGTTGTGAAGATTTACTCTCTGTAACTGCCCTGGACACAATGACACCAAGAATGAAAGTCAGGGCATATCCTAAATTTAAGTTGCAATCAGAACAGGAATAAAGGGGAAACTTTCTGTGCAGGACACTTGTTCTCATGACAACCAAGAGGGGATATTCCTCACATTGGGAAGATATATTCTCACTTCTTGTTCAGTCTACAGTCTGAAGGAAATTTTCCCCAGTGAGAAACAGATGGCAGAAAGAAAAAAGATGTGACAGCAGTTTTATCCTCCCCTTCTTTATTTAAAAAGAAAAAAAAAAGTTTTACCTTTTAGATAATTCTTCCAATAGTCAATACAGTATTCAGATGGGACAAGAAAGTACATTCTTCTTGATGATTTGAAGTTTCAATAACTGCTTAAGAAATTTGATACAGTTATCATTTCCATTATTGCATTTCATCATATTGTTGTAAAAATGGTTGGCTACATGCCATTTAATGCACATACTGTATGAGAATGGCTGTACAATTTTTATAATAAAAAAAACGTATATACATAACTGAGTTCAATATGATTCCAATTCGTAATATCCTAGAATAGTCTTTAACATTAATTAAGTCTATATTTTTGCATACATCCATAGTATGACCCCTGGCATTTGCAGATAAGGGAAGCGTGATTTAAGCACCACCATTGTAATCAAATAACAATTTCTGTCTATGATTTATTCCAAATAATGACTGAGAAAATAGCTTCTGGTTTTCTATAATTAGATTGTGAGAGTGAATTGAAAAGGGTTTCCGGAAATATAATGCAATAATAATATAGACTCAGTGGTAATACCTCCTTATTCATAAACCTTATACATGATAATATAACCCTTACTTTGCAAAGCTTTATAGAATTCACTAAATTTAAATTGAGAAATTTTCCTTTAAAGTGGTTGTAAAGGCTAAAGGCTTTTACCTTAAAGAATTCTCTGCATTAAGGTAAAAAAACCTTTTAGGTGCAGCTCCCCACCTGCCCCCCAAATACTTACCTGAGCTTGATCTCGATCCAGCATTGTGCTCATCTTTCTCTTCCTTCTCACTGGACTCAGTAAAAGCAGTGGGAGCCGCTGTCATTCAAATCCAGTGATGAGGAAGCAGGGGGTTGAGGCTGAGCCGCAATAGATGCACACAGTGTGGCTCAAGATCGAGCAAAAAAGAGCATACCAAGCAAGTAGCTTGCTATTCGGTTACTTGGCAGGGGGAGGAGCCAGGAGTGCTGTCAGGGGACCCAAAAGAGGAGGAATGGGGCAGCTCTGTGCAAAAAAAATACAAATAAAATAATAATCCTTTACAATCACCTTAACTTGTACATAACAGTATTTTTTGGAATATTCAAATTGCCACACACTTGTTGTGTCATGTTTTTTGGTGATCACATTTCTTATACATATTTGTGCAAGGTAATTCCAGTGTAGATCTATGTATTAACCGTGCAGTCAGTATCCTTGCTGAAAAATTGCTATTAGAAAACTATTCTCATTACATTGACTGAAAAGTGTGGAAGTGTGTATTTTTTTCCCCAGACTGTGCAACCTGTGCTGGAAAAGTGTAACAAAATGAGCATGTTGTGCTCCCCCAAATGTATATCTGCTATGACATGGTGGCTGGGCTTGTATGACAGGCATTCGAGTGGTAGAATAGCTATCATTAGGGCCATTCATGGGAAAAAATAATTCCAGTGATCACTGAAAGGTAATCATACTTGGTAGGTACACTTCTGCTTGCCAGCCTCCCTTTAACCTGTAAAGAATGTAAGAGCACTCGGAAATAAGACATCAAGACATGTGTGGTCTCTCAGTCTATATTCAATTTAAGTCAGGACAGCTTATATACAGTTCAAAAAGGGGATGTGACATTAGTCAGACCAACTAAAAATATACATAGAATATTTACAAGCAATGATCAATACATATATAGGTCATAGGAAATAGTAGTGCACAAGTAATAAAAATCTGAAACAACAGACAGGATATACAGTGGGGACGGAAAGTATTCAGACCCCCTTAAATTTTTCACTCTTTGTTATATTGCAGCCATTTGCTAAAATTATTTAAGTTAATTTTTTTCTCATTAATGTACACACAGCACCCCATTTTTGCAGATTTATTAAAAAAGAAAAACTGAAATATCACATGGTCCTAAGTATTCAGAACCTTTGCTCGATATTAAGTAGAAGCACCCTTTTGATCTAATACAGCCATGAGTCTTTTTAGGAAAGATGGAACAAGTTTTTCACACCTGGATTTGCGGATCCTCTGCCATTCCTCCTTGCAGATCCTCTCCAGTTCTGTCAGGTTGGATGGTAAACGTTAGTGGACAGCCATTTTTAGGTCTCTCCAGAGATGCTCAATTGGGTTTAAGTCAGGGCTCTGGCTGGGCCATTCAAGAACAGTCAAGGAGTTGTTGTGAAGCCACTCCTTCCTTATTTTAGCTGTGTGCTTAGGGTCATTGTCTTGTTGGAAGGTAAACCTTCGGCCCAGTCTGAGGTCCTCAGCACTCTGGAGAAAGTTTTCATCCAGGATATCCCTGTACTTGGCCACATTCATCTTTCCCTCGATTGCAACCAGTCGTCCTGTCCCTGCAGCTGAAAAACACCCCCATAGCATGATGCTGCCACCACCATGCTTCGCTGTTGGGACTGTATTGGACAGGTGATGAGTAGTGCCTGGTTTTCTCCACACATTCAGCTTAGAATTAAGGCCAAAAAGTTTTATCTTGGTCTCATCAACAGCTTAACTGTTGGGACTGTATTGGACAGGTGATGAGCAGTGCCTGGTTTTCTCCACACTTTCTGCTTAGAATTAAGGCCAAAAAGTTCTACCTTGGTCTCATCAGACCAGAGAATCTTATTTCTCACCATCTTAGAGTCCTTCAGGTGTTTTTTAGCAAACTCCATGCAGGCTTTCATGTGTCTTGCACTGAGGAGAGGCTTCTGTCGGGCCACTCTGCCATAAAGCCCCGACTGGTGGAGGGCTGCAGTGATGGTTGACTTTCTACAACTTTCTCCCATCTCCCGACTGCATCTCTGGAGCTCAGCCACAGTGATCTTTGGGTTCTTCTTTACCTTTCTCACCAAGGCTCTTCTCCCCCAATAGCTCAGTTTGGCCAGATGGCCAGCTCTATGAAGGGATCTGGTTGTCCCAAATGTCTTCCATTTAAGGATTATGGAGGCCACTGTGCTCTTAGGAACCTTACGTGCAGCAGAAATTTTTAGTAATCTTGGCCAGATCTGTGACTTGCCACAATTCTGTCTCTGAGCTCTTCAGGCAGTTCCTTTGACCTCATGATTCTCATTTGCTCTGACATGCACTGTGAGCTGTAAGGTCTTATATAGACAGGTGTGTGGCTTTCCTAATCAAGTCCAATCAGTATAATCAAACACAGCTGGACTCAAATGAAGGTGTAAAACCATCTCAAGGATGATCAGAAGAAATGGACAGCACCTGAGTTAAATATATGAGTGTCACAGCAAAGGGTCTGAATACTTAGGACCATGTGATATTTCAGTTTTTCTTTTTTAATAAATCTGCAAAAATGTCAACAATTCTGTGTGTTTCTGTTAATATGAGGTGCTGTGTGTACATTAACGAGGAAAAAAATGAACTTAAATGATTTTAGCAAATGGCTGCAATATAACAAAGAGTGAAAAATTTAAGGGGGTCTGAATACTTTCCGTCCCCAATGTATGTAGGTAACAGATGTAAAACTAACTCAGGAAAGAAAGCCTAGAATAAGGAGAAATAACAGGAAAATGCAAAGATTCTCAGGCTCTAGATTAAGATGGGAGGAAGCTTACATCCTCGAAAAGAGAAATATCTGTGTTGCAAAAACAGAGCATGTAAGCAGAATTAAAAGTTAATGTCCAACTCCAAAAGTAATTAAACATGACTATATAAAATTTAAATAAAGCATAATTCTTACAATCCCTCCCATTTGTCACAAAGTGACAATTATTAATCTTGTCTCCAATATGCATCATCTTGTGTTGCCTTTCTATAAATGTATTGGCCTATCCTTACGAGAAAATATATGTCCTTTTTTTCCCATAAATAGAGCTTTCTTTTGGTGGTATTTGATCATCTCTGCGCTATAAACAAAAGTGCGACAGTTTTGCTGTAATAAATAACTAAATGTTAAAAGTGTAGCGCTAAAGTGAAAAAAACTAAGTGAAAGGGTTTAAGACAGGGGGAGGTCAATCCACGTTTAAAGTGGCAAGTAATCCCATCCCATCCCAAACCTGAAAAATATATATACTAATTAGTGGAGTGAATATAGGTGTAAAATCCAATACCACAACCTATATAGAAAAGTAAAATGCTCTTTCTTTTTAGGAAAGGCACAAACAGTCATGAAAACAAATATATAGTGAAATATATCACCAAATTATTAACTCAAATGTCCACACTTTTTAGTAGTGAAAAAATATATAAGTGGTGTCGAAAGTGTCCACAATACTGGTGGGGGGGTATAACTCCCAGGTAAACCATAAAAACTTAATAAATTAGTCCATATGATGCATAGTGTAGTTGAACCAAATTGAATCCAAGGCAGGTAACATCACAGAAAAAAATCCAAATCAGAGTAAGGGGTAGAGTACTCTTACCGACTTCGGTGGACTCACAGGCCGTTGGCGGTGAGTCAAATGGGCTTGTACTGTCTTAAGATGGATGACAGTGTAGGGATGGTTTGTACACCGGAAGGTTTCCTCCTCAGATGGGGGGCCAGGAACCTGCCCGGAAGGTCTGCACGATCACGGTCTTTGTCGGCATGCATGAACCATATATAAAGAAAAAACAAGGAGCCTCCACATGGTGTAAATCCAAAAATTATTTTTCAATTGGCATTTATTAGATCACTCAAGATCATCAAACAATCCATAAAGGGCTAAAAGTAGCAGAATCGATTCAAATAATAAAAATAGAAATAGAAAAAATAAGCGTGGTGTGGGTGGCTGGGTACAGCAAGGAGACCCGACGCGTTTCGTCTGAAGAGACTTCGGCTGGGGTATATGCCATCCCGCCACCACCACACTTTTATACATACATTATAATGATCACCCATGAACAGCTGTTACAGCATCATGCGCGCTGACTTCCTGGACTAATAGCGTGCGTTCCATTCAAGGTCACGTGTTGCCTAGATTTACCAATGGGGTGACAAATAGTGGATCCGCCTCTGCCAACCAAGCCTCCATGTGGATGCCGTCTCAACGTGCGTACTCATTGGATGGAAGAGTGCGCTCCTCAGTTAATCACCCAATATGGGCCATCGACGTATTTGACGTACACGTGACCAACATCACGTGATAACGTCTGACGTGACATTAGGTGTACATCATTGCGTCAACCCGGAAGTGGAAACACATCGCTGAGGCTGTTGGAGCGTGACTGCGTTCCAAGCGGGTCATCGAGGAAGGAAGTGATTAAAATATAAACCCAAACCAGGTACGGCAATCATTAAAATCCGCCGTAATGTTGAGTGTATGGACCCAATTTGGATTTAATCATATAACCCTATTATGCACACTAGGATGTCCAATCAGGAAGTCAGTATGCATTACAGCTACATCGCAATTATTAAAAAAGAAAAAACTATATAACAAATGGCCATTCTTGTTCTTAAATATACATATAAGGCAGGGAATATTGGTACCCATCCAAATTCATGTTGGGTCACAACGCATATGAGGCCAATGTCCCATAAAAGAACAAGGGGCCATGCTGGAATACACAAGTATCAGCATTTCCATCATTTATTTGAAAAAAAAGAAAATTTCATTAAAAACTATAAAAAATATAAAAATATAAAAATAAGTATCTAGAACCAGGACCTAGTATTGAGCAAAATGATGACTGTAGAACTACTCCATATATATTGGAAGCCACCTTAACCCTATTGACTATGAATAAGGCCCAAATATGTCCTCGGACAGATTGGGCTTACTTTTGTTGCAGATATTGTAAATATTGCTGGGGACGAAGTTAACAGAAGAAAAAAAAGGGGGCTATGATTAAGATTGATTAATGAATGAATTGATGTCCCACTCCACATTCAATCCATGTGGCGTGAAACATCTTAATTGGTGTATCCAAAAAGTTTCAAGCCTTGATACTCCTCTTATACATGACTCTCCTCTCCAATGAGGGGTAAATTTGTCTATTATTTGAAACCTAGTACCAGTGGGATCTCGATTATGACATGTTAAATAATGGTTGGGTACACTATGATTCGTACGTCCCTTTTTAATAGATTTGATATGTTCATTGACCCTTATGGCAAAAGTACGGATGGTCCGCCCTACGTACTGTTTCCCGCAAGGGCAATTTATGAGATACACAATATACCTCGTCGAACATGTGACAAAGTGTTTAACAGAATATTCTCTCCCCATAGTGGTTGATCCAAAGGTCTCGATCTTCCGGGATTTATGTGTATTATATTTACACACCCTACATCTTCGACAAGGGAAGAAACCCTTCATATTCTGGAAAAAAGACGGGACAGAAGGGGGGTCTGTTACGTTAGGCGCAATCTGTCCTCTCAGGGGCATAGCACCTCTATAAATCACCCCTGCTTGTTCTGGAAGAACTGGTCCAAGAACAATATCATTTTTTAAAACTTTCCAGTGCCTATGAAAGATATCCTTGACCTGTTTATGTTGAATTGAGAAATTGGTGAGAAAAGACCATTTATGTTTATTTCCTACAATGGGTTTAGGTTGTTCTGAGATAAGTAAGTTCCTATCCACTAAGGAGACATTATGAATCACTTCGTCTATCTCTAATGCATCGTAACCCTTGTCCATAAATCTCGACTTCAAAATATTAGCTTGGTCAAAGTAATCAGTGAGTTGTGAACAGTTGCGTCTGATCCGCAACATCTGACTTCGGGGAATGGATTTCAGCCATGCTGCATGGTGGCAACTGTCGGTCGGAATGTACCCATTCCGATCGGTGTCCTTGAAAAAAGTCTTGGGCACATTCCGACCGACAGTTGCCAAGCTAATATTTTGAAGTCGAGATTTATGGACAAGGGTTACGATGCATTAGAGATAGACGAAGTGATTCATAATGTCTCCTTAGTGGATAGGAACTTACTTATCTCAGAACAACCTAAACCCATTGTAGAAAATAAACATAAATGGTCTTTTCTCACCAATTTCTCAATTCAACATAAACAGGTCAAGGATATCTTTCATAGGCACTGGAAAGTTTTAAAAAATGATATTGTTCTTGGATCAGTTCTTCCAGAACAAGCAGGGGTGATTTATAGAGGTGCTATGCCCCTGAGAGGACAGATTGCGCCTAACGTAACAGACCCCCCTTCTGTCCCCTCTTTTTTCCAGAATATGAAGGGTTTCTTCCCTTGTCGAAGATGTAGGGTGTGTAAATATAATACACATAAATCCCGGAAGATCGAGACCTTTGGATCAACCACTACGGGGAGAGAATATTCTGTTAAACACTTTGTCACATGTTCGACGAGGTATATTGTGTATCTCATCACTTGCCCTTGCGGGAAACAGTACGTAGGGCGGACCATCCGTACTTTTGCCATAAGGGTCAATGAACATATCAAATCTATTAAAAAGGGACGTACGAATCATAGTGTACCCAACCATTATTTAACATGTCATAATCGAGATCCCACTGGTACTAGGTTCCAAATATTAGACAAATTTACCCCTCATTGGAGAGGAGAGTCATGTATAAGAGGAGTATCAAGGCTTGAAACTTTCTGGATACACCAAATAAGATGTTTCACGCCACATGGATTGAATGTGGAGTGGGACATCAATTCATTCATTAATCAATCTTAATTATAGCCCCCTTTTTTTTCTTCTGTTAACTTCGTCCCCAGCCATATTTACAATATCTGCAACAAAAGTCAGCCCAATCTGTCCGAGGACATATTTGGGCCTTATTCATAGTCAATAGGGTTAAGGTGGCTTCCAATATATATGGAGTAGTTCTACAGTCATCATTTTGCTCAATACTAGGTCCTGGTTCTAGATACTTATTTTTATATTTTTATATTTTTTATAGTTTTTAATGAAATTTTCTTTTTTTTCAAATAAATGATGGAAATGCTGATACTTGTGTATTCCAGCATGGCCCCTTGTTCTTTTATGGGACATTGGCCTCATATGCGTTGTGACCCAACATGAATTTAGATGGGCACCAATATTTCCTGCCTTATATGTATATTTAAGAACAAGAATGGCCATTTGTTATATAGTTTTTTCTTTTTTATTAATTGCGATGTAGCTGTAATGCATACTGACTTCCTGATTGGACATCCTAGTGTGCATAATAGGGTTATATGATTAAATCCAAATTGGGTCCATACACTCAACATTACGGCGGATTTTAATGATTGCCGTACTTGGTTTGGGTTTATATTTTAATCACTTCCTTCCTCGATGACCCGCTTGGAACGCAGTCGCGCTCCAACAGCCTCAGCGATGTGTTTCCACTTCCGGGTTGACGCAATGATGTACACCTAATGTCACGTCAGACGTTACCACGTGATGTTGGTCACGTGTACGTCAAATACGGCGATGGCCCGTACTGGGTGATTAACTGAGGAGCGCACTCTTCCATCCAATGAGTACGCACGTTGAGACGGCATCCACATGGAGGCTTGGTTGGCAGAGGCGGATCCACTATTTGTCACCCCATTGGTAAATCTAGGCAACACGTGACCTTGAATGGAACGCACGCTATTAGTCCAGGAAGTCAGCGTGCATGATGCTGTAACAGCTGTTCATGGGTGATCATTATAATGTATGTATAAAAGCGTGGTGGTGGCGGGATGGCATATACCCCACCTGAAGTCTCTTCAGACGAAACGCGTCGGGTCTCCTTGCTGTACCCAGCCACCCACACCACGCTTATTTTTTCTATTTCTATTTTTATTATTTGAATCGATTCTACTACTTTTAGCCCTTTATGGATTGTTTGATGATCTTGAGTGATCTAATAAATGCCAATTGAAAAATAATTTTTGGATTTACACCATGTGGAGGCTCCTTGTTTTTTCTTTATATATGGTTCATGCATGCCGACAAAGACCGTGATCGTGCAGACCTTCCGGGCAGGTTCCTGGCCCCCCATCTGAGGAGGAAACCCTCCGGTGTACAAACCATCCCTACACTGTCATCCATCTTAAGACAGTACAAGCCCATTTGACTCACCGCCAACGGCCTGTGAGTCCACCGAAGTCGGTAAGAGTACTCTACCCCTTACTCTGATTTGGATTTTTTTCTGTGAGGTTACCTGCCTTGGATTCAATTTGGTTCAACTACACTATGCATCATATGGACTAATTTATTAAGTTTTTATGGTTTACCTGGGAGTTATACCCCCCCACCAGTATTGTGGACATTTTCGACACCACTTATATATTTTTTCACTACTAAAAAGTGTGGACATTTGAGTTAATAATTTGGTGATATATTTCACTATATATTTGTTTTCATGACTGTTTGTGCCTTTCCTAAAAAGAAAGAGCATTTTACTTTTCTATATAGGTTGTGGTATTGAATTTTACACCTATATTCACTCCACTAATTAGTATATATATTTTTCAGGTTTGGGATGGGATGGGATTACTTGCCACTTTAAACGTGGATTGACCTCCCCCTGTCTTAAACCCTTTCACTTAGTTTTTTTCACTTTAGCGCTACACTTTTAACATTTAGTTATTTTGCACAGTTTTAGTCGTATTGTAGTGTTGGCTGCTGCTTTGACTTATTGGATTGGCGCGGTATTCCACTTATCCATTTGCTGTAATAAATAGCCCCAATTTTTTTTTTTCATTTAAAAGCTACAGTAATTTTTTCCTTAGTTCAGGCCGATATGTATTCTTCTACATATTTTTGGCAATAAAAATCGCAAAAAGTGGATATTGATTGGTTTGCGCAATAGTTATAGCGTCTACAAAATAGGGGATAGATTTATGGGACTTTTATTATTATTATTTTTTTTACTAGTAATGGCGGCGATCTGCGATTTTTATAGAGACTGCGACATTATGGCAAACACACCAGACACTTTTGACATATTTTTGGGTCGATTGACAATTATACAGCGATCAGTGCTATAAAAATGCACTGATTACTGTATAAATGTCACTGGCAGGGAAGGGGTTAACACTAGGGGGCGATAAAGGGGTTAACTGTGTTCCCTTTGTGTGTGTTCTAACTGTGGGGGATGAGACTGACTATAGGAGATTGTGGTTCCCAGCTCATAGGAACTTACAATCTCTCTCTCCTCTCCTCACAGAACTGGGAGGTGTGTGTTTACATACACACACTGTTCTGCCTCTCATGCCTGCGATTGCTTGTGGCAAGCCGACATCGCGACCGCCGGTCAGGAGCATCAGCACCCCCACTGTGCAGGGGGCATGCGCACACCAGCTATCCCGCTTAAACGAACCGACGCATAGATACTATGGTTCGCGGGGTCATGCTGATCTGCTGCAGTATAATGACGGCGGCTGGTCGGCAAGTGGTTGAGATTAACATTCCGGCTTGTCTAAACCATGATAATATAGACCCCAAAAAATCTCCAAATCTTACCAGTCCCTTAAAAGGATTCCCCATCCTGTCCATTAGGGATGAGCCTGATGTTTGAGTTGAACATAAGTTTGACTGGAACATTGGGTGTTCTCCTGTTTGCACAGGCATAGTATGCCTGTAAAGTGGCACAGTTTTCCCTTGTTTAGAACAATACCATATCAAAATGACATTTCTAAAGAAAAAAGTAATTTAAAACTTATCGCCGCTGTAATGAATTGTTGGGTCTTGGCAATATAGATAAAGCTCATTGAAAAAAATGGCATGGGTTCCCCCCCAGTCCCAGGCCCTTTGGGTCTGTTATGAATATTAAGGGGAATCCCAAAACAAAAATAAAAAAAAAAATTGCGTGGGGGTCCCCCCAAAATCCATACCAGACCCTTATCCCAGCACGCAACCTGGTGAGCCACAGAAAAAGAGGGAGATGAAAAAAGAAAAAAAAAAGCAACAGCTTATGTCACCGGGTGGCCCCGCCCTCAGCTATATAACAGCTGTCACTGAGAAGCGTCACTCGGTGGGAGCCTCCCATGAAGGTGGAGCTGTCGGGTTTTTTTTTCGGTTCTTCAGGTGGCTTGATAGAAGATGAATGGAAATCGCTGGACATTTTTATTTTTTTTTATTTTTGAATAAAGGACTTGTCCCAAAGTGTCTCCTGTCTTTTTTACTATTTTTGACACTTTTTTGTGAATTGGTGGGGGTACAATGTACCCCTTACCAACTCACATAGGGGGAGGCCGAGATCTGGGGGTCCCCTTGTTAAAGGGGGCTTCCAGATTCCGATAAGCCCCCACCCGCAGACCCCCACAACCACTGAGCAAGGGTTGTGGGGATGAGGCCCTTGTCCCCATCAACATGGGGACAAGGTACTTTTGAGGGCAACTCCAAAGCATCCTCCCCATGTTGAGGGCATGTGGCCTGGTATGGTTCAGGGGGGGTGCTCTCTCGTCCCCCCCTCTTTTCCTGCGGCCTGCCAGGTTGCGTGCTGGGATAAGGGTCTGGTATGGATTTTGGAGTGGACCCCTACGCCATTTTTTTTGGCGCAGGGTTCCCCTTATTATCCATACCAGACCTGAAGGGCCTGGTATGGATTTTGGGGGACGCCCACGCAATTTTTTTTTAAATTTTGGTTGGGGGTTTCCCTTAATATTTATACCAGACCCAAAGGACATGGTAATGGACTGGGGAGGGGAAACCCATGCCATTTTTTTCATCTATATTGCCAAGATCCAACAATTCATTATAACCATGATCAGTTTTAAATTACTTTTTTTCATTTAGAAATTTCATTTTGCTGTGGTACTGTTCTAAACATGGGAAAACTGCGCCACTTTGCAGGCATACTATAGCCACCCCCCAGGCATGATATTTAACCACTAGACATCCGTGCTATGGCTGAATGATGGCCACAGCGCGGACCTGCATTCCCAGGAGGCCGTCATATGACGGCCTCCCCTGCGCACGCTCCCTGCGCGCACCCTGCAGGGCGTGCGCCGGGCGCGCTGTGATCACCGAGTCTATGAGACTCGGCTGATCACTGATCCATGTAAGAGGCCGGTCCCGGCCCCTTACCATGTGATCAGCTGTCAGCCAATGACAGCTGATCACATGATGTAAACAAAACATCGGTAATCTTTTTTTTTTTTACTCACGCTGACAGCGCGAGTAGAAAAAAAAGCCGATCACTGGCTCACATGTCAGGGACATCGGTCCCGAAGTGGAAGAGGCACATCTGCCTCATCAGTGCCCACTAAAAGTGCCACCTAACAGTGCCCACAGTGCCACCTAACAGTGCCCACAAGTGCCACCTATCAATGCAAACAAGTGCCACCTATCAATGCCCACAAGTACCACCTATCAATGCCCACCTGTAGTGCCAATCAGTGCCACCTGCCAGTGCTGCCCATCACTGCCACCCATCAGTGCCTATCACTGCCACCCATCAGTGCCCATCACTGCCACCTATCAGTGCCCATCACTGCTGCCTCATAAGCGTACATCAATGAAGGAGAAAAATTACCTGTTTTAAATTTTTTATAACAAAATATAAAAAAATAAAAAATAAAAAATAAAAAATTCAGGTTTTTAAATTTTTTTAACAAAAAGTAAAAACCACAGAGGTGATCAAATACCACCAAAAGAAAGCTCTATTTGTGGTGAAAAAATGATAAAAATTTCATTTGGGTACAGTGTTGTATGACCGCGCAATTGTCATTCAAAGTGCGTCAGCGCTGAAAGCTGAAAATTGGTCTGGATAGGAGGGGGGTTTAATTGGTCTGGATAGGAGGGGGGTTTAAGTGCCCTGTATGCAAGTGGTTAAAGGAATATTTAATTTTTATTATTTGACTTTAAGCATTATTAAAATCACTGCTCCCGAAAAAAATGGCCGTTTTTAAAACTTTTTTTTTTGCATTGATACATATCCTCTGGGGCAGGACCCGGGTCCCCAAACACTTTTTATGGCAATACCTTGCATATAAGCCTTTAAAATGAGCACTTTTGATTTCTTCATGTTCGTATCCCATAGACTTTAACAGTGTTTGTCTGATTTTTTTTCCTTTTCGCAAGTTCTGGTGTGAACCGAAGCAGGGGGTGTTCGGCTCATCCTTACTGTCCATGATGGTAACCATGACCATGCAATGTCTCCTTTATTAAAGAGTTCCCTACTCTTTACATGTTTAAGGGGATATTTTGGATGTTTACTTGCTTGTAATACATGGTGAGACTTCCCACTCCCAATTATCTCCATAACTGGAACCAGCGAGCCAAGATAGCACAATCCTCTCTCTTGTATAGGGATCCATGTGTAACATGCCTTGCCACAACAGATAAACAAACTATGACTATTTTTTACCTGATCAGAATAACTAGATAATTAGAGTAAGTATTGACAAAACCTTACCAGTTGAATGATGTAGTGGGTGTGTTTCATTCACTAGGGACCAAATTGTGGCATTTAAGTCTTTGCTAGAAATGTTAAACATAGAAGATAGGTCTTTGCTTAAAGATATGTTATGCTGTGATTTATGACACATTTCTTCTCTCCTATTTGACTCATTTCCTAGTCTAAAACACCAGCTTGGTGGGTAAATTTGAGCGATTATAGGAAAGGAAATTGATTCATTTCCCTGGACTCCTGATATATCTTGCATACTTACTGTGGGGGTGCCATTCAAAAAAGAAATGATGTTCACCCGCGCAGCCAGTAAAGGAATCCTCATTGTACTTGGATGTAATTTTCTGCAAACCCAACATTTATCATACCCTGACTTTTGTGCATAGCTATATTTGAATTGTCTCTTATCAGTAAGAGATGTGGTATCTAATGATGTTAAATCTCTTGCTTGTCGATAGTGAGTCCCATTGTGATGCACCATACTTGGACAGAAAGGTAAGTCTTGTGGGTGATAATAACAGGTACTAATCACCCATATGAGCAAAAAAACTGTCAGTGAGAGAAAGCCTAGCAATAGAAAGAATGTCCAATTATGTCTGGGGACTGAGAATTGACATCTTGCCCTGTGTCTTCTGATTTATCTGTTTCAGAGACTTCTGGACCTGCTTCACTCTCTTTATCTGTGCCCTGTATCGTAGGATCCTCTGGGACCTTTTTCACCCTTGAAGCATGGATCCAGGCTTGAGAATCGCCCGTTAGGATTGAGGTTCTTGTTACAGCAGTCACCACGGTTGGCTCCCCATACGGTGGATGCGTAACCTTGTGCTTGTGGAGTGCTTTAACCACTACTCAGTCTCTTGGTTTAAACGCATGTGTTGGTTCCTGTGAAGGAATGGGGAAAGAAAGAGACACATCACCGTAGATGCCATTCAAAAGCCACATAAGATTCACAACATATTCTTTCTAAATCAGCTCCAAATCACGTGGCATTAATACCATTAGACCTCTTGTTAAAGGTGTGGGAAAGGGTCTTCCCATCAAAATTTCAAAAGGAGACATTTTAGTAGTTTTGTTAGGAGTCATCCTTATTTTTGCCAGTACTGTTGGCAAGTATGCCTCCCACCTAACATAAGTGCCTCCTGTAGCTTTTCGCTAATTTTCTTTAATTGTACGGTTCATTCTTTCCACCACCACCAAACTCTGAGGATGGTATGAAATATGAAACTTCAAATTAATCACCATTAGTTTAGCAATATGTTGCAAAATCTTAGAAGTGAATGCAGGGCCTTTGTCTGAATCAATGGTTAATGGGCAACCCCACCTTGGGATTATTTCTTTACACAAAATTTTGGCTACTGTAAGTGCATCCTCTTTATGGGTTTCAAAAGCTTCTGTCCACTTACTAAATTTATCTACCAAATCTAGAAAATATTTTGTTCTATTCCTGCTACCTTTAAGCATGTGTGTGAAATCAATCTGCAATTCTTGAAATGGACCTTGGGGTGGTGGTAAATGATCATGTTTCCCATGTTTAGCACCCTGTTTATTGTTCCTAATACATGTTATGCATCTACTCAACTGGTCCTGGACTCTGCGTTTGATATTTTTAATGCAAAACCTTTTCTTCAATTATTGTATTGTTAACTGTTGTCATCTGTGTCCTATATCATGAAACTGTGCTATAATGATAGGTGCACTATGTTGAGGTATGCCTATGATCCCCTCTTTTATCATGAGACCATTTTGGTCTAAGGACAAACCTTTCTTTTTCTAGTATTCTACATCTTCCTCAGTGGCTGTGTACTGTAGTTCTTTCAACAACTGGTGTTCTGGAATTGTGGGTGCCTCTAGAAGGATAAAGGTGGAATTTCTTGGGGCAAGGAAACCTACATGGGCAACAAAAGCAACTTCTTTGGCGATTTCATCAGCCAAAGCATTACCTAGGGCAACAGGGTCATTAGAATTAGTATGTGCCTTACATTTTATCACTGAAACAGTACGGGGTTTGTGTATGGCCTCTAACAAATCATTCACCAATGAAGCATGTGAAAGTCCCTTACCATCAGCTGCTACAAACCCTCTTCTTTGCCATATTTTGCCAAAATCATGCACCCATCCGAAAGCATAATTATAATCTGTGTAAATGTTTACATCTTGTCCCTCGATTTAACTGACATGCATGGGTTAAAGCAATCAACTATGTTACTTGTGCTGACCAATGGGGAATGGCTTTGGCTTCCCAAACAATGTCTGGGAGTTGTACTACAGCATACCAGTTAAGTATGTGTTGTCATTTGGTCTAGTACACAAGCCATCTACAAAAATGTCTATACTACCTGGTTGGGGATCTTGCATCATGTCTGTTCTGGGTGTGGTACCCTCATGAATAACCTGTACACAGTCATGTTCTTCTGGTGGGGAATCTTCTTCACCCTTAACACCAAGCATTCCATTAAGAATGGCTATGGGGCCTGAATTGGAGGAAGCATATTTAATAGACAAGTTACTGGTCAAAGTAAAAATAACTTCATAACCACATGCGCGTTGTGCCGTCATGTGTTGGGTACATGATGAGTAGTGTGTAAAATGGTTTCATGTCCCAGTGTTACTGATATAAATATTCCTAACCCCATTGCGCAAACAGCAAGTGTGAGTAGACACGCCAGCATGCCTTGTACTAGGGATGAGCTTCGAGTTCGAGTCAAACTCATGTTCGTCTCGAACATTGGCTGTTAGCAAGTTCGCCAAACAGCGAACAATTTGGGGTGTACGCGGCAAATTCGAATGCCGCGGAACACCCTTTAAAAGTCTATGGGAGAAATCAAAAGTGCTAATTTTAAAGGCTTACATGCAAGTTATTGTCATAAAAAGTGTTTGGGGACCCGGGTCCTGCCCCAGGGGACATGGATCAATGCAAAAAAAAGTTATAAAAACGGCCGTTTTTTCAGGAGCAGGGATTTTAATAATGCTTAAAGTCAAACAATAAAAGTGTAATATCCCTTTAAATTTCGTACCTGGGGGGTGTCTATAGTATGCCTGTAAAGGGACGCATGTTTCCCGTGTTTAAAACAGTCTGACAGCAAAATGACATTTGGAAGGAAAAAACCCATTTAAAACTACCCGCGGCTATTGCATTGCCGACAATACACATAGAAGTTCATTGATAAAAACGGCATGGAAATTCCCCACAGGGAAACCCCGAACCAAAATTTAAAAAAAAAATGACGTGGGAGTCCCCCTAAATTGCATACCAGGCCCTTCAGGTCTGGTATGGATATTAAGGGGAACCCCGGCCAAAATTAAAAAAAAAAATGATGTGGGGTTCCCCCTAAATTCCATACCAGACCCTTCAGGTCTGGTATGGATTTTAAGGGGAACCCCGCGCCAAAAAAAAAAAGCTAAAAAAACTGTCAAAAATGTTAAAAATGACAAGAGACAGTTTTTGACAATTCCTTTATTTAAATGCTTCTTCTTTCTTCTATCTTCCTTCATCTTCTTCTTCTTCTGGTTCAGACCTGAAGGGTCTGGTATGGAATTTAGGGGGAACCCCATGTCATTTTTAAAAAAAAATTTTGGCCGGGGTTCCCCTTAATATCCATACCAGACCTGAGGGGCCTGGTATGGAATTTAGGGGGACTCCCACGTCATTTTTTTTTAAAATTTTGGTTCGGGGTTCCCCTTTGGGGAATTTCCATGCCGTTTTTATCAATGAACTTCTATGTGTATTGTCGGCAATGCAATAGCCGTGGGTAGTTTTAAATGAGTTTTTTCCTTCAAAATGTCATTTTGCTGTCAGACTGTTCTAAACACAGGAAACATGCGCCCCTTTACAGGCATACTATAGACACCCCCCAGGTACGAAATTTAAAGGGATATTACACTTTTATTGTTTGACTTTAAGCATTATTAAAATCACTGCTCCTGAAAAAACGGCCGTTTTTAAAACTTTTTTTTGCTTTGATCCATGTCCCCTGGGGCAGGACCCAGGTCCCCAAACACTTTTTATGACAATAACTTGCATATAAGCCTTTAAAATTAGCACTTTTGATTATTCATGTTCGTGTCCCATAGACTTTAACGGTGTTCGCTTGTTCGAGCATACTTTTTTCCTGTTCGCATGTTCTGGTGCGAACCGAACAGGGGGGTGTTCGGCTCATCCCTACCTTGTACCAGTAGAGGAACTAATCTGGAAAAATAGGTTACAGGTCTCATAGCCCCCGTGTACCTGGGCGATCACCACTGCCATGGTCGTACAATTATCTCGAGCAAACACATGAAAAGATGACGTATAACAAGGTAAGCCCAGCGCAGGAGAGGAAACTAAAGAGGACTTCAAGGTTTTAAAGGCATCTGTCAGGTCCTTGGTCCACTCAATTTGGTCGGGTGCTGCGACCTTAGTTGCTGCTCTGAGTATGTGATTAAAATAAGAACAGTCAGGTATCCATTGCCTACAGTAGTTGATCATACCAAGAAAAGATAGCATGTATTTCTTAATGGCTGGGCGGGGCAGACCCAGAATGGCTTGGATCCTAGACTGGCTAACTTTGCATGTGACTTTTGTTAAGGTGAAACCCAGATACTGAACAGATTCCTGGCAATATTGCATTTTGAGTTTTGCTACGTTGTGTCCTTCATTACACAGATATACTAACTATATGCCACCATTAGGGTCTACCTCAATTCTGCTCTCTAATTTGCCCAATAAGTCCCTTCCAAGTAAATTTACAGGGCAGTTTGGGATGATTCTGAATGAATGTTGTAAAATGTTACCTGTACCATAAGGACTGGTTATCTCAAGGAGTGGGGTTTCCCAGGTATGAGTCAATATTCCATTTATTCCCACAGAAGGTTCACACTCTGACAGGTACCCTTCATATAATTCATATAATTCTGATCGTATGGTGGTCCAGGTGGCTCCTGTGTCTATTATAAAATGGAGAATTATGGCATCTACCATTAAAAGTATTGTTGGCTGATCAGAATATTGATAGGATACCTTTTTTGAGAAGGGGAATATTGAGAAGGGGACTACCTTCCGGGCAACCCTATTGTTGTTTTCCCTGCCATTGTAATGGGTATTTAATGGTATGCTGCTCATTATTACCCTGGAGTTGCTGTCTTTGTTTGGGGGTAGTTTCCAGGATTATATCCTGAAGTAGCACCCTTGGACTGTGGGCATTGGTTCCTCCAGTAACCTAACTTCCCACAAATGAAGCATCTCTCATTTTTCTCTCCTGAACCTCCTCTTATATTTGCTTATATGCAAATATCACACTTGAAATGAACTCTGGACCTTTTATCTGCTCCTTGTAAATGTAATAATGAGGGAATGTTACACCTAGCCATGGAACAGCTGAGTAGCCAATTGTCCCATTACTTTTGGTCCGTTAAAAAGTGGGAGGCAGATATTCAAACTGTTGTAATTCCTACACCGTTCACCTGATTTGGATGTAAGTACCCTCAAGTTAAAGCTGAAAGTCTGCAGTTAAAGCACATCTTGTTTGTTTCATTTCAAATCCATTGTGGTGTATAAAGCCAAAAAGATTAGAATTGTGTTGATGTCCCAATATTTATAGACCTGACTGTATGTAAGTAAAAAGGAAACAGATGTAAAACTAACTCAGGAAAGAAAGCCTAGAATAAGCAAAAAACAAAAACAAAAAAAAACAGGAAAATGCAAAGAGCTCAGGCTCTAGATAAAGATGGGAGGAAGCTTACATACTCGAAAATAGAAATATTTGTGTTGCAAAAACAAGCATGTCAGCATGTCTAACTTCAAATAGTAATTAAGCATGACTATATAAAATTTGAATAAAGCATAATTCTTACAATCACCAAAGTAAAAAAGGGTACCCTTGTTAGCCAAATTGGGACTTGAACATTGGGTTAGCAACATCATATTGTAATTAAAAAAAATATTTGTGCACGGACAAAAGCTTGTAGCCAAATGGATGATATATATGAAACAAGGAGCAAACCAATGATAAGGAGGGGATCGTGAGACAGAATGAGTTCATACAGAGCTAGTGGCCCTTCTAAAGTAAAGAAGATAAAAAAAAAATGAGGATAGGAACAATATTTATCCAAAAAGTAAAATGTAGCAACACAATCATTCTTTAACCATAATGTTTTTTATAGTGGACAAAATAATTTATACTTTACATCAAATTGATAGCAGGCATAACATGGAAATAATGTATGTTTGAAGCATGAGGGGAGAAGATCATGAGTGAAGTCATTTTATTAAATACATTTAATAATAAATGTATAATTTTTATATAGACAAAAATATAATATATTAAAAGTAAGAAACAAGAGGATATACTGACATGATCCTAATATGAATATGGTGATATGTATACATGTGCATGACAAAAAAAATTGTTTTGTTTCAATTTGTTGATCTAGTTATTTTGTTTCGTTCAATTCGGTTGATTCGTTCAATTCGTATTCGGGATTTTTATTTGGGATTTGTATTCTTGATTAGTATTCAGAATTTGTATTCAGAATTTTCGGAATTTTCTTCTAATTTACCTTTTTATTTCTATTCAAAGTGTTCAAATTGATAAACTTCAGATTTTTCTTTTCTTTTTCGATTCCAAAGTAAACAAACAAAAGAAAAATCTTCTGAAAATTATTACAATGACCCTTTAAATGACCTTTGGCTTAACTAAAACAGCATTATTTTGAAATGGTACTCTAATAACACACACGGTCTTTGATTTCAGCAATATGGGTACAGTTATAGTTCGACTGAAGTTCGATGTAAAATTCGATTGGAATTTCAGTCCGAACTTCTAAAATTCTGACAAATTTTGTTTCGTTATTCAGAGCATTCAGTAAAATTAGTTTATATTGTAATTTGGGTATTCGGATATATCCAAATCTCTGAATAATGAAAATTAGTCCGAATATAAATTCAGAATGAAACAAACATTGTCTAGTGATATGTGAATTAATACTCAACACAAATGGAGGTATAGAACTAAAATATCAAAATGCAATAAATAATAAAGAATATGCAGACAGAAAGTGTAACTAATTATAAAAAGCGGTTAAATGGCAGGAAAAAAAAATATTAGAATCTGCAGAAAACATTCTTAGCTATAAAACTTTATGAAAGAAGAAAGACTGGTTTGATAAAGAGCATAGAAATGCAATAGAAAAAAAAAAGGCATAAGGCCAGGCCTAAAACATTAGAAAGATAAACAAGAGCAAGTATAGAATCATTTTGTGACAAAAAAAGAATGGTGAATAAACTATGCTGGATGAAAAAAAAAAGGAAAAGTTCAAAAGGATAGATGTTTGAAAAAGAAATTAGTTCAAAGAGGTTAGTATAGTAAAGAATGGATTTCATTTGAGGGTTGTGATGTATAGAGATAAAAAGGGAAACATATCTTGGAATGAAATAAACACATATTAAAATTCTGGGCTGAATATTCTGAGGAACTATTAAAACAACAAAAAAATGTAGACTTGGAGAATGAAAATGAAGAAGACTTATTTATACCCAGAAATGGAATTGGCATTGCCATCGAATGAATCTGAAATGAGCTTATACAAACCTGTATTTGAAACAGCCATCAAACAACTAAAAGAAAAAAGCCCTAAAAGAAGCTTGTACAAGTTCAGAATTTATGAAAACTGTGGATTCATTTTTGGAAATATATTTATGAAGTATTATCTGAGATAGAAAAGACTGATCAAATGACAGAAAAAAAGAACATAAATAAATAAGAAAATAATTTGTATATTGCTTTGTCCAGAACAGGTACAATTATTTCCCTGATAAATATCACATATAAACTAATGACAAAACAATAATACTAGATTATAGTATATAATTCAAGAATTACTTGAAATCATAAAGTTTTCAGAAAAACAGGACACCTGCAGTCAAATTGTAATTGAGGATGCTGGAAAATTGTGGTAAATATAAAATACAGTCATACCACCTGTTTATCAATTACAAAAAAGTTTGTAATTTTTAAGTTTAGTGAAAATATACTACCTTAGTAATATAGCCAATGTAAAATATTGCAGGTTTTTGTATTCCTAAGTGAGGTAAGAAAACCAGGAATTAAAGAATCTATTATGATATATAATAAATCCTTACAATGTCGGTCATATACAAATGATTTACAGCATTTCGTTGGAATAACAATGTTGCTGATTTAGAAGAATGGTAAAAAAAATAACAGGTACATAAATATCCAAAATACTTCCGAAAATTTAAAAAACTTGTATTATACAAATATGCAGCAAAAAAGAATATTAACACAGAAAATTGTGATTTTCAGAAAGTTCATTAAAGTGGTTGTAAACTCTTACAGACCACTTTTACCTACAGGTAAGCCTAGATTAAGGCTTACCTGTAGGTGCAAGAAATATCTCCTAAACCTAAACAGTTTAGGAGATATTTGCAAAAGACAGGCACCGTTGTCTACGGCGCATGCGCCGTAGACAACGGCACACAGGTGCACTGAGCGTACTGTTTCTAATGACGACCGTGCTGTTAATGGCGGCTCCCGCGCGCATGCGCGGGAGTGACATCATCGCGGCTCCGGCCAGTCACAGCGCCAGAGCTGCAATACCTGGAAGTCACTCCGGGAGATATGGCGGCAACAGAGGAGGGGAACGAGGACTGCTTCGGGGGCTTCGATCTCAGGTAAGTAATTTATAATGAGCTAGTATGCTATGCATACTAGCTCATTATGCCTTTGTCTTGCAGGGTGTTTATTTAATTGTTTTCCCAGAGGGTTTACTTCCTCTTTAAGTTAGGTATTTCAAATATATTATTATTAAAAATTCTAAGCTAACCAAGCTCAACAAAATTAAAGCTAGAATATAAGCAGAAAATGAATGCTATTTTGCAATGCTTAAAGTCTAGTTCAAGCCAATTTTTGTTTTGTATAGAGGAAGAGTTAAACATTTTGTGAGTTTTTTATCTGTCTGCTACATCAGAATTTTCTTCTCATTTCTGGTTCCTGTGATATTGCAACGGGATGAGTAATTGGCCGAATGGTAAGACAGAGAGTAACTGCTACTTTAAGGGGTGGTTTACTAAATAGGTGAATACTAAAATCAATCAAACAAAAGAGAGTGGTGACAGGATGGATAAAACACTACAGAATAATAAAAAAACAGATTATGAATGCTGCACAAACATGGACTCGTCACAGCAATGTCTCTGTGGTTCATTTGGAGTAACAAGGCTGCATAGCATAGTCTCTCATGGTAACAACATTCAGATACTTATAGTGCACACAAAAGAGGAGGTGCCATCCTTCTTTCTTATCAAGATGACTGCAGCCTACCATTGTCTCTTACTGTCTTCAACCACTTGCATATGCTTGACTCCTTAGTAGAGTTGTGGTAGTATACTTCAATATCTCTCCCTGATAGGAGGGCTTTCCGGTGGAGTTTCATGAGAACTGTTAAACCTTGCAATCCATGGTGAGAGCTGACATTTATTGGGAGTTTTTGATTAGGTGGTACCACAACCTCTGTCCCAAAAAGAACCCTGGTGATTGCAGGTTTTCCCCAAATGTTTATAGAGCACCAATTGTGTATGGAATGCCTCCAAGTCACCATACTGCATTAAATAAGAAAAACAAATTTCAGCACTGCAGGTTGAAAAGGAAAGGAAACATTAAAATTACAATATGGATTGTATCAAAATCATGAAATGCTATATAATTTTTTTTTATTTATGATTTTTTTCCTATGAAAGTGGAGTTACCCTTTAACTCCCTAATTTGAAGCTAAGTAACTATTTATTGTGCATAGAATTTTCTTCCCATTTCTGGTTCCTGTGATACTGTAACAGGATGGATAATTGGCTGAATGATTGGACAGAGAATAACTGCTACTTGCAGCTATGTGACAGTGGTGGTGGTGAGGGGGGTGGGATCAGTGGCAGTGGTGGTGGTGAGGGGGTTGGGATCAGTGACAGAAGTGACGGGGGGATAGGGATGAGATCAGTTGCAGTTGTGGTGCCATGCATCCCCACCACCACCACCCATCTCAACCCGATCCCTATCTGCCACAGAGGTGATGGGGAATAGGGATGAGATCAGTGGTAGTGGTGATGGGGGGGAATAGGGATGAGATCAGTGAGAATTACTTGCTCACTTACTTTGTCAGTCTATTCCCCTCAGTATATCTCTCCATGTGCCTCCAGGAATGCCTCTGCTGTCATGGGGTCTCCTCACAGAGGGGGGAGCTCCTCCCCTTCACTCTATTGGTCGTCAGCTGGTCAGCTGAATTTTATCATTCAGTGTTCCCTCCCTACATGACTGCGGGCAGGCAGGTCACTACGCCCTGAGCACACCCACTTGTGTGACAATAGCAAATTAATATTTGTTATTGTCTTCCTGATTCTCCTCCCAGCCAATCAGGAAGCAGCTCCTGAGACCTGAGACCCAATTGGCCAGGGAGTCTTAGGACTCCCAATCTTGTCTCAGGACACACTGGCCAATCGGGTCTCAGGACAGTTCCTGTTCCGCCCGAGGAGAATGGGCCGGCTCTTCATTCCTCCTGCCTCCTAAGGTTAGTTTTTCCTGGGGGGTCCAGTGCTCGCAGCGATCGCCACCTTTATCCGTTCTACGTTCGTCTCCTGTGAGGGGGAGTGTTTGTGGAAATCGTCTCCTTCCCCCATCCGTCGTTCATCTCCTGCTGGGGGGTTTGCAGTGATCATCTGCCGTTTGTCTCCCGCGGGGTGTATGCTTGCGGAGATCATCCATCGGGGGGCTGGCGTTAGTTTGCACCAGCCACCACTGCCTGACATAGATACCCAAATGTTGGGGTCTCATTGGAAGTTCAATCACTATTTCACATATAGCAACAGCAGAGGCTGAGCAAGAAAGAGGCCAAGAGTGCTCAGGAGTAAAGTGAAGAGGAGACTGTATAAAGCTGTATATAGGAAGTTGTCCCTGAAGTTTCCTAAAGTCAAGTCATCCCATAACCTCCCATTCCCATCCAAATTGTTAACCCCCTAATAAACAACAAAAACAAAGCTACGGACTGTTCCCTTACTCTGTGTGATTGTGGAGATTTGGTGTGCCTGGCTGTGCAGGAGTGGGGTTCCTTTTTCATCTGCAGCTCCTACGTGGGGCATACTGCACACAAGTGAACACATTTAAAGGGATAAGGTTCACGGGTTGCAAACACAGTTGATTGGGTTATAGATTACTGAGAGTGTGGAGCACGGCACTATTAGTTATTTATAGAGTACTCTGGTAGCAGCGGGGGAGTTGCATTACCTACAGTAGTTGAGATTTGACAGACGCTGCATGCTTTTAGGCTCTGACCTGGCTGCTTACATGTCAGTTCTGAGATTTGACAGAAGCTGCATGCTTTTAGGCTCTCACCTGGCTGCAGATCACTTAACCAGCTACCATTCCCTCATCACGTGTGGTCTTTCTGGGCTGCTAAGGAAGGGAACCAGAGAAACTTGTCTTCCTTGAGCATGTGCAGGAATGTGTTTTTGTCTGTGTCTCCGGAGATTTACCATCAGTTCTCATCACTTCTTGTCTTGCCTGTCTGGTAGTGGATCTAACTCTTCTCTCTTCTAAGTTAAAATAAAACTTTTAGTTGTGGATGTACTTTAATGTTTAAATGTAGCATCCATGGATATAATTCTACTAATTGCATCATATGGATCTAAAACAAGTGGATGAGAATGTGTTTAAAGTATAGGAAAATCTGTTATGTTGAAGTATATCTATAGAGAGATGTGTGAAAATGAGCCATACAGAATGAGAATGAGTAGCAAAATTATTATTTATTACATGAATTTAAATTCCACCAGCAATTTATGCAGTGCTTTACATATTTTACATTTACATCAGTCCCTGTCCTTAAGAGTTTATAATCCAAAGTCCCTCATCTGCATACATACACATGCTAGGGGCAAATAACCTACCAGCATGTCTTTAGAGTGTCTTTGGAGTGTGGGAAGAAACCCACAGCACAGAAGCAGATAGTGTCCTGGTTATGATCCAAGCCAGAGACCCTCATGCTGCAAGGCAGAAATGAAAAACCGGGCACTATATCTTATATAAAGAAAAGACTTAGATGGTCATGTAGAAAGGAGGGCACATAGAAAGGTGTTATAAAAATGCATACATGGAAATGAAAAGGCACAAAAGGAAAAGCTGTACATATGGCATAATGAAAGACTGGAAACATCTGAGAATCCATAGCTGTAAGAGAACAACAAGAACAAAAGGACATACTTACTGCAAGAGTCCAAGATCCTCACTGATTGTATTTCCATGGAATAAGCAAGTAAGTAGAGCATGATGCTCTAAAGTTTAAAAAATACACTCTTATGCCCCGTACACACGGTCGGATTTTCCGATGGAAAATGTCCGATCGGAGCGTGTTGTCGGAAATTCCGACCGTGTGTGGGCGCCATCGGACATTTTCCATCGGATTTTCCGACACACAAAGTTGGACAGCAGGAGATAAAATTTTCCGACAACAAAATCCAATCGCGTCAATTCCGACCGTGTGTGGCCTGTTCTGACGCACAAAGTGCCACGCATGCTCAGAAGAAATTCCGAGACGGGACAGCTCGTTCTGGTAAACTTAGCGTTCGCAATGGATACAGCACTTTCGTCACGCTGCAATGTTCAAAATGGTTTAATACAGCGCACTCTCTTCTTCTTTATAATGTGACAAGAATTAAGTAGTTTTGCTGCTCATATTCACACACACTTCTCACAAAGTTTTATTTGTGTTTTTTTAGTGGGATTCCCTGAATATATTGTTATTAGTTGTCACATCTGACAGTTTTATATATTTTTTTTTGTTTTTTTGGATTTTAAGCCTTTTTTTTATTGAATGTTTGGATTTTTTCCAAGGCTGATCTTTGTTCAATGTTATTTTTATTTTTACTCCAGAATATTTTTGTGTGTGTTTTGTGTGTCAAGTTACCCCAACACCATTAATATCTTGTATTATTTAATCTCCAGGAGATTGTTTGTTGTTGGTGTCCCTTGTTCATTTCACATTGTATATTTGAAATGTACCTGAATCCTCACAAACCAACTGTCATTTTTGAAGTAAAACACATAGGAGAGTACAATTCAAAACAAAAATCCTTTATTAAGGGATCAGAACCAAACAAAGAGGAAGGCAACACTGGATCAACAGGAGAAATTAGTGAAGCCTGGGACCCCCACGGCAGACATCAATTCTTCAACATCAAAATTGGTGGCCTGAGGAGTCCATATGTAAGGGAGGGCAGTCTGGTCCAGAATTTGCAGAGATCCGGATAGCAGCAGATGACATGTGTGTCCCCAGGCTGTGGTACCACAAGAGGCTGCATTTTTTGGCCGACCAGACTGAACCCAGGGCAATCACTGTCTGGTCTTCCTTTCACGCTTCCTTCCCGGCTGTGGCTGTGCAGTTGGAGATGTGGCAGGAGGAGGAGTAGGACCTGGAGGAGGAGGAGGACCTGCAGGAGGAGGAGGACTGGGAGGACCTGGAGGAGGACTGGGGGGACCTGGAGGAGAGGGAGGAGGAGAAGGAGGACCTGCAGGAGGAGGAGGAGGACCATTGCGAAGGTGTGTCTGAGGTGTAATTTGGCCCCTCATACCTTTCTCTAGAGCCTCCGATATGAGGGCCTCACACATTACTTTTTGGCCCTTCTCCATCCTCTGCATTTTATATGCAATGAAGGCAGCAATGTTCTCCTCCATGGTGTGGGGTGCTCCCAGGACCTCTGTAGCCCTCCAAAAGAATCCTATAGCAGCCTCCTCTAGGGCACTCCTCCTACTGCCACTTTCTGTTTTCAGGGGGGCTTGAGGGACCTGCAGATCAGCCAGCCGGCTCGGCCCGGCCACCTCCTGGCTGAGACTTCCCTGTGTATGAAAAAAAAACATCGTTTTAGTTGTTGCATCATCAATCACAATTATAAATTAGTACTCCCAACTAACATCTAGTTAACATCATTGATTGGACAAGCAGAAATCTTTAGAGGAATGCTATACCTGGCTCAATCTGGGCTCCTCCACATGTGGCCTGGAAGGCCCAGGTTGGGCGTCAGAAGCCTCAGCCAGGGGGGAAGGAAGCGTGGAAGGAAGACTTGAGAGGGATGGCCTGGGTTCAGTCTGGCCTGCCTGAAAGTGCAGCCTGTCGTAGTACAACATCCTGGGGACATAGATGTCATCTGCTGCTCCGGATCTCTGTGAATCCAGGACTTTCTTGCACTCCCTCAGATATGTACTCCTCAGGCATCCAATTAATATCTTTAAATAGGTGATGTCTGCCATGGGGATCACCTGCTTCACAATTTCACACAATTGCACCAGTGCTGCCTTCCTCTTTGCTTGGTTCTTGAAATGGGGGTGGTTAATCTCCCACAGACAGGGCAGTTCCCTTAGCATCTCTATGAATACTGACATGAAGTCATTATCTTTGAGTAGCATATCCATGTTCACTGCAAGACACAACACAAGACAAAGCCTAATGTCAGACAAAACTCTCCTAATCTTGTTACAATATAGGCCTCAATCTAGAACCAGTATAGGCACAAGTTTGTCTCTTACCTTCGTTCTTACGATCGGCGCGTCCACTGCTCCCTCCTCCGCTCACAGATCGTACATAATATGCACGCGTGTTACGCTTTATACACACTGCGCATGCGTGTAACTCCGCCCGCCCCTGACGTTCTTTCTTGTCTATTCCCCGCCCCTTTTCGTTCGGCGCAGTGGGTGAAGAGCATGATGGCGGATTTAGAGCAGGTGTGTGCTAATTATAGCAACGAGGAGGAGGAGGAAAGCCCGGATCCAGGCACGTCCCGATCCAGAAGGAGACGTTTTAAGGCCACAAATATGTCCTTTGGGGAGATGTTGGAGATGGTCAACATCATGAGGAAGTCCGACTATGACGGAAAATATGGGCCTTACCCCCACTCCAAAATCCGAAAGGCCAAAATCATTGCTAAAGTGATCAAAAGCCTTCACAGGAATTTCGGGGTACGAAGATCTAAAGATCAGCTCAGGAAGCGGTGGTCGGACCTGAAGTTGAGAGAGCCAGAGCAGTACCGAAAGATCCGGAGAGTGCTGCAAAAAAGTAAGCAGTTGTGCTGTGTTCCTATTCTTTCTGTCTTTATTCCGTTCGTTCTGCTCCATATGCTTTTATTAATTGTAACGTTTAAAAGGGCAACTTTAATGTTCATGGGCCCATTATTCGTTCGTATCCAACATTTTTCTTTCGGCCTCTAGAACACCATTGTTTAGGCCATATGCATTTTCACACATTTTTTTTGGGCCTACTTGGATGCCAAATATTTGTTTGTGTAGATGGGTTTGTTACTAGAATGAAATGCAAACTAGATTCTGTGTAAGGAGAGGACACTGAGCAGCTGTTTTCACATCTGGACACTGGAGCACTAGTGTGGGACCCCAGAACACCCTTTTTATTAGGGGGGCCACACAGGTGCTCCAGTGTATACTATAGGGGGGTCTCCATCTGTGAAGCTTGTACTAAACAGGTAAAGTATTGCAGCTTGACAAAGGCCAATAAAAAATATACATCTTGGAACTCTGCTAAAATAGACAATTGTACCCCACTTCCAAGCAATGTTTACTATTTCTAGTTCTGCCATCAAATATCTGTGTGCTAATTATACTATTTTTGTTTTACATAGGGGAGAAAAGACTCGGAGGACACCCCTCATCCGAGGAGACCACAGACCCCCCACCTATGGAAGAAGGTGAAATACCCCCAAACGAAGCTGAGCAGGAGGAAGAAGAAGATGTGGTGGAGATTGACACCACAACAGGTGAGTGTCTGCGACCACAGGCTCAGGTAAACGAGATGGATGGTGGCAGATTTTTGAGACCTATTTTATTTTTTTGTATCTCTTTTTAGGTGATCGTGAGGTTGTGGATCCCCAACGCTTTACTTCTGAAAGTGCCCAGATCCTGATCGGATCATTAATAACATCATTGATGTTTTGGGGCAAATTTAAACCCCACAAAATCACTTTTTGTATTGTGGTTCAATATTTTAAAATTTTTTGCAATGTTTAGAAAAGCCAAATTTGGAGGATGCACACAGTGTGCCAACATGTGCTATCTGCCATCACGGGAGATCAATGGATGCGTTTTGGGGGTGCAACCCCTTACTCAATTATAAAGTCGCATTGAGGAAGGGCTTGCTCCCCCAAAACACGTCCCTTGTTCCCCCCTGATGGCAGATAGCACATGTTGACATTCGTAAATTGGTGTGCATCTTCCAAATTTGGCTTTTCCAGGGGTGATTTCCCCCCATCTAAACGCTATATCAAACCCAGTTCCTAAATACTGATGTCTGATGTAGCCTTCAGGTTTTACCTAATGTGAACTTTGTAAGTTCAAGTTTTTTGGCTTTCTTGTTGATTTTACACAGGCCTGTTTTATCTAAAATGGATATTTCGATTTTTGATAATGCTACTGCAAAAATTGTTATACAACAAACATGTTGGTTTGTTTTAAAAACCTTTGGTAAATGCACATGTGATTGTGCAGGTATAAAAAAGTGGCTTACTCAAGAATGTGTGGATTATTGTCTCAACACTACAACACTTTTGGGGTGATGTAATAGCTGTTTTATGCAAAAATGGGGGTTATTTCCTAAGGGCAAATCCACTTTGCACTACAAGTGCAGGTTCAGTGCAGTTGCAAGTGCACCTGTAGTGAAATGTGTTTTTGAATTTAGTAAATAACAGCCAACAGTGCTTTGTATAAGGTTACCCAATCACAACATTTTCTGCACTCAAAACATTTCTGTCAGGGTCAGCTAAAACAAACACAAGCAGTAAATGTCCACCAAGAATTTCTTTGTTTTTTTTATTATAAAAAGGCTTCACATATTGTCCGGCATATTGATAGCCCCCCTACCCGCAAAGAACTCCAGGTATCGTAACCGGACATCGCGGGCACTCAGGGAGGGCAAGCCAGGACGGCCACTTTCAAGCACCGTCAGTGTTGTTGGATGTAGGATTCTGGTCTCAGGCCCAACTGAGCCAGCATAGTTGGCAGAATGTTTTCTTAAAAAATTATGGAGAACACAGCACGCCAGTATTATATGGTTCAGTTTATACTCCGCCATATGGATGGGTGTCAGAAATAGTCAGAACCGGCTGGCCAGGATTCCAAATGTGTTCTCCACCACTCTTCGGGCTCTGGCCAGCCGGTAATTAAAAACCCTCTGTTCCGGGGTGAGGGTCCTCATCGGGAATGGCCGCATCAGGTGGTCCCTTGCCGCAAACGCTTCATCAGCAACAAACACAAATGGGAGACCTTCCACATTGTCCTGTGGAGCTGGCAAGTCCAAGCTGCCATTCTGGAGACGCCTGTAGAACTCCGTCTGGGCGATGACTCCACCATCGGACATCCGGCCATTCTTCCCCATGTCCACATACAGAAAGTTGTAATTAGCCGACACCACCGCCAACATCACTATACTATTAAACCCCTTGTAATTATAATAGTAGGACCCCGAGTTGGGTGGTGGGATGATGTGGACGTGTTTCCCATCAATTGCCCCTCCGCAGTTAGGAAAGTCCCACCGCTGGGCAAAGTGGGAGGCCACAGTCTGCCATTCCTGTGGCGTGGAAACTGTTGAGGTAAAAACAATAAACATTACTATTTTTTCACAGAAACATGTCAAGCAGATTAGACACAAACATTCTGGGGCGAATTTAACAAGGCCAAAGTATAAGGTACACCTATCATATCCCCCCCCCTCTCATGGGCCATTTCTAACATTATAGGGGGGGGGACTCTTGGACAGGTAACCCTCTTCACTTCATTGAAAGATGAATGCCTAAATACAGGGTATTACTTGGAACAGCCCCTCCTTAGTTACACTATTGGCAGACCACTGGACAGGTAAGAAGTGTCATAATACAAAGATATAAATACACACTGTACACATTTGAGGACATTTGGACATTCTGCTATTACCTATCAAGATAATAATATGATACAAAAACTTTAAACAGTATCATTGGAAAGTATACAGGCAGGCCCTTGCACTACATGCTTTGGGGAATTCATTCATAAATCTGAGCACTAAAGAGGTGGGTATAGTGTGTATGGGTTTGGCAAAGTCAGCAGATAGATGATTGAGGATAGAGAATTGGAATCAGCTGACTTAGCAGTTGGGGGGAGGGAGGGTTACTAAAAATTATTTGGGGACACCACAAAAAAGCCTCTGGCACTCTGCCTGAATTTAAATCAAAAATAACATTTCCAAACATTTTAGGGGGTGTTTGGGGTAAAGCACTACTATGGAGCTGATAAAATACATTGTTAAGTGACTACATGAGGTGAATATAGGGCAGGAGACACCATGCTGGAGAGGTTATTGAAGGGCAAATATGTATGAAGGACATAAAATAATAATTACATAAAAATCCAGCATGCATGAGGACAAAGGGGACATTCACTGCCTATTACAATCATGGTAATTAGGGAATGAGGAAAGAAATACAAGATATTATCAAACATTCAATACAATAAAATGTGATATAAAAGGATAAAAATCTTACCTTCATATACTCCTTCTGAAGGACCTGGATGATGGCAGAACAGGTCTCTGGGATAATGATCCCCAGAGCCTGGGGGGAGATGCCTGTCGAGAACTTGAGGTCCTGCAGGCTTCTCCCTGTGGCCAAATACCGCAGGGTAGCAACCAACCTCTGCTCCGGAGTGATGGCTTGCCTCATGCAGGTATCCTGCCTGCTGATATAGGGGGTCAGCGAAGCCAACAAACAGTGAAATACCGGGTCCATCATCCGGAAAAAGTTCCTGAAATCATCAGGATTATTCTCATGGATCTCACGGCGCAAAGGCATATGACAGAACTGGTCACGCTGAAGCAACCAATTCTTGGTCCATGAACTCCTCCTCACCCTGTTCATGGACTGGACTTGTGTCAAGGTCAGGACCCCAACACCAAGCCCCCGCACAGCACGAACTCTACGAGGAGTACGCATACGAAACATGGCTAGAAAACGGTCGGCTGCTCAGAACGAAGTAACAGAACGCACTGAAGAACAGCAAGGCCTGTGAAGAGCGACCTGAAAAACAGCAAAGAGCAGGCAAGATCACACAGAAAACTCTGATACGAACTGGCTGCACGCACTGAAGAGCAGATACAAACCCACAAGCACAAACTAAACGGCAGAAAACGATCTGAAAGCCACGAGTCTGAAAAAGCGCGAATCGTCTCTCACCAAACTTTTACTAACACGAGATTAGCAAAAGGAGCCCAAAGGGTGCCATGCTTGGTTCTGAACCGGCCTTTTCTAGTCTCGTCGTACGTGGTGTACATGACCGCGTGGTTAGCGATCGGAAATTCCGACAACTTTGTGCGACCGTGTGTAGGCAAAACGAGTTTGAGCCAACATCCATCGGAAAAAATCCTAGGATTTTGTTGTCGGAATGTCCGAACAAAGTCCGACCGTGTGTACGCCCTATTACTGTCACCCTGTACATTCAGGGAAAAGTGATAATGTTTGTGTAAAATTCCTCCATCCACTTTTAGTTCACTTCCCAGTTCTCCCCCCGCCCTCCCCATCTCAGCTCCTACCAAACTACCCAATGTTGGATGGTATCAAAGCTAAGAAGGAGCAATGACATTTCCCACTCATACTCCCATCATATAGCTGCAACTATGATGTCATTTGCAGTGCTGGCCACAGAAAAAAGAGTGTCAGGGGAACACAGGAGAGGTCAGTATAAAGTAGTTGGAAGTTGGACTTTGCACACATATTGTTGTCTTGAATGGGCAAACAGTGGGGGAGATTTAATAAAACTGGAAAACTCAGAATCTAGTGCAGCTGTGCATACTAACCAATCAGCTTCTAACTTTAGGCTGTTCAATTAAGCTTTGACAATAAAACCTGGATTTCTTTGCAGAGCTGCACCAGATTTTACATGCTCTAGTTTTAGTAGATAATCCCCAATGTCTCTTTAAGAGCTTGTGTCAACAGACACTCTGTTAGCTTTGAGAGGATAGGGAGGAGAAGGAGGGAGGAGCAAGGGAGTGTCCTTCCATTCCAGGCAATGGAGCTGTGTTTTTCTATTGATGCACACTCAGCTGGAGGACACAGCTATAGTACCTGCACCTGATGGTGGCTTCAAAGGATGCTGTAAGAGAAAGGAGCCACCATGAAACAGGAAACCTGAGGCAGTGGGCATGGGGCCAGCTTATACTGGAACATAGGCAAGACTGAAAGATACAGCTGCATACTCAGTCAGTGAATAAATCAACCACTGAAAGTGCTTAGAAACTGAGAGTTTAATATCACTTTAATAGTTATCACATGTAACAATGACAAAGACTTTAGGTAGCATTTAATGTCTCATCATTTTCCCTTGTGATGCTAACACCCGATTCACTTGGTGAAGAAGCTTAATTAAAGTTAACAATGAATTAATTGATGTCAACATCAATTTAAATTGGATGTGCTGAAGGAGGTTAAAAGCTAGTGTTACACAGATCCATCAGTGTTATTGAAATGTTACTGAAACACAGTAGAACTTCCAAAATGTTTTTCTAATGTTTAAACTCTCAAAAATACCACATAGGTTTTCAGACTCCCAAGAAAATAAGCATAACAGGCATATGCTGGTCTGCAATCCTCAAGGCTGGAGGACTGTTGAGTATGTAGACACTGACCCATTGCTTTTCCCATTCCACGGTGCTTTAAAGGGATTGTAAAGGCAGAAGTTTTTTTTATCTTAATACGTTCTATGCATTAACCACTTGACCACTGGGCACTTAAACCCCCTTCCTAACCAGACCAATTTTCAGCTTTCGGTGCTCTCACATTTTGAATGACAATTACTCAGTCATGCAACACTGTACCCATATAAAATTTTCATCCTTTTGTTCACACAAATAGAGCTTTCTTTTGGTGGTATTTGATCACCTCTGGGTTTTTTATTTTCTGTGCTATAAATGATAAAAGACCGAAAATTTTGTAAAAAAATGCATTTTTCTTCATTTGTATTATAAAATTTTGCAAATAAGTATTTTTTCTTCATAAATTTGGGCCAAATTATACACTGCTACATATCTTTGGTAAAAATAACCCAAATTAGTGGATATTATTTAGTCTGTGTGAAAGTTATAGAGTGTACAAGCTATGGTGCCAATCACTGAAAATTAATCACATCTGATCACACCTGATGTACTGAGGCCTATATCAATTCTTGAGACCCTAACAAGCCAGGAAACTACAAATACCCACAAAATGACCCATTTTTGGGAGGTAGACATTCCAAGGTATTTAGTAAGAGGCATGGTGAGTTTTTTGAAGTTGTTATTTTTTCCCACAATTCTTTGCAAAATGAGATTTTTTTTATTTTTATTTTTTTTCACACCAAATTGTCACCATAACAGGTTATTTCTCTCAAATGGCATGTACATTACACAAATGACACCCCAAAATACATTCTGCTACTCCTCCTGAGTATGGCGATACCACATGTGTGAGACTTTTACACAGCCTGGCCACATACAGAGGCCCAACATTGAAGTAGCACATTCAGGTGTTCTAGGAGCATAAATTACACATCTAATTTCCTTACAATCTATCACATTTCACAAATCACAAATCGCATGAACATACCAAGAATTACACCCTAAAATACATTCTGCTGAGCAAAGGGTAAACAAAAGATTACCTGTGGTGTTAGTAGTGCAGTTGTCCACAGGAGGTGAGCTCTGATCCAGGCAGCAGGAAGGAACGTGGTCAGCGACAGTGAATGGAATAGTCCTGGCAGCAGGCAAGAATATTGTCCATAGTACAGGCAGGGATACTGTCCTTATACAGTCCAGGGTCAGTGCAAGTAGAGACATTGCCAGCAGTGCCAAAATATTGGTCCTGGTAGTAAGCAGGAACATGGTCCAAGTAGCAGGCCAGGAAAGAATGGGGACAGGGGTAGAGGCTTCTCCCACCCAAATCTCTTTGAAGCCTCCGAGTCTCCAGACCCTAAATCTGGGAATGAGAAAACGAAAAAAATAGTTTTCTTCATCCAGAAAAACATTTCTGGAGCCCCTCACATATGTGAGAACCCTGTGTTCCCACTAGTATAGCAGGGTAAATGATCAGTCCAAGAGGCAGGCAAAAAACATGGTCAAACAGTCCGGGGTCAGTTCCAGAGCAGGCAGAGGTAGGTACAATTTAGCATTAGGCAGAAGCTTGGTCGTATAACAGACCAGGGTCAGTTCTTGAGAAGGCAAAGGTATGTTTATCGTTAGGCAGAAGCTTGGTCGTATAACAGGCCAGGGTCAGTTCCGGAGAAGGCAGAGGTAGGTACAGTTTTAGTGTTAGGCAGAAGCTTGGTCGTATAACAGGCCAGGGTCGGTTCCAGACAAGGCTGAGGTAATTCAGGTTCAGTGCAGTGGCATAAGGGGTGTGGAGGAAAATGACAGGAAATGAGAATTACGTTTACCATACTTCCCTAATAATGTAGAGAAGTATGGTAACGACGGAAACATTCACCCATACAGAGGCCTGGTTGGGAAGGACAATCGGGACAATAATACATGGTGTCTCTTCTAATTCCTCTTCTGGAGCATACCCGGCATTTCTTCTGACGTCTGTGGCCTGTTTCACGGGGGGGGATTTTGTCAGGAAAGTGGCGTTCGTGGAGTCTGCTCACGGAATCAGAGCGAATATTTTCTGTTGGGCTTTCAGGGTGCAAAAGGGAGGAGATTACTTGTTCTTGGTAATGCAGATAGGATACGGGGGTCTCAATAGATTTTTGGTAAATAACATAAGTGTTATACATGGCCAAACTGAAAAAATTAATGGACACTTTTTTATACCAATGACGGGATTTTCTTGTGGGAAGGTAGGGTTCAATCATCTGATCGTTGAAGTCCACTCCCCCCATAAACAAATTATAATCATAAACACAAGCAGGTTTCTGGACTGGGTCGTTACTTCTTGGGACTTCCCTCGTAGGTGTCATTATGGATTGTCGTGAGCATGTGGACGTTTCGTCTGTCCCTCCAATTGACAGCCAATAGCTCCTGATTCCGCAAAGACACCGTATCCCCTCGGCGTAGCCTTTCATTGACCAGTTTTTGCGGGAAGCCTTTTCTATTGGTTCTTACGGTACCACATGCTGGGGTGTCCCTCCGGTGAAGATTGCGGAAGAGGGGCAAACTTGTATAAAAATTATCCACATAAAGCTGGTACCCCTTTCCAAAAAGTGGATAAACAAGCTCCCAGACAACTTTGCCGCTGGTTCCAATATATTCTGGACATTCAGGGGGATGCAGTTGGGTGTCCTTCTCTTCATACACCCGGAAGGCGTAAATGTACCCCGTGGCTCGGTCGCAAAGTTTATACATTTTAACCCCATATCGGGCCCTTTTGCTGGGGATAAACTGTTTGATGCCAAGCCTGCCTGTAAATTTTACAAGGGGCTCATCAACAGAAATATTCTGGTCGGGGGTATATAGCTGGCAAAATTTTTCAGAGAAATAATTCAAGAGTGGCCGAATTTTGAATAATTTGTCAAAGGCTGGGTCGTTTCGAGGAGGGCACTGGGTGTTGTCATTGTAGTGGAGGAAGCGCAAAATCATAAGGTATCTTGATCTTGGCATTATCGAAGAGAAGAGTGGCATGTGGTGGATGGGGTTAGTTGACCAATATGAGTACATTTCGTTTTTTTTGTGAGACTCATTGTAAAAGTTAGGCCTAAGAAAATTTTAAATTCCGCTATGGTAAGCTCTCTCCACTCAAAGGGATGGGCATAACTAGAGCCAGGGTTGCTTACTATGTACTGCTGTGCATAGAGATTGCACTGGGCCACAATGGAAGATAGTAAGTCTTCGGTGAAAATCAAATAAAAAAAATCAAGCATGACAAAATCATTGGTGTTCACCTGGATACCTGGCTGGGTGGTAAAAGGGGGGATATTTGCTGCTCCGGAATTAGGGGGAAGCCACAGGGGGTTTTGAAGGGCATAGGGAAGGCTGGCATGGCCTCTATTCCTTTGGGGCTGAGATGACACCCTACTGGTGCCTGGCCTTTGTTGCAGTGGCTCTTTGCTTGAGGTGGACGGCACTGCCCTCGAGGTGGACGGCACTGCTCTCGAGGTGGACAGCACTGCGCTTGAGGTGGTAGTAGGCTGCTTCTCCACGCCAGAAAGCCTTCTTTTCACGGGCACAAGTTCCTCTTCTGATTCTGTATCAGACCCGCTGCTTGTCACAGGTTCATAGGCTGAATCTGAATCGAACAGAGAATCAGAGAGCTCCCCGCTGCTCTCATCGGTCATGCTGAGACGCTGGTAGGCCTCCTCGCTTGTAAATAATTTTTTTGCCATACTGGTAGCTGATGAGGTTGATGTGGTGCAGATGAGCACTGATGGGCACAGGTGGCACTGGTGTGGCACTGGGGTGCACTGTAGTGGCACTGGTGTGGCTCTGGCTGCACTGGTGTGGCTCTGGCTGCACTGGTGTGGCTCTGGTGGCACAGAGGTGGCACTGGTGGGCACAGGCGGCACTGATGTGGCACTGGCAGCACTAATGTGCCACTGATGGGCACAGATGAGCACTGATGGGCACAGGTGGTACTGGTTGGGCACTGGTGGCACTGGTGTGCACTGTAGTGGCACTGGTGTGGCTCTGGTTGCACTGGTGTGGCTCTGGTGGCACAGAGGTGGCACTGGTGGGCACAGGTGGCACTGGTGGGCTCAGGCAGCACTGGTTGGCACAGGCGGCACTGATGTGGTACTGCAGTGGCGCAGATGAGCACACGTGGCACTGATGGGCACAGGTGGCACTGATGGGCACAGGTGGCACTGGTGGCACTGGTGTGGCACTGGTGTGGCACTGTAGTGGCACTGGTGTGGCTCTGGTGGCACAGAGGTGGCACAGGTGGTACAGATGGCACAGATGTGGCACAGATGACACTGTTGTGGCACTGTTGGGCACTGTTGTGGCACTGTTGGGCACTGCTGTGGCACTGTTGGGCATTGATATATAGTGAAAGACTCACATTTTGGCACCGTAAAGCTCTCCTCTCCTCTCACGCTGCATCGGTGTGAGGAGAGGAGAGTGATGAACTTCTCATGACCCTGCTGCACAGCCTTTGTTGACATTTGTGATCGCTCCATCATTGGACGAAGCGATCACGTGGTAAAGGGCCGCTGTCATTGGCCCTTTACTGCAATCCGTGTTGCGCCGGGTCCCGTGAACCCAGCGAACATGGATGTTCCCGTGTGCCCGCCCCGGGGGTCATAGTATGCCCTCCCAGAGTTATCCTACTGCCCTGCAGCCATCATTCGGCTATGGGCCGGTTGGCAACTGGTTAAGATTAAAAAAAAACTTCTGTGTGCAGCAGCCCCCCTCAGCCCCCCTTAGCCCCCCTAATACTTACCTAAACCCCTCTATATACAGTGATGTTGCAGTAGTGTCTAAGCTGCCCAGGACTCCCCTTCTCATTGGCTGAGACGGCAGTGCGGCACGATGAGCTCCCTGTCAGGAGCCAGGAATCAGACAGAGACAAAAAATGCAGTAAAAATCACACATTTTAATATAATGCTAAAAATTGTACAATAGGTACACATAGTCAAAACATAACCAGGGTTCAGTAGCCAAAGCAGATAGTTGGAACAAGCCAGTAAATCAGCAAGCCAGAGATCAGTGTAGTCAGAGGCAGCAGACAGGATCAGGAACCAGAAGGGACGTCAGCCGACAAGTCTTTAATAGGAACACAGCAGAGAATCTCCAGATATGTTTGACCAAGGTGAAGGCATGGAAGGAATGAACCAGGGAGTTTAAATAGCCAGAAGGGGCTGGCTGATGAGCAGGAAATGATCACTAGGTGAGCCACTGTGGAACGAAGAGTGCTGGCAATTAATTGACAGCTAAGCAACCTGAGCACTGAGAAGGGAGGGCAGAGCCCAGACCAGACAGTACCCCCTCCTCAACGACCCCTCCCCCTTGGAGGGCCACCAGGTTTGGGGGAAAAACATCTATCGAAAGCACAGAGGAGGACAGGAGCATGTACGTCCGAGGATGAGACCCAAGAGCGTTCCTCCGGACCGTACCCTTTCCAGTGAACCAGGTACTGTATTACATAGTTACATAGTTACATAGTAGGTGAGGTTGAAAAAAGACACAAGTCCATCAAGTCCAACCCATGTGTGTGACAATGTGTCAGTATTACATTACATATCCCTGTATATTGCGGTCATTCAGGTGATTTTCTAATAGTTTCTTGAAGCTATCAATGCTCCCCGCTGAGAGCACCGCCTGTGGAAGGGAATTCCACATCCTTACCGTTTTTACAGTAAAGAACCCTCTACGTAGTTTAAGGTTAAACCTCTTTTCTTCTAATTGTAATGAGTGGCCACGAGTCTTATTAAACTCTCTTCTGCGAAAAAGTTTTATCCCTATTGTGGGGTCACCAGTACAGTATTTGTAAATTGAAATCATATCCCCTCTCAAGCGTCTCTTCTCCAGAGAGAATAAGTTCAGTGCTTGCAACCTTTCCTCATAACTAAGACCCTCCAGACCCTTTATTAGCTTTGTTGCCCTTCTTTGTACTCGCTCCATTTCCAGTACGTCCCTCCTGAGGACTGGTGCCCAGAACTGGACAGCATACTCCAGGTGCGGCCGGACCAGAGTCTTGTAGAGCGGGAGAATTATCGTTTTATCTCTGCAGTTGATCCCCCTTTTAATGCATGCCAATATTCTGTTTGCTTTATTAGCAGCAGCTTGGCATTGCATGCCATTGCTGAGCCTATCATCCACTAGGACCCCCAGGTCCTTTTCCATCCTAGATTCCCCCAGAGGTTCTCCCGCCAGTGTATAGATTGCATTCATATTTTTGCCACCCAAATGCATTATTTTACATTTTTCTACATTGAACCTCATTTGCATGTAGTCTCCCACCCCATTAATTTGTTCAGGTCTTTTTGCAAGATTTCCACATCCTGCAGAGAAGTTATTGCCCTGCTTAGCTTAGTATCGTCTGCAAATACAGAGATTGAACTCTTTATCCCATCCTCCAGGTCGTTTATGAACAAATTAAATAGGATTGGTCCCAGCACAGAACCCTGGGGAACCCCACTACCCACCCCTGACCATTCTGAGTACTCCCCATTTATCACCACCCTCTGAACACGCCCTTGTAGCCAGTTTTCAATCCATGTACTCACCCTATGGTCCATGCCAACGCACCTTATTTTGTATAGTAAACGTTTATGGGGAACTGTGTCAAATGCTTTTGCAAAATCCAGATACACCACGTCTACGGGCCTTCCTTTATCTAGATGGCAACTCACCTCCTCATAGAAGGTTAATAGATTGGTTTGGCAAGAACGATTCTTCATGAATCCATGCTGATTAGTGCTAATGAAATCATTCTTATTACTAAAATCTTGTATATAGTCCCTTATCATCCCCTCCAAGAGTTTACATACTATTGATGTTAGGCTAACTGGTCTGTAATTCCCAGGGATGTTTTTTGGGCCCTTTTTAAATATTGGTGCTACATTGGCTTTTCTCCAATCAGCTGGTACCATTCCAGTCAATAGACTGTCTGTAAATATTAGGAACAACGGTCTGGCAATCACCTGACTGAGTTCCCTAAGTACCCTCGGATGCAAGCCATCTGGTCCCGGTGATTTATTAATGTTAAGTTTCTCAAGTCTAATTTTAATTCCGTCCTCTGTTAACCATGGAGGTGCTTCCTGTGATATGTCATGAGGATAAACACTGCAGTTTTGGTTACTGAAGCCCCCTGATTCACTTGTGAAGACTGAGGAGAAGAATAAATTCAATACCTTTGCCATCTCCCCATCCTTTGTAACCAGATGTCCTTCCTCATTCTTTATGGGGCCAATATGGTCTGTCCTCCCTTTTTTACTGTTTACATACTTAAAGAATTTCTTGGGATTTCTTTTGCTCTCCTCCGCTATGTGTCTTTCATGTTCTATCTTAGCCATCCTAATTGCACCCTTACATTTCTTATTGCATTCTTTATAAATTCTGAATGCTGAGGATGATCCCTCAACCTTGTATTTTTTGAAGGCCTTCTCCTTTGCTTTTATATGCATTTTTACATCGGAGTTAAGCCATCCAGGATGTTTGTTCGCTCTTTTAAATTTATTACCCAATGGGATACATTGGCTAATGCCCTTATTTAATATGCTCTTAAAGCAAACCCATCTCTCCTCCGTATTCTTTGTTCCTAATATTTTATCCCAATTTATGCCTTTTAGCAAGGTTTGTAGTTTAGGGAAGTTGGCTCTTTTGAAATTCAGTGTCTTTGTGTTCCCTTCATGTTTCCTATTTGTGTGATTTATACTGAAACTAATTGACCTGTGATCGCTGTTACCTAAATTGCCCCGTATTACCACATCTGTTATCAGGTCTGTATTATTGGTAATCAGTAGATCTAGTAATGTTTTATTTCTAGTTGGTGCGTCTACCATCTGACCCATAAAATTGTCCTGCAAAACACTAAGGAACTGGCGAGCCTTAAATGAATGCGCGGTTCCCTCCGCCCAGTCTATGTCTGGATAATTAAAATCCCCCATTATGATAACACTTCCCATTCTTGCTGCTAATCCAATTTGTGATAGGAGATCCGTCTCCACTTCCTCCCTCAGGTTTGGGGGCCTATAGCATACTCCCAGTATTATTTTCCCCTTAGCTTCATCCCTTTGGAGCTCTACCCATAAAGATTCCACCTCCTCCCTAGCCCCCTCAGTGATGTCATCTCTCACACTCACTTGTACATTATTCTTGATATATAGGCATACCCCTCCCCCTTTTTTACCTTCTCTATCCTTGCGGTATAGGGTATACCCTTGAATGTTTGCCAGCCAATCATGAGAGCTGTTGAACCAGGTCTCTGAAATTCCCACAAAATCCAAATCCTCCTTGTACAACCGTATCTCTAGTTCACCCATCTTGTCCGCCATGCTCCTGGCATTGGTGAACATGCCACATAGTTTAGACTGGTCGCATATTGTCCTCGTATTGGGTGTTTCAAGATTGCAACTAGGACTTGCTACTATACTCACCTTGTGTTTTTGTGCTTTGGTTAACCTACCACTAATGCCCCCAATACTACCCTCTGGAATATCTTCCGCGCTGGCTATCACTGTCTCTGGACCCTCCCCCCCATCGCCTAGTTTAAAAACCCCTCTAACTTTTTGGCCATCTTCATTCCCAGCAGATCTGCACCCTCCTCATTAAGGTGCAGTCCGTCCCTTCTATAGTACCGGTTACCGACTGAGAAGTCGGCCCAGTCCTCCAGGAACCCAAACCCCTCCTTACTACACCAGCTCTTCAGCCACTTGTTTACTTCCCTAATCTCCCTCTGCCTTTCTGGTGTGGCTCGATGTACCGGTAGTATTCCTGAGAACACTACCTTGGAGGTCCTTTTCCTCAATTTAGCTCCTAAGTCCCTAAAATCGTTCTTTAGGACACTCCATCTGCCTCTGACTTTGTCATTGGTGCCAACGTGCACCATGACAGCCGGGTCTTCCCCAGCCCCTCCCAGTAATCTGTCCACAAGATCCGTGATGTGCCGAACCCGAGCGCCCGGTAGACAACATACTGTTCGGCGCTTCAGGTCTTGGTTACAGATTGCCCTCTCTGTCCTTCTAAGAATTGAGTCCCCTACCACCAGAATCTGTCTTTCCTTTCCCTTTGCTGCCCCCCCACTCTCACTGGAGGAGTTCTTCCTCTACTTATTGGGATGCTCCAGTCCTGGAACGGCCTCTCTGGCACTTCCCCCTCTACCTCTCCTGACTGTCACCCATCTACTCTTTGCTAGTGCCTACACCTCTTTGTCTCCACCCGCCTCTGTGCTGGCCCCTGCCGGCACCTGCCATGTACGTTCCTGGCTCATCTTTAGTATGGAGGGACTTCTCAGTGCTGACAGTTGCTTCCCTAGATTCAGAACCTGGGCTTCCAGGGAAACAATGTGCTTACATTTTGCACAGCAGTATTCGCCCTCGATCGGATGATCAAGGAACGCATACATGCGGCAAGATGTACAAAGAGCCGCCTCTCCACACCCGCCGGGCATCGTACCTATTAAATTTAGTGAGGATTGGGGAATTTTACCCTGTCCAAATTACCTAACAGCTAGCTTCCTGGCACTAATACTCAAGACAATACACAGGTACACAACAAGACAATACACAGGTACACAATACACAGTACTAACGATCCACACACACTACTCAGACAACACTCAGATACTCACACTACACAGGTACTATGACCCCTGTTATAACCTCCTGTTTTAAACTCTTGTGTTTAACTCCCACTTAATCCAGCTCCACTTACACCAAGCTCCACTGCTTCAAACTGAGCACGCTCACACTGAGCCCTGCAACCAGTTAAATAGTCACCTGTGAGCAATTAACCACACCCCTTAATTGATAGACTGATGAAACCAGAAAAAAAAAGAGCTATTTAAAAAGTGACAGCAAAATTCAAAGGAAAAGCCCCCAAAAAGCACCCCAGCAAACAGCAACAGACAGCAGACAGCAACAGACAGCAGACAGCAACAGACAGCAGACAGCAGACAGCAACAGACAGCAGACAGCAACAGACAGCAACCAAACACCAAGACTTGTATACTCTAACTCTTGTGTTTAACTCCCACTTAATCCAGCTCCACTTACACCAAGCTCCACTGCTTCAAACTGAGCACGCTCACACTGAGCCCTGCAACCAGTTAAATAGTCACATGTGAGCAATTAACCACACCCCTTAATTGATAGACTGATGAAACCAGAAAAAAAAAAAAGAGCTATTTAAAAAGTGACAGCAAAAGTCAAAGGAAAAGCCCCCAAAAAGCACCCCAGCAAACAGCAACAGACAGCAGACAGCAACAGACAGCAGACAGCAACAGACAGCAGACAGCAGACAGCAACAGACAGCAACCAAACACCAAGACTTGTATACTCTAACTCTTGTGTTTAACTCCCACTTAATCCAGCTCCACTTACACCAAGCTCCACTGCTTCAAACTGAGCACGCTCACACTGAGCCCTGCAACCAGTTAAATAGTCACCTGTGAGCAATTAACCACACCCCTTAATTGATAGACTGATGAAACCAGAAAAAAAAAAGAGCTATTTAAAAAGTGACAGCAAAATTCAAAGGAAAAGCCCCCAAAAAGCACCCCAGCAAACAGCAACAGACAGCAGACAGCAACAGACAGCAGACAGCAACAGACAGCAGACAGCAGACAGCAACAGACAGCAGACAGCAACAGACAGCAACCAAACACCAAGACTTGTATACTCTAACTCTTGTGTTTAACTCCCACTTAATCCAGCTCCACTTACACCAAGCTCCACTGCTTCAAACTGAGCACGCTCACACTGAGCCCTGCAACCAGTTAAATAGTCACATGTGAGCAATTAACCACACCCCTTAATTGATAGACTGATGAAACCAGAAAAAAAAAAACAAGAGCTATTTAAAAAGTGACAGCAAAAGTCAAAGGAAAAGCCCCCAAAAAGCACCCCAGCAAACAGCAACAGACAGCAGACAGCAACAGACAGCAGACAGCAACAGACAGCAGACAGCAGACAGCAACAGACAGCAACCAAACACCAAGACTTGTATACTCTAACTCTTGTGTTTAACTCCCACTTAATCCAGCTCCACTTACACCAAGCTCCACTGCTTCAAACTGAGCACGCTCACACTGAGCCCTGCAACCAGTTAAATAGTCACCTGTGAGCAATTAACCACACCCCTTAATTGATAGACTGATGAAACCAGAAAAAAAAAAAAAAAAAAAGAGCTATTTAAAAAGTGACAGCAAAAGTCAAAGGAAAAGCCCCCAAAAAGCACCCCAGCAAACAGCAACAGACAGCAGACAGCAACAGACAGCAGACAGCAACAGACAGCAGACAGCAACAGACAGCAGACAGCAGACAGCAACAGACAGCAGACAGCAACAGACAGCAACCAAACACCAAGACTTGTATACTCTAACTCTTGTGTTTAACTCCCACTTAATCCAGCTCCACTTACACCAAGCTCCACTGCTTCAAACTGAGCACGCTCACACTGAGCCCTGCAACCAGTTAAATAGTCACCTGTGAGCAATTAACCACACCCCTTAATTGATAGACTGATGAAACCAGAAAAAAAAAAAAAAAAGAGCTATTTAAAAAGTGACAGCAAAAGTCAAAGGAAAAGCCCCCAAAAAGCACCCCAGCAAACAGCAACAGACAGCAGACAGCAACAGACAGCAGACAGCAACAGACAGCAGACAGCAGACAGCAACAGACAGCAGACAGCAACAGACAGCAGACAGCAACAGACAGCAGACAGCAGACAGCAACAGACAGCAACAGACAGCAACCAAACACCAAGACTTGTATACTCTAACTCTTGTGTTTAACTCCCACTTAATCCAGCTCCACTTACACCAAGCTCCACTGCTTCAAACTGAGCACGCTCACACTGAGCCCTGCAACCAGTTAAATAGTCACCTGTGAGCAATTAACCACACCCCTTAATTGATAGACTGATGAAACCAGAAAAAAAAAAAGAGCTATTTAAAAAGTGACAGCAAAATTCAAAGGAAAAGCCCCCAAAAAGCACCCCAGCAAACAGCAACAGACAGCAGACAGCAACAGACAGCAGACAGCAACAGACAGCAGACAGCAGACAGCAACAGACAGCAGACAGCAACATACAGCAACCAAACACCAAGACTTGTATACTCTAACTCTTGTGTTTAACTCCCACTTAATCCAGCTCCACTTACACCAAGCTCCACTGCTTCAAACTGAGCACGCTCACACTGAGCCCTGCAACCAGTTAAATAGTCACCTGTGAGCAATTAACCACACCCCTTAATTGATAGACTGATGAAACCAGAAAAAAAAAGAGCTATTTAAAAAGTGACAGCAAAAGTCAAAGGAAAAGCCCCCAAAAAGCACCCCAGCAAACAGCAACAGACAGCAGACAGCAACAGACAGCAGACAGCAGACAGCAACAGACAGCAGACAGCAACAGACAGCAACCAAACACCAAGACTTGTATACTATAACTCTTGTGTTTAACTCCCACTTAATCCAGCTCCACTTACACCAAGCTCCACTGCTTCAAACTGAGCACGCTCACACTGAGCCCTGCAACCAGTTAAATAGTCACATGTGAGCAATTAACCACACCCCTTAATTGATAGACTGATGAAACCAGAAAAAAAAAAAAAAAAGAGCTATTTAAAAAGTGACAGCAAAAGTCAAAGGAAAAGCCCCCAAAAAGCACCCCAGCAAACAGCAACAGACAGCAGACAGCAACAGACAGCAGACAGCAACAGACAGCAGACAGCAGACAGCAACAGACAGCAGACAGCAACAGACAGCAACCAAACACCAAGACTTGTATACTCTAACTCTTGTGTTTAACTCCCACTTAATCCAGCTCCACTTACACCAAGCTCCACTGCTTCAAACTGAGCACGCTCACACTGAGCCCTGCAACCAGTTAAATAGTCACCTGTGAGCAATTAACCACACCCCTTAATTGATAGACTGATGAAACCAGAAAAAAAAAAAAAGAGCTATTTAAAAAGTGACAGCAAAAGTCAAAGGAAAAGCCCCCAAAAAGCACCCCAGCAAACAGCAACAGACAGCAGACAGCAACAGACACAGCAGACAGCAACAGACAGCAGACAGCAGACAGCAACAGACAGCAGACAGCAACAGACAGCAACCAAACACCAAGACTTGTATACTCTAACTCTTGTGTTTAACTCCCACTTAATCCAGCTCCACTTACACCAAGCTCCACTGCTTCAAACTGAGCACGCTCACACTGAGCCCTGCAACCAGTTAAATAGTCACCTGTGAGCAATTAACCACACCCCTTAATTGATAGACTGATGAAACCAGAAAAAAAAAAAAAAAAAAGAGCTATTTAAAAAGTGACAGCAAAAGTCAAAGGAAAAGCCCCCAAAAAGCACCCCAGCAATCAGCAACAGACAGCAGACAGCAACAGACAGCAGACAGCAACAGACAGCAACCAAACACCAAGACTTGTATACTCTAACTCTTGTGTTTAACTCCCACTTAATCCAGCTCCACTTACACCAAGCTCCACTGCTTCAAACTGTATTCTCCTATGGAGTAAATGATTGACTGTATCTCATACTCCTCATGGCTTTCAACCTGAACTGGGCAAGGACGTGGTACCAATGTGGTGAAGCGGTTGCACACCAAAGGCTTTAACAAGAAGACATGGAATACATTTGAAATACGCATGTTAGAAGGAAGGTTTAATGCATAAGCCACTGGGTTGATCTTACGGAGAATATGGAAAGGCCCAATAAACCATGGTGTCAGTTTCAGTGAGGGAACATGGAGTCAGAGGTTGCAACATGACAGCCAGTCCCTCTCCCCAACCTGGTAGGAATAGGAACGTAGGCACGTAGGCATCTGCGGTCAGCATGGAGTCTGTACCTATCGCTGGCATGTCGCAAGAACTCATGCACCTGTACCCAAGTGGAACAAAGGTTACAGCGATGCTCCTCTAATGCGGGAATTCTTTGGGGAATAAATGAGTCAGGCAACATGGATGGTTGGAAACCATAATTCGCCATATACTGAGACACTCGGAAAGCTGAATTGAGGGCACTATTGCGAGCAGACTCCACTCAAGGTAAGAGGTCTGACCAGTTGTTATTGTGGTCAGAAATATAGCAATGTAAAAACTCCTCCAAGGCTTGGTTGGCTCGTTCTGCGGCCCCATTAGACTGCCGTTAATATGCAGAGGAGAAGGAAAGCTGAATTCCCAACTGTGCACTAAAGGCTCGCCAAAATATGAAGACAAACTGGCTACTCCTGTCTGAGATGATAACCTTGGGTTGCCCATGTAATCGAAAGATCTCCCAAGCAAAAATGGATGCCAATTCTTTGGATGTGGGCAACTTCTTAAGTGGAATACAATTACATTTTTGAGAACCAGTCAACCACAATAAGAATAACTGTGTTGCCCTGGGACATGGGTAACTCCACAATATAATCCATAGACAGATGGGTCCAAAGCCTCTCTCCATTGGCTATAGGTTGTAGGAGGCCCACTGGAGGGTGTTGTGGTGTCTTACTCTGAGCACACACGGAACAAGCGGCTACGAAGTCAGGTACATCAGCGCGGAGACTAGGCCACCAGAATTGTTGAGAAATAGCCCAAGTGACTTGATTCTTCCCTGGGTGGCCAGCTGCCTTGGGAGAATGGTAGGTCTGGAGCAAAGTAGCGCAGAGAGTCTCAGGGACAAAGCAGCGGGTACAAGGTTTCTTGGGAGCAGAATGGATCTGAGCGGCAAGAATTCTGTCTCCCAAAGGTGAAGTGAGACTGGTACAAACAGTGGCCAAAATATGATTGGGAGTTATCATAGGAGCAGGAACCGACTCTATCTTGGAAGTGGAGATAAAACTGTTGTGACAATGCATCAGCCCTGTAATTGAAATGACAAAAAAAAAGAGCCAATCGCGCCCTTCTGGGAGATAAGCAGTTTGCTTCAGACAAGAATGTGAGTTTCTTATGGTCAGTCAAAATAGTCAAAATGAGGAACGGCACGGTGGTACCTTCGAGAAGATGCCTCCATTCTTTAAGAGCTAAAATGACTAACAATTCTCTGTCCCCGATCTCATAATTGCACTCTACAGGAGACAATTTCTTAGAATAGTAGCCACAAGGATGCATAGTGCTCTCAGAGGTAGGACGTTGAAACAGAAGGGCGCCAACTCCAGTTTCAGTTGCATCAACCTCACGAATAAAGAGTAACATAGGATTGGGATGTGCCAGCACAGGAGCTGAAACAAAGGCAGCCTTGAGAGACTCAAAGGCTTTAATGGAATCCAGAGACCAATTCTGTGAGTTACCGTCCTTTCTGGTCATATCAGTCAGGGGTCAGGAGTCAGAAGAGAAGTTATGATTCTTACAAATAAACTTCTGATAATAATTGGCAAAGCCAAGAAAACATTGTAGTGGACGTAGGCCTACGGGTCAAGGCCACTGTAGAACTGCAGATAGTTTCTCTGGGTTCATCGAAAATCCAGCAGTAGAAATTACATAACCCAGAAATTTAACCTGTTCACGATGGAACTTGCACTCTTCCAACTTACAATATAGGTTATTATCTCTCAGATTCTGTAGCACAAGGGAGACATCTGTGTGGTGGCTCTCTAGGGATTTAGAATATATGCAAATATCATCGAGATAAACCACCACAGATTGTAACATATCTCGGAGAACATTGTGGATGAATTCCTGAAAAACTGCCAGAGCGCTGCAAAGACCAATGCAATTGTATGCCCCTCTCAGATCGAGCTTTGTGAAAACCGTTGCTCTCTTGAGGCAGTCAAATAATTTCATAACCAAAGCAATCGGATATGATTTCTTAATCGTGATGTGATTGAGACCCCTATAATTGATACAAGGTCTTAGTTCACCACTCTTCTTTTTCACAAACAAGAAGCCAGCACCAGCAGGAGACAAGGATTTGTGGGTGAACCCTTGAGAAAGTGAACTGGCAACATAGTCCTCCATGGCTTTATCCTCTGAGACAGACAAAGGGTGAACCCAGCCACGAGGGAGTATAGCACTAGGTTGTCAATTGCGCAATCATACGACAGTGTGGAGGAACTCTACTAGTTTGACAATTATCAAAGACTTCGCCAAATTTGCGGTACTCCTCTGGCAGGGAGGAGAGTAAAAAGGTGCACAAGACCTTGGCCACTTTCTAAAAACATGCCTTACTGCATTGTGGCCAGGAAAGAACCTCAGCATAAAGCCAATCAAAAGAGGGGTTGTGCTTCTGTAACCAAGGATAACCAATAACCACGGGGTAATCGGGTGAGGAAATTACTTGAAATTGGATTATCGCTCTACGATCATGGTCAATGGAGCAGTCTTATAAGTCACATGGACAGGCTGTAGAGGTCTCCCATCAATAGCCTCAATGGCAAGTGAAGTGGCACGAAGCTGCAGCAGAATCGAGTGCTTAGACACAAAGACACTATCGATGAACAGGCCTGCAGCCCCAGAGTCGATTAGAGCCTGTGTCTTGATGGATGACTCAGACCAAGGGTAACCAGAACTAAAGGCTTATCCTTCAGCATAAACGGGGCCATAACAAGGCCACCAAAACGTGACCTGCCTAGCCACAATAAAGGCACAATCTCTCCCTCTTCCTAAAGGCCCTCTCCTCCACAGAGAGACATGTGAAGCCCAACTGTATGCGTTCTACTTCACTGGCAGACTCAGTACCAGGAGGCATGGGAGGTGAGGGAGGCAAGGGTGGGACTGCAAAGCTCGGAGCCAAACATACAGGAGGCTTCTGCAACTTCTGTCATCAACGTCTCCAGATCTGTAGGTATGTCTCGTGCTGTCCCATCTTTGATGTTATCCGAGAGACCATGAGAGAAAGCAGCCACGAGGGCTTCATTGTTCCACACAACCTCTGCTGCCAGAGTACAGAATTCAATGGCGTAATTGGCAACAGTTCTCGTACTCTGTTTGATGGACATGAGGGTCTTGGCAGTAGAAGTAGAGCATGCGGGAACGTCATATACCCTTTTAAAGGAAGCCACAAACTCAAGGTAACTCAGGGCAATGGGTTTTTGCATCTCCCATAGAGGGTTTGCCCAGGCCAAGGCTCTATCAGAAAGCAAATAAATAATGAAGCCTACTTTGCTTCTGTCCATAGGGAAAGCTTGGGGCAGCATCTCAAAGTATATCCCAACTTGATTGAGAAACTCTCTGCATTAAACTTGATCGCCCCCAAATTGATGGGGAAGGAGAGTGGAACCAGACATACCTCTTAAGTGGGGTACACACTATAAGAAAATCAGACAAACGATCGACAGCAAATCCGAACTGATGAACGAAAATTCGTACGAAATTTCTCATACGACAAAGGCTTTTTGTTTGATGCTTATTGTTTCTGATTATGCGCAGTCTTTCTTTTATTATTATTCTTGTATGAAAATCATACAAAAATGGTACAGATTAAACAAAAATTGTACGTTCTGTTCCCGTACGAGAAACATGTTTGTCCCTTCAGGAATTTTGTCCCTTCGAAAATTCTTTGGACGAAAATGTTTACCTGATTTTCTTACAGTGTGTACAACCCTTTAACTGGGGTATACACTATAAGAAAATTGGGTGAATGTTCGTCGGATTTTTCTCGATGTTTCACAGCAAATCGAAACTGATGAAAGAAAATTTGTACGAATAGGAGACAGAAAATGCAGTAAAAATCACACCTTTCAATATAATGGTAAAAATAGTACAACCAGTAAACGTAGTCAATACATAGCCAGGGTTCAGTAGCCAAAGCGGATAGTCAGAACAAGCCAGTAAATCAGGAAGCAGGCAGCAGATAGGATCAGGAACCAGAAGGGACATCAGCCGTCCAGATATGTTTGACCAAGGCAAAGGCACGGAAGGAATGAACCAGGCAGTTTAGATAGACAGAAGGGGCAGGAAATGATCACAAGATGAGCCACAGGTTTGAGTGCTGGCAATTAACTGACAGCTGAGCAACTTGAGCACTAAAAAGAGAGGGCAGAACCCAGCCCTGACACTCCCGTTGCTGTCAATCAAAATCAATCAGCCAATCAGGAATAAGAGGGGGCAGGGCCGGGTCCCAGCTCCATGTCTGAATGGACACAGCTGCTTGCTGTGGGGGCACTCAACAGGAGGGAGGGGCCAAGAGCACAGAAGAGGGACCCGAGAAGAGGAGAATCCAGGCTGCTCTGTGCAAAACCAACTGCATAGAGCAGGTAAGTATGACATGTTTGTTATTAAAAAAAAACAAGACTTTACAATCACTTTAATAAAGAGTTTTGTAAATCACCCCCAGTTCCCAGGAGGGTATAAGGTTATACAGAGGGGGTTTATGTTCAACATACTTGCCCCCATCACCATGCTCTGCCTGGCATTTGGGTATAAGGCTCCTTTTGAAACCAAAAATGTAAACTGACCACCCATGCTTAGTGTCAACCAAAGAATCTGTAGCAACCCAATTTTGGAATACACAATATACACACAAACTCATCTAAAATGGATGTGCTGTCTCTTTAAATCTTTAATGTGCGTAGTGCATTCATAAAATCTATCATGCAATACATAAACATAGCCTAACTGTGATGTCATTGTGCATGCCAGAGATCGGGCAGCACTGCCATATTATGATGTATTACGATCTCTGTTTTCTTTTGTGAGTATATTTGCGTAATAAAAGTTGTATTTTATTTGATATTGGGCCATGGAGTATCTTGTCTGTTCTCTGAGTGATATATTCTGTATATGGTTGTGATGATCTGCTGGAGTCCTGCTGGAGTCCTCTGAGAGGTGTTGCAGCCATCTAGTGAAACTCATCCTAGGCTGCTGTTGCTGATCCTTGACTCATCTGTGCCAGATCGACCTCCTATAATTCAGAGGCCTGACCTTTCTAGTAAGAAGTTTTATACAAAGGTGGTGGAGCACTTTACAAGATTTTCCTTGGTTGGATCTTTTCACGTCACCAGTCTTGGGACTGCTTATGAATTTTGAACTTTTTATATTTATTTTGTTGTTACACATTGCACTTTATCTACAACACATATGATGAATGAAATGCACTTTAGGTTTCATGATTGATGATATTTTGATCGTATGATTAATACACCTTTGAATTCTTGACATTTTCTTTTTTTTTTTTTTCTTTTACACTTTATTTTTATTATATGTATTGATGGATTTCATGATTTTTTTTAAGGCATAGCGTGATAGATTTGATGATCGCATTAAGCACATTAAAGAGGAGGTACGCCCGCCTCTTTAAAAATTAAACGTCAGCAGCTACACATTCTGTAGCTACTGACTTTTAACATTAGGACACTTACCTGTTCTGGAGTCCAGCGATGAGGGCCCCACAGGCGATCTTCGGATCGGCTGGTCGGGTCCTGCCGCAGCCAGTGCTACTAAGGTAACCCGGCAGTGTAGCCTTTCGGCTTCACGGCCGGGCCCCTACTGCGCATGCGCAAAGCTCACTGCATTCTTTCACTGGCCAGCAGAAGAGGAGGGAAGAGGGAGGAGGAGGGGGGCAGAGCTGCTGATGTAGATCGCCACTCCCCCCCCCCCCCCGAAAGGTGCCAAATGTGGCACCGGAGAGAGGGAGGAATCAGATAAGAGGAAGTTCCACTTTTGGGTGGAAATCCGTTTTAAGGATTTAAAGAGACAATGCATTCATTTTAGATGAGTATAAGGTTCCTTTGCCACAAAAGTTTAGCAAAACAAACTCTGATCTGAATACTTTTACACATGTACTATAAAACTGAAAATGTAGTTGCACTGTATATCACCATTTTTATTACCTTTTCTCTAGCCAAAAATAATCCAAAGATGTCTTGTTTGCCCCTTGATAGATCTCCTTTTATTGTACAACCTAATCTGAAGTTATGTTCCAAAGAACAATATGAACTTTTTTGAATCTCTTTGCCCTAAAGTGTTAATTTACCTCTACAGAAAAAATATAAAGATCAACTAACATCGAACACCCTCCCCATCCCCTGCTGCACTTACCTCCATGCATGATGAGCTGTCAGTGCCCATGCAGCCAGGCCCAGCAGTCTGGGGATTTTTTATCCCCAATCTTCTCCCTGTTCTCTGTGCAGCGTTTCCAGCCTGGAAGCTCCAGAATGGATTTAAGAGATTCACTGTGATGGGGCTGACCAATCAAGATCACTCAGCTCCATCCAGGATGCACAGCACAGAGAGGAGGGAGAAAAGTAGAGATTTCAAATCCCTGGACAGCTGGATCGGTAACGAAAGCTCAGCAGCCCCGGAGGTAAGTACACCGAGGATTGAGGGAGGAGGGTGTATGGCGCTAGTTTGGCTTCTATTTTTTTTTTCAGTAAAGGGGAACTAACACGTTAAGCCAGAGAGTGTGTCAATAATAAGTAACCATTAGTAATGAAATCAGTGAGCCAGTATTTGTGAATGAGCAGGTAATTTTACCTCAACGCCAAATTTTACCTCAAGGTTATTTATGTTTATATCAGTGTGGTGGGAAGTGGCACAATAACTGGCCTTCGAACCATGGGGATACCAACTTGTATGCTAGTTGTCCCTGGTCATTATCTCTGGGGCCTTGCTTTTTCCCTTCTAACCATTTGTTTTAAAGTGATTGTAAGATTTCCTTTTTTTTAAAAAATAAACATCTGCGGCGGCTCTCGCGGCTCCTCCCCACATCAGATAACCCCTTAGGAGAAGCACTCTCCTGAGGGAGTTACCTTGAGAGAGGGCTCTCGAGTCCAGCATTCGGCTCCGCCCCCAGTGCCCGTGTCAAGTTCCAGGGCTCAGGTAAGTAAAAAGGGGGGGGGCGGGGGGGGCGTGAGGCCGGTCACCGCCAGGTGTTTTTTCACCTTAATGCATTAAGGTGAAAATACACGAAGGTTTACAACCCCTTTAAGCTTGGCACTAGTTGTATCATAAATTTTAATATTATAGAGCGCTGCACAAACTGTTGGCGCTATATAAAACCTGTATAATAATAATAATAATAATATTAGATGTATCATTCATTTTATACCTGATATTGAATTAAAATTATTAGTAAATGTATGTGGATTATAAATAATGTGTAAATAACTTTATATGAGAAAACAAATGTGAAATAATACATTTTGGTGATGCTTGACTTAGGGTCTGTGTTGATAACTTTGAGCTTGTGTTGCTGGGCAAATACGCTGTCCATTTTATGTTAGTCTGAAACATGTCTGAGATCATTTATAGTTCATTGACAAGTGTATTTGACTTGAAGTTGATATTCTACTGACCTTAATTTGATTCTCTTCAAACCACTTCTGCATTCCTATAGACTTGCATGCGGAGAGACGCAAATAAGATGTGAAAAAAGTCACTGAAACACTGTTAGCCCTTTCAGGGCAAAATGACAATTTGAGTCCAACTCCTAACTACTTTATACTTCCCTATAGCTGAAAAAAATACTGAGTGACATTGCCAATCTTGCAACTAAAATTAAGACTTTTCAATAACATTTACTTGTATTGCTGCTGACATATTTACTAGGTTCATGTTAATTAGCATTTTAGGAATAAAAACAGTGTAATAGTGAATTCTTTACCAGTCTCTAAGTCCTATGGAACTAGTAAATAATTATCAGCTTCTCTGTGTTTTTTCATATTACATTATTGGAAATATCATATAAATGTGACTCAATTTAATATTTTTCTACATTTGATAATACTAACTGATTTGGAATAGTACTGGTCAAATCAATTATGCAACTACTGAATCTAGTCTATGTTCAACTGACTTTTCAGTCCTACCATACCATGCCAAAATTCTAATTGGTACTTTTTAGAACTGCATCATGTGATTTTCTGCAGGGGAGAATATATGATCTACTATATTGGTGTGAGTGAATGGGCATATGTTAATACATATATGGTAATTCCATGAAAAGTGTTTGAACCTGCATACTAAGTCCTGGAGATTAGCAATGCTACTGTGCATGTGTATGCACATGTGCTTGTTTCAAGTTCTAAAAACTCTGACACTTATGTTAAATAAAATGGAATCAGATCAGTGCTTGATGCAATTCATATAATGACTCATTCAGGCACAGTTTATATAATTTATCAGGCCTCTCCTTTTTCTCCCAAAAAACTAGTTACATTTTGTCTCTAAACTCAAACTACATCTTCCAAGTGTAAGATGAACTGCAATCCCTTTAAGCATTTCAATTGATTGTGCTCAAAAATAAGAGGCATAATGGAAACAAATATGAAAGAGCTCATGGTTCAGTCTGAACATAGGATTGAATGGACCTTTGCTTGATCAGGCATTCATCCACATGCCCAACTTAAAGTCTGCTTAAAAAGAGCAAGGTTTGCTCCTGCTACTGGATTTGACAGCTTCCTTCTTCCACTATCAGGTTGTTATGAAAGTGGCAAGTGCTGGCACCTGTCGCAATAAAAACAAAAGTTTAAAAAAGAACAGATTATTGTTCCCCCCATATTTTATATTCAGCTGTTTAGATCTGGTAAAAATATAAGCAGAAATCTATGAAAAAATTAAGAAAAAAAAGTTTGGGGTCCCCTTAAAAATCTATACCAGACCAACATTTAAGCATGTAGGCTGGCAGGCAAGGAAATGTATGGGGTGAGTGTATGGCTACCCTTGTGAACAATACCAGGCCCTATGCCCTCAACATAGGGGGGAACCATATTCTGATAAGTCCCCCACCTTCAGACCTCCTTATCAACATGGGGATAAGGTGCTTTGTCAGGGGGGTTCCCTCCAGCAAGGTTTTTCTCCATGTTGAGAGCATGTGACCTGTTATAATTCAGAAGTGGGGGGCGGATGATCATCTCCTCTTTACTGGCCTGTCAGGCTGCATTCTCGCTTAAGGATCTGGTGTGGATTTTGGGTACACTGGATGTTTTTTTTTCTTGATTTTTACATGGGGTTTATCTTAAAATCCCTACCAGACATTATTGGTCTGGTATAGAATTAGGGGGGACCCACCCTTTTTTTGTGCTTAATTTGCATGGGTCCCCCTTGAAATTCATATCAGACCCTCATTAAGAAAAAGGGGGAAGCCCCATGCTGTTTTTTTGTGCGGTGTCTCCCTGTTGCCGAACACCCTATAGCAGATTTACTGCTATAGGGTGGCTGAGCTGTGCAGAATTATATATATATATATATATATATATATATATATATATATATATACAGTACGTGATTATCCACTTCCGGGTCTTGGGCTCTTTTCTAGGATAAGGGTCTGGTACTGTATGTATGAAGAGAATCACCTGTGGTTTGTTTAAAATAACAATGCACAGATCATACAGATGTGCCACAGCAAGTTCAGGACATCCCCCTGGCAAATTAAATAAAGGAATTTTTTAATGTTTCACTTTTAGCATTTATAAAACCAATGCCCCTTGCCATTTGTTTGCCTGTTAGCCTAGCAAGTGCCCAGAACAAATTTTTAAAATGATGCTCTAATTGTTTGACCAACCTGCCTTGAACTAGACATGTGCACACTGAAATATTTTGTTTCGGAATTTCGTTTTGTCCGAAAAATAAATTTATTTTGTTACTCCCGAAATTCGTTTTTATTTATTTAGTTTTTCGTTAAAAATTGCATTCGTCCGAAAATCCAAATTAAGGTTGAATCTGTCATTGAAGGCTTATGGTGTCTATCGAATGTTCAAAGAAGATTCGACGGAGCAGCTAAACTGTACGATGCTGTATAATTTACCTGCTCCGTCGAATCTTCTTAGAACTTTCAACAGACACCATAAGCCAAAGTACGTGTGTACTTAGTTCTAGTTATTTTACTGCTCCTCCTCTTTGGTTAAAATCAGCCAATAACATTCATCATCATCATTATTTTTATTTATCTTTTCTCCCCTATGTCGAATCTTTTCTCCCCTACGTCGAATCTTTTCTCTCTATGTCGAATCTTTTCTCTCTATGTAGAATAATCTTGGACTAATAGAGTTAAGGTTAGGCACATTCGACCACAGGTTTGATGGACACAGATTGTTATTGTCATCATCATGTCAAATCTCCTATCTATATCGAACTGTTGTAGCAACGAAAACGAAAATAAAGCATTTGTTTATGTCGGATCTTTCGTTTTTCGGATTCTGCACTTTCGTTATCGTTTGTTAAAACGATAATGAAAATACCTGAAATTCAGACGAATTTGCATTCGGACGAAAACGAATGCACATGTTTACCTTGAACCAAATCTAGATATGTTCAGCTCATCCCTAGAAGCAAATAACCACCTTAACCATAAAACAAACTGGAAAATGACCAGCCCAACTTGACCCCAAAGTATGTTTTTTAGATAGTATTACAAGATGCCCCCTAATGTTTCCAAAATGTTGCACTGATTTACACTTTTAAGTTATCCATTATTTAGGATTTATGGGCAAATAGCCTAAAAAGCTCTCAGCTGAATCTCTTGTTACCCCAGCTATTAGGCATCTTCTGTACTTTCTCAATTTTGCAAAGTGGCTGGATGTTCCTCCTAACCTTCTCCTTATGAAACAAACTACTACTTCTAACAAACAAGACCTAAAAATAAATAATGCAGTTTTACCACTCAACCTATAATCAGCCCTACAATTCCTCCACACAGGTAAAGAGTGAATTTCCTTAGACCGATAAAAGTGTATTATAGATCTCTGTTGGTGCTACACTGGGGCAGATGAATAAAAACTCTTACAACCCATTTCAACATAAACAGCTTGCTCTGAAATACATATAGTACATCACTTAGAAAAGCAAACAGAAATACTTACTTGCCATTTCAAAGACATAAATTACTTTATCCTCTCACTGCCTCTCTAGGACAGTCTTTGGCTGACAATGGACACGTACAATTGAATTCCTCATTAAATGAAGTAGTGTGTACTTTTTTAAATATATGTAAAGTAAAAAAATACATAAATAGAAAAATGACGAGACATATAAGATCACATTTATAAAAATATGATTTTACCTTTCACTGTGAGCATTGTATCCATCATTGAAAACCTACATTAGAAAAAAAACTTCTCATGACAATAAATATATTTTACCAAAATCAAAACACATTCACATACTCTGAACTGTATGATAATGACACTGCATACACATAATAAAATAAATCCGCCCATCAGCCCTGCACATTGCTAGTATATATATATATATATATATATATATATATATATATACTGTATATTTATATATACGGTAATTTGTAAACCCAATCAAGTCTATCTGAATTTTTCGTTATTTTGGGTGGGAAAAGGGCCTTTTTTTAAATCTCAAACAAGTGAGCTCCTTTCATGTCATGATTTAATCTATATGTGATCTAATGCAGCAATTCTTGTGAAAAATGTAGCTCTCAAATCAGTCATATTGTTTAAATGAACTTGTGATTGCTCATTCACTGTGCAACTATTTACTGAAGGGCCTGTTATGAAATTTTGGTTGATGGCGATATCTATGCTGAGTAGGTTAGACTCATCTGTGACTTAAAGGGTTAGTTCACCTTTGATTTTTTTTTTTTATTTCCTGTAAAGTGGGTCCATGTCTTTAAAGATCATGGTGCAGAACAAACAAAACAATTTCCTTTCACTCACGTCCCACAAAGCTCACAAAGCCGTAACTTCTGGTTTCCACTTTTTCAAAAGCAGCACTAGTAGTCCTGCTTTACGTACCAATCTCAGCTGGTACTGATAAGCTTCTTCTGAGTAGGGACGTACATCCCCATGCTACTGTGCACCTGCTCTCTCTATCCTTCATTTAGCGGGCTTGCCTGCTTCGCCCCGCCCCTGGCCACCAACATGTGCACTTCACAAGTGTTCACCTGCTTTCATCCCTCAACTGTAAAGTATATTGAATTCATTGCTGGCCAAGAGCATATACTCAAGAATACTAAAACTGCTCAGAACAAGTCATGGTTGGTTGTTGTAAATGTATCATGCCATCATTTACATATTTTGCAGGGCCACCCTAATAATAGGGGTCTTCTCGGGCAAGGTAACCCTTCCATGTTGAAGGCAAATGGCCTGGTATAGTTCTGGGGGGGCTTCCAGATTCTGATAAGCCCCCAGCCCACAGACCCTACAACCAGCGACCAGGGCTTTTGAGGAGAGCCCATTATCTTTATCAACATGGGGACAATGTGCTTTGCCAGGGAGGGTCCCCCTGGCAAGGCACCCACCCATGTTGAGAGCATGTGGTCTGGTAAGATTCAAGAAGGGGAGGTCACATGCCCTCCCCCTCCACTTTCCTTTCCAACCAGGCTACATACTTGAAGTAATCTCGTATAGATTTTTAGGGGGACCTCATAGATTTTTTTTTGTGTTTTTTCATGAAGACCTTTACATGGAGACATTTACCAGACCTTTACATATCTAGAAACATAGATAATTATACATAGAAAGAGAGATTTTTTTTGATACACAGTACATAGACATATGTATATATTGGAACTTTACAGCGTCTCTTGCAACTCCCCATTCATATTATTTTTATTATGTGTTACTAGTGAGACAGAATGTGTACGTCTCCTCGGGCTCCCCCTCCCTCAATTCACAGCGGTGTAGAGATCACAGGGAGAGGAGAAAGCTGAGCTGTTGAAAGTGAAATTCTAGTTCATGTCCCTTACCAGCCCGTCCTATACAGACATAGAGAATGCAATGATTCATGGGACTTGTAGTTTCTAATTAGCTCAGTAAACTAAAGTCCCAGGTGGCACTGCCAGAAGCAAGCAGGAGGCAGAAAGAGAAGCTTTGAATTATTTTTTTTAAATGATTTACAAAATGAGGGATTTTAGAACTGAGTGGTAAGCACATTTTACATAAAAATGATTATGCACATTAAGATTGTCATCTATGTTAGGCATAATATCTGAAGGAATTTGAATTTTAGTGCTAAAGGTGAACTTAAGCATAAAATCTTCCATCAATATCCTCTAGAAACCTCTTAATTACTTATATTTGCTGAACATATTTTTGTTGATTGCAGATTAGAAGTTTGCAATATTGCAGTACGATAAGTAATAATGGCAATTCTCATTTCCTCACAAATTTAGCTGGAGGAAAATTGCCTTAATATTATGTGAAAAAAATATAAATACAGTCCTTAAAAGTGTATCTAAAGCCATAACATTTTTTTAGCTTGATTTAGAGTGGTAACGGTTTAGTACCTCTTTCAGGTTTTTATCACTCCCTTTTCCTTTCATTGTTACCAGGACAGAAAATGAGAACAAATCCTAAAATTTGAGTTGATGTTAAAACAGGGATACATAAAGGAAGCTTCCATTAGGGAGGTTTCAATGAAAAATGCACTATGAATGGAGGGGCGGATCTTTCATTGATGTAGAAGTACAGATTTTATGAAAGGAGGAGGGGGGTGCCTATTACAGGTTCAGCCGATCATACTTACTTGTGCAGCACTGGAAGGTTATTGCTACAGGGGTATGGGGGGGTGGGGACTTCAGATTTCAAGAGCACAAGGAACACTTCTCATGAAATGTAAATACCATCCCTTGTATTTAACTAAAATTATTATTATTTGTTGGCATATCTAAAAAAACTTTTGGATTTGTCTTTTTCTTTCAGGGGACTAGAACAAGAGTCTATTTAGTTAGAGTTATGAGCCATGGAGACTGCTCCAGAAGTAGGTGTTTAGTACCATAGAGGAATACACTGAATCATGACTGAAGAACGTCACCACAATGTCTCTGCAGTAACAGATTTACAGCCACTAAATTGTATTCTTAAGTGTCTTTAAGTGTGTGTAAGGAAGAGCCCTGCATCTAGTAAGGAGTACTTATAGACAGGGGTTTGGGCACAAGTCAACGGAGAGGACTAAACAGATCAAGTGTAATGCCCCGTACACGCGGTCGGACAATGATCAGACATCCCGACAACAAAATCCATGGATTTTTTCCAACGGATGTCTTGCATACACATGGTCGCACAAAGTTGTCTGAATTTCCGCTCGCCAAGAACGCGGTGACGTACACCACGTATGACGAGACTAGAAAAGGCCAGTTCAGAACCAATCGTGGCACCCTTTGGGCTCCTTTTGCTAATCTCGTGTTAGTAAAAGTTTGGTGAGAGACGATTCGCGCTTTTTCAGACTCGTGGTTTTCAGATCGTTTTCTGCTGTTCAGTTTGTGCTTGCGGGTTTGTATCTGCTCTTCAGCGAGTACCATTGATTTATCATTGTGTTCTTGTTCGTTCGTTACTGTTTTTCAGGTCGCTCTTCACAGGCCTTGCTGTTCTTCAGTGCGTTCTGTTACTTCGTTCTGAGCAGCCGACCATTTTCTAACCATGTTGCGTATATGTACTCCTCATAGAGTTCGTGCTGTGCGGGGGCTTGGTGTTGAACACAAGTCCAGTCCATGAACAGGGTGGGGAGGAGTTCATGGACCAAGAATTGGTTGCTCCAGCGTGACCAGTTCTGTCATATGCCTTTGCTCCGTGAAATCCGTGAGAATAATCCTAATGATTTCAGGAACTTTCTCCGGATGACGGACCCCATATTTCACCATTTGTTGGCTTTGCTGACCCCCTATATCAGCAGGCAGGATACCTGCATGAGGAAAGCCATCACTCCGGAGGAGAGGCTTGTTGCCACCCTGCGGTACTTGGCGATGGGGAGAAGCCTGCAGGACCTCAAGTTCTCGACAGGCATCTCCCCCAGGCTCTGGGGATCATAATCCCAGAGACCTGTTCTGCCATCACCCAGGTCCTGCAGAAGGATTATATTAAGGTGAGATTTATCCTTTAACATCACATTTTATTGTATTTATGTTTGATAATATATTGTATTTCTTTCCTCATTCCCTAATTACCATATGAATATGCTGTGGATGCCCCCTTTGTCCTCATGCATGCTGGATTTTTATCTAATTTTTTTTTGGCCTTCATACATATTTGTCTTCACTTACCTCCCCAGCATGGTCTCCTGGCCCTATATTCACCTCATGTAGTCACTTAACAATGTATTTTGACAGCTCCATAGTAGTGCTTTACCCCAAACACCCCCTAAAATGTTATTAAATGTGATTTGTGTTTTAAAGTCAGGCAGATTGCCAGAGGCTTTTTTTGGGGGGTCCCCAAATCATTTGGAACCCTCCCTCCCCCCAACTGCTAAGTCAGCTGATACCAATTCTCTATCTATCCTCAATCCTCTATCTGCTGACTTTGCCAAACCCATACACACTATATCCACCTCTTTTGTGGTCAGATTTATGGATGAATTCCCCAAAGCATGTAGTGCAAGGGCCTGCCTGTATACTTTCAAATGGTACTGTAAAGTTTTTGTATCCTATTATTATCTTGATAGATAATAGCAGAATTTCCAAATGTGCTCAAATGTGTACAATGTGTATTTATATCTTTGTATGATGACACTTCTTACCTGTCCAGTGGGCTTCCAGTAGTGTAACTAAGGAGGGGCTGGCCAAAGTAATACACATTATTTAGGCATTCATCTCTCAATGAAGTGGAGAGGGTTTCCTGTCCAAGAGCCCCCCCTAAAATGTTAGAAATGGCCCATGAGAGGGGGGGGGGAATCTGATAGGTGTACTTCGGTATTTAAAAACTCCCTCAAATAAATGTTATCTTGATGTTGGCCAAGAATGCTTGTGTCTAATCTGCTTTCCCTGTTTATGTGCAAAATGACTAATTTTTTTGTTGTTTGACTCCACAGTTTCCTTCCACGCCACAGGAATGGCAGACTGTGGCTTCCCACTTTGCCCAGCCTTGGGACTTTCCTATCTGCGGAGGGGCAATTGATGGGAAACATGTCCACATTGTCCCACCACCCAACTCGGGGTCATACTATTATAATTACAAGAGGTTCAATAGTATTGTGATGTTGGCGGTGGTGTCGGCTACTTACGAGTTCCTGTATGTGGACGTGGGGAAGAATGACTGATTGTCCGATGGTGGAATCATCGTCCAGACGGAGTTCTACAGGCGTCTCCAGAATGACAGCTTGGACTTGCCACCTCCAGAAGACAATGTGGAAGGACTCCGATTCGTCTTCGTTGCGGATGAAGCGTTTGCGCTGGGGGACCATCTTATGCAGCCATTCCCGATGAGGAACCTCACCCCGGACCAGAGGGTTTCTAATTACCGGCTGGCCAGAGCCAGAAGAGTGGTGGAGAACACGTTTGGAATCATGGCCAGCCGGTTCCACCAATTTCTTACACCCATACACATGGTGGAGTATAAACTGAATCATATTATCCTGGCGTGCTGTGTTCTACACAACTTTTTACAGCAAAATTCTGCCAACTATGCTGGCTCAGTTGGGCCTGAGGCCGGAATTCAAAATGAAACAACCCTGACAGCCCTTGAAAGTGGCCGTCCTGGCTTGCCCCCCCTGAGTGCCCGTGATATCCGGCTAAGATACCTTGAATACTTTGCAAGTAGGGGAGCTATCAATATGCCAGACAATGTCTGAAACCTTTTTCAAATAATAAAAAAATAACTACTCAAATCTTTGGTGACATTTACTGCTTGTCTTTCTTTTAGCTGACCCTGACAGAAATGTGGTGAGTCCTGAAAATGGCGTGATTGTGTAACCTTACAAAGCACTGTTGGGTGTTATTTACTAAAGGCAAAGACACTTTGCACTACAAGTGCACTTGAAACTTCACTTGTAGTATAAAGTGGATTTTCCCTTAGGAAATAACCCCCATTGTCACGGAAAACACCAATTAGAGCACCACAAAAGTGTTGAAGCGTTGAGACAATAATCCACACATTCTTGAATATCAATCTTTTTAATACCAGCACAATCACATGTACATTTAGAAAAGGTTTTTAAAACAAACCAACATGTTTGTTGTGTAACAATTTTTGGGGTCACATTAGAAAAAGTAGAAATGTCCATTTAAGATAAAACAGGCATGTTTAAAACTAACAAGAAAGACACAAATCTTGAACTTACAAAGTTCACATTTGGTAGAACTTGAAGGCAATATCAGACATGAGTGTTTACAAACTGTGTTTGATATTGCGTTCAGATGGGGTGAAGTCACCCCAGGAAAAGCCAAATTTTGAAGATGCACACAAATTGCCGAATGTCCACATGTGCTAGCGGCCATCACGGGGGATCAAGGGATGTGTTTTGGGGTGCAACCCCTTCCTCACACCCACTTTATTATTGAGGAAGGGGTTGCACCCCCAAAACGCCTACATTGATCTCCCGTGATGGCAGATAGCACATGTTGACACACTGTGTGCATCTTCAAAATTTGGCTTTTTGCAAATTTGTCAAAAAATTTTAAATTTTTAGCACACAAAAAACCAAAGGGATTTGGAGGGGTTTTAAACTCTCCCTAAAACATCAATGATGTTCTTCATTTTTTGTTGAACATCATTGATGTTTTTCAGGATGTTTTCCAAGTCCCTATTACACCCCATCATCTCTCCGATCAGGATCTGTGCACTTTCAGAGGTGAAATGATCTGGATCCACATCATCACGATCACCTAAAAAGATAGAAACCAAAAAACACCATGTATTACAAATATGCCGGCATCCATCTCTTACCTGAGCCTGTGGTCGCAGACACTCACCTGTTTTGGTGCCAATTTCCACCACGTCTTCCTCCTCCTGCTCTGCTTGGGTGGATTTCCCCTTCTTCCAGAGGTGGGGGGTCTGTGGTCTCCTCAGATGAGGGGTATCCTCCGAGTCTTTGATCCCCTATGAAAAAAAAATTAATATACTTAGCACACAGATATTTGATGGCAGAAATAGGAATATGAAACATTGCTTGGAAGTGGGGTACAATTGTTTATTTTGGCAGAGTTCCAAGATGTAGAATTTTTAGTGTCCTTTGTCAAGCTTCAATACTTTACCTGTTTTGTACAAGCTTCACAGATGGAGACACCCCTATAGTATACACTGGAGCACCTGTGTGGGCCCCCTAATAAAAAGGGTGTTTTTGTTTCCCACACTAGTGCTCCAGCGTTCAGATGTGTAAACAGCTACTGAGTGTCCTCTCCTTACACAGAATCTAGTTTGCATTTCATTCTAGTTACAAACCCATCTAGACAACCAAATTATTTTCAGACAAGTAGGCCATAAAAAATGTGGGCAAATGCATATGGCCAAAACAATGGTGTTTTCTAGGCCGAATGAACAATGTTTTATACGAACGAATGATGTGCCCATGAACATGAAAGTTGCCTTTTGAAACTGGATAACAGTTAAGAAAAGCACATGGAGCAGCACGAATGTTATAAACATAAAAAGAATAGAAACACAGGACAACTATTTACTTTTTTGCAGCACTCTCCGGATCTTTCTGTACTTCTCATGCTCTCTTAATTTGAGGTCCGACCACCGTTTCCTGAGCTGATCTTTCGATCGTCGTACCCCGGAAATTCCGGTGCAGACTCTTGACCACTTTCGCCATGATCTTGGCCTTTCTGGATGTCCACCATCTCCAACATCTCCCCAAAGGAAATATTTGAGGCCTTAAATCGTCTCCTTCTGGATTGTGACGTTTCTGGCTCCGGGCTTTCCTCCTCCTCCTCGTTGCTGTAATTAGCACGCACCTGCTGTATCTCCGCCATGTGCTCTTCCCCCACTGCGCCGAATGAGAAGGGGCGGGGAATAGAATAGAAAGAACGTCAGGGGCGGGCAGAGTTATACGCATGCGCAGTGTGTATAAATCGTAACGCGCGCGTCTTACGTACGATCTGTGAGCGGAGGAAGGAGCATCGGAGACGCCGATCGTGCTAACGAAGGTAGGATCTAAACTTGGGCCTATACTGCTTCGAAATGGAAGCCTATATTGTAACAAGATTAGGGGAGTTTGGCCTGACATTAGGGTTTGTCTTGTGTTGTGTCTTGCAGAGAAAATGGATGGGTTCAATGACCACAACTTCCTCCCCCTGTTCATAGACAAATACAGGGAGCTGCCCTGTCTGTGGCAGGTGAAACATCCACATTATAATCATAAACAAAAGAGGCAGGCAGCGCTGGAGAAACTGCTGGAGTTGGTGAAGCCGGTGGTCCCCACAGCAACTGTCCCCTATTTAAAAGCCAAAATTGGTGGCCTGAGGAGCACTTATCTTAGTCAGCGCAAGAAGGTCCCGGATTCCCAGAGATCAGGAGCTGCAGCAAATGACGTTTATGTCCCCAGGCTGTGGTACTATGAGAGACTGTGATTTCTGTCAGACCAGACTGGAGTCAGGGAATCCCTCTCAACCCTTCCTTCCACTCTTCCTTCCACCCCAGCTGAGGCTTCCGATGTCCAACCTGGGACTTCCAGCCAGGAAGAAGTTGAGGAGCCCAGCTTGAGCCAGGTATAGCATTCTTCTACAAATTTCTGGTCAATAAAGAAATGATGTTTACTAGATTTTAATATTGATCACTAATTGCTGATTTAATAAAGGCATTTACATATCAATAGACAGTAGTGGGCAAAAATAATTGGGACAAGAATGAAAAATGCTGGGCTCAGAATGATAGTCTGTTATATTTGTTAACATTGAATTTGCAACAATCATGAGATGAAAATTGTGTGTGATTGATGACTAAAAAACTAAAACTATGTCCCTTTTTCATACACAGGAAGACCTCAGCCAGGATGAGGCTATGGAATGTGGCACACAGGAGGAGGCTGTGGAGTGTGGCAGCCAGGAGGAGGCGGGGGTTAGTGGCAGCCAATAATTACCTGAGCATCTCTATCCAGCAATGTTGCACAAGAGACTCGGCTGTCCCGGAACCTGCTTCCCGATTGGCTGAGATGCACAACGGGTGCCATTGGCTCCCACTGTTGTCAGTCAAAGTCATTGGGGCTGCTCTGTGCAAAACCCTGCATAGAGCAGGTAACAAACGTGTTTGTTATTTTTTAAACAAGAAAAAACAAGACATTGGTATCACTTTAAATGATTTTCCTGGTGCCTCCATGGCAGCATACTAGTGATAGAGCTCCGCCTCGACTCCTCCCTCAGGACTAGTGAATAGCATAAATTAAAGGCATAGTCCCTCCCCCAACATTCTCCTTTTTTTCCTCATACCTCTTGTGCTGGTGAAGAGTAGCAGTATGTCCATACCTCTGCCCTTGGCAGCGTCCGCCGGGTTTAGCCTTTCCCGTGCGCAGTCCCTGTTCTTGGGTCGCTCACAGCGCTGATAAGACTGGGAACCCCTCTGTGGATCTGTTGGGGTCTTCTTGCAGAGTTTCCTCACAGGAACGCAGTCTGGCACCATATCCTATGATGAAGGCAAAAGGAGTCGCAAAAGGATCAGCTCCCATTCTTCCAGGCTTGTGATTTTTTCATTTTTTCCATTTCTCATTTAAAAAAAAAAAAAAAAGAAAGAAAGTTGCATATGTCTTTTTTTCATCTATAGACACGATTAGGTGTTCAGCAAGATCTATGCTGCACTCAGTAATGGCCAAAAGGGCCTTGTGGTTGAAACCCTGGACGGCGGATTTAGCTTCCAAGCAAAATTGGTGCAAAATCCCGTTTGACGGGAAGGCATTATTTGGAGACAAGATGGATAAAGGCATATCTAGGTTGTCAGGAGGAAAGTCAGGTATGCTTCCCCAAGACAGAAGGATGCGAAGATCCAGAGGGGGTTCTTCCAGGTTCCGCCAGTCAAACCCTAGGGATTTTAGACAATCAAGGCAGTCCAGAGACGGCAGAAGACCCTGGAGGGGCACTCAGGCATCCTTTTTGGGCAGAAAGTCCAAGGCCCCTCCGTCTCTACATGAGCAGAAGCAATCCTTTTGATGCCAGATTAGCCCAGACACTCCCGGTGGGAGCCACACTAAAATTCTTTTTTCCAGTCTGGGCCAGCAAATGCCAGGATCCCTGGGTCTGTCAACAATCCAATGGGGGCACTTTTGGAGTTTCTCTCATCCTCCACCTCAAAATTATTTCAAGAGAACAGAAATCCCATCCTCTCTGCTGAAGGCTCAAGCCCTAAGACACTTCGTATCGTCACTCCAGCTTCAGGGAGCAGCTGTGCCGGTTCCCTTGGCAGAGCGCTTTGCAGGCTTCTATTCCACTCTATTTCTGGTCCCAAAGAGAAAGGGTGGATGGAGGCCTGTGATAGATCTAAAAAGGCTCAACAGGCACATACACCCAGAAAGCTTCAAGATGGAGTCTCTACAAACAATTATTCAGGCAGTACAACCAACAGATTGGATGATCTCAGTCGACCTGCAGGATGCGTACTTACACGTGCCAATTCTACTTGCCTTTCAGAAGTATCTCAGATTTGCAGTAGGACGGATCCACCTGCAGTTTCAAGCCCTGCCCTTCGGTCTGTGCACCTCCCCCAGGGTATTCACCAAGATTCTAATATCCTCTCTGGTTCCCCTGTGGGAGAGGGGTTTGAGGATATACCACTATTTGGACGACATCCTCCTCCTAGCAAGCAGTCCGGGTCAGTTGGTGTATCACCGAGACATTCTTCTCCAGTCCCTGAGAGAACTAGGATGGTTGATAAACTCAGAGAAGAGTCAGCTTGCGCCTACACAGCGGATGATCTATCTAGGTGCAATGTTCAACACCCAGGAGGGGACAGTATCATTACCATCCCTGAAAATGAGGATTATCATACAGAAGATGGTCAAAACCATCGCGAGCCGGTACCTAACGGCGTCGCAATGCCTGAGCCTCATTGGCACAATGTCTGCCTGTATACCAATGACTCCTTGAGCCCATTGGCATTTGAGGTATTTTCAGATGGGTTTCTGGGCGCAGTGGAAGAAACAACGACTCTCTAAGACAATACTGCTGATGGGAGCAATGCGCAGGAGCCTTCATTGGTGGACTCTTCCGGAAAACCTCTCCAAACCTCGTCATCTGGGTTCCCTCTCCTGGATCACAGTTACGTCCGACGCAAGTGGACAAGGCTGGGGAGCCCATTGCGGGGGAACCAGGATACAGGGGAGATGGTCCTGTTCCACCCAGGGAGTAGTATCCAACATCCTGGAGATGAGAGCAGCATTCTTGGCACTGACTTCATTAGCATCTCAGATCAGAGGCCAGAGACTACTTTTACGCCTGGACAACAGGGCAGCTGTTGCGTACCTGCAGAGGCATGGGGGCACTCACAGCACATCACTCCTCAGGGAAATAGAGCCGATTATGCTCTGGGCAGAGAAGAACATCCTAGACCTCAGGGCGATGTATCTCCCGGGAAGGTTGAACACGGAAGCAGACACGCTGTCGAGGAACTTCTTGGACAACAACGAGTGGGCTCTTCATCCCCAGGTCTTCCGTCAGATTGCCAACCTATGGGATCCTCCTCAGGTAGACCTATTTGCCAATCCGGAGAACTCCAAACTGACTAGATTCGTCTCTCGCCTGCCGTATACGCAAGCCGAGGAAGTAGATGCCCTGTCATGCCCCTGGAGGTTCACCACCGCATATGCCTTCCCCCCCCGGCCATTAATATTCAAGTTCCTCCTGAGGCTTGTCAGAGAGACAGTCCAGGTACTGGCAGTACTTCCATATTGGCCGAAGAGACCCTGGTTTCCACTAGCTGTGCGCCTCAGTGTGAGCTCTCCAATCAGGATCCCTCCTTTCCCTCAACTTCTGACGCAGGGCAGTTTAGTTCATCCAAACCCTCAGAAGCTGAACCTTCGAATCTGGAAGTTGAGAGGCGAAGGTTCGAGTCCCTAGGATGTTCCCCAGGGGTCATAACAACCCTCCTAGGAGCTAGGAAGCCAGCAACCAATGCTATATATTCAAAGATATGGGACAAGTTCTTGTCATTTGCTACCTCAAATGAGTTTGATCCAATCTTTCCTTCTACATCAGATGTTCTCGGTTGCCTCCAGACAGGACTTGATCTGGGTCTTGGCCTAAGTTCCCTCAAAGTGCAAGTAGCAGCAATTTCTGCCGCAACAAATAAAAGATGGGCAGAAGAGCCCTAGTAGTCATTTTCCTCAGAGGAGTGTTAAAGATTCGCCCACCTGTCAGACGGTCTTTTCCCAAATGGGATTTATCTCTGGTCCTTGAAGTCCTCTCTGACCATCCTTTTGCCCCAGTGGAACAACTGGCATTATGGAACATAACACTAAAGATGGTTTTCCTGCTAGCCATTACATCTGGTAGAAGGATCTCAGAACTCCACTCTTTAGGGATAGGTGAGGACCACATCTCTTTCTTCCACGACAGAGTGGAGCTTCGTCCCCTTCGGGGGTTTACACCTAAGGTCGCGACTCCAAGCCACCTTTTGGAGCCTTGGGCACTACCAGTATTTGCTGAAGCGGATTCGGGATCATGTCACGAGCTGGACGTATCCAGAGTGCTCAGAGCCTACCTAGAGGCCACTAGATCCTTCAGGAACTCGGAAAGACTTTTTATTGTTCCATTCGATAAATACAGGGGCAAGGAAGCTTCCATCAGAACCCTGGCATCTTGGATGGTAAAGCTAATCCAGAAGGCCTACAGGATGAAGAATATGGAACCTCCATCCCGAGTGAATGCTCATTCTACAAGGGCAGTCTCAACCTCCTGGGCAGCAAGGGCTAACGTTTCATTAGAGACGGTGTGCAGGGCCGCCACCTGGTCTTCTCGCAATACTTTCCTCAGACACTACCATATCGACCCAGGAGCTCTCACAACGGTTGAGTTCGGGAGAAGGGCAGTTCAGGCTGCAATGTCCCATTCTAATTAAACATTTATTGTTAAGCATTATCCCACCCGTGTCAGCTAGTTATTTATCACTAGTATGCTGCCATGGAGGCACCAGGAAAACGGAAAATTGTATCATACTTACCGTAATTTTCCTTTCCTGGTGCCTATCCATGGCAGCATACGCTCCCACCCTCGGTATTCTATTTTACGGAGAATGTTGGGGGAGGGACTATGCCTTTAATTTATGCTATTCACTAGTCCTGAGGGAGGAGTCGAGGTGGAGCTCTATAACTAGTATGCTGCCATGAATAGGCACCAGGAAAGGAAAATTACGGTAAGTATGATACAATTTTCCGTTATACTTGCATTATATACCTGCTAAATATAGTAAGATAGACAGTTATGTGGCATTGAACACCAAGAGTGGACATGAGATGGGGACATATGCTACAACTGAAATACTTTACCACAATGGTTTTCATGTTCACATGAGGTTAATGGGATTGCTAGCCTATATCCACAATACTTTTATAACCCTAAGTGGTTTACATCTGTGCAGTGTGTTAACATGCATTGTATCACATGTTAACGTGCATTGATTTAAGGCAATCTATTGAAACTAATGGACTGCCAATGCACCAAAATGTGTTTTTCCTGCCTCCATGGCAGCATACCAATGGTTGGTTGCTCCGCCCCGACCAACCCACAGGACCACTTTAACGCTATAAAAAAGAGTTGCTCCCACTGCCAGTATTCTTTTCTCTGTCCTCATTCCTGCAGGATCACAATCAGCCCTACCTCACAGCTTTATGGTGTGACTATTTCAGGTTCATTCTCTCCTGCAGTATGAGTCCCATTGCTTGGGCTGCTAAAGGCGCCAGATAAATATGGGAGCCCGTTTTCCTGTGGATCTTTTTTGGGCCATTTATAAGGGTTAACAGGAGCCTGTCACTATCCTCTATTTTCCCTTTGGTGGCATATCTCATGTGTATATATATTTAATCATAATGCTGTTCGTCTACCTGTACGTTTAAACAGCTTGCCTCCATGTGTGTTTTCTTCTCCTCCTTCTCTAGGAGTGTACGCACTTCGCGCCCGCCGTTCGTATCTGCTTTACTCGGCGGGGGGGCGGAGTCATGGCATGACATTACAGAGGGCGCGGCGCATGCGCGGTAGCACTTTGACGCCTACAGTGGCCATTTTGATACACCCAAAATGCTCTCAGGTATAAATAGAGAGCTTTTGGTTCATTTGGAGGCTAGCTATCAAGGAGAAGATATCTTTCAAGGTATATTCTCTATCTTTCTTCATTATACCCATTATGGAGCCTAGCCAAGGTACTGGGGGGGGGGGTTATAGCATATATATGGATGGTGTGCATTGTATGTATATATGTGTATATATGCATATGTATGTATGTGTATATATGTACATATATATGTAAGTTTATATGTGTATTTAAAAAAAATCCCATTGTTTTCTCTTCTATCAAATTTATAGTTCCTGTTTGTTCCCCCAACTGCCCCTAGTAGTATAATACCGCATCAAAAAGATCCTCAACATATCACTAGGTAAGGGCTGCAACAGTCAGGTAAGTTTTTAAGAAAAAAAAAGAGCACTCCGGACAAACTGAACCATCATTTTTTGTTTCTATTTTTTTACTATAGCCCTCATCACGGATAATCCCGCAGGTTATTCCACAGAAATTCTCCAGATAGGAGATCAAGGGATCATAGAAGCTCATTCTTCTTCGGCTCATGCATCCCAGGGTGATCAGAGGTCACCCCAGCATACCTCAAATAGGCACGAATCCCAACACAGACCTGTGTATCCAGGAAAAAAGCATGTTGGGTATGTGGGAAACAAGCCCTACCTAAGAGGATTCAATCCAGGAATTGCCAAAACTGCAGTAAATATACCCACCCCTCAACCTGATTCAGAGGTTAATTCTGGAGACAAGAGGATAATGCTTCAGCCTTTGACATCGCTCTAGTTGAACCTTTCAACACCGCAGTTAAGGACGCAATCCAATGGGAGGAGGATCCAGAGCCTCCATCTAAAAGAAAGAGATATTTCCCACACTTAAAGAAGAAACTATCAGCCTTCCCCTTGATGGAAGAAATCAAGGAGGTAGTAACAGATGAATGGCAGAAAGTGGACAAAAGACCCATTGCTTATAATTGTTTTCTAAAATTATATCCGCTGGCAGAAGCAGACGCACAAGTTTTTGATACTGTACTGACTGTTGACGCTTCAATTATGAGGTTAGCCAGAAATACAACACTATCATTAGAAGATGCAGTCTCCTTTAAGGATGTCCTTGACCGAAGGATTGATTCAGATCTAAAAAAATCTTATCAGGCAGCTGGAGGGGCATGTAAACCAGTGGTAGCTCTGACCTCGGTCTCGAGGCTACCAGGGTATGGTCGGACAACATTGAAACAGACGGGGTGTGGGCTCAGAGGAAATCCTTAAGGTGCTGGATGAATTAAAATTGGCCTTAGATTTCATGGCAGAGGCAGCCATTGAGGTTTTAAAATGTTCCTCTAGAGCCATGCTGTATTCTATCATGGCCAGAAGAGCATTATGGCCAAAGCCATGGTCGGCCGACCCAACATCAAACCAATCCTGGTGTCGTATCCCATATAATGGGAAAGCTCTGTTTGGCAAGAAAATAGATGCGGCAATTACCAGAGTCACAGGGGGGAAAAGTGGTTTGATTCCCCAAGACAGAAGCAGGAGGAAGAGATTCACCACATGCCCAGCTATCCATCAGAGAGCGAAGGATTCCAGATCATACCGCTCAGGAAGGGAGTACAGAAGAGGCTGGAAGGGCTCGCAAGCCACTTTTTTGAAGTTGGGAAAACCTAAAGCCTTTACATCCACAGTTGAGAGCCAGAAGTCTTTTTGACTCCCTTTCCACCCAAACTGGTCTAGTGGGAGCCCGTCTCAAGGTGTTTGCCCAGGTTTGGGTGGAAAATTGCATAGACCAGTGAGCAGTCTCCACGGTCCTTCAAGGGCATTTCTGGAAGTTTAGAAGGCACCCCCCTCTTTTCCTTCCAGCCCACCAAAATTCCAACCTCCAAAGAGAAGAAGGAGGCCCTTCTTCAATATGTTCAGATTCTTATTCTCCAGCAGGCAGTAGTGCTAGTTCCGGACTTGGAAAAATGCTCAGGATTATATTCCCCAGTCTTTTTGGACCCCAAGAAGTCGGGGGGTTGGAGGTCCATACAGGACCTGAAGAAGTTGAACAGACATATCCATGTGGAGCATTTCAAAATGGAGTCCTTAAACACCGTAATTTTATCTGTGCAACCCGGGGATTGGATGGTCTCTTTTAACCTTCAAGATGCATATCTTCATATATCTATCCAATGGCAGTTTCAGCCTTTTCTTTGGTTCAAAGTAGGCGACCTACATCTCCAATTTCAATGTCTTCCCTTTGGGATTTCAACGGCACCCAGGACATTCACCAAGGTACTAGTGGCAATCTTGGCTCCTCTTCGAGAGAAGGGGATTTGAGTACTACATTATTTGGATGATATCCCAATTTTATCCCAGCACAAAGAGAGCTTGGAAATACATGTGCAATTGGTCCTAGACACGCTGATCAGGTTCAGGTGACTGATCAACTATTATAAACCCAACTCACACCTATGCAGGAGATGACATATCTGGGAGCATTCTTCAACATTCCAGAAAAAAACTGTTTCACTCCAATCAGAAAAAAATCCTATATTGATAGGGAAAGTAAAAAGAGCACTGGCGAGCCATTCCATGTCAGCATCAAACTGTCTGAGCCTACTAGGGTCCCTCTCTTCATGCATACCCATGGTGAAGTGGGTTCCAGCTGGGCTTTGTGTCACAGTGGAGGAAGAATCACCTGGATCAGAGGATATTGGTTACGCCCGCAATGAAGTCCAGCCTCTGGTGGTGGACAATGCCATCCAACCTTCTGGTTCACTGTTCCCTTGGACACTGTTCCATCTCGTGGACTGTTCTGACGTCGGACGTAAGTCGGTTAGGGTGGGGAACACACTATTAAGACCAGTTGGTACAAGGGAGATGGCAATTAGCAGGAGTAGTGTCAAACCTCTTGGAGCTAAGGGCAGCATGGATGTCAATCTTGCATCTAGCCACCTTCCTCAGAGGCAAATCCATCCTTCTCCAGATGGACAACAGAGCGGCAGTGGTCTATGTTCAGAATCAGGGGGAAACACACAGCAGGTCCTTATTCAGAGAAGTAACACCCATTCTAACATGGGCCGAGAGGAATATAATCAACATACGAGCCTCATATATCCCAGGGCCCGAGAATCAGTTAGCCAATCGTCTTTTAAGATCATTTCAAGACAACAGTGAATGGTCTCTGAATCCGAAAATCTTCCTCTGAATATGCCAGCAATGGGGCACTTCCCAAATAGACTTTTTTGCCTCCCCGCTCAAAGTGAAGACGCCTCTTTTCTTTTCGAGATTCCCGTCTCCGAGGTCAGCGGGGGTGGATGCCCTGGTCCAACCATGGAACTTTCGGAGAGGATATGCGTTTTCTCCAACCCCTCTGATTCTGAGGTTTCTCCAACAATACAGAGAAAGTCACAATCTTGGCAGTGATCCCGTATTGGCCCAAGAAACCATGGTTCACGCTCCTAGTCAGGATGGCCCTGTGCAAACCGCTTCCCCTTCCACGCATGGACAACCTTCTGTTTCAGGACAACTTCTGTCACCCGCACCCAGAGATTCTAGACTTGAGGGTCTGGAAGTTGAGCGGAAGAGGTTGGGTGAGTTAGGATGCTCACAGTTTTATCCAGACACTATTACAGGCAAGAAAATCACCCACTAATTCCACCTATTAAAGGGTTTGGGGAAAGTTTACAGAACTAGCAGAGACTAACCATTTCGATCCCCTGGATCCCGGAGTCCAGAATATACTTCTCTTTTTACAGAGTGGATTGGACTTAGGTTTGGGCCTGAACACACTTAAGGTCCAGGTCTCAGCTCTTTCAGCTTTAACAGATACACGGTGGGCACTAAATCTTCTTGTAGAATGCTTTTTAAAGGCAGTCCTAAGATTGCGACCTCCCAGGAAAACGTTATACCCCAAATGGGGCTTAACTACTGTACTTAATGTCCTATGAAGGCCTCCTTTTGCTCCCACAGAAGAATGCATCTTGGAAGATATTTCCTTGAAGGCGGTCTTCCTGATCGCCATCACTTCAGGTCGCAGTGTCAGAGATCCAAGCACTAGGATCACAGGAACCCTACATCACCTTTTTCCCAGACAGGGTGGTTTTGCAGCCTATTCCTCAATTCATTCCTAAAGTACCTTCAGTTTAGCATCTGAACCAGGAATAGGTTCTTCCAGCATTCAGGGAGGACCCAGCCTCCCCAAGGCTGCACAAGTTGGATATAGCTAGGCCAGGTCCCTAAGGCACTATTTAAATTTGACACAACAGTTCCGCAAAAAAAGGGAATGGCAGCATCCAAGACAACCTTGGTGAGCTGGATCGTGAGGTTAATCCAAAGAGCATATCAGGCTAGTGGTCTTCCAGTTCCAGATGCAGTCAATGCTCACTCAACGCATGGAATAGCCTACTCCTGGGCAGCCTTGGCATGGGTCTCCCCTGAGACAATTTGCCAAGTGGCCAGTTGGTCATCCTTCAACACTTTCACTTTCGTGTAGACCCAGCGATTCTTACTTCCCGAGAGTTTGGGGAAAGGACCTTGCAGTTTTCTGTACTGTAGTTTTCATTAAATTTCTTATTGCAGTACCCTCCCTGTAAGCAAGTTATTTACCATTGGTATGCTGCCATGGAGGCACCAGGAAAATGGAAAATGGAATACTTACCATCAGTAATTTTCCTTTCCTGGTGCCTACCCATGGCAGCATACACCCTCCCTTCAATAATCCTTAATGTTCTGAGGTTTAGTTACAAGAATACTGGCAGGGGAGAGCAACTCTTTTTTATAGAGTTAAAGTGGTCCTGTGGGTTGGTCGGGGGCGGAGCAACCAACCATTGGCGTGCTGCCATGGGTAGGCACCAGGAAAGGAAAATTACAGAAGGTAAGTATTCAAAGTATTCTAAAGTTATTAGACATGTCACAATTTTTTGTCACAACACAAAATGTACTATGGTGCAATGTCATGTACTATAGTATGTTACAATGAATGTGCATTACTTTGGTTCATTGGGGTACTATTCAAAATGCTGAAATGCATAGATGTTAATCAGTCCCAATATTACCTAAAATATTTATGTCTTAAGAAAGGAGAGGTAAATGAAACTCTTCAGTTTTCACATGGTAAGTAGAAATTGATTCTTTAAAAAATCAAGGAACATCAAGGAGAAATCCCATGCAGGTAGCACTAAGATCGCATTCAGGTTTCACATTTGCATGCTGGGAATAAAATGCATGGCAAGCATCAGTGTGTTTGGAGCTGCACAGCACTGAATCTGAGCATTGTTTTAATGTTTTAAAGCTTTTAATATTAAATAAAATGTACATCCTTCAAACACAAAAATCAGTTAGATAATGGACTTGAAAACAGTAGAGGTTTTCAGAACATTAATTTGTTTAAACAATAACAAATGAAGCCCTTTGCTGCTCTAGTACAAAGACAGGTTCATTGCTGTACATAAGTGATTTTTTTTTAATTATTTATGGCTCATATCAAGAATAAGTCACATTACATAGAGCAGGCAAGTACACAGTGCAACTACTCACAATAGACAAAGCATCATAAAAAATGGTGTTAAAATAGGAAAGAGATAACAGTGACAGCAGGTACTTCATGCTTAGGGAAACTTTTTGCTCTGATCTTTCAGTTAAGAAAGGATAGCATGTTCTTTTGGGAGGTCAAGCAAGGTAATCAGCTAATCGGGAAGCATAGCACATCTTGGTACAGGTCGAGAGTCCCCTTTTTTTTAAACAAACCATTATAAAGAGGCCTGAGTGAGCTTTTTACTAAGTTGCACCTGCTGAAAAAGGTGTTAACACCCTTTTCACACTGTAAGAAAAGTTTCCGAATAAGTTGTTAATATAGCATGAAAAATGTTAGGAACTAATAACACAGAGAAGAAATATTTCACTCATTATTTCCTGACACCTTTTACTTTTTTAACGAATGAGATAATAATACTGCATAATATAACGGCTGATTATACTGCTTAAAATGACAAAGTATGCCATATTCATTGCTATGCTTAATTCAACAAAACCAATATCTTTACTTATTTCAAAGATAATATGTATTACATTAACGTTCTTACTAGAAAATGTTGATAACTGTCCTTTTAAAGATTTAGGCTGTATTTAGATTGCCGCCTGCTCAATTTTAAACCAATTTCTGGCTTCTCTGCCCAATTTCTTGATAAGTCTACACAGGTACAGTATGCCTAAATGTCAGCTGTTCTATAATCTTCTTAGTTTAACCACTTAAGCCCCGGACCATTTGGCTGCCCAAAGACCAGAGCACTTTTTGCGATTCGGCACTGCGTCGCTTTAACTAACAATTGCGTGGTCCTACGACATGGCTCCCAAAAAAAAATTGACATCCTTTTTTCCCCACAAATAGAGCTTTGTTTTGGTAGTATTTGATCACCTCTGCGGTTTTAATTTTTTGCTCTATAAACAAAAAATAGCGACAATTTTGAAAAAAAAACGCATTATTTTTTACTTTTTGCTATAATAAATATCCCCCAAAAAATATAAAAAACATTTTTTTTCCTCAGCTTAGGCCGATATGTATTCTTCTACATATTTTTGGTAAAAAAATGCAATAAGCATTTATTGATTGGTTTACGCAAAGGTTATAGCGTCTACAAAATAGGGAATAGTTTTATGGCATTTTTATTAATAATTTTTTTTTTACTAGTAATGGCAGCGATCAGCGATTTTTATAATGACTGCGACATTATGGCGGACAGATCAGACACTTTTGGTGCGATTTTGGAACCATTCACATTTATACAGGGATCAGTGAAATTAAAAATGTATTGATTACTGTGTAAATGTGACTGGCAGTGAAGGGGTTAACCACTAGGTGGCACTGTAGGGGTTAAGTGTGTCCTAGGAAGTGATTCTAACTGTGGGGGGGGCTATGTGTGACACAACAATGATCACCGCTCCCGATTACAGGGAGCTGTGATCAGTGTCAGTGTCACTAGGCAGAACGGGGAAATGCTTGTTTACATCAGCATTTCCCCATTCTTCCTCTCCGTGAGACGATCTCAGGTATCCCTGTGGACATCGAGTCCACGGAACCCGCGATCACACTCACGGAGATTGCAACGCAAACCGCGCCCGCAAACTGCTTCTTAAAGGGCAACGTACAGGTACATTAATCTGCCTGTACAAGCCCTTCTGCTGTCGTATATCGGCGTGAGCCGGTCGGCAAGCGGTTAACTACAAGATTACATAGAACTTCAGTGTACTCATCTCTCTTCATCATTTCTTGGCATTTCAATGTTGAATACCTTCCCTCCTAACTAACACAATTCTATATTTGTCTGTAAGAGGAAAAACATCACTACAGCAGTGGGGCAGAGAATGCAGCAGGGTGTAGCTAACTTGATTTGATTTGCTCTTGTCTGAATAATTAATTTAGCAGAGAGATCAGTGGTTTAGGCTGTACATGCAGCGTGTAAACTATATGCTATGGCTAATTTGCCACTATACACTGCATTTTAGCATATTAAATAGTGATTTGGTATGATCCTTTTCCCATTGATAATTGTAAAGAGATAGATTTGATACCAAGTATATTAAAGGGTCCATGAACACTAGGTGGCATAAAAAATGCCAGATCTGCTGGAAGAAAAAAAGCAGCATAAAAAAAAATGTATTTTTAAAAATGCTTGACAGCCTAAACATGGTGTTTAGATGCATTTAGGCACGTTTAGGCGTGTTGAGTATTTTTTCTGCCCTAGCGCTCCTCTCAAAGGTGATAATTTTTTTTCAGCCTGTAAACACTTCACTACAAATATGTCACCTGTATGTGCATGATTAGAGAAAGGCAGGAGCACTGCTCACTGATCCAGTGCATGAATATGTGAAGTAGTGTGGCCTCAGCCACTGCCGCTCCAGCCACGCTCCCTAGGGGCACTGGGTCGGTGAGCGGTGTTCCTTCCTTTCTCTGATGATGAGAGGAGATCTTAATCTCAGCTTAGAGCGGCACTGTAAGTTATCCCTGTATGTGAAAAAATATAATAAAAAGTCAGCGCTACACCCTAAAACATGAAAAAAAAAATCATAAATCTAAAGCCGCTAGCAAAAAAAGATATATACAATCTTCCAAAACTTCAAAATATTAGAAAATTGCAGCACTCAAAAAACCATTGTCATGAATCTACAGTAATATTTTATGCTCTTACTGTCTGCTTACCTCTCAGGTCTGTGTTTCAGCTCTAGAGAGCATGCCCCGACACCTGAGCGTTTAAGTATGAGCTCTCAGCATGGCTCCACCCCAGCCACTCAACAGGAAACACTATTTAACCCCGCACACGGCAAGCCAGCCTTGCCAGCAAAGTTTGTGCTTAGGCTTCTGGTGTGGTGTCCTGCTGTATGTCTATCTCTGACTTCCGTGTACCGACCTTGGCGTGTTCTGACCAGTCCTGTCTGCTAGTGACCATGATCTTGGCGTGCCTTCCTGACCATCCCTGTCTGCTAGTTGCCCCGACCTTGGCTTGTTCTCCTGACTATCCTGTGTTCAACTATGTACTGCTGCTTCCACTCTGTTCACCAGGGCCAGTCCGTGAGCTGGAGCTGAGAGACCCTGGGGGCCGCATCCTGAAGTCAGCTGCAGCCAAATCCATCCTCACCATTAGAGTCTCTGGGGAAAACCTGCTAGCGCTTAGATTCCCCACCCCGGGGAATCTTACGCTCTAGCTTACTGTTTGGTCGGTGTTCAGGTGGAGCCATGACATGACAGCCTGTCATGTTTCCTGTCTCGCGTGAATAAGGATTTCTCTGGTGATCCCCTTCTTGGACGTGGATTAAGGTGATAAGGTGATATGGAGGAGTGACCTGGAATTCCTGGGAGAGAGGATACCATATCTCAGCAACCACGGGATACCTACCAAGAGGACGGCATTGGGATCTTAAAGTGTCTGTCACCCCTGCAGGGGTATTGGGAGCTGGTGAGTGGGGAGCCAAAAGGGAGAGCACAGAAGTCACGGATATTCTCCTCTGTGGGCACTACAGTCACTAAAGCTTTTGGAACTTTGTCATGTTATCTACATTTTGGGAATTTATCACTTTTGAATAGACTTTTTTGCATTTTGTATTTTATTCTAGTATTTTTATTTATTATTTTTTTCCTTTATTATTTATCGATTGGATTGTATTTGTCATTCACGTTTGGAACACGTTGAAGTCATCACAAGAGTTGCATAGTAGTAGCACCTAGTGGTCACTACCTGCAATTGACCACCATCTTACACTTGTTATTATATGTGAATGTATTATAGGGGTGTTTTCATAACATGTTTTTTGGTCTCACTATTTTTAAATAATTTTTTAGGGTCTAATCCATTTATGAGGTATTGCACTCTGTCACCCATTGCGTATGGCATATATTGATTAATATACTATATCCATATCAGCACTTACTGTATCACTTATATACCCCCCGCAAGGGAGCGCCATACCCCCATATACATTCTGTCACCAGAAATATTGTGCTGCCAGGAAGATCGCAGTTAAACTCACTTTGTGAAATAAGTATACCAGTGAATGGAAATCAAACATGAATCATAATTCAGGTTTCCTCCCTCTCATGCAGTGCACACTCACCAAATCTATTGTGCTGCCATAGAGAGCGCAGCCAACACACTTAGTACGATGAATGGATACAAGCCAGATAACCACCTTCTCCAGTGGGATCCTTTCATAAATCTTCTTTACGGGACACTTGCCAGCTCATTCGGTCTAACAATACCACCAAAACAACATGAATGTTTCATAGTGTTGCATTTATTGAGCCAAATTTAGCATCAATACAGTTAATTTCAATACTAATGATAATAATCAGCCAGTGTGCCACTCATTCACTTACATTAGAACGCCGCCAGCTTGGGGACTGGCGTGGCAACGTGACGTCATGTAGAAAGCACTGACCTACGCGTTTCTCAACTAATCTGCATTTTTCAGAGGCCTCATTTGCCTGTATGTGCATGGACACATAGGCTCACATAGCGTTGCTTCTACAGCCTGAAAGAAGAGATGTCAAACACCTATATAAGCAGCATTTTTTTATACCTAGTATGCACAAGGTCTAAAAAAGTGCACCAGAACTCCTGAACGCTACATCTTTTGATGCGCTTTCTGAAATGCACTAAAACCTCCAGACCTCAAGGAAGTCTATGGGAAAGCACAGTTAACCAGCACAAGACCTGCAGGTTAACTTGCCAAATCGCAGTGAACTGCACCTACGCCACCCTTAAAGTCTAGATTGTGCTGTTAGGTCAGGCTCTTTGAAGACTGTGAACCCAGGTAGTTGGCATATTGTTATACTATTACATGACCTATATTCACTTTGTATGTGCTCACATTATGTTTTTTAACACCATATCCAATTTGGTATATGATTAAATACTGGTATGTATTATATTTTACCATGTTAATCTTTTTCTTACTAAACGTTGTTCTAGTGAAATCATAATATATTATGATTATACTATCCACTACAAAGTTCATGACAGCCTGTACATCTAATTCTTGTATACAATTTTATAACAGATTTGTTTAATAAAACAGCATGAAGAGCGATAAAGAAGAGTAAAGCGCAATAACAAATATAGCAACAAATCAGTTATCACCGTTTATATTTAGAGCATTCAGAACAGTGGTTTCTGTGGATTATGGCACATTGTTCTTTGCCTTATTAAATAATCTTTTTTTGTCCTGTATCAAGGATACCAAAAAAAGAGAAACCATCTTGTGAGTTAATTCAGAGGTATACCTGAGGGAGAAAAAGTGGAGTGCTGAACTGGTGGTCTGCCCAGAGGCTTGGATCTGTAGTAAGGATCACTAAGGAAAAATTGTGACAGAGATAGAGCAGCCAGTGAGGATACAATTGCTAAGAAATGTTGCTGGGAAAAAAACACCGCAGGGACTTGTATGCAGCATTGTAAAACACTTCTTTCTGGTTTCCCTGCATGGCAGATTTAGTCCTTGGGTCAATGAATAGACTCTCTGACATCTTTCATAGTCATTTAAGTAGAATTATGGATGACTAGAAAATATTTCTACTCTAAGCCTGGGATGTGGTTCAAGTAATTTTAATGCTTCCCACAGTGTGAGACAGCTAGTGCTTGTAGCACATAACTTCACTTCGGGAGGTACACAGCAGGGTGCAATACCAGGTAGATCTTATACAAATGAACACTTCTACCCCACAATTTAAAAATCATGCTACTTGGGAGATCCAGCTTCTTCTAGCAAAGACAGGGAATCTAAATGGACACTATCGTTCTGAAAGGCTGGAGTGATGCCTAAAAGTGCATGTCATAAGTGGAAAATAAATTAAAATATTCAAAACAAGGATTTGATATTTAACGAGTGTGGACAAATGCTAAAGATAAAGTCCAAATAAACAGCTAAATACAGAAATTAAGTAAATATATTTACCTGCTAAAGGCCTCGTATTTCTGTCCAACCAGTTATGTGATTAACACCTATGCTGATCAACCTGTGTAAGAAAGATGTACTTACTTACTTACCTATTTTCAGACCACTCCAGTCTGGTCACCTGAAACAGCTCACCTGTGTCAGCCAGCTATGGCTACAGGTGAGAGGAGGAAACGCCAACAATGGATAGGCCATAGTAAACCTATGGGTGACATCACCACTCCGAGGCATTCCTAGCATTTGTTAAGTGCTGTCTCCTGTCCCCTGCAGCTGCCTCTGGCTGACACAGGGAATCACGTGACCAGACTGAAGCAGGCAGAAAATTAGTAAGTATATACTGTACATCCTTCTTACACAGGTTTGTCAGCATAGGTGTTAGTAGAGGGGAGGAAGCACTTTAAGACTAATTAGGGGGTAGCCTGGAATTTAAATGTATGGCCTTGTCTCTCCCCATCCTATGCCTGGACAGGGAAAAGGTAAGCAGAAGAATAATGAGCTTATCTCTACATCTTTTCTTCTATCAGCATGCATCCTGTTAGCTCATGAACACTGCAGCACAGCTGGCTGAGGCCTTGTGTGCTTCTTCATCTCCCAGTCTAGCTCTGCTGTTCAGGGACTGCAAAAAATGTTGCCATGTCAAATACAAGTACTTTTGCTGCTTACATTTAAAACAAAATCATTTAATGATGCATTAATAAATACAGAGCTGTATTAATTTGTGTATTCTATATCTGCCTGAACATCAGCTTTATATGCATCTCTGCAATATCCAGCAGTTTTGTCCTTCATAGATGACGATTCTTTACTTCTCCATTATGCCATGCAGTCAGGCTCCATACTTATGTGCCCCCATGCCTGCTTTTTGTTCACCTTTATCACATGTGTCATCATGATCCCAGATAGTTAATATATATATATATATATATATTATGTGAACTTATTTGCAGATTTGCATACCTCTGCTCTTTGAGCATGGGATCCAACTTATACCCACTCTAAATTCTCTTATTTAATTTGCACCATAGTGTCATAATAGTCCCTTTCTTTTAAACCCTACGCTAGAGTTTTACTCTTTTTACCATTTTTGCAGCTTTTGATATCCTCCATCTGATTGAAGGATACATGGGACCCTGGGAGTTTGTTCCATAATTAGTCTCTTGATACTATGAAGTTAGTGTCTGTTTAAGGACTGTCAGCAGGAAATCTTTTCATTATAAGCAGACTGAGGCATCAACTTGATCAATGTATAGCTACAAAAGGTGGTACAGGTGGAGTAAGAGCAGAGAACAGAGCAGAGAACAACATTTCAAAACACTTAGTCCTGCTAGCTTGCAAGTTTGAAACTGCTTCTAACACTTTATTAGAAAGAGGTAATTGCTGGGAAATATTTCACTGGGCCCAAGTTTTGTGCTGATATACTGCATGGATCTGGAAGAAATACACAAAGAACATCAAGGTTCAAGTAGGTAGGAATACATATGGCTCTTAAATTTTAAAAATATTGGTTTATCCCAGAGTTTAGCTTTAAGGCATTACTAATTAATTTAAGAAATGGTCTCCTGTGTCGATGCTTTATTTATATCAATATAAGGCCAAGCTGTCCAAGCCATTGGTCTTGTTGGCAATAAAATGTGTGGTCATCCTAATCTTTTCTAAAGTCAAGTGTTTTACCGATATGTTCAGTCCTATCAGTTGATATTGTCTAAAAATGTTTCCTTTTTTCACCAGAGGTTAGGCCAGTAAAAAATAAGACTTAAGTGAAAAATGTACAAATATTGAACCTGCTGCTGAGGAGTTTAAATCATATCTCAATTTAGTGATTTATTTCTAGTAAAGCATGTGAAAGGATTGTCACTCATAGATAAACAGTACAGAGGTTTGGAATATTAATCTACTATGTTCAAGTACAGCAGTGGATTTATGTTGTAATTTTTCATGAAAACTACCTCTTTAAGGGCCAATTTGTGGCAAAAATCTACTAGCTGAAGGTGGTTCTAATCTTATCTAAGTTCTAGGGCCTCCAATTTCTGACACAGTTTTTTTCAATGTTTAACAATGGATTTGATTTGCAAATGCATTTAAAGCATCTCAATTTATATGAGTAACTGATAAGCCTCATTATTGTCCAGTCAAATTTTTGGCCAATTCATTGTTATGAACGAGCTAATGGTTTGATCCAAACACAAGTTCAGATTGAACCTTGGCTGTTTGGGCATCTGGACGAACACCCAAACATCTACCTTTTTGGCAGAAGCTGAACATTATGTAGAAAAGCAGTATAACTTCTGCTATTGTACGTGACAGCTTCCCATTGTCAATGATTGCTAAGGAGGCTTTACTTACTTACCTCCTTTTCTGATATGACATCAAGATAAATATTTAATATCGCTTACCCTGGAGAGATCATTTATGGCTACATTATAATCAATGTTGGATAAGTTCTACATACATCAATAGACAATTTTCTTACTATACTTCTATACTACCCATCATTAGAGAACAGTTGTGTAAGGAGAACTCTGTGTCCTGCTGTCTCATTTGAAGGTGGAACCTGAGATTCTGGAGGATTCCACAAAAGATTCTGATTAGTTTATACAGCTTTAACATGGGAGTATAAGGGGGCTTGGAGTGATCTTTTTACTTGTAGGAGGAGTAGTGTTTTTATCGTCCAATGTGGTGGCTCACAAGGAGAAGTGGGTGACCCTCTATAAATTAAGAGGTCAGTAAAGGGGGTAAGTAGGGATGAGCCGAACACCCCCCTGTTCGGTTCGCACCAGAACATGCGAACAGGAAAAAAGTTTGTTCGAACACGCGAACACCGTTAAAGTCTATGGGACACGAACATGAATAATCAAAAGTGCTAATTTTAAAGGCTAATATGCAAGTTATTGTCATAAAAAGTGTTTGGGGACCTGGGTCCTGCCCCAGGGGACATGGATCAATGCAAAAAAAAGTTTTAAAAACGGCCGTTTTTTCAGGAGCAGTGATTTTAATAATGCTTAAAGTCAAACAATAAAAGTGTAATATCCCTTTAAATTTCGTACCTGGGGGGTGTCTATAGTATGCCTGTAAAGGGGCACATGTTTCCTGTGTTTAGAACAGTCTGACAGCAAAATGACATTTTGAAGGAAAAAACTCATTTAAAACTACCCGCGGCTATTGCATTGCCGACAATACACATAGAAGTTCATTGATAAAAACGGCATGGGAATTCCCCAAAGGGGAACCCCGAACCAAAATTAAAAAAAAAAAATGACGTGGGAGTCCCCCTAAATTCCATACCAGGCCCTTCAGGTCTGGTATGGATATAAAGGGGAACCCCGGCCAAAATTTTTTAAAAAAATGACGTGGGGTTCCCCCTAAATTCCATACCAGACCCTTCAGGGTCTGGTATGGATTTCATACCAGGTCTGGTATGGATTTTAAGGGGAACTCCGCGCCAAAAAAAAAAAAACGGCATGGGGTCCCCCCAAAAATCCATACCAGACCCTTATCCGAGCACGCAACCTGGCAGGCCGCAGGAAAAGAGGGGGGGACGAGAGTGCGCCCCCCCTCCTGAACCATACCAGGCCACATGCCCTCAACATTGGGAGGGTGCTTTGGGGTAGCCCCCCAAAACACCTTGTCCCCATGTTGATGAGGACAAGGGCCTCATCCCCACAACCCTGGCCGGTGGTTGTGGGGGTCTGCGGGCGGGGGGCTTATCGGAATCTGGAAGCCCCCTTTAACAAGGGGACCCCCAGATCCCGGCCCCCCCCCTGTGTGAAATGGTAAGGGGGTACTTACCCCTACCATTTCACTAAAAAACTGTCAAAAATGTTAAAAATGACACCAGACAGTTTTTGACAATTCCTTTATTTAAATGCTTCTTCTTTCTTCTATCTTCCTTCATCTTCTGGTTCTTCTGGTTCTTCTGACTCTTCTGGTTCTTCCTCCGGCGTTCTCGTCCAGCATCTCCTCCGCGGCGTCTTCTATCTTCTTCTCCTCGGGCCACTCCGCACCCATGGCATGGGGGGAGGCTCCCGCTCTTCTCTTGTTCTTTTCTTCTCTTCTTCTCCTCTTCTCTTCTTCATTTTCTTCTCCAGGCCGCTCCGCACCCATGCTGGCATGGAGGGAGGCTCCCGCTGTGTGACGGCGCTCCTCGTCTGACAGTTCTTAAATAACGGGGGGCGGGGGCACGGTGACTTGACGGGACTCCCCTGTGATGTCACGGGGAATGCCACAGGGAAGTCCCATCATGTCCCGTGCGTCAGAGGGGGGCGGGGTCACCGGGTGGCCCCGCCCCCCATTATTTAAGAACTGTCAGACGAGGAGCGCTGTCACACAGCGGGAGCCTCCCTCCATGCCAGCATGGGTGCGGACTGGCCCCGAGAAGAAAATGAAGAAGAGAAGAGTGGGAGCCTCCCCCCCATGCCATGGGTGCGGAGCGGCCCGAGGAGAAGAAGATAGAAGACGCCGCGGAGGAGATGCTGGACGAGAACGCCGGAGGAAGAACCAGAAGAGCCAGAAGAGCCAGAAGAACCAGAAGAACCAGAAGATGAAGGAAGATAGAAGAAAGAAGAAGTATTTAAATAAAGGAATTGTCAAAAACTGTCTCGTGTCATTTTTAACATTTTTGACAGTTTTTTAGTGAAATGGTAGGGGTAAGTACCCCCTTACCATTTCACATGGGGGGGGCCGGGATCTGGGGGTCCCCTTGTTAAAGGGGGCTTCCAGATTCCGATAAGCCCCCCGCCCGCAGACCCCCACAACCACCGGCCAGGGTTGTGGGAATGAGGCCATTGTCCTCATCAACATGGGGACAAGGTGTTTTGGGGGGCTACCCCAAAGCACCCTCCCAATGTTAAGGTCATGTGGCCTGGTACGGTTCAGGAGGGGGGGCACACTCTCGTCCCCCCCTCTTTTCCTGCGGCCTGCCAGGTTGCGTGCTCGGATAAGGGTCTGGTATGGATTTTTGGGGGGACCCCACTCCGTTTTTTTTTTTTTGGCGCGGGGTTCCCCTAAAAATCCATACCAGACCTGAAGGGTCTGGTATGGAATTTAGGGGGAACCTACGTCATTTTTTTTTTCAATTTTGGCCAGGGTTCCCCTTAATATCCATACCAGACCTGAAGGGCCTGGTATGGAATTTAGGGGGACTCCCACGTCATTTTTTTTAAAATTTTGGTTCGGGGTTCCCCTTTGGGGAATTCCCATGCCGTTTTTATCAATGAACTTCTATGTGTATTGTCGGCAATGCAATCGCGGGTAGTTTTAAATGAGTTTTTCCCTTCAAAATGTCATTTTGCTGTCAGACTGTTCTAAACACAGGAAACATGCGCCCCTTTACAGGCATACTATAGACACCCCCCAGGTACGAAATTTAAAGGGATATTACACTTTTATTGTTTGACTTTAAGCATTATTAAAATCACTGCTCCTGAAAAAACGGCCATTTTTAAAACGTTTTTTTTACATTGATCCATGTCCCCTGGGGCAGGACCCAGGTCCCCAAACACTTTTTATGACAATAACTTGCATATTAGCCTTTAAAATTAGCACTTTTGATTTCTCCCATAGACTTTTAAAGGGTGTTCCGCGGCATTCGAATTTGCCGCGAACACCCCAAATTGTTCGCTGTTCGGCGAACTTGCGAACAGCCAATGTTCGAGTTGAACATGAGTTCGACTCGAACTTGAAGCTCATCGCTAGGGGTAAGCATTTAGTTATTACACACGATTGAAGGTGATTTTAGTAAGGCAGAAAGAAGAATGAAGCAATGATTAAATAAGAGTTTTCACTTGATGGTTGATTCACATAACATCTATAGGTTTGGTGTGGAACTTCTGCTTTATTCACATATGCACAAGTATATGTAGATTTCAAGCATTGCACACACAGTATGTGCTTTATGATTTACCACATTTGTTTTATTTGATTATTATATTCGATTATTATTTATTTTCTTACATTGTGGTAATAAAGTTGGATCAATAACAAAAGTATATTGTTATAAACAGGTTCATGCTGAAGGGGCACTAGGCAATTTTGGAGCACTGCACACTGTTTGTCACTTTGGTAGGTAAAACTAATCCCGTATATTTATTTCTTCTGTTTATTTAGCTGTTTGCATGGAATTCAGCTTTTAATTTCCTAATTGTGCAATAGAGTTTGAGAGAGAAAAGAATAATTTTGACTCTATTTCTGTAAATAGTATTTTATCTACTAGGGGGCTGTTAAACAATCAGTAGTGTGAAAAAAACATACAGTATCCATTCTTACAGTCAGTGAACATTTTAATGCATTCAAATATTACATTTTAATAAACTAATAAGACTAAGCCATGTTAATATGAAAAACAGGTAGGTAGAGTAAAAGCCAAAGTTGATTCATGTCTTTTAAAAGCTAAGGTCCTATGAGTATTTAAGTGCATCTCTTGGACACAAACAATATAGCTAATTTGTTTTGAAGAATTAAAACGTGTAGGCTCTTTTGAATTTAGAATAAATGCGGTATTAAACTTAAAGAAATATACATTTACTCGTACACCCACCCTTAGCTCCCTATTAATACACACCCTGAAAATATGGGATACCGTTAAATACTCCGATAAACCGCCTTCTCCGCAACTTCCCTTACTATCCATCATGGGCAATCCTCTTTTCCTACTGGGACTTGAATCCCCAACCTCCTTTACTTGGTGGACTTTGCAAAAATTCAATATGGTATATTCTCTAGTGGAAAAGGGGTCTGTCTTATACTGGATGACAAAAAAGAAACAGATGGGGGTTTCTAAAGTTGATGACTCTCCAAAGCCACTTCAAGACGCCCTCTTCAGAACTCTTTTGGCACGCCCATCTTCGGCACTGAATCATGTAACTTCTCCGGGACAAAGACCCACTGACTTCACTTCACGGCCTTTAAACACCCTTGTTGCTATACTCCTCGAGTATCCAAACTCATTTCCTTGGTCTACTTCAAACTTAGCAGACTGGAAGGAGGATTTGAGGGCCCAAAAATTAGAAAAATACTATCAGGAAGCATGGTCCACTATCACATCCTGCTCTATTAATGTTATTACATTGAAGTCATCTTATAAGGTGCTTACCAGATGGTATCTGCTACCTTCAAGATTGGTCCATATGTTCCCCGGACATTCAGGTCTATATTTTGGAGGATGCCAGGCAACAGGTGAACTACCCATATGGTGGACCTGCCCAATGCTAAACCGCTTCTGGTCTAAAGTTTTTTCCCTTCATACAACATTCGGTATCTGCCTTTCTAGAGACTCCTGGCTAGTATTATTGCATTTGAAACCTCCTGGTGTTACTAAGAGACAGTTCAAACTTACTAATTTTATCCTTTTAGCTTTTAAAATGACCATAGCCAGGACATGGAAAAACAATTCACCCACTTTTCTAAAGTCCAATCCCAAATGGATGTCTTTTTCGCGAACAAACAGTTACTTGCATCCTTGCTAATAACCATACCAAATTGACCAAAATCTGGGACCCCTGGATCGCATACCGCCATCCAAATCTAGCTGTCTAATCCAAGCCCTCATTTATCCAGCTGTTAATAATATACAATATTCCCTTTTTGTTCCCCCCACCCCATTTTCCCACTCCTCCCTATATTGCCTTTCTTTTTCATTTCTTCCCTTTCCTCGCCCTCATCATCTTTCCACTATATCCTATCCACACTTTTTTCCCTCTTTTTCCTTTCCCTTTTTTTGTTAATCTCTCTTAGCCATTTCTGGCTCTACCTGCTAGTCACATATATGTCTTAATTTTGACTGGTCCTCCCTGTCAAGCACCAGACAGACGAGTGTGCCTACTGTATGTTTAAAAAATGTTTTCAGTGATGACAGGACATTGTGAATGTTGGATATTGTATTGTTTACTGTACTCAGGCACTATGTACTGACACATCTGTCTAATGTACTGTCCACAAACCTTGAAAAATTCAAAAAACACATTGAAATGAAAAACAATATACATTTTAATATATTGCAGCTTACTGGTCCATAAATATGGTGGCTGGATTTGTTTTCTTTTCTTTCAGGCTTTTTACCTCTATTTCCACATGGCAATTGGACCAGTAACACACTTCCTGTGTTACTGGAGGAGCAAAGGAGACACCTTTGGACAGCAACATTGTCAGTTTGGGGACATAGTGTTATGGGCACTGGTAGATTTTGATGGACTTTACCAATAAATTAAAGCTGAACTCCAGCTAACATTTTTAAGCAGTTACAGCAACATTTTTTTTCTGTTGGGATAAAGGATTTACATAAACTAATAAAAGCTGACCATTGTAAGAATTCTTGTGGTTTCTCTCAACATTCTAGCTGCCAATTTTTCTGGACAGCTTGATCTGTTTAACCACTTGCCGACCGGGCCATAGCCGAATGATGGCTACAGCGAGGTTGGATAACTCTGGGAGGCCTTATAATGACGTCCTCCCAGACTCGCGCTTCCCGCGCGCCCCCTAGGGCGTGCACACGGAAGTGTCCATGCTCGCTGGCTTCCCTGGACCTTGCGCATCATGGATCGTGGTAAAGGGCCAATGACATCGGCCCCTTACCATGTGATCGCTCTGTCCAATGATGGAGCGATCACAATGTAAATAATACGGGTCATGCAGGGGTTCAGCTTTCTCCTAACACTGATACAGCATGTGAGGAGAGGAGAGAGTTTGAGTTAAGCACAGTAAGTCTAATTGATTTTTACTGTGCTTCACAGTGCCTAGCAGTGTCCAGAAGTGCCCTACATGCTACTACAGTGCCCCCTGTGCCACATCAGTGCCCCTTGTGCCACTACAGAGCCGTATCAGTGCCCCCTGTGCCACTACAGAGCCACATCAGTGCCCCCTGTGCCACTAAAGTGCCAATACAGAGTCAAATTAGTGCCCCTGTGCCACTACAGTGGCCATAAGTGCCACATCAGTGCCCCCTGTGCCACTACAGTGCCGTATCAGTGCCCCCTGTGCCACTACAGAGCCACATCAGTGCCCCTGGTGCCACTAAAGTGCCCCCTGTTCCACTACAGAGTCAAATTAGTGCCCCTGTGCCACTACAGTGGCCATAAGTGCCACATCAGTGCCCCCTGTGCCACTACTGAGCTGTATCAGTGCCCCCTGTGCCACTACAGAGCCACATCAGTGCCACCTGTGCCACTACAGAGCCACATCAGTGCCCCCTGTGCCACTAAAGTGCAACTAAAGTGCCCCTGTGCCACTACAGAGTCAAATTAGTGCCCCTGTGCCACTACAGAGCCACATCAGTGCCACCTGTGCCACTACAGAGCCACATCAGTGCCCCCTGTGCCACTAAAGTGCAACTAAAGTGCCCCTGTGCCACTACAGAGTCAAATTAGTGCCCCTGTGCCACTACAGTGGCCATCAGTGCCACATCAGTGCCCCTGTGCCACTACAGTGCCAAATCAGTGATCTGCAGTGCCACTATGGTGCTCATCAATGCCACAACAGTGCCATCAGTGCCACTACAATGTCCACCAGTGCCACATAAGTGCCCCTAAAGGGCCACTACAGTGCCCAATAGTGCACATTAGTGCCCATAAATGAGTGCTCATCAGTGCCACCCTATCAGTGGATCCTGGAGGTGCTACTTGCATGTTGGGCATCTGTATGTAGCAGGGCTGTGTAAAAGTCTCACACATGTGGTATTGCCATACTCAGGAGTGGTAGCAGAATATATTTTGGGGTGTAATTTGTGGTATGCACATGCTATGTGTTAGAAATATCTTATAAATGGACAACTGTATGTAAAAAAAAATGCATTTTCATTTTCTTTCCACATTTAAAAAAAAAACAGTGAAAAAAAGACATGTTCAAAAGACTCATTATTCCTCATAGAATATACATTGGGGTGTTTACTTTCCAAAATGGGGTCATTTTGTGGGCATTTCCATTGTCTTGGTGATCCAGGGCCTTCAAAAGTGTGATAGGTTGTCAGGAAATAAGATATGTAATTTAGGCTCCTAGAAACCCTGATGGTGCTCCTTGCATTTTCAACCTCTCTATGTGGCCAAGCAGTTTAAAAGTCTCACACATGTGGTATCGCTATATATTAAGGAGGAGTAGCAGAATGTATTTTGGGGTGTAATTTGTGGTATGCACATGCCATGTGAGAGAAATAACCTGTTGATTTGACGATTTGTAAAAAAAAAAAATCTTTATTTTGCAAAGAATTGTGGGAAAAAAATGACAACTTCAAAAAATGCACCATGCCTCTTACTAGATACCTTGGAATGTCTACTTTCCAAAAAGGGGTCTTTTGGAGGGTATTTGTACTTTCCTGGCTTGTTAGTGTCTCAAGAAATGAGATAGGCTGTCAGTACATCAGATGTGATCAGGTGTTATCAATTTTCAATGATTAGCACCATAGCTTGTAGACTGTATAACCTTCACACAGACCAAATAATATATAAGTATTTAGGTTATCTTTTACCAAATATATCAACCACAAAGTGTTGACTGCACTAACCCCTGTTTTGTATTTCTAAATACACCACTTATGTAATACCATTGAGTGAATATTAATTGAATTATCTTATGTGCGATATACTAGTGCCTTTGTCGCATATGTGCCATCATCAAATCATTAGATAATATACAAAAATGTTACAAGTGAATCAATCAAAACAATAAATAAAATGCAATAATTAATAAATAATAAATCAATAAGTGTCCAATGTTGTTGCTGGTTTAAAATGTGCCAGCTAATTAATCAATCTCAGTATAATTTCTCCTCTGTGATTAAACCATTCCTGTGCACTTTGGTCCCACATCCGTGATTCAGTGTGACTAATCCACCAATTCAGTGACAACACCACCACCATATGGATTGGCCACTCACCAGATATCGATAAAAACACACCTTTGGTTCATTAATAGGGATAACCACTCCACTCAAGATGTTGGTCTAGACTACTCCCAATGAAATAGGTACAAGAGGTCTCCGTCCTCATAAAAAATTAAGGAACTTGAGCCCTTACTTTTTGCCTGTCCAGTTCATGACACCTTGGACACAATTGCTGTGCACTACTAGTGATTCTAGGAGGCTCCCATCCTCCTGGAGCAACAATGTGTGCGCCTGGTTTTTCTGCAGGTCTCTATTACCACAGCTCCTGGGACAGACACTCCTGACAGCCCTCAGCTTGCAGCACCGCATGTTTGGACTTTGAGCCAATATATACATTTTATGCAACCACTCCTTAGGAAGTAGAATGAATTCACGAAACGTGTCACGCTTTTTTAGATGTTTATAAGTTTTCAATATATGGTGCATTTTTTATTTTAGATCTTACTATGTAACCTCTGTTTTTCTTAATGATCTCATAACACAGAGCAGCACTGGCTCACAATATCATATATTGCAAAGTGTCATGATGATATGCATGTATATAGATAAATTGCAATGTGTCATTGGTATGTATAAAGATTAAATAGTTTTTTATGTATGTACAAACTGCTTTATGTTATGACGTGTGTAGATGCTGAATAAATATGTCATTATATGTTTCCCAATTACCGTATATACTCGAGTATAAGTTGATCCAAGTATAAGTTGAGGCCCTAATTTACCACAAAAAAATGGGAAAAACTTATTGACCCGAGTATAAGACAAGGGTGAGAAACACAGCAGCTACTGTAAGTTGAAAAAGAGGGTCAACAATGCCCTTCTGCAGCTGTATACCTCCCTGTGCCTGTGCATGTGTCCTGTGCATGTGTCATGTGTCCTGTGCATGTGTCATGTGTCCTGTGCATATGTGCATGTGTCATGTGTCCTGTGTATATGTGCATGTGTATATGTATATATGTGCATGTGTCATGTGCCCTGTGTATATGTGCATGTGTCCTGTGTATATGTGCATGTGTCATGTACCTGTGTCCTGTGTATATGTGCATGTGCCATGTGTATATGTACCTGTGTCATGTACCTGTGTCCTGTGTATATGTGCATGTGTCATGTACCTGTGTATATGTGCATGTGTCATGTACCTGTGTATATGTACCTGTGTCCTGTGTATGTGTGCATGTGTCATGTGTATATGTACCTGTGTGTATGTGTCTTTGTGCATGTGTCTGTGTGCATCCTACCTGTGTACTGTGCATCCTCCGTGTGCCGCTCTGCACCGATCAGGGTGTGCGGCGGCCATTCACTGTTCAAAAGCCGCGTCTCCTCCTCGTCCATGATAGGCAGAAAACTCCATTTCCCAGCAGTTAGCGGTCAGCCTATCACGGACATTCTCTCATCCTCATACCACAGACGAGAATGAGAGAATGTCCGTGATAGGCTGTACACTGACTGCCTATCACAGACGAGGAGGCGTGGCTTTTGAACAGTGAGAGGCTGCCGAGTGCTATGTAGCACACGCTGGCCGCCGTCTGCCTGCATGACACGCTGATCATGTAGGCAGACGGCGGTGACTAAAGTATAAGTCGAGGGGGGCACTTTCAGCCCCAAAAAAGGGGCTGAAAAATTTGACTTATACTCGAGTATATACGGTATCCAGTTGTCATCACATGCCTCATTTAAAGTCCCAAAAGCCTCCTTTGTATCTCCAGATTTAGGGATGGAGACACCTGTTCCCAGGTGCTTCATTTAAAGTCCCAAACCAACCCCTTTAGTTCACATTCCTTCTCTACTTCTTTGGTCACTGACCTGGAAAAGCACTCACTAATAAAGTGTCAGGACAGCTAATATGGCCACACTGGATCTGAGTAATTGACACAAAAAGTAGAAAATGATTGATAAGAATGACAGTACCTTCTAAAACAAGTAATGGTTCCTATATTTCCAACCTGATAGCTTCCGTAAACAAAATCTCAGCAAAGTGCCTCCAGGCACTACTCTCACATTAGGAAAGATGCAAGTGGGCAGTTCTACACACTCTGGTATTGTCTTTTAATGCAGTTAACAGCTGAAGATTGTCATTTGTCTTAAAAACAGGTACTTATTGCAAGTGACAGGTGGAGGAGCGTGTTTTTTTTAGCTAAATATAGACTACTTAGCATATTTTTAGCATATGTATTTATCTTACATAGGAATGCATGGCTATAGATACAATGCATTTGCATTTTCATTAAGCTCCAGAATAATTATTTTTGATTGTTTAACATAAGCCTCATTGATTTGCCTATTTAACTTCACAAAAAAAGCATACCGTATTCTCTTTTCCTGCAATAGCAAATAGCCTGAAATGTGTCTTGTCTGAAATATTTTTAGACTTAAATATCAGAATTAGATCCAACTTAACCAATGTATTGTTATTTATTTTTTTTCAAAATACCATTAGCATTCTTTTATTCATCTAGTATATTTGTTTAAACCTCTACAGCTGTAGAGGTGTGAATGAAGATCTTTCTTTATGTTTTTGATCTAAGCGAATTCTGTGCATTGAGGCTGACAACAAAAAGTAGCAAAACACTGAAAGTCTGCCAAAAGCTGTCAGATGAGAACTTAGAAGTACCTGGACACTTTACTTTATGGGGTTTTGAAAGTTTGATGAGTTCAAGGGACTACTGAGCTATATTTGTAGATAAATTAATCATAAAATGGAGTAGTGTGCAGTTCTGGATCTGAAAATCAACAGACAACCTCTGTACAAACATTTTGATCACTGGCGGACTTCTTAGGTCATTAATGCAATCTTGTCAAAGTAGAGTGAAAGAAGACTACTTAGCTCTTCAAATTACGTTTTAAGGTGCACTGAAAGCAGAAAAAAAACTAACAATATATGAAGTGCAGCCAAAAGTTTACTTTCTTTTATATACTTTTATTTAAAAAAACAAACAAATAAACAAACAAAAAAAAATAATAAACAGCAGTGTCTTCTCCACACCTTTTTATACCTAGATGTCTCTTCCTCCACTAAGATAGGCAGCGTTTAAAGGCCAAGGCACTTAAAAAAACACCAGTTATTATTTAAAAAAAAATATTAACACATCTAGTAAAAATGTACATATTCATGTATTCATGGCCTTTAGTTTATTATGAGCTTCATAACTAATTAGGGAGCATAAAACACATGGGCAATGTTAAACCTTAGTTTGTAAGCTCTAAACCTATCATAAGAAAATCATGGAGGCCATTTCTTACCCCAATCACAGAATGTTAGTTGCTTGGTTGTTATACTGACCCGCTGCTTTAATGCTTTCTGAGTCAATGAAAAATCAGCAGGTCTTACATGCATATTTGTTTTATCAACATATTAAAGAAAAATGATTAATATAATAACCATATGACTAATATTTTGGCAAAACAAGCCTCAGCAATGGCAGCCTTGTTTTTTATCTGATGTTTTTTCTTTGTCTCCCTTTAGCGCCATTCTGCCCGTGTGTAACATGGATCTTAATGTTCACCTTGAGGAACATGTTACACCCATGTTTAGAGCAGCCTTTTTCAACTAAGGTGCCCATGCACCCTGGAGTGTCCTCAGTTTTTTTCAGGGGTACCTTGGAAAAATGCCTAAAAATTGCCCAAAAATGGTGTTCAAGCCAACAGGTGGATGAAATTTGCAATTTAAGTACACAAAGCCACAGGTTTTAATTGTGCAACCTTCTAGCCACTGCCATCCCAACCAATGACTACACTGGTTGATAAGGGCGATGTTGGGTGCATGCACAGCATTCTTGTTAGCCCCTCCCCTGCCCCTCTTTGTCAGCAACGGGATTAAAATTAGCTGAGTGAGGGAGAAAAACTGAAATAAGATAAACATTGGAATAATAGTCAGTACCAGTTTGCAAAGGTGTGTTTTGCTTTGGAAGAATAAATCACCTCTATTGTTAGGTGCCCTATGCTTGTCAATGCTGCTGCATTATGTAAAACTGTTAATTTCTTTTTACATAGTTACATAGTTACATAGTAGGTGAGGTTGAAAAAAGACAAAAGTCCATCAAGTCCAACCTATGGGTGTGATTATATGTCAGTATTACATTGTATATCTGTCACGTACCTGGTGGTGGAGCCCAGAATGCAAAGAGTAGCCTCTCGTGTGCCTCTGTTTCGAGAGCCCCTGATAGAGAAGACAGGGACTCAAGAGCGCAGGGGGCCACAAGTGCTTGGCAAGTGGCAAATGTAAAGCTGATCCGGACCTCTGGTGCAGCAGCAGGAGGACTGACAGAAACACTGGATCCACCGATAGAGCAGAGAGGGACTGTAGCTGGCAGGAACTCAGGAACAACAGGCAGCAGGGAGGTGTTCTGTAGTACAACTGGAGCACTGGAACAACTGGTAGATGAACCGGAACTCTGGCAGGAACACTGGAACTGTTGACTGGATAGAGAAGCACTGTAGCTAGCAGGAACCCAGGAACAAGTAGGCAGCAGGGAGGTGTTCTGAAGTACCACTGGAAGCACTTAGCGAAGTCAGACAGGCCGGGTCAAACACAGGCAAGCAGAGCAGGTACCAAACGGAATCAGGAGAGTAATCAGGGCACGGACCGGATCGGCAACAGACAGGCAGGTAACAACCGAAGGATGAGGCAGGAGAATAGTCAGACAAGCCGAGGTCGGGGACTGGCAGCAAACAGGAGAAGTCAGGAACAAGCCGGGTAACAGGAATCAGGTAAGCAGGTAAACTGGAAAGCTAATGGTCACAAGGAACGCTGTAGACCGGACAGCAAGGAGGCATGCTGACAGGCTACTTTAAATAGGCCTAATGGCGCCAAAAGCTGTCACAATGCACGTCTGCGCCCATCCGCGCGCACACGTGCAAGCCCCGAATTACCGATCGTACGTGCCGGTTCGTATCATCGTGTACCCGCGTACACCCTCTCGTATTAGCGCGCACCCGCAAGCGTCCGTTAGCGCCAACACGCCTCCGCACGCGTCCTCTGGCTCTATTGACAATAGTTCTATTAACCGATCTTCCGCCGACGGCTGAGCTGACAGGACGCCTTTCATGACAATATCCTTGTATGTTGTGGTCATTCAGGTGCTTATCTAATAGTTTCTTGTAACTATCGATGCTCCCCGCTGAGACCACCGCCTGTGGAAGGTAATTCCACATTCTTGCAGCTCTTACAATAAAGAACCCTCTATGTAGTTTAAGGTTAAACCTATTTTCTTCTAATTTTAATGAGTGGCCACGAGTCTTCTTAAACTCCTTTCTGCAAAAAAGTTTTATCCCTATTGTGGGGTCACCAGTATGGTATTTGTAAATCATATCCCCTCTCAAGCATCTCTTCTCCAGAGAGAATAAGTTCAGTGCTCGCAACCTTTCCTCATAACTAATATCCTCCAGACCCTTTATTAGCTTTGTTGCCCTTCTTTGTACTCGCTCCATTTCCAGTACATCCTTCCTGAGGACTGTTGCCCAGAACTGGACAGCATACTCTAGGTGCGGTCGGACCAGAGTCTTGTAGAGCTGGAGAATTATTGTTTTATCTCTGGAATTATTCTTTCTAAAGCATGCCAATATTCTGTTTGCTTTGTTAGCAGCAGCTTGGCATTGCAGGCCATTACTGAGCCTGTCATCTACTAGGACCCCCAGGTCCTTTTCCATCCTAGATTCACCCATAGGTTCTCCCCCCAGTGTATAGATTGCATTCATATTTTTGCCACCCAAATGCATTATTTTACATTTTTGTACATTGAACCTCATTTGCCATGTAGTTGCCCACCCCATTAATTTGTTCAGATCTTTTTGCAAGGTTTCCACGTCCTGCGGAGAAGTTATTGCCCTGCTAGCTTAGTATCGTCCACAAATACAGAGATTGAACTATTTACCCCATCCTCTAGGTCATTTATGAACAAATTAAACAGGATTGGTCCCAGCACAGAACCCTGGGGGACCCCACTACCCAACCCTGACCATTCTGAGTACTCCCCATTTATCACTACCCTCTGAACTCACCCTTGAAGCCAGTTTTTAATCCATGTACTCACCCTATGGTCCATGCCAACGGATCTTATTTTGTACAGTAAAGGTTTATGGGGGACTGTGTCAAATGCTTTTGCAAAATCCAGATACACCACGTCTATAGCCCTTCCTTTATCTAGATGGCAGCTCACCTCTTTATAGAAGGTTAATAGATTGGTTTGGCAAGAACGATTCTTCATAAATGCATGCTGATTACTGCTAATGATACCTTTCTCATTACTAAAATCTTGTATATAGTCCCTTATCATGCCCTCCAAGAGTTTACATACTATTGATGTTAGGCTAACTGGTCTGCAATTCCCAGGGATGTATTTTGGGCCCTTTTTAAATATTGGTGCTACATTGGCTTTTCTCCAATCAGCTGGTACCATTCCAGTCAGTAGACTGTCAGTAAAAATTAGGAACAATGGTCTGGCAATTACTTGACTGGGTTTCCTAAGTACTCTCGGGTGAAAGATATCTGGTCCCGGTGATTTATTAATGTTAAGTTTTCCCAAGTCTAATTTTAATTCTGTCCTCTGATAACCATGGAGGTACTTCCTGTGATGTGTCATGAGGATAAACACTGCAGTTTTGGTTACTGAAGCCCCCCGATTCCCTCATGAAGACTGAGGAGAAGAATACATTCAATAACTTCTCCATCTCCCCATCCTTTGTAACCAGATGTCCTTCCTCATTCTTTATGGGGCCAATATGGTCTGTCCTCCTTTTTTTACTGTTTACATACTTAAAAAATTTCTTGGGATTTTTTTTGCTCTCCTCCGCTATGTGTCTTTCATGTTCTATCTTAGCCATCCTTATTGCACCCTTACATTTCTTGTTGCATTCTTTATAAAGTCTGAATGCTGATGATGATCCCTCAACCTTGTATTTTTTGAAGTCCTTCTCCTTCGCTTTTATATGCATTTTTACATTGGAGTTAAGCCATCCAGGACTTTTGTTCGCTAATTTAAATTTATTACCCAATGGGATACATTGGCTAATGCCCTTATTTAATATGCACTTAAAGCAAACCCATTTCTCCTCCGTGTTCTTTGTTCCTAAGATTGTATCCCAGTTTATGCCTTCTAGCAATGTTCGTGGTTTAGGGAAGTTGGCTCTTTTAAAATTCAGTGTCTTTGTATTCCCCTTATGTTTCCTATTTGTGTGATTTATACTGAAGCCATATCCACATCCGTGATCAGGTCTGTATTGTTGGTAATCAGTAGATCCAATAATGCTTTATTTCTAGTTGGTGCGTCTACCATCTGACCCATAAAATTTTCCTGCAAGACATTTAGGAGCTGGTGAGCCTTAGATGAATGCGTGGTTCCCTCCGCCCAGTCTATGTCTGGATAATTAAAATCCCCCATTATGATAACACTTCCCATCCTTGCTGCTAATCCAATTTGTGATAGGAGATCTGTCTCCCCTTCTTCCCTCAGGTTAGGGGGCCTATAGCATACTCCCAGTATTATTTTCCCCTTAGCTTCATCCCTTTGGAGCTCTACCCATAAGGATTCCACCTCCTTCCTAGCTCCCTTAGTGATGTCATCTCTCACATTCACTTGTACATTATTCTTTATATATAGGCATATCCCTCACCCTTTTTTACCCTCTCTATCCTTGCGATAAAGGGTATACCCTTGAATGGTTGCCAGCCAATCATGAGAGCTGTTGAACCAGGTCTCTGAAACTCCCACAAAATCCAAATCCTCCTCATACAACAGTATCTCTAGTTCACCCATCTTGTCCACTAGGCTCCTGGCACTGGTGAACATGCCACGTAGTTTAGACTGGTCACATGTTATCCTCTTATTGGGTGTTCCGAGATTGCAACTAGGACTTGCTACTATACTTACCTTGGGTTTATGTGCTTTGGTCAACCTATCACTAATGCCCTCAATACTACCCTCTGGAATATGTTCCGCACTATCACTACTTCTGGACCCCCCCCCCATCGCCTAGTTTAAAAACCCCTCTAACTTTTTGGCCATCTTTACATTTTAGAATGGGGTACCTCGAGATGTACATAATTTTAAAGGGTGCCTTGACTGAATAAAAGGTTGAGAAACAATTAAGGTATGGCATATAACATGTTCCTAACCACCCCCACACCCCCCCATGACAGCATGCAGGAGTTCCTGCAGCCATTGCCACATTTAAATTCAGTGCAGCTGTGCAGGGCTCTACCTGCTCAGCTGTGCCATTCATATAGAGATCTGTAAATTTATAAAATTGCAATCCCTATCGGCTACCCTGGCAGATGGACTTGTAGTTTTCAATGGACTATGAGTGTGGTACTCAGTGCATTTGTAGTCCACTGGCACTTCCTCCAGGTTTATAACTGAAAGCCCATACAGAGGGGACAGAAAGCTAGAGGATGTGTCTGCATTGCACCCTTGATCCACTGATCCACTGGCTTCCATAGAAAAAATAATAAATGCACATTTTATTTCCTGCAAAAAACATGTGTATTATATATATATATTTTTAAAAGGTGAACCTGAATGTTGCTAAAGGTTCCTTGAATAGGAATCCTATGGTGAAATATGTTCCAGAGCTAATTTGCTTTCAAAAGATTTTTATTTTCTTATAAAACAATACAGAGACTCTTTTATACCAAAATGAATGAAAAGTAAAACCACGGTACAAAGTGGGAAGCAGATTACAAGTCATGAGAGAACAAAACATGACTCTAGGTAGGAGAATTATGTGAAAACCAAAACACACACCAGTTGATTTGAAATTCTCCTTCAGATTGTAACGGACTTGCCCATCTCCCGCCTAAGCAATCGCTACCAGTAAAGGGGTCCTAGAGTTAGAAGAGAGGCCCCGCCTAGCAAGGAAGGGAAGGAACAAAGGGGCCCCCACCTCCCTGGCACCCCTAATGGGAACTTACTGTGCCAGGGTAAGGGAACCCAATTCCCTCCCCTCCGAGGGGGGATACCATATAAGACTTTCGGTATCTAGGGCGAAGCCCCATTGAGGTACCAAGTGGTGTAGTAAGATGCCCTGAGAGAGGGGAAGGAAAGCCAGACCATCTCAAATTTGTGTACTGAGTCTGTGAGGATACTAGCCAGTTTTTCCATAATCCAGGAAATTTTCCTAACTGCTGCCTTTGTTGAGACTGAGGGTTGCTTTCAAGCCCTGGCCAGTGATATAAAAGTATAAAGTGTATTAGTTTGCATTTGGAGACCCTTGGAATGTGTGCATTCAGTAGAGCGTATTCAGGAGACCTGGGAATCTCGAAGCCCATGACACCCTTAATGGGGTTTAATATCCTTCTCCAGAAGGACCTGATTCTGGGGCATTCCCACCAGACATGAGCAATCGTGCCCAGAAGTTGGCACTCCCTAAAACATAAAGGTTCAACTGATGGAAAAATTTTAGCTAGTCTGGCTGGTGTCATTTTACCACCTGGATTCAAAATTTATATTCGCTTCCACCAGGGAAGTATTGATGATGCCTTTTTATACAGTGGCTAGTGCAGATTGCCAAGTCTCCAAGCTCCATTGGATTTGGAGGTCTTACTCCCAGGCTAACATGTATGGGGATTTTTCTGAAGGTTGGGAAAGTGACGCATGACTGTGATGCCTCCCCTCTGCTCCATGGCCTGACCACACCAGAGTTCATGATTAGAGAATTTGGGGGGATTTGGTTTATCTATCCAGATGCTGTGTAGGAAGTGATTGATTTGGTTAAACCAGAACCGCTCCAATTGCGGAAGTTCTGGTTTGCTAACGCAGTGTGCTAGGGAAAGGGGTCCTTTAGATGTGAAGTAATGTCCTATTCAATACAGCCCCTTGTAAAGCCACCACAGATAGGCCTTTATATCCATCCCAGGGGGAAATTTCGGGTTAACAGATGCGACAGGGGCTTCATTAATGAGATGAGGTTTGGGTTAGATTTTAATTTGTCCCACAGCGCAAAGGAGTGGGAAAGCGTGGGGGCCAGGATTGGAGGTCTATTTCCAGCAGGGATCCAGAGTAAAAAGTCCAGGGTGTACTGAGGCACAGCCTGGCATTCTATCTGTATCCAATCTGCGTTTTCCCTATTAGAGTAAATCACAGATAACTGGGCAAGTCTGAATGCTAGGTAATATCTATGTAGGTGTGGAAGACCCAACCTGCCTTGTTTACGAGAAAGGTAAAGGGTCTGTTGTTTAACCCCGTAATCTGCCCCCCCAAATAAACTTTAGTATTTTGCTCTGGAAGGACCTAAGGTGATCCCTCCGAAGTGGATGGATCGGAAGAGGTAGAGCAACCTAGGGAGCAAAGTCATCTTAATGTTATTTACTCTCCTTAGCCAGGATAGATTTTGTTTAGACCAAGACTTCAGGTCTTGTTACAGTTTATGGAACATGGAAGGGAAGTTTTTAGCATATAGCGAATCAAATTTAGAAGTAAGGGAGATGCCCAAGTACTGGATGGCTGAATCGTTCCAGTCAAATTGAAAGTTTAGCTTTAGCAAGGAAACCATCTCGGGGGTGAGGGAGATGTTTAGGGCTTGGGATTTGGAGTAGTTTACTTGAAGACCGGATATGTTTGCGAAGGAAGAGTCTTACACAGATTAGGGAAGGACGTTAGGGGCGAGGTGATGAAGAGAATTAGGTCATCAGCAACCAATCCACATTTGTGTACCTGGGAGCCACAGGCCACTCCTTTGATATCAGGATTTTCTTGTATTGCTATCACTAGAGTCTCTATGGCTATGGCAAATATTAAGGGTGATAAAGGGCAGCCCTGTCTTGTACCTCTAGCAATGTAGATCGGGGTGGAATGGTATCCTTGTAAGCGAATACGAGCTGTGGGAGAGGAGTAGAGGGCTTTCATGATTCCTTTAAAGCATTTTCTAAACCCCCGTGGTCTAAGAGCGTGAAGATATATGGTCAGGACACTGAGTCAAATGCTTTTTGTATATCAAGAGATAGCAGCATTCTCTGTTGTCTAGTTTCCCCAGGCCAGTTAGACTGTAGGATTGACACTATATCTATGGCGCGTCTGGTTTGATCAGGGCCCTGTCTTCCTGGGATAAATCACACTTGATCCTTATGGATATAGGAACTGATAAAGGAGTTTAGCCTGTTTTCTGGGATTTTAGTGAGGATTTTCAAGTCATTATTTATTAATGAGATAGGTCTGTAGTCCCCTACCTCTTCCAGATTTTTATCGTGTTTCGGGATAACTGTGATGAAAGCAGTGTTCAGGTCTGTGTTGAGGGGATTGCCAAACACTTTGTCATTGAACAATTTAGTCATTTGGGGAACTAGGGTCTCTGAGAATGCTTTGTAGTATGGCACTGAAAGCCTGCTATATATATATAGAAATATATTATATATATATTTATATTATTATAGAAATCCCTGAAGGCCTTAAGGATTTTGATGGGGTCCGATGTTGTGGTCTGATTATGTGTCCAGATCCTAGGGAGCGAGCGAATCTTCGTCCTAGGAGATAATTTGTTGGTTAACATCAAACCCAATTTATCCTTCTGAGTGTAAAATGTAGACCCGCTCCATCGGATCAGTTTCTCAGCTCAGCGTGCTGTAAGGGCCAGGTTCAGTTCCAGTCTGGCAGCATCTGTATGTGATATAGTGACTCCGGATGGGTCCCTTTTGTGTTGGGTCCTAAGGGATGTGTAAGCTTTTTCCAGTTTATCTATATCTGCCTTCCTCTCCCTTTTGATTTGGGAAGTGATTCGAATGATCTTCCCCTAATGGTGACCTTATGGGCTGCCCATAACACTTTTGCCGAGATATCCCCTACATTATTCAGAGTGAAGTATTCTAGTAGCACTTTATTGATTTTGGTTACCCTGATGGGGTCCGATAAGATGAAGTCATTCAGCCTCCACTGAGAATGTTTGGGTCTGTGAGAAGATTTATAAAGTGTTACAATCACGATGGAATAATCTGAGAGTGTGGTGTCTATAATTTTGGAGCTGGCGACATTGGGTAGGTGGTGTGTGGACATGAGTATGTGGTCTATCCTAGCGTAGGATTGGTGGGGACTAGAGAAATGGGTGTAGTCCCTTTTCAATGGATTCATCTCACGCCAGACATCTGCCAGTCTTTGTGCATGTACAAGTCTGGCAAATTTTAGGCTGTCCCTTATTGGGTGAGTCAGAGTAAATTTGGTTGGGTTGGACTTATCTAGCCCTTGGTCAAACACTACGTTGGAGTCCCCTCTGAGTATGGGGATCCCCTCTAAGAGGGGATTCGATGTTGACATTATACACGTAGATTGAAAAAAAAAATGTTGGCCCTTATTTGGGGCGTAGTAGTATATAAATGAGAATAAATGACCGTCTATGAACCTCTTAACCAAGATGAATCTGCCTTCCGGACCTTTGTAATGCGCCTGCCAGGAAAAATTACAAGCTTTGGAGAATAGAATTGCTACACCTTTCGACTTTCCCTCTGCCTTTGTTAGGTAGAACAGTGAGAACTGATGGTGAAGGTAGTTGGGGCTGTACCATTTAGGGAAGTGGGTTTCTTGAACCATAATAACATCTAGATTGAGGGATTTGTAGCTGTCTAACATCTTTCTCCTTTTGAGGGGAGAGTTAAGGACCTGGGCGTTATGTGTAGCTATTTTAAGTGTGGGTCTGGGAGCATTAGCCATGGAGCATGAGTGGGAGGTCGCTGTCTTTCCCTGCGTTACTTACCGTTAGGAATGCCATATGTCGATATCTCATACAGAAGGGCCTTCCGAACTGTAGCACTGAGCGCTTAGGAAACTTTTGATGAACCTGGAATGTAACTGAGAAAAAAATAATTGTTAATTGTCCCATTGAGTGACAGGGGATAGAATAGAGGGAAATGGGATAGAGGGAATGAGTGAAGAGAATAGAAAAGAAAGATGAAAAGGCCATAGAGAGCCTCTTCAATATTTTTAGACCAGCTCCCTGGGGGCAAAGCCGTCCCCAGGTGCTGAGTCAAACAAAAATCTTCTGCTCGACTAAGGGCAGATGACCTATCCCGCAGAGCCGAGGGATTCCGATTGGCAGGCGGAGGCACATGCTTGGCACCCAGCACCCTGGTGCCTAATAGAACAACAAACAAAAACCAAAAAACTTTAAATAAATAAAGCACAGAGAACTCACATTCCCTTAAGGGGAATTGCCACATACCCCTAAATAATTCTTTGAGGTGGAGCCCCCCTTCCCGCCCCATCTGAGGGCAGGGAGGGGGGCTCCGGATTCACAGCCTAGTCTCCATTGAAGCCAATAACAAGCTCAGTAAAGATTGTGGAGGTTTCCACAATCGGGGGGGCTGATCATAACCAGTAAGCAAGATTGTTGCGGTGAAAACTGATCTTCCAGCACATTAAGTCTGGGGTCGTCCATGCTTCCCTGAAGTCAATAGAAAAAGCAAAAAAATTGAGGGGGGGGGGGAACGGGGGAGAACTGAAGTATAAGCCTAGTCCTGGCAAAAGAGTCTTGAACAGATCTTGTGGAGCTAGAGCTCCTTTCAGTAGGGTGGAAAGTCCCTGGCTTCCAATCCCTCTAGGAGGTGAGGAAAAAATTGTAGACTACAGCCAACATTTCATATCTTCAGTGCAGTCCATTGTCTTTTGTTCTCTTCAGCCTCGGTTTGTTCCACAGGGTGGTCAGTGGGCTAGTGGGTGATGGACGTTTAGCTGACTTGAAGGCAGGGTTGGAAGTGTCCATATCCGCTTTCAATGAAATGAGCTTCAAGGATAAGAGGATTTTCTCTCCTTCTTGAAAGTTGGAGAATGAGTATTGCTTGCTCTTGAAGTAGAATTTATGAGCAAATGGGAAGGTCCACCAGTATTTAATGTCCTTTTGGGCTAAGATTGAAAGGGCCTGTCTCCTCTGGATCGAAGATGGGGACAGGTTGGCAAATAATTGTATTGGATGACTTTGACATGAGATCTGTTTCATCACTCTGGATTGCTTCATTATCTCCTCCTTGACCAGGTAGAAGTGTGGTTTTGCGATGATGTTCCTGGGGTAACCATCCTTTTTAAGGAGGCCTAGGGCTCTATGGACTCTGTCCAATTTCAGTCGGGGGTTGCGATATGTTCAGGATTAAAGATTTGATTATCTCCTGGGTTGCTTGTGAAACATCAGCAATGGGCTCAGGCAGACCTCTGATCCTGAAATTGTATCTTCTGGATCTGTTTTCTAGAGAGGGCCGAGTCAAGTCTGTCTTGGAGTGTCTGTATGTGGTCAGAGTTTTGGTTGGTGATTGCTACTGTCATGCCAAGTTTGTGCTCTATAGCTTCCATCCTAGAACCCAGGTTCCGGAAATCAGCTTTTATGTCCTGTTATCTTAGCTGCTGTGGAGGCAAGCCTTCTCTCCAGTAATTCTGAGAGCTTCAGGAAGAGGTCACCTGAGAAGAGGCCTGCATCTTGAGCCGGGGATGTGGGGCAGGAGACCCCTTGTTGTGGTGTTAGGGTAGGCCCGACCGGTGAGAATGCAGTATCCCCAAAGTTTTGGCCGAGTAGCGATTCAGTGGACGCTGGGAAGGGTGTGATTTGCTGCAGGAGCGTGAGTTGGTTTGCTGGGGTGTGAGAGAGGGAGGCAGGGGCTAACACTTGCCTGTGTTCTGCTTGTCCCTCCATGCCTGAAGCGTGCTGCTGGGCCGCGGCGTTCATCTTGGTACACCCTGTTGGCAATGCCCGATTGATTTGAGGCCCGAGGTCTCTGCGGACATGGATTCCAGTCATGCGGTGGGTGTCCCTGGTCAGTTGGGGATCTTGATCACCCATTGTGGCTCGTTTTAAGTCACTCTGTGTGGAGCTGCAGGCGCTGTTAGGGCTGGATGTGACAGAGCTCCGGCTCAAGGGGCCATCTTGGAGACTCTGCGTATGCGCACTCTGTTCCAGAGCTAATTTAAAGTTGAATGTTATACAGAGTCCATTAACCACTTCAGGCCCAAGAGGATTTGCCCCCTTCCTGATCAGGCCATTTTTTGCGATACGGCACAGCGTCAGTTTAACTGACAATTGAGCGGTGTGCAATGTTGTACCCAAACAAAGCGTATGTCCTTTTTTTCTCACAAATAGAGCTTTCTTTTGGTGATATTTGATCACCTCTACTGATTTTATTTTTTGCGCTATAAACAAAAAAGAGCAAGAATTTTGAAAAAAACACAATATTTTTAACTTTCTGCTATAATAAATATCCCCCCAAAAAAAGGTAAAAAAAAAAAACTATTTTTTTTTCATCAGTTTAGGCCCATATGTATTCTTCTACATATTTTTGGTAAAAAAAAATTGCAAAAGTTATAGAGTCTACAAAATAGGGGAAAGATTTATGGCATTTTTATTTATTTATTTTTTTTAATAGTACGGCGGTGATCAGTGAGGACTGTGACATTGCAGCGGACAGATCAAACACTTTTGACACTTTTTGGGACCAGTGACATTTATACAGCGATCAGTGCTATAAAACTGATTACAGTATAAATTACACTGGCAGGGAAGGGGTTAACATTAGGGGGCGATCAAGGGGTTAACTGTGTTCCCTTGGAGGTGTTTCTAACTGTGGACGGAGTTTACTGACTGGTAGAAGAGAGAGGCAATCTCTCTCTACTCCCCATGACAGAACAGCAATCTTTTTGTTTACATTGATAGATCCCAGTTCTGGCTCTCTGTTATCACATATGGTGCTCCTGTGGTTCATTAACAATGTATCTGCTGTCCTCCCTTAATTCGCAAATGAATCATATATGTAGACTCCTCCAACTGTGTAATATGTGTTTTATCATTGCCCAAAGCGGGAGCCATCAGTGTAATTTTAAGAGAAACAAAAAGCCATTTAACACTCAAGTAAAGGAAATGTAGTTAGCCATCCATGTGGATCTTGAAAAGTCCAAGCTGTGTTTGTGGCAATAAAGGTATATCAGTCCATATGCAGGATAATGTCAGTCCCTTAAAGGAATGGAGGATGTAGGAGAGGAGGTATCCCAAAGGCTGGCTGCATGGGACCAAGCTGGAAGCCTGGCCAGTTTCGCCGGAAACGCTGGCTGCTTCAGTAGCAATTGTCACCTATCCATGTGAGGGATGTTACATAGTTACATAGTAGGTGAGGTTGAAAAAAAAAACACAAGTCCATCAATGGGTGTGATTATATGTCAGTATTACATTGTATATCCCTGTATGTTGTGGTCGTTCAGGTGCTTATCTAAGTTTTTTGGAAACTATCAATGCGCCTCGCTGAAAGCACCGCCTGTGGAAGGGAATTCCAAATCCTTGCTGCTCTTACAGTAAAGAACCCTCTTTGCAGTTTAAGGTTAAATCTCATTTCTTCTAATTTTAATGAGTGGCCACGTGTCTTGTTAAATTCCTTTCCCCGGAAAAGTTTTATCTCTAATGTGGGGTCACCAGTGTGGTATTTGTAAATTGAAATCATATCCCCTCTCAAGTGTCTCTTCTCCAGAGAGAATAAGTTCAGTGCTTGCAACCTTTCTTCATAACTAATACCCTCCAGTCCCTTTTATTAGCTTTGTTGCCCTTCTCTATACTCGCTCCATTTTCAGTACATCCTTCCTGAGGACTGGTACCCAGAACTGGACAGAATACTCCAGGTGAGGCCGGACCAGAGTCTTGTAGAGTGGGCGAATTACCACTTTATCTCTTGAGTTAATCCACTTTTTAATGCATGCCAATATTCTGTTTGCTTTGTTAGCAGCAGCTTGACATTGCATGCCATTGCTAAGTCTGTCATCTACTAGGATCCCCAGGTCCTTTTCCATCCTAGATTCCCCCAAAGGTTCTCCCCCCAGTGAAGAGATTGCATTCATATTTTTGCCACCCAAATGCATTATTTTACATTTTTCCACATTAAACCTCATTTGCCATGTAGTTGCCCACCCCATTAATTTGTTCAGATCTTCTTGCAAGGTTTCCACATCCTGCGGAGAAGTTATTACCCTACTTAGCTTAGTATCGTCCGCACATACAGAGATTGAACTGTTTATCCTATTCGCCAGGTCGTATGAACAAATTAAATAGGATTTTGGTCCCAGCACAGAACCCTAGGGGACCCCACTTTCTACCCCTGACCATTCCGAGTACACCCCATTTATCATTACCCTCTGAACTCGCTCTTGTAGCCAGTTTTCAACCCATGTACTCACCCTATGGTCCATGCCAACGGACCTTACTTTGTACAGTAAATGTTTATGGGGAACTGTGTCAAATGCTTTTGCAAATACAAATATAAAAAATCCAGATACACCACGTCTATAGCCCTTCCTTTATCTAGATGGCAGCTCACCTCTTTATAGAAAGTTAATAGATTGGTTTGGCAAGAACGATTCTTCATGAATCCATGCTGATTACTGCTAATGATACAGTTTTCTTTACTAAAATCTTGTATATAGTCCCTTATCACCCCCTCCAGGAGTTGGCATACTATTGATGTTAGGCTATCTTTATAACTATAAATATACCTAAAATGGCCGCAAAAACTTAACGTCATCACGCCCAGCGTAAATAAATGTCATGATGCATAAGCGTCATGGTGCAGTAAGTGTGGCGGCTTCTACAACATCTAGGGGACACTAGGTGGCAAAACAAACATCATTGTCTACAAATTCAGGCACAAAACTCATGAAAAAAGAATTTAAACTAAAATACAATATATAGAACAATGGGATATTGTATAAAGATCCATATAATTATGCTAGATACTCAAGTAGTGATAATATATACAGTGTATCAGATCACTTTAAAGGTACCAAAAATAATACAAAATATGTAATGGTATGAATCCACAAGCAGGAGAGACATGTCAAGGACCAAGCACCCTAAATTATATGCACAAGAGGGAACTTAGATTAAGAACAAAGGGCTATCATTCAGGCCTGGGGGGTAAACCGCCCCCAGTTCCCAAATCTATTGGGTTTCTCTCTGCAGGATAATTTGATCAAAGTTACCTCCTCTGGGGGTTGGGATTGACTACCTCCAACACCCAGCATTTTAATGATGTACTGTCTCTATTAAGATTCAGACATACATGTCTGGCTACGGGTGCCTTTAGATGGTATGTAGCAATGTCATACCGACAACGCCCCCTGTATTCCTCGATCCCCTTTGACAGGGGTTTACAAGTGATACAAAAAGTCCTAAATACACGAGCACTGAACAAAAGTAGACACAATTTGTTTGTGTTGGAACTCTTGGAATTTCTATTAACACAAGTTTAAATTTCAACAGAATTTTTTTTTGTCAGGCACAGGGCACTGCCATGGGCACCAAGTGTGCTCCGGCATATGTCAACAGTTACCTAGGAGGTTGGGAGGCTTGGCTTTTTAGTGGAGAGGGGGCATCATCGGTGTACCTGGACAGGATTCTGCCCTGGTACAGGTATATCGAAAACATCCTCGTCTTGTTGATGGGAACTAAGCATGAACTGGGCGAGAAGAATGACATTAAAACAAAATTATATATTATACCGACGGCCACCAAAAGCCTCTGACACGCAGACAGCTACCATCCTAGATCACTAGTTCCTAACATACGAGTATGACAATACCTACATGCACGTGGCAACTGCACAGAGACTGCAGACTTTGAGACTAAAGCAAAAAATGTGAGAAATAAATACATTCAATGTGGCTATTGGAGGTAGTGGTTGACTATCACCTATCCGAGAGCCAAAGGCAACGATAGGGAAGTGCTTACAATTTAGTGAACTGGTACCCAGGGTGAGAGATATATGTATCACACATTGGCACCTGTTGACGAATGATGATGCTGTCAGAAAATTGGTACCAAATTGTCCGCAGTTCATTTACAGAAGAGCTTATTTATTAAGTCACCTACTTACACATAGTGATATTTCTTGGCGCCCCTCTCCTCATGGCACCCGTGGGGGTGTGTGGCTCCTGCAAAGTCTGTAGGTATATGGTTGAAGGCATTACCCTTACTTTGTCAAATAGCAAAGTCCTGAAATGCAAGGGACAGGCCAATTGCAATACATCGGGTGTTATCTATGCTCTGTCATGTATATGTGGAGCTTAATATATCAGAAAGATGATAAGGACAGTTAGGAGGAGGCTTCAGGATCTCATATATGACATTGCTACACACCATCTAAAGGCATCTGTAGCCAGACATGTATGTCTGAATCATAATAGAGACAGTACATCATTAAAATACTGGGTGTTGGAGGTGGTCAATCCCAACCCCAGAGGAGGTAACTTTGATCAAATTATCCTGCAGAGAGAAACCCAATAGATTTGGGAACTGGGGGTGGTTTACCACCAAGGCCTGAATGATAGCTTGTCTTTTGTTCCATTCTTAATCTAAGTTCCCTCTTATGCACATAATTTAGGGTGTTTGGTCCTTGACATGTCTTTCTCCTGCTTGTGAATTCATACCATTACATACTTTGTATTATTTTTGGTACCTTTAAAGCAGGGGTCTCAAACTGGCAGCCCTCCAGCTGTTTTGAAACTACAAGTCCCATGAGGCATTGCAAGGCTGACAGTTACAAGCATAACTCCCACAGGCAGAGGCATGATGGGACTTGTAGTTTTGCAACAGCTGGAGGGCCGCCAATTTGAGACTCCTGCTTTAAAGTGATCTGACACACTGTATATATTATCACTACTTGAGTATCTACAATAATTATATGGATCTTTATGTGCGGCTGCAGAGATCGGGAAATGTCTCACTGCCTGTGTTTAACGCAGCGCAGTGCCGACCTCCTGGCAGGCTCTGCACCTGGCCTGTACGAACACGCCTGAGCTCATCCTTAGTCTCCATGTGAGGAGGCAACTAGGAGCATGGCTGCTTATTCCCTGACTTTGGATGCAATGGGGTTGATTTATTAAAGGCAAAAAGACTGCGCACTTTGGAAAGTGCAGTTACACACTGCAAGAGCAGTTGCTCCAGAGCTTAGTAAATGAGCAGAAGCTCTCCTGACTTTCATCAACCAACCATGTGAAAGAAAAAATGCTGTTATTTTTTTAATTTTCTTTGCATGTGATTGGGTGTTCTTTGCAAAGTTAAGCTTTACCTCATTTACTAAGCTCTGGAGCAGCTGCACTTACAGAGTGCAATTGCACTTTCCAAAGTGCACAGTCTATTGGCCTTTAGTAAATCAACCCCAAAGTATTTGCGTTTGTAAGGACACTTACTACAAAACCAAGGACTGGTCAGACTACGGACACAATAAGGCTTGGTAGAGCAGAAGTTTATTTATTATACTATTTATTATATATACATATATATAGTGGGGACAGAAAGTATTCAGACCCCCCTACATTTTTCACTCTTTGTTATATTGCAGCCATTTGCTAAAATCATTTAAGTTCATTTTTTTCCTCATTAATGTACACACAGCACCCCATATTGACAGAAAAACACAGAATTGTTGACATTTTTGCAGATTTATTAAAAAAGAAAAACTGAAATATCACATGGTCCTAAGTATTCAGACCCTTTGCTCAGTATTTAATAGAAGCACCCTTTTGATCTAATACAGCCATGAGTCTTTTTGGGAAAGATTTAACAAGTTTTTCACACCTGTATTTGGGGATCCCCTGCCATTCCTCCTTTTAGATCCTCTCCAGTTCTGTCAGGCTGGATGGTAAACGTTGGTGGACAGCCATTTTTAGGTCTCTTCAGAGATGCTCAATTGGGTTTAAGTCAGGGCTCTGGCTGGGCCATTCAAGAACAGTCACGGAGTTGTTGTGAAGCCACTCCTTCGTTATTTTAGCTGTGAGCTTAAGGTCATTGTCTTGTTGGAAGGTAAACCTTCGGCCCAGTCTGAGGTCCTGAGCACTCTGGAGAAGGTTTTCGTCCAGGATATCCCTGTACTTGGCCCCATTCATCTTTCCCTCCATTGCAACCAGTCATCCTGTCCCTGCAGCTGAAAAACACCCCCACAGCATGATGCTGCCACCACCATGCTTCACTGTTGGGACTGTATTTGACAGGTGATGAGCAGTGCCTGGTTTTCTCCATACCTCTTAGAATTAAGGCCAAAAAGTTCTATCTTGGTCATCAGACTAGATCATCTTATTTCTCACCATCTTGGAGTCCTTCAGGTGTTTTTTAGCAAACTCAATGCGGACTTTCATGTGTCTTGCACTGAGGAGAGGCTTTCATCGGGCCACTCTGTCATAAAGCCCCGACTGGTGAAGGGCTGCAGTGATGGTTGACTTTCTACAATTTTCTCCCATTTCCCGACTGCCTCTCTGGATCCACAGTGATCTTTGGGTTCTTCTTTACCTCTCTCACCAATACTCTTCTCACCCGATAACTCAGTTTGGCCGGACGGCCAGCTCTAGGAAAGGTTCTGGTCGTCCCAAACGTCTTCCATTTAAGGACTATGGAGGCCAATGTGCGCTTAGGAACCTTAAGTGCAGCAGACATTTTTTTGTAACCTTGGCCAGATCTGTGCCTTGCCACAATTCTGTCTCTGAGCTCTTCAGGCAGTTCCTTTGACCTCATGATTCTCATTTGCTCTGACATGCACTGTGAGCTGTAAGGTCTTATATAGACAGGTGTGTGGCTTTCCTAATCAAGTCCAATCAGTATAATCAAACACAGCTGAACTCAAATGAAGGTGTAGAACCATCTCATGGACGATCAGAAGAAATGGACAGCACCTGAGTTAAATATATGAGTGTCACAGCAAAGGGTCTGAATACTTAGGACCATGTGATATTTCAGTTTTTCTTTTTTAATAAATCTGCAAACATGTCAACAATTCTGTGTTTTTCTGTCAATATGGGGTGCTGTGTGTACATTAATGAGGAAAAAATGAACTTAAATGATTTTTAGCAAATGACTGTAATATAACAAAGAGTGAAAAATTTAAGGGGGTCTGAATACTTTTCGTCCCCACTGTATGTATATATATATACAATACAGTCCAGAGTATATAGTGCAGTTAGTGTAGTATATATAATACAGTTCAGAGTATATAGTGCAGGCCGCATAGTATATATAATACAATTCAGAGTATATAGTGCAGTCCATGTAGTAAAGTATATATAATACAGTTCAGAGTATTTAGTGCAGTCTGTATAGTATATATAATTCAGTTCAAAGTATATAGTGCAGTCCATATAGTATATATAATACAGTTCAGAGTATATAGTGCAGCCTATATAGTATATATAATACAGTTTAGAGTACGGTATATAGTGTAGTCCGTGTAGTAATACAGTTCAGAGTATATATGCAGTCTGCATAGAATATATTATACAGTTTAGAGTATATAGTGCAGTTCATATAGTATATATATTGCAGTTCAGAGTATATAGTTCAGTCCGTATAGTATATATAATACAGTTCAGAGTATATAGTGCAGTCTGTATAGTATATATAATACAGTTCAGAGTATATAGTGTAGTCCGTATAGTATATATAATACTGTTCAGAGTATATAGTGCAGTATGTTGTCAGGGAAATGGCCGTGGAAGTACTGGCAACCTTGCCATTAGAAGAAATGGGCACCATAGGTGCATCATGTGACAGATGGTCCCCCCTGCTGGCTTATAAAGGACTGCCTCTGTCCAACCCAAGTTGCTGGATTGTCCTCAGCTTCCTGTGTTCTTGAACCTCTGTGTGATTATTTGGATTTCCTGTTCATTGACCCGGCTCGTTCCAAACCTGTTGACCTCCTCTCCTGGCTCATCCCCTGGCTCTCCTAGACCTTCCTTCTGGCTGATCACTTTGCAAGATCCCAGCTTGCTATATGGACTTTGCCTCTGCCTGATTACCCGTGAATAACCCCGCCTTGCTATATGGACTTTGCCTCTGCCTGATTACCCGTGCATGACCCGTTTGCTTTGTTTCTGCTTAACCACTTCAGCCCCGGAAGGTTTTACCCCCTTCCTGACCAGAGCACTTTTTACAATTCGGCACTGCGTCGCTTTAACTGCTAATTGCGCGGTCATGCAATGCTGTACCCAAACGAAATTTGCGTCCTTTTCTTCCCACAAATAGAGCTTTCTTTTGATGGTATTTGATCACCTCTGCCGTTTTTATTTTTTGCGCTATACACGGAAAAAGACCGGAAAAAATCCAATAAACTCAATTTTAGTCATACATTTAGGCCAAAATGTATTCGGCCACATGTCTTTGGTAAAAAAAATGTCAATAAGTGTATATTTATTGGTTTGCGCAAAAGTTATAGCGTCTACAAACTAGGGTACATTTTCTGGAATTTACACAGCCTTTAATTTATGACTGCCTATGTCGTTTCTTGAGGTGCTAAAATGGCAGGGCAGTACAAAACCCCCACAAATGACCCCATTTTGGAAAGTAGACACCCCAAGGAATTTGCTGAGAGGCATGTTGAGCCCATTGAATATTCATTTTTTTTGTCCCAAGTGATTGAATAATGACAAAAAAAAAAAAAAAAAAAAAAAATTACAAAAAGTTGTCACTAAATGATATATTGCTCACACAGGCCATGGGCATATGTGGAATTGCACCCCAAAATACATTTAGCTGCTTCTCCTGAGTACGGGGATACCACATGTGTGGGACTTTTTGGGAGCCTAGCCGCGTACGGGGCCCCGAAAACCAAGCAACGCCTTCAGGATTTCTAAGGGCGTACATTTTTGATTTTACTCCTCACTACCTATCACAGTTTTGAAGGCCATAAAATGCCCAGATGACATAAAACCCCCCCAAATGACCCCATTTTGGAAAGTAGACACCCCAAGCTATTTGCTTTGAGGCATGTTGAGTCCATGGAATGTTTTATATTTTGACACAAGTTGCGGGAAAGTGACAAATTTTTTTTTTTTTTTTTTTTTTTTTGCACAAAGTTGTCACTAAATGATATATTGCTCACACAGGCCATGGGCATATGTGGAATTGCACCCCAAAATACATTTAGCTGCTTCTCCTGAGTACGGGGATACCACATGTGTGGGACTTTTTAGGAGCCTAGCCGCGTACGGGACCCCGAAAACCAAGCACCGCCTTCAGGATTTCTAAGGGCGTACATTTTTGATTTTACTCCTCACTGCCTATCACAGTTTCGGAGGCCATGGAATGCCCAGGTGGCACAAACCCCCCCCAAATGACCCCATTTTGGAAAGTAGACACCCCAAGCTATTTGCTGAGAGGCATGGTGAGTATTTTGCAGCTCTCATTTGTTTTTGAAAATAAAGAAAGACGAGAAAAAAAATGTTTTTTTTCTTTTTTCAATTTTCAAAACTTTGTGACAAAAAGTGAGGTCTGCAAAATACTCACTATACCTCTCATCAAATAGCTTGGGGTGTCTACTTTCCAAAATGGGGTCATTTGGGGGGGTTTTGTGCCACCTGGGCATTCCATGGCCTCCGAAACTGTGATAGGCAGTGAAGAGTGAAATCAAAAATTTACGGCCTTAGAAAGCCTGAAGGCGGTGCTTGGTTTTTCGGGGTCCCGTACGCGGCTAGGCTCCCAAAAAGTCCCACACATGTGGTATCCCCGTACTCAGGAGAAGCAACAGAATGTATTTTGGGGTGTAATTTCACATATTCCCATGGCATGTTTGAGCAATATATCATTTAGTGACAACTTTGCGCAAAAAAAAATAAAAAAAATAAAAAATTGTCTCTTTCCCGCAACTTGTGTCACAATATAAATTATTCCATGGACTCAACATGACTCTCAGCAAATAGCTTGGGGTGTCTACTTTCCAAAATGGGGTCATTTGGGGGGGTTTTGAACTGTCCTGGCATTTTATGCACAACATCTAGAAGCTTATGTCACACATCACCCACTCTTCTAAGCACTTGAAGACATAGCCCTTTCTGACACTTATTGTTTACATAAAAAAATAATTTTTTTTTGCAAGAAAATTACTTTGAACCCCCAAACATTATATATTTTTTTTAAAGCAAATGCCCTACAGATTAAAATGGTGGGTGTTTCATTTTTTTTTTTCACACAGTATTTGCGCAGCGATTTTTCAAACGCATTTTTTGGGGAAAAAACACACTTTTTTACATTTTAATGCACTAAAACACACTATATTGCCCAAATGTTTGATGAAATAAAAAAGATGATCTTAGGCCGAGTACATGGATACCAAACATGACATGCTTTAAAATTGCGCACAAACGTGCAGTGGCGACAAACTAAATACATTTTTAAAAGCCTTTAAAAGCCTTTACAGGTTACCACTTTAGATTTACAGAGGAGGTCTACTGCTAAACTTACTGCCCTCGATCTGACCTTCGCGGCGATACCTCACATGCATGGTGCAATTGCTGTTTACATTTGACGCCAGACCAACGCTTGCGTTCACCTTAGCGCGAGAGCAGGGGGGACAGGGGTGCTTTTTTTTTTTTTTTTTTTTTTCTCTTTATTATTATTATTTTTTTATCTTATTTTTAAACTGTTCCTTTCATTTTTTTTTTTTTAAATCATTTTTATTGTTATCTCAGGGAATGTAAATATCCCCTATGATAGCAATAGGTAGTGACAGGTACTCTTTTTTGCAAAAATTGGGGTCTATTAGACCCTAGATTTCTCCTCTGCCCTCAAAGCATCTGATCACACCAAGATCGGTGTGATAAAATGCTTTCCCAATTTCCCAATGGCGCTGTTTACATCCGGCGAAATCTACATCATAAAATGCTCGTAGCTTCCGGTTTCTTAGGTCATAGAGATGTTTGGAGCCACTCTGGTCTCTGATCAGCTCTATGGTCAGCTGGCTGAATCACCGGCTGCATTTTCAGGTTCCCTGTTGAGACAGGAGAGCCAGAGAAAAACACGGAAGATGTTGGGGGGGGGGGGCATTCCCTCCCACTGCTTGTAAAAGCAGTCTAGAGGCTAATTAGCCACTAGGATTGCTTTTACATGAAAGCCGACCGCTGGCTGAAAAGAATGATACCAAGATGATACCTAAACCTGCAGGCATCATTCTGGTATAACCACTCAAAGTCGTGAATGGCATACCTGAAGACAAAAAAATGGTTAACAATAAAGCACAGTAAACGGTAAAGTATAAATAATTACATACCTGAAAAGCAAACGTGATAAAACATAACAACAATAAAACATTGCAGAATAGAATACAGTAAAAAAGAGCAGAACAATAGAGAGAGAATAGAGAGAGAGAGAACAATAAAACGACAACTATTTTTATTTTATATTTTTGTTTGTGTTTTTTTTTTTTTTTACACTTTTTTTTGTAACTAACTTTTATAACTGTAACCGGTTCCAGGTTCGGGTCTCTCAAAATGCGATGGCATCTCAGGAGACCCTGTGAAAGTGTGCCTAGTCTGTGCAATGCTGTACCCTACGCTAATACTCAACTAGTGCATGGTAGCGTTCAAAACATTCACCAATGCAAAGACCAGGATTTTCAGGACAGGAGGGACAATAATAGTGGGTGTCAGGCCTATATCCGCGCTTGCTGCAGACACGACATCTTTTTTGGGGGGTTCGCTGGGTAGGGGTACTCGGGAGGACATAAAAATGCCTCTCATGCAGCCGACTGCATTTGGTTGGGGATGTGAATGGGGGAAGTACGGGCGCTGCAGAAGCGGTGGGTTCCCAATTAGGATTGGCGAATGCAGCAGGAAGGGCACTATGGGCACGACGGGCCTGTGTTTGTCTTTTTGGTGGCGGCGGGACACTACTTGTGCTTGCCACCTCACCAGCTTCAACTGCACTTATGGGACTCGCCACGTCACCAAGTGTTACTGCAGTGCTGGTTTGACTACGACCGGGGTGTACTAGGCCGCTGGCGCTTGCCAGTTCACCAAAACGCTACAAAAAAAACTGTTAGCGATCACAGGGATCCGGCCTGACTCAGCGAACGCTGCAGTTATGCGTTTAGTGTTTTGTAAGTGACAGTGATCGATCGATACTGCACTTGGGTGGGCTGGGCCGGGCCGGGCGGAGGGGCAAAACGCAGGTGCTAGCAGGTATCTGGGCTGATCCCGCTAACACTGCGTTTTTGGGAACCCTAAACTGCTGGGGACGCTAGTATAGATCTGATCAGATCAGATATTGATCCGATCAGATACTATACCACTAAGGGAGGCGTATGCTGCGTGCGTGGGTGTTAGCGGTACTGGCGCTAATCTGACGCTGCCTGGGGCTGGTGCTTGCCAGTTCACCAAAACGCTACCAAAAAAACTGTTAGCGATCGCAGGGATCAGGCCTGACTCTGCGAACGCTGCAGTTATGCGTTTAGTGCCTTGTAAGTGACAGTGATCGATCGATACTGCACTTGGGTGGGCTGGGCTGGGCCGGGCGGAGGGGCAAAACGCAGGTGCTAGCGGGTATCTGGGCTGATCCCGCTAACACTGCGTTTTTGGGAACCCTAAACTGCTGGGGACGCTAGTATAGATTTGATCGGATCAGATATTGATCCGATCAGATACTATACCACTAAGGGAGGTATACGGTGCGTGCGTGGGTGTTAGCGGTACTGGCGCTAACCTGACGCTGCCTGGGGCTGGTGCTTGCCAGTTCACCAAAACGCTACCAAAAAAACTGTTAGCGATCGCAGGGATCAGGCCTGACTCTGCGAACGCTGCAGTTATGCGTTTAGTGTTTTGTAAGTGACAGTGATCGATCGATACTGCACTTGGGTGGGCTGGGCTGGGCTGGGCGGAGGGGCAAAACGCAGGTGCTAGCGGGTATCTGGGCTGATCCCGCTAACACTGCATTTTCGGGAACCCTAAACTGCTGGGGACGCTAGTATAGATCTGATCGGATCAGATATTGATCCGATCAGATACTATACCACTAAGGGAGGCATATGCTGCGTGCGTGGGTGTTCGCGGTACTGGCGCTAATCTGACGCTGCCTGGGGCGACGCATATCACCGCCGGGCGATCAGGGGGCTAAACCTTTATTCGGTAATAAACGGCGGGTGCCCTGACACTATAAAAAATAAACGAACTAACCAGCGTCACCCGTAACGGTTATACGGTGATCACTGGTGAAAGGGTTAACTAGGGGGCAATCAAGGGGTTAAAACATTTATTAGGTAGTATATGGGGGTCCCTGTCGCTATAAAACGCTGACGGCGAACCTAAATATTTACGTTCCTAACTAGCGTCACCAGCGACACACTGCTAATGTCAGTTTGTGACAGGGGGGGGGGGGGTGATTGGGGGGGGATCGGGGGGCGATCGGGGGGGGATCGGGGGTGTAAAGTATGCCTGGCATGTTCTACTGTGTGTGTGTGTGTGTTGTGCACTCACTTGTCATCTCTCCTCGGCGCTGGAACGGAAACTGCCAGACCGGGGAGAGATGACATCACATCCTCTGCCTGTGTGAAACGACACACAGGCAGAGGAGGATTCCCATTGGCTGGGAGCGATCGCGAGGGGGGGGCCACGATCGGATGGTCTCCCCCTCGCCTCCCGACGCTCCCAGTCAGATGCCGACCGCCGATGGCACCGGGGGGGGGTCCGATCGGACCCCCCGCCCGCGGGAGGCAGATCACGTACGGGTACGTGATTTTGCCTGCCCGTGCCGCTCTGCCGCAGTATATATGCGGTAGGCGGTCGGCAAGTGGTTAATTACCAGATTATGATCTCAGCTTACTTCACTGATTTGCTCTTGCTTCTTGCCATCCTGTGTTTGACCCTCAGCTGGGTGTTCACTGCTGTCACCTGAAGCACGGTTTATTCCAAGCACAGCGGGGAGTTCCTGGCCGCCTGAGCACCACCACGCCCTGACAGTCCGCACAAGGTGACTTTCCCTGGACCCATCCAGATCCTGCCGGCAACCCGTGCTTCTTCGGGCAGTATACCTTCTGTGGCACATTTCAGAGGTATACTGCATCCATCCGCAAGGAGAGCCACTCTCTGCATATTGGCTTCGGAACAGATACGTGACATATGTATAGTATATATAATACAGTTCATTAATACACTAAAAAGGGACCCGCGGTCCCTGCCTGCAAAATGCAGTTGTTGAGCCAGTGTCAGGCCTAACCATGTGGTACTAGCTTTGCCTGGGAGCTCAAGCAAATAGAGTGCTGGAGGAGCTGAGGAGTAATGGTCTGCAGTAAGAGTTGTGTTGGAAGAAGAGAGATCTGTATATACCAGAGTGTATATAAGTTGTTCCAATTCTTTGTTCTAAAAGTCATCCCAATTGATTGTTCTAAAATTCACTGGGCATCCCATACTTCCTTTACCCCATCCAAGTTCAATACCCTCAATAAAACAAAAAAGCCAAGCTAATGGACTGTTCATTGCCTTGGAGTGACTGAGGACGTGAATGCCAGGCTGGGCAGGGTGACAGGTGGGTCATATCACTTAGCAGCCCTTACGGGGGTACAGCTACATATATAATATAGTTCAGAGTATATACAGTATCTCACAAAAGTGAATACACCCATCGCATTTTTGTAAAAATGTTATTCTATCTTTTCATGTGACAACACTGAAGAAATTACACTTTGCTACAATGTAAAGTAGTGAGTGTACAGCTTGTATAACAGTGTAAATTTGCTGTCCCCTCAAAATAACTCAGTGCACAGCCATTATTGTCTAAACCGCTGGCAACAAAAGTGAGTACACTCCTAATGCCACGTACACACAAGCGGAATTTCCATCAGAAAGAGTCTGATTGTAGCTTTTCATCGTATATTCCGACCGCGTGTATGCCCCATCTGACTTTTTCCGTCGAAAACTCAGACGGACTTAGATAGAGAACATGTTTTATATTTTTCTGACGGAACAAATTACTATCGGAAAAACTGCTCGTTTGTATGCTGTTCAGACGCACCAAAAACGATGCAAGCTCTGAAGCAGGTACGAGATGGAAGCTATTGACCACTGGCTAATGAACTTCCGTTTTCTAGCCATGTCGTACGTGTTGTACGTTACCGCATTCTGGACGGTCGGAATTTGGTGTGACCATATGTATGCAAGACAGCTTGAGCAGAATTCCGTTGGAACTCAGTCGGAAAAACCTTCAGAGTTTATTCCGACGGCAAAACCGGTCGTGCGTACAGGGAATAAGTGAAAATGTCCAAATTGGGCCAAAAGTTTTAATATTTTGTGTGGCCACCATTATTTTCCAGCACTGCCTTAACCCTCTTTTGCATGGAGTTCACCAGAGCTTCACATCATGGAGCTGGTGGATGTTAGAGACCTTGCGCTCCTCCACCTTCCATTTGAGGATGCCCCACAGATGCTCAAAAGGGTTTAGGTCTGGAGACATGCTTGGTCAGTCCATCACCTTTACCTTCAGCTTCTTTAGCAAAAAGGCAGTGGTCGTCTTGGAGGTGTGTTTGGGGTCATTATCATGTTGGAATACTGCCTTGTGGCCCAGTCTCCAAAGGGAGGGGATCATGCTCTGCTTCAGTATGTCACAGTACATGTTGGCATTCATAGTTCCCTCGATGAACTGTAGCTCCCCAGTGCCAGCAGCACTCATGTAGCCTCAGACAATGACACTCCCACCACCATGCTTGACTGTAGGCAAGACACACTTGTCTTTGTACTCCTCACCTGGTTGCAGCCACACATGCTTAACACCATCTGAACCAAATGAGTTTATCTTGGTCTCATCACACAACAGGACATGGTTCCAGTAATCCATGTCCTTAGTCTACACTGACAGGCTAACCCCCTACCCCTTCAACCTCTGCAGAAATGCTGGCAGCACTCATATGTCTATTTTCCAAAGACAACCTTTGGATATGACGCTGAGCAGGTGCACTCAACTTCTTTGGTCGACCATGGCAAGGCCTGTTCTGAGTGGAACCTGTCTTTTTAAACCGCTGTATGGTCTTTGCCACCTTGCTGCAGCTCTGTTTCAGGGTCTTGGCAATCTTCTTATAGCCTAGGCCATCTTTATGTAGAGCAACAATTCTTTTTTTCAGATCCTCAGAGAGTTCTTTGCTATGAAGTGCCATATTGAACTTCCAGTGACCAGCATGAGAGAGTGAGAGCAATAATGCCAAATTTAACACACCTGCTCCCCATTCACACCTGAGACCTTGTAATACCAACAAGTCATATGACACTGGGAGGGAAAATGGCTAATTGGGCCCAATTTGGACATTTTCACTTAGGGGTGTACTCACTTTTGTTGCCAGCGGTTTAGACATTAATGGCTGTGTGTTGAGTTATTTTTGAGGGGACAGCACATTTACACTGTTATACAAGCTGTACACTCACTACTTTACATTCTAGCAAAGTATAATTTCTTCAGTAATATAAATAATAGTAAAAAAACGCGCTTAGGATAGATATATGTGTAAAGTTTTAACAGGTTGCTGCCTCCCTTATACAAGGACACTCACTAGGGGTGTCCTGCAAAATAATGATACTAGAAAATGTTAGGGAAAAACGGCGCTACCGGAAAACCTGTTTGGCTCAGCCTATACAGGGGAACGTTTATACAAACGTTATTTTATAATTGCCACCCAGATCTTCAAGTTAGTGTACCAAAGGGATTTCAGTGTTATACCTCCTGATACAAAATGCTACGGACTATAGGAATTGCAGTTCAATGACTGGGATGTGTACGTCTGGGTCGGTTTATACTTGTATATCTCCTACGTAAGTGGTGGTATGTCAAAAAAACCATTATACATCCTATATAGTCCTAAAAAGTCTGTATGCTTTCTCCAAAGCCACAAAATATATTACCACTATTTGCACATTAGAAGCATAATATATATAGCAGGCAAAATAAAAACCATATATAAATCCAATAAAATTAATTCCTGTGAGGGAAAAAATTACATGCACAGTGGGCGTATCAGGGGATCCCAATATTCATACAGTTCATATATAGTGGTAATAGTAGGAGTATGTAGCAAAGTCCCATGCAGTTCTTGCGACAATCAGACACGTAATTTTTCGGAGTGACTTTTGTGTATACAGGGTTGAACGGTGACTTCTGTGATCCCCCTTTAAATTACTCACTCACCAGATGTCAGAACCCCTACAGGGGTATCAGGCCTGTACTGTTACACAAGGACTTTGCTGCTGGTTGCTGTTATGTTCCAAGTATTTCCAATTTGCATGCTGCAATTACTCCTCATATGTTTAGGAAATAAAGAAAAAGGGCTTTCATAGTGTGATACAGTCCCAAAAATTTTTTTTATTTAAAATAGTTTAAAATCTAAATCCATAAAATAAAATGTAAAAAATAAAAATACAAAAAATAGCTTGAAAGGATGCACAAGTCCAGAAAAAAGAGCTATCCTGCACCCACCCAATGACCACTGGGGGGGTGGTTGACGCTCCAATATTTGTTTGGATATTGTGCTCAGTCACAGTCCTCAATGTGGGTACAGACTGGGGGAAGCAGTGATCAGCTGGAGATAAGCTACGTTCCTCCCACCAGTCTCCAGGTAGTGACACAGCAAGCGTGGGGCCGTCGTGCGCGCTTCGTCTCCTGACGTCTTCAGCAGCGGTACCACGCATGTGCAGACTAAGATATTTATGCAAGGGGAACGCTTAGTGTGTCCCTCCCCTCTAGAGGATCGCAGCTAATCATTGCTGGACAATTGAAATAGGGAGGAGGGAGGGGCGGATTAGGGAATTACGTATCACCCCTTAGGATGTGTATTATTTCCATTGTGTCCATCCAACAAAAGGGCCACCTATTAAGGCATTCATAGGAGCGGTCTGATGTTTGCATGTCCAGCTAAAGGGGAACCATGTAGAGAAATAGTCAACCCCCCAGTGGCCATAAGTGGTATACCATAGATGCAGTGTTTGATATCATTAATAATCTGACAGTAGCTATCCTAGCACAGCATCTGGTCACAAATAATACAAATCAAGATACCAATGGCATTCCTAAGTTACAGAGTCATATAGAGGGGCCTAATTATATAAAGGTTAAAAAAGGTTAAAAAGTGCCCTCAGTGTGTAGCAGGTGCATCATGTTGCAACATAACAACTATGCTCAAAATTGCAGGATACGGAAAAGAAAACTACCTACATACATATGTTGTAACATAGTACACTATTGCACCATGCATTATGGTGCATTATTGTACATTACCATAAATAATACTTATTTATAAGTTATTGTGTGATCATAATTCTGTCACCATGTATAATATACGATTTTGAAGGAAGGAGGAGAATTGAAGGAGGGACATGTTAAATAAATGTCAATGTATATGTGCCCCTGTGTAAGTGAGGATGGTGAACACATAAAAGTGTTTAGTGGGATAATGATAGTGAAGTTATCATAATAAAAATATGGACATAATAGACAGTAATAAAAGTGAAATACCTTATTATAGATATGTAGACCTAAAGTACAATTCACATATCCACAGGGACATAATGTGTATATTAAACCCTATGCTGTACCATAGGTCACTTGGTATAGTACTTGGTGCATGTATGGTCATAATGTGCAAAAAAGGGATGTGCCTGTGAAAAAAGTGAATAAGGTGGCATATTGATGCCTTGGTTAGCCTGTGCATGCGCACAACTAAGTTTCACATTGAAAACGTGAAGTATTGGGTGCATCACAGATATATGAGAGTAGGTGACCCCTATCATTGATATGTAGTAGTTATCCAGATTGTTATAAGGGGATGAGGGCTAAGTGTCCCAAATCCCAAAGTAGGAGAATACCTAAACTGTATTACGGATTGGCGATAAAGCAGTTAAGGTCTATAACCTCAACTTGGATATAGACCTTAACTGCTTTATCACCAATCTGTAATACAGTTTAGGTATTCTCCTACTTTGGGATTTGGAACACTTAGCCCTCATCCCCTTATAACAATCTGGATAACTACTACATATCAATGATATTTCATATATCTGTGATGCACCCAATACTTCACGTTTTCAATGTGAAACTTAAATTACATTTTTTCCTTTAGAAATATCATTATTGCTGACGTGTGTTCTACACATCACACAGATGATCCACTTTACTAAGGGGACCCCCAGGCATGATATTTAAAAGAATATTTCATTTTTATCATTTCACTTTAAGCATTAATAAAATCACTGTTCCTGAAAAACGATTGTTAGTGCACCAAGTTAAGGAGTGCGCTAAGGGCAGGAGAGTTCTGGGAACCGGCAAAGGCTTTGGCTGGCTTATAGCCACAAGTGCAAGTGACCTCCTGTAATGAGAGGTCCACAGGAGCTGGTAAGCACATATTTCAGTCTTTGGTGGTGGCATTGACGCACAGATCCCTTTTCAAGGTGTTGGATGGTGGAGATGCACATCAGGATTATTATCACATCATTTGTGAACAGGATTTATCATCACAACACTTGTGGAGATTCTTTACTGTTTTACTGTTTTTTGTTTATTAGCTCAATTCTATAAAGTTATACCAGTATACCAATAACATGCATGTTCAGAGAACAGTAGCCTACAGCAACCAATCAGATTTTAGTCAATAAAGTCAAAACAATGAAAAATAATATCTGATTGGTTGATAAGAGTTACTCGCTCTCTTCTTTTTATTAACCACTTCCCGACCGGCTCACGTACATATACGCTGGCAGGTTGGCACTCCTGCGCAAAATGACATACAGGTAAGTTGGCTCCTTTAAGAGCCTTAGCAGTGTCCGCTGCACTGCGGGGGACCCGATGCATGTGGCAGGCAGTCGTGATGACGATCTGCCACCCACAATCACGGGCACTAGAAGCAGAATGGGGATCTGTGTGTGTAAACACACAAATCCTGGTTCTGTCAGGAGAGGAGACTGATCATGCGTCCCTGTTAGTTGGGAACAGCGATCTGTTTCTTCCTCTAGTCACTTCCATCCTCCCACAGAACATACACTGAGGGAACACATTTAACCCCTTGATTACCCCTTAGTGTTAACCCCTTCCCTGCCAGTGACATTTATACAGTAATGAGTGGCTATTTTTAGCTCTGATCGCCGTTTAAATATCAATGGTCCCAAAAAAGTGTCCGATCTGTCCACCGCCAATGTCGCAGTCCTGATAAAAATCGCTGATCGCCGCCATTACTAGTAAAAAAAAATAAATCAATAAAAATGCCATAAATCTAGCCTCTATTTTGTAGATGCTACAACTTTTGCACAAACCAATCAATATACATTTATAATGATTTTTTTTTTTTTTTTTTACCAAAAATATGTAGAAGAATATATATCGGCCTAAACTGTTGAAGAATTTTGTTTTTAAAACATTTTTGGGGGGATATTTATTATAGCAAATCTAAAAAATATTTTTTCTTTGCAAAATTGTCTCTCTTTTTTTGTTTATAGCGCAAAAAATAAAAACCGCAGAGGTGATCAAATACCACCATAAGAAAGCTCTATTTGTGGGAAAAAAAAGGACATCAATTTTATTTGGGTACCATGTCGCACGACTTCACAATTGTCAGTTAAAACGATGCAGTGCAATATCGCAAAAACTTATCTGCTCATTAAGGGGGTAAAACCTTCCGTGGCTGAAGTGGTTAAATAGGTCTGAAATATTCCCACAAGTTCTTAACTCCTTCACATTGCATTTTGCCTTGCAAAATGGGGTTTAAATAGTCCCTCAGAGTTTTATGTTTGAAAGATTCACCCTAATTTAATTAAGCTTGCTGGGACAGAGCCGAAAATCAGACTTGTTTTCCAACTCGTTTTAAAAATAGAATCCATATTAATGAAGGAAAATCTGCCTTGAAGGAATGATGTAGCCCATCATGGTATCAGCAGGGGCACTTAGTTCATTGCTGTAGCAGATGCATGCCAAATAAAGAGATGGTACTATACACCAATCTGTGCTAGAAAAACACTGCTGGAGAGTTCCAGGATTGAAATAAATGGCACTAGTTGTTTTACTCAGCATCAGCTTCTGTTTCTAGCTCTGCATAAGCTGATCCAGTTTGTGGTGATATTCCATTAACCCATTGGTACTATAATGTAATGTATATGATAAAGACACCATTGTTTCAGCAGAATATAGAAGTAAGGTGGTTTGTAAGTTGAGTGATATTGCTTTTCTATTTTCTATCTCTCTATTTTCTATCTCCAGAGCTTAGTAAATGAGGTAAGGCTTCACTTTGCAAAGAGTACCCAATCACATGCAAGGAAAATAAAAAAAAACTGCATTTTTGCTTGAACATGATTGGATGATGGACGTCAGCAGAGCTTCTTCTCATTTATTAAGCTTTGGAGCAAGTGCACTTGCAGAGTGCAACTGCACTTTGCAAAGTGCACAGTCTTTTTGCCTTTAGTAAATCAACCCCATGGTCTCTGGAACTGAAAGATACATTATCTATCATTCCTAACTGAAAAAAAAAATGAGCACCCAAATCAACAGAAACTGCCAGCACCCTTGGCATAACAATTACTCACAGCCCCCTGAAACTAAGAACCACCCATCACAGCCTTACCAAACTGAGGATCATCCAGACTACTTACAGACTTTCCACTTTCATCAATTAACTCCTGTTCCCCCACTAAAATAACAGCCATGTAGACCCCTGTTTTTCTAACAGCCCCCTCCTCCCCTTAACCACCCAGACTTGCAGAAATGTGAAAAGGAATATCAGCTGCACTCCACTTAACTTCTCTTACAGTATTTTTTTAATAATCAATTAACTGAATGCATTAACCAAAAGCCAACCTTCCTTCACCACTTCTGGCTTGCCCACAAGGATAGAAGCCAGGATAGCCCCTATCCTTGTGAGCAGCCAGGAGTGGTGAAACACAACAAGGAAGGTTGGCTTTTGGATGGAGACATTACTGTATGCAGTCAATTCATTTATTATTAAAAAATACTGTAAAAGGAGCTAAGTAGAGTGTGGCTGATTACATATTTTTAATGGAGAATGGACACTGACTATAATGGCCAGCATCCAGGTTGTCCAATACGTTGTAGAAGAGAGGCCAGTCTTGAGCAGAGCTATGGATCTGTGTATACTTGCAGACATGACTGCTCCTGCAAAGAAGCCAAATTAAAAAAGAAAAAAAAAGTATTTTTAATGCATGTGTTTGGTACAAAAAAATTGTTTTTTAACTTTTTAATAATAATGTATATATTGATTCATAATTATTCTTTTTTTATGCATTTCTACCATTAAATTCATTTCTACAATTTTGCTAAGAGATATACAGAAAATATGATTCCTGAAATACATTGACCTTTGTTCATTGGCAAGAGTTTATAATCTATGTTTATCTCATGAATTTTAGACTTCATTACACATTTTACTGCAAGCTAGAGCTTTAAGTGCATGCAAATATTCTGGCTCCCACACTAAACACACAAGCATTAAAATGTATAGATGGTTATTTATTGTGTGTGAATAAATTGTGTGAATAAATGTTAGTGAACTTAGGATCATTACAGTCATATGAAAAATGATGTACACCCCATGGAAATGGTTGACTTTTTAAACATATTTTAACAAGGGAATATTGGATTTTTATTCAAACATATGAAGGTAGACGGGAACACACACCAAAATGTCTTTTCAGTCATTTAATTTACAAAAATATCACTTGATGTAATGGTTTACTATGCAAAAAGTATAAAAAACTTTGGTATCAAAAGCTGATATTGCCACCTGTAACAGAAATGACTTGTCGGCATTTTGTATAACTGTCCATCGGTCTCCACTTCAGTTGAATTTGCTGATTTGGCTAGTTCTGGAATAATTGGCATTTGCAAAGAGAACACCAGACTTGAGGTTTAAATAAGACAAGTTCCACCTGCATACACTCCCTCCCTAAGGAGGCTCTAATCATTGAAACCTGGTCTGTAACACAGATTCTAATGTCATGGATTTGAAGTGGCAGTAGATGTAGGAGTGTGTTTCCTTTTTTCCATCTGACAAATCTCTTTTTTTTATTTAGATAATGAAAATAAATACACCATGTCGATGTTATGAATTATTTGTTCAATTATATCACATTTATCTGTAGGCACTATTTGAATCAAGATCTAATGTTTGCCTGTTCATATGTATTGAAAAACAAATTTCCATGGAGTGTTTTACGTTTTCACGTGACTGTATATGTAGTATTATGATTGAAGAGCATCTAAGTGAGTTTCTATTCCTTGCATTCTAGTTATTAGGACAAATAACCAATGTGACAAAGTTGAATCATGCATCTATCACTTCATCCAAACTTAGGTATGATTACTTTACCTAACCTTTGATTTAAATAGCGTACAGCAGGGAGAGAGTCTTTTTAATGCTACTTAAAGAGTGGCATGGAAAAAACATGAAGAACAAATCTTATACAAACCTGCCTTATGTATTTCTATGGACCATCCTCAAATATTTATTTCTGTATACAAGAAAATCCTCATAAAACTCTTAACAAAATCAAGACTAATGCCGCGTACACACGATCAGACTTTCAGACAGGAAATGTTGGATGTAATGTTGGATGTGAGCTTGCTGGCTGAAAGTCCGACCGTGTGTATGCTCCATCGAACATTTGTTGGCGGACTTTCCGTCAACAAATGTTGGCTAGCAGGTTCTCAAAACTTTGTTGTCGGACTTTCGGATCGTATGTACACAAGCCCATCGCACAAAAGTTCCTGCATGCTCGGAGTCAATCGCTCGTCAATCGGCTCATAATGGAGATATCACATTTGTGACGCGGCAAATTATGAAATGCAGCGCATTCTCTTTTTCTTTATAATGCTATAATAATGAAGTTGCTTTGCTGCTGATATTCACAGAGTTCTGACAAACGTGTTTTTTATTATTTCTAGTGATCTTCAGAATACAATTTTATTTGTTGGTTTTTTTTCTTGTAATCTCCAGAATAATCTTTTTTTTTCTAGTGATCTCCATAATATATTTTTTTTCATTTTGTGTGTCAAGTTACCACAACACCATTATTATCTTGTATTTTTTAACCTCAAAGATACAACTATGTTGGTGTTCCTTGTTAATTTGATATTGTATTTTTGAAACGTACCTGCCTACTCACAAACAAACTGTCCTTTTTGAAGTAAAACACATAGCCAAGTATTTGTCAAAACAAAAATTAAAAATTTAATAGGGAGCACAAGGTCATAACAAAATAAAGAGGAAGGAAATGCTGGAGAAACAGTTGGAATTGGTGAAGCCTTTGTACCCAGGGCAGACATCAATTATTTGACTGTCAAAATTGATGAGGAGTCTGAGGAGTCCATTTAATAGGGAGCACAATACGGTCCATGACTATGAGAGATCGGGAGCAGCAGCAGATGACATATATGTCCCAAGGCTGCGGTCTTACAACAGCCTGCTTTTTTTGCCAGACCACACCAAACCCAGGCCATCACTCTCAACACCTCTTTCCATGCTTCCTACCATGCTGTTATGGTGGCTGGGTGGCTGTGGTGTTGGTGGTGGAGGAGCTGGTCCAACTCACAGAGGTGTGTTTGAGGTGTGAGTTCACCCCTCGTTCCCTTGTTTAGGGCCTTGAGAATAATCTCTTCGCATATAGTGCTTTGGGCCTCCTCCATCTTTTCTAATTCGCTGGCAGTGACGCATCCAAATGCCTCGTGTACAACAGGGGTTGTGGTAATTGCTGCAGTAGCCTGTTTTAGGAAAGCAGCCACAGACTCCTCCAGGTTCCTTGCCTTCCTGGTCCTTTTGGTTAGAGGGAAGAGGGGAGGAACCTGGGATTTGGTCAGGCTGCTTGCCACGCCTCCTCCTAGCTGAGACTTTCCTGTGTATGAAAATAGTACATAGTTTTAGGTTGTTGGTCATCAATCACACACAATTTTGAGCTCATGACTGTTGCAAATTGAATGTTAACAAATAGAAAAGACTATCATTCTGACCCCAGCATTTTTCATTCTTGTCCCAATCATTTTTGGCTACTACTGTCTATTGATATGTAAACCACTTTGTTAAATCTGAAATTTGTGATCAATAACATTTAGTTAACATCATTAAATTTTTGACAGGAAATATGTTCAACAATGCTATACCAGGGTCAAGATGGGCTCCTCCACATCTTCTTCCTGGGTGGAAGGCCCGGCTTGGACCTCAGGAGCCTCAGCTGATGTGGAAGAAAGTGTTGATAGCGTTGGCCTGGGTTCTGTCTGGTCGGACAAAAAACGCAGGCTGTCATAGTACCACAGCATGGGGACATATACGCCATCTTCTGCTGCTCCGGATCTCAGGGAATCCTGGACCTTCTTGCTCTCCCTATTATATGTAAGCAGTATTTTAACCCTAATCAAATTAGAAAAGTGAGAAAAAAATAGTGGTGCTTAAATCACACTGTTGTGATCATAAATAAATATTCAGTTCAACAAATTTAAATGTGTTAACAATCATAAATATTATCACCCTGTGACAAGTGAAAAAAAAAGTGCACTCCGGCAGACCCTGCATTTTATGACATGACCATAGTATACAGATCAGCCAAAAAGGAAGAGGAAGTCCAAGTCTGAGGGGCGGGTGAGAGAGAAAGCATCTGCACACCTCGGGTCCACCGTGACCACAACACACCACTTTAGATGTTTATGGAAGATTTGGATGTGGTATTTCTTGCTTGATTTGAATTTCATCAATGTGAGTGTAATAGTTGAAGATTTTTAGAGTGTTTTATTAAACTGGCTTTTCGTTATTACACTATTGGAGCACATTTTGTTATTTACATGGGGAGAGATCCTTTGTATACACGGCTGGATATTGGGTATTTCTAAACCCTTTTTGTGTGGTTTAAAGCGAGTGAGCCAAGCACGAGAGTGTGAGGCATATCAATTTGGTGAGTGTGTTTTCTGAAGGGAGTGGAATCACTGAGCACATTGGTGTGGTGGATGAACAAGACACTACAACAAGCTTCACTGGATTTATTTTTATGAAGTTTTTTTTGCATCATAGGAATGATTTTTTTCTATTATTATTTTTTTTATTTATTTTATTTTTCACTTGTCACAGGGTGATAATATTTATGATTGTTAACACATTTAAATTTGTTGAACTGAATATTTATGTATGATCACAGCAGTGTGATTTAGGCGTCACTATTTTTTCTCACTTTTCTAATTTGATTAGGGTTGAAATACTGCTTACATTTCATATTATCTAAAGTGGCAGCTCTATTAATTTTTAGATTCTGTGTTTCTGAGGTACAGTGGTGGGAAAACCAAGTGTGGGCGGGTTGAACTTGGTAACCATCAGTTTGTGCTCCCTATTATATGTGCTCCTCCGGCTACCAATTTTGGCCTTCAAATAGGTGATGTCTGCCGTGGGATACACAGGCTTCACCAATTCCAACAGTTTATCCAGCACTGCCTTCCTCTTTTGCTTGTTCGAATAGTCCCTGCATTGGACTTGCCAGAGACATGGCAGCTCCCTGTATTTGTCTATAAAGTTGGGCAGGAAATCAGGGGCTGTGAATTTGTCAACCATTTTATCTGCAAGACACAACACAAGACAAACCCTAATGTCAGGCTATACTCTCCTAATCTTGTCCCAATATAGGCCTCAATTTATAAGCAGCATAGACCACTAACCAGTGATGCCCCAAGTTACAACTGTACCTTCGTTTGAACGAACGGCGCTAACGATCCTCCACCCACAGATCGTACGTACGTCGCCCACGTGTTATGCTTTATATACACTGCGCATGCGTGAAACTCCTCCCCTGACTTTCTTTCTAGTGTATTCTCCGCATCTTCTCTTTTGGGGCAGTGGGAGAGCACATGGCGTAGACACAGCAGGTGTGTGCTGTTATCAGCAACAACGAGGAAGAGGAAAGCCCGTAGCAAGGCAGTTCCACATCCAGGAGGAGATATAAGGCCTCAAATGTGTCCTTTGAAGAGATAGTGGAGATGGTGGACATCTTGAAGAGGACAGACTAGGATGGGAAGCATGGACATTACAGAAACCCTAATGTGAGAAAGGCCGGGATCATGACTAAAGTTGTGAGAAGTCTGCACAGGACTTTTGGGGTATGACGATCCAAGAAGCAATTGAGGAAACGCTGGTCAGACTTAAAAATTGAGGGAGCAAGATCAGTATAGAAAGATCAGGAAAGTGCTGCAAAAAAGTAAGTATTTGTCGTGTGTTCCTATTATTATTATTATTATGATTATTAATATTATTATTATTACTTTCGTGCTGGTCCATGTGCTTTTCTTTACTGTTGTACAGTTTAAAATGCCAAGTTTGAGGTTCGTGGGCACAGTAATCGTTCGTATTAAACATTGTTCGTTCGACCACTATATCAATGTTTTTGGCAGATGCAGGTTAACTACATTTGTTCATGCTTATTTTGATTAAAATAAGTTTATTACATTGTTGTCTAGATGTGTTTTAAACTATAATGAAATGACAACTTGATTCAGTGCAAGGAGAGGACACTCAGCAGCTGTTTACACATCTGGATGCAGGAGCACTAGTGTGGGACACCATAAAAACCTTGTTATGGTGTCCCACGCAGGGGCTCCAGTGGATACTAGGGGTCTCTCCATGTGTGAAACTTGTACAAAACAGGTAAGTATTCCAGCTTTTGCAAGGGAAAAAAATCATGTCTTCAGCTTGGAACTCTGCCAAAACAAACAATTGGACAACACTTCCAAGTAGTGTTTCATATTACTATCTCTAGCATAAAATTTCTGTCTGCTAAGTATACCTTTTTTGTATTCACATAGGGGAGAAAAGAATCGGGAAATCTGAGGACACCAGTAACCCCACACCTACTGAAGAAAGGGAACTCAGCACACAACCTGAGGATGTGGATGCAGAGGTTCAGGAAGTGGTGGGTGAAGTGGTCGAAATGGTGTCAACAACAGGTCAGTGTCTGAGACCACAGCTTCAGGTAATAGATGGATGCCTGCATAATTATAATATAATATTATGATATCCCATGAAGGCAGATAGCACATGTTAACACATTGGGGGTTATTTACTAAAGGCAAATCCACTTTTCACTACAAGTGCAAACTACAAGTGCAAAGTGCACTTGAAATTGCACGGAAAGTGCACTTGGAAGTGCAGTCATTGTAGATCCGAGGGGGACATGCAAGGAAAATAAAAAACAGCATTTTAGCTTGCACATGATTGGATGATAAAATCAGCAGAGCCTCCCCTCATTTCAGATCTACCCCTCAGATTTACAGCGACTGCACTTCCAAGTACACTTTCAGTGCAATTTCAAGTGCACTTTGCACTTGTAGTTTGCACTTGTAGTGCAAAGTGGATTTGCCTTTCGTAAATAACCCCCATTGTGTGTTTTGTGGCTTTATCAAAATAGATATAGTGAAAATACCCACACTTTAGGCATGGGATCATGAGGGAAATCCAAATTTTGAGTCCCAATTTGTGTGCATCTTCAAAATTTGGCTTTTACAGGGGTGAGATCACTCAATCTGATGAAGGCAAAATCAACACATTTTTGACATACTAATGTCTCATATGACAACAAAACCTGGGGAATGCCCAGGAAAAAACTCCAAGCTTACTTACCACCAGCTCGCAGACAACCAATTAACCTGTCTAACAGTATGCGTTAAAAACAGGGGTTCAGTCCGCACGCATTTGCAAACGCATGCGTAAGCCACAGAGCCATGTCACGGCACCCTGTAATCTGTGGTCCTAACACTAAAATTTGTGTGTCCCCACAGTGGAGGCACATGCATTCTGATGGATAAGTGAGGGCAGGTGGACTGAAGGGAGCTCACCCCTTCTTAAAGGTACAGGACACACCAAACACCCAGCAAATAGCACAATGGCTGCAAAAGTGCTGGTGCATTGCTGGACCAAAACGCACCCCAACGTGATTACAAAAACTTTCCACCACCCTCATTTATAGCTGGCTTTAAGAAGGGGTGGGCTCTCTTCAATCCACCTGCCCTCACTTATCCATCAGAATGCATGTGCCTCCACTGTGGGGACACTCAAATTTTAGTGTTAGGACCACAGATTACAGGGTGCCATGACGTGGCTCTGTGGCTTACGCATGCGTTTGCAAATGCATGTGGACTGAACCCCTGTTTTTAACGCATACTGTTAGACAGGTTAATTGGTTGTCTGCGAGCTGGTGGTAAGTAGGCTTGGAGTTTTTTCCTGGGCATTCCCCAGGTTTTGTTGTTATCTGTTTGTGGCCTTCCAATGCCTCTTACTGCGATAGCCAGCTATAAATGAGGGTGGTGGCAAGTTATTGTAATCACGTTGGGGTGCGTATTGGTCCAGCAACGCACCAGCACTTTTGCAGCCATTGTGCTATTTGCTGGGTGTTTGGTGTGTCCTGTACCTTTAAGAAGGGGTGGGCTCCCTTCAGTCCACCTGCCCTCACTTATCCATCAAAATGCATGTGCCTCCACTGTGGGGACACACAAATTTTAGTGTTAGGACCACAGATTACAGGGTCCTGTGACGTGGCTCTGTGGCTTACGCATGCGTTTGCAAATGCGTGCGGACTGAACTACTGTTTTTAACGCATACTGTTAGACAGGTTAATTGGTTGTCTGCGAGCTGGTGGTAAGTAGGCTTGGAGTTTTTTCCTGGGTATTCCCCAGGTTTTGTTGTTATCTTAATGTCTCATATGGCCTTCCCTTTAGCAGTTCCTGAGTTGGGGATGTGTATGTTATGATTTTTAAACATGCCTCCTTAGCCCCAAAGAAGGCAAATTTATGCCAAACATACATGTTATACACCAAGCTGTAGGTTTGTTCCAAAACTGTTTATAACGCACATGTGAATGTGCTTGGAGTAAAATGTTTTATACTTACAATGTGCTGCTCTTCTTTCAACGCTCAATACCAGTTTTTTTGAAGTTGGTGTAGTTACAGTGAAAATGAGGGGTATTTACTAAAGGCAAATCCACTTTGCACTACAAAGGGCACTTTCAGTGCACTTTCAAGTGCACTTGCAGTGCAAAGTGGATTTGCCTTTAGTAAATAACCCCCACTGTGCTGTAAAATTTGCCAAAATCCGGACATTTTAGGGACTCCAACCAATTAATTCATGGAGTTGAAAAGGATGATTATTTTTATCATTAATGCATTACATATATTAGAAACAATAACACTGTGTGTATGTAGCAGACCCACAGCACAACATAACAGTTAGCTGAAGAAGAGATTGTCACCTCATGTATCAAATAAGTTGTGTTTGCACTATTGAAGAAAATGGCCAAAAATAAAAGGCCATTTGAGAACCTAGGAGACAGATAAGAAACAAACAGAAATTCAAATGAAATATGAGTTCCGTTTTAAAAAAAAAATGTGTTAAACAGATTCCAGATTTTCTTGTAAATCAATTGCCCCCCCTATCCACAAAATACTCAACATAGTTTTGCCATACTTCGTGGGCGCTTTGGGGGGGCAAGCCAGGACGGCCACTTTCAAGCACCGTCATTGTTTGGTCAGGTGAAAAGTCGGCCTCAGTCGCAACTGAGGCCAGATAGTTGGCTGCATTTTTCCGCAGGAAATTGTGAAGAATGCAGCAGTTCAAGATGATGTGATTTAGTTTGTATTTGGTCATGTTGATTGACGTAAGGAAAAGCCGGAACCGGCTGGCCATTATGCCAAAGGCATTCTTGACCACTCTTCTGGCATGGGCCGGTAATTAAAAACCCTCTGCTCCGGGGGCAGGGTCCTCATGGGGAACTGCCTCGTCAGATGCTCCCCCAGTGCAAAGGCCTCATACGCTACAAAAACAAACTTAAGGCCTGCAACGTTATCCTCTGGAGGTGGCAACCCCAAGGTGCCATTTTGGAAATGCTGATAAAATTCCATCTGGGCGATCACTCCTCCATCAGACATACGGCCATTCTTCCCTACGTCCAGATATAGGAACTCATAATTCGCCGTCACCACTACCAACATCACAATACTACTGAACCCCTTATAATTGAAGTAGTATGACCCCGAGTTGGGTGGTGGGACGATCTGGATGTGCTTCCCATGGATCGCACCACTACAATTGGGAAAGTCCCACAGCTGGTGGAATTGGGAGGCCACGTTCTGCCATTCCTGTGGGTTGGAAGGAAACTGTGGAATCAAACAAAAAAATAGAAATTAGTACTTTTGCACATCACACTGCAAGCAGATTAGACACAAACATTCTTGGCCAACATAAGTATAACATTTATTGTAATGAGTATTTAAAGACAAAAGTATAAGGTCCACTTATCAGATTCCTCACCCCCTCTGATGGCCCATTGTAAAAAATTGAGGGTGGGGGAGATGTTTTGGACAGGTAACCCTCTCCATTTCATTGAAAGATGAATGCATAAATAATGTGTGTTACTTTGGCCAGCCCCTCCTTACTTACACGATTGGCAGCCCACTGGACAGGTAAGAAGTGTCATAATCCAAAAATATGAATACACACTGTACAAGTTGAAGCACACTTTTACATTCTGCAATTACCTATCAAGGTAATAGAACAAAACTTTAAACAGTACCATTTGAAAGTATTCATGCAGGTCCTTGCACTACATGCTTTGGTGAATTCATCCATAAATATGACCACAAAAGAGGTAGGTATCGTGTGTATGGGTTTGGCAAAGTCAGCAGATAGAGTATTGGTACCGGTTGACTTAGTGGTTGGGGGGGAGGTAGGGTTCCAAATGAGTTTTGTCCCCCCCAAAAAAAGCCTCTTGCACTCTGCCAGAATTTAAGGACAACAATAACATTTGGACACATTTTAGGGGGTGTTTAGGGTAAGCACTACAATGGAGCTGACAAAATACATTGTAAAGTGATTAGGCTAGTTGTGTATGGGCCCAGGATAGCATGCTGGGGAGGTTAGTGAAGGCAAATATGCATGAAGGACAAAAAAGGAGCATTAAAAGCTTACAGCATGCATGAGGACAAAGAGGACATTCACAGCATATTACAATCATGGTAATTATAGAATGATGAAATAAATACAATGCATTAGCAAAGATTAAATACATAGAATGTGATGTTAAATGATAAAACTTGCCTTAATATAGTCCTTCTGCTGGACCTGAATGATGGCAGAACAGGTCTCTGGAATAATGATTCCCAGAGCCTAGGGGGAGATCCCAGTTGTGAACTTCAGGTCCTGGAAACTTCTCCCCGTCGCCAAGTACCGCAAGGTGGCGACGAGCCTTTGCTCTGGAGTGATGGCTTGCCGCATGCAGGTGTCCTGCTTCATAATATAAGGGGGCACCAAAGCCAAGAGACGTTGAAAGATGGGGTCTGTCATCCGGAGATAATTCCTGAAATCATCAGGATTATTCTCCTGGAGCTCCCGCAACAAAGGCATATGACAGAATTGGTCACGATTAAGCAACCAATTCTTGGTCCAAGAACTCCTCCTCCCCCTGTTCATGGACTGGACTTGGGTCAAAGCAATAACGCCAACACCAAGGCCAACAACAGCACAAACTCTACGACGTGCACGTAAACACAACATGGCTAATAAACGAACGGCTGCTCAGAACGAACTGACAGAACGCACTGAAAATCAGAAAGGACCTGAGAAGAACAAGCTGAAAATCAGAAACGAGCGGACAAGAACGCACTGAGAATCAGAAGCAAACTATAACTAGAATGCACTGAAAGACAGGAATGAACTGACAAGCACGCACTGAAGAACAGATACGAACCAACAAGCACAAACTGAAAAGCAGAAATGAACTGAAAAGTGCGAATGGTCTCATAACAAACTTCTACTAACACGAGATAAAAATGGGATTAGCAGAAGGAGCCCAAAGGGTGGAGCAATGGCTATTGAACTTCCTTTTTATCAGCTGTCGTATGTCCTGTACGTCACTACATTTGTAATTGTTGGCCAACATTTGTGTGACCGTGTGTATGCAAGACAAGTTGGAGCCAACACCCTTCAAACAAAAATCCACGGTTTTGTTGTTGGAAAGTCTGATCGTGTGTACAGGGCATGAGAGTACAAATCATTTTTGAAATAGTTTTATTCGTGCTTAAACTAAAATCACGAATATACCATGATACCTAAAAAGGCCCGGATTGGTAGGTGCCTAAAAGTCTTAACAGAGTACATAATACGTCTCTTAGTATACCTCCAATGGAAACACCTAATCACATCTTAATTTTCTATACAGTTTCCTCTTACTGCAGCAATATTCTTACTAGTACCATCTACCTAAGTCATTTAGGGTGGAGAAACTCCTATAAAAAAAGTGTATAATACATATACAATGTACATATACAATGTATACAATACATATCGACTGATCATCTATTAACCTCTAGACATGTGCATTTGTTTTCGTCCGAATGCATTTTCTTCCGAATTTCAGGTATTTTCGTTATCGTTTTAACAAACGATAACGAAAGTGCAGAGTCCGAAAAACGAAAGATCCGACATAAACAAATGCTTTATTTTCGTTTTCGTTGCTACAACAGTTCGATATAGATAGGAGATTCGACATGATGATGACAATAACAATCTGTGTCCATCAAATCTGTGGTCGAATGTGCCTAACCTTAGCTCTATTAGTCCAAGATTATTCTACATAGAGAGAAAAGATTCGACGTAGAGAGAAAAGATTCGACGTAGGGGAGGAAAGATTCGACGTAAGGGAGGAAAGATTCGACGTAGGGGAGGAAAGATTCGACGTAGGGGAGGAAAGATTCGACGTAGGGGAGGAAAGATTCGACGTAGGGGAGAAAAGATTCGACGTAGGGGAGAAAAGATAAATAAAAATAATGATGATGATGAATGTTATTGGCTGATTGTAACCAAAGAGGAGGAGCGGTAAAATAGCTAGAACTAAGTACACACGTACTTTGGCTTATGGTGTCTGTTGAAAGTTCTAAGAAGATTCGACGGACCAGGTAAACTATACGGCATCATACAGTTTAGCTGCTCCGTCGAATCTTCTTTGAACATTCGACAGACACCATAAGCCTTCAATGACAGATTCGACCTTAATTTAGATTTTCGGACGAATGCAATTTTTAACGAAAAACGAAATAAATAAAAACGAATTTCGGGAGTAACTAAATAAATGTATTTTTCAGACGAAAACAAAATTCCGAAACGAAATATTTCAGTGTGCACATGTCTATTAACCTCCAACCTATGTATGGTATGTGTAGAAATGCTAATCTCACCCGTAAATGCTAATGAGTCCCATAAATCAAATGTTCTCAATACCTTGTTGGTACAGGATGGGATGCTCCTCCATACAAAGCCTTATACTCTTTCGATTGTAAAACAACATAACCCCAGCAGTCCATGCAGAGCAAATGCAAATGACTATGTATATTGGGCCACAGGTATGTTTTAGTTCTAATTAGGGATGAGCCGAACACCCCCCTGTTCGGTTCGCACCAGAACATGCGAACAGGAAAAAAGCTCGCTCAAACACGCGAACACCGTTAAAGTCCATGGGACACGAACATGAATAATCAAAAGTGCTAATTTTAAAGGCTAATATGCAAGTTATTGTCATAAAAAGTGTTTGGGGACCTGGGTCCTGCCCCAGGGGACATGGATCAATGCAAAAAAAAGTTTTAAAAACGGCCGTTTTTTCAGGAGCAGTGATTTTAATAATGCTTAAAGTCAAACAATAAAAGTATAATATCCCTTTAAATTTCGTACCTGGGGTGTGTCTATAGTATGCCTGTAAAGGGGCGCATGTTTCCTGTGTTTAGAACAGTCTGACAGCAAAATGACATTTTGAAGGAAAAAAATTATTTAAAACTACCCGCGGCTATTGCATTGCCGACAATACACATAGAAGTTCATTGATAAAAACAGCATGGGAATTCCCCAAAGGGGAACCCCGAACCAAAATTTAAAAAAAAAAATGACGTGGGAGTCCTCCTAAATTCCATACCAGGCCCTTCAGGTCTGGTATGGATATTAAGGGGAACCCTGGCCAAAATTAACAAAAAAAAATGACGTGGGGTTCCCCCTAAATTCCATACCAGACCCCTCAGGTCTGGTATGGATTTTAAGGGGAACCCCGCACCAAGAAAAAAAAAAAACGGTCGTGGGGTCCCCCAAAAAATCCATACCAGACCCTTATCCAAGCACGCAACCTGGCAGGCCGCAGGAAAAGAGGGGAGGACGAGAGTGCGCCCTCCCTCCTGAACCGTACCAGGCCACATGCCCTCAACAGTGGGAGGGTGCTTTGGGGTAGCCCCCCAAAACACCTTGTCCCCATGTTGATGAGGACAAGGGCCTTATCCCCACAACCCTGGCTGGTGGTTGTGGGGGTCTGCGGGCGGGGGGCTTATCGGAATCTGGAAGCCCCCTTTAACAAGGGGACCCCCAGATCCCAGCCCCCCTGTGTGAAATGGTAAGGGGGTACTTACCCCTACCATTTCACTAAAAAACTGTCAAAAATGTTAAAAATGACAAGAGACAGTTTTTGACAATTCCTTTATTTAAATGCTTCTTCTTTCTTCTATCTTCCTTCATCTTCTGGTTCTTCTGGTTCTTCTGGCTCTTCTAGTTCTTCCTCCGGCGTTCTCGTCCAGCATCTCCTCCGCGGCGTCTTCTATCTTCTTCTCCTCGGGCCGCTCCGCACCCATGGCATGGGGGGAGGCTCCCGCTCTTCTCTTCTTCTCTTCTTCTCTTCTTCTCTTCTTCATTTTCTTCTCCGGGCCACTCTGCAACCCATGCTGGCATGGAGGGAGGCTCCCGCTGTGTGACGGCGCTCCTCGTCTGACAGTTCTTAAATAACGGGGGGCGGGGCCACCCGGTGACCCCGCCCCCCTCTGACGCACGATGACTTGATGGGACTTCCCTGTGACATCACGGGGAATGCCACAGGGAAGTCCCGTCATGTCCCATGCGTCAGAGGGGGGCGGGGTCACTGGGTGGCCCCGCCCCCCGTTATTTAAGAACTGTCAGAAGACAAGCGCCGTCACACAGCGGGAGCCTCCCTCCATGCCAGCATGGGTTGTGGAGTGGCCCGGAGAAGAAAATGAAAAAGAGAAGAAGAGAAGAAGAGAAGAGCGGGAGCCTCCCCCCCATGCCATGGGTGCGGAGCGGCCCGAGGAGAAGAAGATAGAAGACGCCGCAGAGGAGATGCTGGACAAGAACGCCGGAGGAAGCACCAGAAGAGCCAGAAGAACCAGAAGAACCAGAAGATGAAGGAAGATAGAAGAAAGAAGAAGCATTTAAATAAAGGAATTGTCAAAAACTGTCTCTTGTCATTTTTAACATTTTTGACAGTTTTTTAGTGAAATGGTAGGGGTAAGTACCCTCTTACCATTTCACACAGGGGGGGGCCGGGATCTGGGGGTCCCCTTGTTAAAGGGGGCTTCCAGATTCCGATAAGCCCCCCGCCCGCAGACCCCCACAACCACCGGCCAGGGTTGTGGGGATGAGGCCCTTGTCCTCATCAACATGGGGACAAGGTGTTTTGGGGGGCTACCCCAAAGCACCCTCCCAATGTTGAGGGCATGTGGCCTGGTACGGTTCAGGAGGGGGGGCGCACTCTCGTCCTCCCCTCTTTTCCTGCGGCCTGCCAGGTTGCGTGCTCGGATAAGGGTGTGGTATGGATTTTTGGGGGGACCCCACGCCGTTTTTTTTTTTTTTGGCACGGGGTTCCCCTTAAAATCCATACCAGACCTGAGGGGTCTGGTATGGAATTTAGGGGGAACACCACGTCATTTTTTTTTGTTAATTTTGGCCAGGGTTCCCCTTAATATCCATACCAGACCTGAAGGGCCTGGTATGGAATTTAGGAGGACTCCCACGTCATTTTTTTTAAAATTTTGGTTCGGGGTTCCCCTTTGGGGAATTCCCATGCCGTTTTTATCAATGAACTTCTATGTGTATTGTCGGCAATGCAATAGCCGCGGGTAGTTTTAAATGAGTTTTTTCCTTCAAAATGTCATTTTGCTGTCAGGCTGTTCTAAACACAGGAAACATGCGCCCCTTTACAGGCATACTATAGACACCCCCCAGGTACGAAATTTAAAGGGATATTACACTTTTATTGTTTGACTTTAAGCATTATTAAAATCACTGCTCCTGAAAAAAACGGCAGTTTTTAAAACTTTTTTTGCATTGATCCATGTCCCCTGGGGCAGGACCCAGGTCCCCAAACACTTTTTATGACAATAACTTGCATATTAGCCTTTAAAATTAGCACTTTTGATTTCTCCCATAGACTTTTAAAGGGTGTTCCGTGGCATTCGAATTTGCCGCGAACACCCCAAATTGTTCGCTGTTTGGCGAATTTGCGAACAGCCAATGTTCGAGTCGAACTCATCCCTAGTTCTAATGTCCTAAAAACACAGAAATCAACTCTAATGCCCTGTACACACGGTCGCACATTGCTCGGACATTCCGACAACAAAATCCATGGATTTTTTCCAACGGATGTTGGCTCAAACTTGTCTTGCATACACATGGTCACACAAAGTTGTCGGAAAATCCCATCGCTCTGAACGCGGTGAAAACACGTACGTCGGGACTATAAAAAGAGCAGTAGCCAATAGCTTTCGTCTCTTAATTTATTCTGAGCATGCGTGGCACTTTGTGCCTCGGATTTGTATACACACGATCGGAATTTCCGACAACGGATTTTGTTGTCAGAAAATTTTATAGCAAGCTCTCAAACTTTGTGTGTCGGAAATTCCGATGGAAAATGTGTGATGGAGCCCACACACGGTCGGAATTTCCAACAACAAGGTCCTATCACACATTTACCGTCGGAAAATCTGACCGTGTGTACAGGGCATAATAGTTTTTTGAAACTATTGATGCCCACCACGCTGAAACCACTGCCTGTGGAAGGGAATTCCACATCCTTGCCGCTCTTATGCCCCGTACACACGGTCGGACTTTGTTCGGACATTCCGACAACAAAATCCTAGGATTTTTTCAGACGGATGTTGGCTCAAACTTGTTTTGCCTACACACAGTCGCACAAAGTTGTCGGAATTTCCGATCGCCAACAACGCGGTGACGTCAAGCACGTACGACGAGACTAGAAAAGGCCAGTTCAGAACCAAGCGAGGCACCCTTTGGGCTCCTTTTGCTAATCTCGTGTTAGTAAAAGTTTGGTGAGAGACGATTCGCGCTTTTTCAGACTCGTGGCTTTCAGATCGTTTTCTGCCGTTCAGTTTGTGCTTGTGGGTTTGTATTTGCTCTTCAGTGCGTGCAGTCAGTTCGTATCGGAGTTTTCTGTGTGATCTTGTCCGCTCGTTGCTGTTTTTCAGGTCGCTCTTCACAGGCCTTGCTGTTCTTCAGTGCGTTCTGTTACTTCGTTCTGAGCAGCCGACCGTTTTCTAGCCATGTTTCGTATGCGTACTCCTCGTACAATTCGTGCTGTGCGGGGGCTTGGTGTTGGGGTCCTGACCTTGACACAAGTCCAGTCCATGAACAGGGTGGGGAGGAGTTCATGGACCAAGAATTGGTTGCTTCAACGTGACCAGTTCTGTCATATGCCTTTGCTCCGTGAGATCCGTGAGAATAATCCTGGTGATTTCAGGAATTTTCTCAGGATGACTGACCCCGTATTTCACCGTTTGTTGGCTTCGCTGACCCCCTATATCAGCAGGCAGGATACCTGCATGAGGCAAGCCATCACTCCGGAGCAGAGGTTGGTCGCTACCTTGCGGTATTTGGCGACAGGGAGAAGCCTGCAGGACCTCAAGTTCTCGACAGGCATCTCCCCCCAGGCTCTTCTTTGTGGACATTTACTGCTTGTGTTTGTTTTAGCTGACCCTGACAGAAATGTGTGGAGTCCAGAAAATGTCGTGATTGTGTAACCTTATACAAAGCACTGTTGGCTGTTATTTACTAAATGCAAAGACACTTTTCACTACAAGTGCACTTGCAACTGCACTGAAACTGCACTTGTAGTGCAAAGTGGATTTGCCCTTAGGAAATTACCCCCATTTTCTCATCAAACAACAATTACATCACCCCAAAAGTGTTGTAGTGTTGAGACAATAATCCACACATTCTTGATGAACAATCTTTTTAATACCAGCACAATCACATGTGCATTTACCAAAGGTTTTTCTGACAGACCGACATGTTTGTTGTATAACAATTTTTGTGGTGTCATTATCCAAAATCAAAATGTGCATTTTATAGAAAACAGGCCTGTGTAAAACCCACAAGAAAGACACAAATCTTGATCTTACAAAGTTCACATTTGGTAGAACTTGAAGGCAATATCAGACATGAGTATTTAGGAACTGTGTTTGATATTGCGTTCAGATGGGGGGAAATCACCCCTGGAAAAGCCAAATTTGGAAGATGCACACAAATTTCACAATGTCAACATGTGCTAGCTGCCATTACGGGGGATAAAGGGACGTGTTTTGGGGGAGAAAGCCCTTCCTCACCGCTACTTTATAATTGAGGAAGGGGTTGCACCCCAAAACGCGTCCATTGATCTCCCGTGATGGCAGATAGCACATGTTGGCACACTGTGTGCATCCTCCAAATTTGGCTTTGGGAAAAATCACAAAAACATTTCGCACATTGTAGCAGACAAAAGAAGAAAGTGATTTTGAGGGGCTTTAAACTCGCCCCAAAACATCAATGATGTTTTTATATTTTGGAATAACATCATTGATGTTTTGCTTGATGTTTTCCAATTGTAAATTACACCCCATGATCTCCCCGATCAGGATCTGGGCACTTTCGGATGTGAAAGGATCTTCATCCACAACCTCACGATCACCTAAAAAGAAAGGAAACCCAAAATAAATTAGGTCTAAAAAAAATGCCGCCATCCATCTCTTATCTGAGCCTGTGGTTGCAGACACTCACCTGTTGTGGTGACTAGTTCCACCACGTCTTCTTCCTCCTGCTCATCTTGTCTTTGTGGGATTTCCCCTTCTTCCAGAGGGGGGGGGGGCTCTGGTCTCCTCGGATGAGGGGTGTCCTCCGAGTCTTTTCTCCCCTATGTAAAACAAAAAGGTATACTTAGCACACAGATATTTGATGGCAGAACTCTAAAGATGAAACATTGCTTGGAAGTGGGGTACAATTGTCTATTTTAGCAGAGTTCTAACATGTAGCTTTTTTAGTGTCCTTTGTCAAGCTGCAATACTTTACCTGTTTAGTACAAGCTTCACAGATGGAGACCCCCCTATATTATACACTGGAGCACCTGTGTGGCCCCCCTAATAAAAAGGGTGTTCTGGGGTCCCACACTAGTGCTCCAGTGTCCAGATGTGAAAACAGCTGCTCAGTGTCCTCTCCTTACACACAATCTAGTTTGCATTTCATTCTAGTAACAAAGCCATCTACACAACCCAATTCTTTGAAGACAAGTATAGGGCCTCAAAATAGTGGCCAAATGCATATGGGCTAAACAATGGTATTTTATAGTCCGAAAAAAAAATGTGTGATTCGAATGAATAATGTGCCCATGAACATGAAAGTTGCCATTTTAAACTGTACAACAGTTCCTAAAAGCACATGGAGCAGCACGAACGTAATAAACACAAGAACAATAGGAACACAGCACAACTACTTACTTTTTTGCAGCACTCTCCGGATCTTTCTGTACTGCTCATGTTCTCGTAATTTCATCGCTTCCTGAGCTGATCTTTCGATCGTCGTACCCCGAATTTACATTGCAGACTCCTGACCACTTTCGCCATGATCTTGGCCTTTCGTATATTGGGGTTGGGGTAAGGCCCATACTTTCCATCATAGTCGGCCTTCTTCAGGATTCCCACCATTTCCAACATCTCCCCAAAGGACATATTTGAGTCCTTTAATCTCCTTCTGGATCGGGACGTTTCAGGCTCCGGCCTTTCCTCCTCCTCCTCCTCCTCGTTGCTGTAATTAGCACGATCCTGCTGTCTATCCGCCATGTGCTCTTCCTCCACTGCGCCGAACAAAAAGGGGCGGGGAATAGAATAGAAAGAACGTCAGGGGCGGGCGGAGTTATACGCATGCGCAGTGTGTATAAATCGTAACGCGCGCGTCTTACGTACGATCTGTGAGCGGAGGAAGGAGCATCGGAGACGCCGATCGTGCTAACGAAGGTAGGATCTAAACTTGGGCCTATACTGCTTCGAAATGGAAGCCTATATTGTAACAAGATTAGGGGAGTTTGGCCTGACATTAGGGTTTGTCTTGTGTTGTGTCTTGCAGAGAAAATGGATGGGTTCAACGACCACAATTTCCTGCCTCTGTTTATTGAAAAGTACAGAGAGCTGCCCTGTCTGTGGCAGGTCAGACACCCCCACTATAACCACAAACAGAAGAGGCAGGCAGCGCTGGAGAAACTGCTGGAGTTGGTGAAGCCGGTGGTCCCCACAGCAACCATTCCTTATTTAAAAGCTAAAATTGGTGGCCTGAGGAGCACTTATCTTAGGAAGCGCAAGAAGGTCACAGATTCCCAGAGGTCCGGAGCTGCAGCAGATGACGTTTATGTCCCCAGGCTGTGGTACTATGAGAGACTGCGATTTCTGTCAGACCACACTGAAGTCAGGGAATCCCTCTCCACTCTTCCTTCCACCCTTCCTTCCATCCCAGCTGAGGCTTCTGATGTCCAACCTGGGCCTTCCAGCCAGGAAGAAATGGAGGAGCCCAGCTGGAGTCAGGTATAGCATTCTTCTACAGATTTCTGGGCAATAAATAAATGATGTTTACTAGATGTTATTATTGATCACTAATTGCTGCTTGAAAGTGTTTTACATATCAATACACAGTAGTGGGCACCCAAAATTGGGACAAGAATGCAAAATGCTGGGCTCAGAATGATAGTCTGTTATATTTGTTAACATTGAATTTGCAGCAGTCAGGAGGTGAAAATTGTGAGTGATTGATGAAAACAATACTAAAACTATGTCCCTTTTTCATACACAGGAAGACCTCAGCCAGGAGGAGGCTGTGGAATGTGGCAGCCAGGAGGAGGCGGGGATTAGTGGCAGCCAGGAGGAGGTGGGGCTAAGTGTCAGCCAAGAGAAGCCTGGGACAAGTCGCAGCCTGACTGAGTCTCAGGTCCCTCCCCTCCGCCTGCCATATAAAAGGGCCAGGAAGGCCACTCCCAGTCCTGTGCAGGATTCAGCGTACGGGCTGATCCAGGAGGCTTTGGCGTCCCTCAGAGCCTTCCCCAGTCCTGAAGAGGCCTTTGTCTGCATGGCTGCCACCAAATTGCAGGGCATGCAGGAGGGCCAACGCAAGATTTCTGAGGACCTGATTTATAAAGTCCTTCGTAAGGGGGAGAGTGGGGAACTGACACCCAAGACGGATGTCATTGAGATGGACCATCCTCCTCCTCCTCCTCCTCCTGCTGCCACAACTCCACCACCACAGCCAAAGGCTGGAAGGAAGCGTGGAAAGAAGACCAGAGAGTGATGGCCCTGGGTTCAGTCTGGTCTGACAGAAGATGCAGTCTCTCGTATGACCACAGCCTGGGGACACAGATGTCATCTGCTGCTTTCCGGATCTCTGGGACTTCTGGACCAGACTGCCCTCCCTTAGATATGGACTCCTCAGGCCACCAATTTTGCTTTTAAATAATTGATGTCTGCCCTGGGGGGCCCAAGGCTTCACCCACTTCTGCAGTTTCTCCAGCGTTGCCTCCCTCTTTGTTTATAGTTGTGACCCCTTAATAAAATATTTTTAGGTAAATTCTACTCTCCTGTGTGTGTTTTCATCCAAAAAGGACAGTTTGTTGGTGAGTATTCAGGTACATTTCTAAAGTACAATGTGAAATTAACAAGGGACAACAACACCAAACAATCTCCTCCTACAGATTAAATAGAACAACATATCAATGGTGTTGTGGGAACTTGTCACAAAAAACACACAAACATTTTCGGGAGTACAAATCAAAATCACCAAAAAATAAAAAATAAAAAGAGAAACACAAAAAAAGATTCTACATTAAAGTAAAAAAAAAAAAAAAATGTTGTCAGATGTGAGAAATCAAAATACATTGAGGGAATCCCGATAAATAGTAACGAAAAAAGTTTGTGAGAAGTGTGTGTGAATATGAGCATCAAAACGACTTAATTCTTGTCACATTATAAAGAAGAAGAGAGTGCGCTGTATTAAACCATTTTTTACATTGCAGCGTGACGAAAGTGCTGTATCCATTGCGAACGCTAAGTTTACCAGAACGAGCTGTCCCGTGTCGGAATTTCTTCTGAGCATGCGTGGCACTTTGTGCGTCGGAACAGGCCACACACGGTCGGAATTGACGCGATCGGATTTTGTTGTCGGAAAATTTTATCTCCTGCTGTCCAACTTTGTGTGTCGGAAAATCCGATGGAAAATGTCCGATGGCGCCCACACACGGTCGGAATTTTCGACAACACACTCCGATCGGACAATGTCCATCGGAAAATCCGACCGTGTGTACGGGGCATTACAGTAAAGAACCCTCTACGCATTTTACGGTTAAACTTCTTTTCTTCTAATTTTAGTGAGTGGCCATGTGTCTTATTAAACTCCCTTCTGCAAAAGAGTTTTATCCCTATATCCTCCAGACCCTTTATTAGCTTTGTTGTCCTTCTTTGTACTCGCTTCATTTCCACTACATCCTTCCTGAGGACTGGTGCCCAGAACTGGACAGCATACTCCAGGTGAGACCGGACCAAAGTCTTGTAGAGTGGGAGAATTATCGCTTTATCCCTGGAGTTAATCCCCATTTTAATGCATGCCAATATTCTGTTTGCTTTGTTAGCAGCAGCTTGCATGCCATTGCTGAGCCTATCATCTACTAGGACCCCCAGGTCCTTTTCCATCCTAGATTCCCCCCAGAGGTTCACCCCATAGTGACTAGATTGCATTCAAATGCATTATTTTACATTTTTTCTACATTAAACCTCCTTTGCCATGTAGTTGTCCACCCTGTTAATTTGTTCATATCTTCTTCCACATCCTGCGGAAATGTTATTGCCCTGCTTAGCTTAGTGTCATCCGCAAATACAGAGATTAAACTGTTTACCCCATCCTCCAGGTCGTTTATGAACAAATTAAACAGGATTGGTCCCAGCACAGAACCCTGGGGACCCCACTTCCCACCCCTGACCATTCCGAATATTCCCCATTTATCACCACCCTCTGAACTCACCCCTGTAGCCAGTTTTCAATCCATGTACTCACCCTATGGTCCATGCCAACAGACCTTACTTTGTACAGTAAACGTTTATGGGGTACTGTGTCAAATGATTTTGCAAAATCCAGATACACCACGTCTACGGGCCTTCCTTTATCTAGATAGCCCACCTCCTCATAGAAGGTTAATAGATTGGTTTGGCAAGAATGATTCTTCATAAATCCATGCTGATTACTGCTAATGGTACTGTTTTCATTACTAAAATCTTGTATATAGTCCCTTATCATCCCCTCCAAGAGCTTGGATACTATTGATGTTAGGCTAACTGGTCTGTAATTCACTTTCTCTTTAATTTTTAATTTTTTGATCACTGTTATTTCTATTACAAGGAATGTAAACATTCCTTGTAATAGGTATAAGGCATGACAGGTCCTCTTTACAGCGAGATCTGGGGTCTGTAAGTCCCCACATCTCTCCTCTAGACTAGAAAATCTGAAAGCAAAAAAACGCTCTTGTATTTCTGGCCGAAAAATCTGCAGTGTTTACATCTGTCTAGAATGGATGTGATGTCATAACATCGTGCCCAGCTTCCAAAGGTCATAGAGATTGCCGAGGACCATCTGGTTGGCGGTACTGTCTATGGTAAACGGACGCCGTTGGTTGATTCATTCTTTGGTTTGCCAACCGCACGGGCAAGCTGGTAGAAGCACCAGAGGGTGGCGGGAGGGGGTGTCCCCTTCCGCCGCCTGTAAACACAATCAAGCGTCTGAACAGCCATTATGATTGTTTTTACTGTGCAGTGAATCGCCGGCAGAAAAAAAACTATATTGAATGATGCCTGCAGCTGCAGGCATCATTCAGATATATCTACTTAAAGCCCAGGATGTCATATGACGTTCAGCGGTATGGAAGTGGTTAATGCAATGTCAAAACAGAATGCACCAAAAAAATTGTTCAACAAAATGTTTAAATATGTGTTTGGTAGAAATTGACTAGCATCAGGACAGTAAGCAAGAAAATAAATGGGCAGCAAATAAAAAGGGACAGGGGAGGTTTATTCTTGCAATAAAGAGTCTATTTTCTGAGAGAATACCCACAAATATTGTACAATGATTGAACAGTATGTAAGCAGCCTGGTAAAGCTGTAATATAAGAAGAAGAAAAGAGAAGGCAGGTTTTTATCTTAAAACAAACAGAGTATATTATCTAAGAGAAAATAGCCACAAATATTGTACAGTGGCTAGACAGTATATAAGCAGCTTAGTAAGACCACAATATTGGATGGAGAGATGAGGCAGGTTTTATCTTTAAATAAATATTAGACTGTGGATTAAAAAAAAACATTAAACTGTATTATCTAAGTGACAATAGCCACAAATGTTGTAAAGTAGCTGGACAGAAGGCCATAGCAAAAGAGGAAAAGAACATTAAAAAAATCATGAGCGTATATTACTAGGTATGGATAAGCCAAAATAAAACAGGAAAAAACTGAGCTAATGATTGTGTAAAAAACCTAGGTGAAAACAATGTTTGAATGACTAAAAATCAATAAGTGTTTTGGAATGAATAAAAGTCAATAATAATAAAGTGAATAAAGGTACAGTATGTGACCATAAAATCATCCATAGAGGCAGAAAAGTCCAAACACAAAAAACACAAGTTATTCCCAGTGAAAACATGGGTAGAAAACATGGGATAAAAAACACCACACGTTGTGATCCACCACCACATAGATTTTGCGCTTACCAGAAGGCAAGCTTGATAAGCCTGTGTGTAAAATGGAGATCCGGATGCCAAACCAATGGCACTACTTCTCTGTGCTCAACGTGAACTTGGAAGTACAGCAGATGACGGACCATACATCAACTCAGGCTCAGGATAATCTCCCTGGAAAAGTACCTTATACCCAAGTTGATGATGACAAAGGCCTCTTTCCCACAACCCTGGCCTGGTGATTGTGGGGGACCTGCAGGCAGAGCTCTTATTAAAATGTGAAAGCTCCCTTTAATAGACACTGGCTCCCTCCTGCAAGAATGAGTAAGATGTACATAGCGCCCCTATTCATTCACAAAAAAGTAAATAGACACCACACATTTTGACTGGTCCTTTGTTAAAAATACATATCGGCCTAAACTGATGAAGAAATGTATTTTTTTATATATTTGCTATATTATATTTATTATAGCAAAAAGTACAAAATATTGTGTTTTTTTTCATTGTCACTCTTTTTTTGTTTATAGCGCAAAAAATAAAAACCGCAGAACTGATCGAATATGACCAAAAAAAAGCTCTATTTGTGGGAAAAAGGACATAAATTTTGTTTCGGCACAACGTCGCGCGACCGCAAATTTGTCAGGTAAAGCGACACAGTGCCGTATCGCAAAAAATGGCCTGGTCAGGAAGGGGGCAAATCCTTCCAGGGCTGAAGTGGTTAATCACATCATTTGGTGAGGCATATTTTCATCAGTCATGAAGGATGACACCCGCCCAATCGCAAAAGAAATAACCACAGACCAACTGACACGTGTGATCTCATCACTACACTCACCGTGAATGACAGCTCCAGTTCCCACCCCTAAATTTAAACAAAGGGGCAGGGTATACTCTGTGAAGTCACTGATCAAATGTGGCCAAGGCCATACTTACAGTATCTCCTTTTACAAAAACCTTCTTTAACCTCCTCAATCAGACTCTTCCCCCATGGAAAGGTTAGATAATATATCTCTTCCTAAGTTATCCAAAAAACAGATACAATCTCTTAATGCCCCATGTACTGCTCAGGTAACCTAAGTAGAGGAAACCTTTAAACCTTTAAAATTGCCCATGGTTCAGGGCCTGGACAGGTTCACTATGACATACTATAAGAAACTAACCCCCCCATTGGCCCTCAAAATGTCTCTCCTTTTTAACCATGCTCTTAAATTTAGCAATTTTCCTCCTGAGATGTTGATAGAAAACATGTCCCTTCTCCCTATAACAGATAAAGGCTCCATTCACACTTGTATGACTCCAAAGTTGCATTACTTTGGTGCAACTTTAATACAACTTTGGATGTGACGTGGTTGTCCCTCTGCAAAGTCGGACCCATTGCTGCATGAAAAATATTATTCAGGTATGACTTTCATGCAACATTTGAGGGTTTGAGTCTATGGCCCTCAAGTTGCATGAAAGTCTGACAAAACGTAGTGCATGAACTACTTTAAAGTCGCTGCAACTTTAAGTCAAATATATATATATATATATATATATATATATATATATATATATATATATATAAATAGTTATCATTGGAAAACATGAGGTACTGCTTGTCATGTGACTTTGATGTCCAAAATCGCTTGACAAGTTGCACAAGTGTGAATGGGATCAAAGACCACTCTCTCTCTCCCCCTATAGTATCTCCCTATCTCTGTGATTTTTTATTTTTGATAGGTTGCTGGATAACAGGTTGGAATTGGTTATTACTTTTTTTCATTTCCCCTGATCAGACTAGAGTTAATGCAATCTCAACAAATTACAGATAATATCAGATTAACTGGAAATGTAATTAAGGATGCCAACCTGCTCTCTTGCTCTGTTCTTTTATTAAGCCGCAAATCCACAAGGCTTTTTACAGTGTTACGTTGCTCAATTTGACCCATATCCTTTCGAAGTTTGGATTTGGGGATGCATTCTTGAATGGGGTCCATGCTTCATTTCATTCCCCTTAAACCAGAATAACATTTCTGGGATGTTACTCATATTTCTTTTCATTAGGCAGGGGCCTTAGGCAAGGATGCCCTTTATCACCTCTCCTTTTCACATTAGTAATAGTACCTCTTGCCTTTACCCTTTGGCAAAATGTTAACATCAAAGGTTAATGTAATTCAAACTAAAATATATAAACATGAAATTAAAGAAAAGCTAAAAAAACAAACAACAAGACAAAAACAACATCAGCAACAAAAATAGAATACCCAAGGGTGGAGGGGGGTTGAGGGGAGTTGGGAGGAGTAGCAGCTGAACAATTGCTACTGTTGTTGCTGACATACAAAAAGGGGACTATTGGGTCTCTTAATCATGAACACAGGGGGCACATAAGTATATATAGCCTCCACACTACAATTCATGGTAATTTAACACAATATAGCGTAGTATAGCATATAGTATATATAGGGACATGTGTGCTACACCAAAAATGAATTAGAGGGAGCCAGACACAATCTAGTCCAGTGATGGTGAACATTGGCACCCCACATGTTTTGGAACTACGTTTCCCATGACGCTCATGCACTCCACAGTGTAGTTGAGCATCATGGGAAATGTAGTTCCAAAACATCTGGAGTGCCAAGGTTCGCCATCACTGATCTAGTCTAACAGATGATCATTTTCTAGATTTACAACAGTTCCATAGGTTAAACAGGTTTAATCAGTGTTTCTAAATCTTTTTTCAGTCATGACACTCTTTAAAATTATGCACCATCCCCAGGCACCCCAGTTTAAAATGTAAACAAAATAAATTTTAATTTTTAATAGTAAACCTGAGCCTGGGACGATGCACCCAGCTGCCTCGATGAAATTAGCTTCACAACAAAGGTCCCCTATCACATCATAGTCCCTCATTCACATCAAAGGCCCCCATTACATCATAGTCCCTATATCACACTATACATCAGAGGGACACCCTATACATTAGAGCCCTCATAACAGAGTACCCCCATGACAGAGATCCCCCAACACACAGTCACCCATAACAGAGCCCCCCAATTACACAGTCCCCTCTTCCCATAAAAGCCGTACCTTTTGAGCCCAGAAGCATGGCAGACAGCAGTAGGTTGAACAGGTCTAGATGAGACAGACTTCCACCTACTCCTGAATGCTAGGGATGGCCCTGCATGCTTCCTGAATCAGTTTACATGCATTGCCATGCTCCAGGTGATCCAACCACCAACTCCATAGTATGACACTGTGCATTTTGCACTAGAGCTTCATTGGGTTTTATGGTGCTGGTGGTTGGCCGGCCAACACCATGGCATGATGCTAATCCAGGGCAAATTGGGTACAGTGCTTGCAGTATCCTGGAGAAGCCTAAATGGCATTCTGTTCAGGAAACACTAGGTTAAGTAATAAAGCAGTTCCAGCATATGTCTTTGTCTTTTATTAAAAAAAATCAGGTTATCAGGCTAGCCACATCTTTATTTAGACATGGGACTTGTACTTTTATGGGTTTTCATTTTTGTCTGAACTTTAGCTTTACACCCTGTCACTTGTTTCCGTTTGTACACATTATACTATTATGGTCAAATAAATCTATTAGACAAATCACTAAGGCACTAATCCAAGCAGATTTGTATACTATCATGTGATATTGTAGTTTATATTTATTTTTGCAAACCTCAACTTTAATCAAAACTTTTTTTTTTCTTCCTGGTAAGGTATACTAGAAAATACTAGTTGAAAATAATTGATATTACCTAAAATTACATAGAAGAACCTTTATAAAATTACATGAAAAAAAATGTATTGTGGAACACAAACTGTTAAGCATGGTTTTGCAACAATAATATCATATTATACCATGAATTGTGCTACAGACTTCTCTTGGTGAGGTATGATGTGTTTAGTTTTTTGGATGCACAGAAACTATTTAAACTAGTTATAATATCTTTGACTTATGGATTCCTTTGGATACTTTTGCCAGTGTGTTACCCTTAAAATCACTGATGCACTTGGGGTCAAACCAGACAAGAAACAGGTTTAATTACATTCTTTAATTAGAAATGAAATTAATTACTTATTCAATCCCCTGATGATTTCCCATGTTCCCTGGGATATGTGACAATTCTGCATGACTGCCTTCTTGGCCACTTGCTTGCTAAATCCAACTCTGCTAATAAGACATAATCACTCTCAAGCATTGGTATTCTCTAGGTGTTTTAGCTTTGCAATGACCTTATCTGACAGAATACTTGTAATAAATACAACTTACTAAACCTCTAAGGAGCTGAGGATGTTGGTACCCAAAGACACCAGATGACCATCATTCAGTCCACCTAATAATAGTCAAACTGGGAAATGATCATATGTCTTTAAAATAATATACTTTCTCCGCAAACATCATCTGGCTAATACATTTTAAGAGAAACTTAGATTATTAGGGACACTCTTAGATGATTGCTTTTTTTCCTTACCAAGGGTGCCATCTCAGTGCATAAACATGCATGTTTGGCTGATAAAAGAATGCAATTCTACAAAACGATCACACAGTGGTTGGCTCATTAAAGGTGAACTATTGAAGAGATCAATTTAATATTATGTAGCCTTGGAAGCAACCCTGGTGTGCTTTTCCACTGTTACTTTCTCTGTCTTGAAAAATCACTGCCACGTACCATATTAATTCATCGGTAGAAGATAACAGTAGTTCTGCAATAAACACTGTGTAACTTTGCAACCTAGTGACTGCCAAAGTTCTCGGGAAGTAGGTATTCAGATCTCTGCAGAGCCAAGATCTGTTACCTGCCTGGCTCAAGCTACCTGTACACCAGGATGCAGGAGGAAAAATAGAGAGAAAGATTTTTTTTTTTATAGTGGGTGATAGCATTAAAACAATATGCATGCAGATTTAGCTCTGTAACCATTTAGGTTTACCTAGGGATAGTGTAGGTTAATTAAAATAAATAAATAATTCCATTCTCTTTTATCATGTGACCACCTTATTTATCTCTAACTGGCGGAAACAGAATGTGGACATCAGTGTAACTAATGGTGAACTGGCATACTGTAGACGTCAGCCTGGAAAGCACCTTGGTAATTTGAAATGATCATAACCAAACAGACAGGACTGACAGAGACCAGCCAAAAAGTATCTCATCCAGAAAGCAATCACAATAACAATTTAAGTGTTGATTGGAAAGGGCTTTCATTGGCAAGACATGAAATACCTAATACATGGAACATTTGGTTTGTAATTTTATATGCATGTAAATAGTTTGCCTGTTGCAGTAATATTTTCTTATTGTTATCGGTTTGATTCAAAAGCATATAGTTACATAAGGAATACAGAAATAAATATGTAATTTATCCCAGTTACCTCACAGCCTTTCACATCGAGTTCACATATTCCTTTATAGTTACAAAATCATTTCTATGAGAATTATGAATATCTTGTTCCATAGTACCATACCAAATGTCAGTGTATTTTTTTATAACGGCACCAATAGTCCAAAGAAATTATGTGCACAGGAACCTCGTAGTCATGTACAAAGGCATGAGATATACAAGCATGTTTAAGGCTCCTTTCACACGAGGCAGGCTCCGTTTCTACAGAGCCCTCCTCGGTCCGACGGCTCAGCGGGAGATCTGTCCGTTGATCTCCGCTGAGCCGGACGGATAAATGAGTCCCTCTCTGCTCACTGAGCGGGGAGGGGCTTGTCAGGCGCCGCTGCCGCCTATGGAGGGATCGGATGAAAATGGACAGCATGTCCATTTTCATCAGATCTCACCCGATCCGATCCGCCAGCGATGGACCTGGACGTAGAGCCATCCGTCTGCTTTTTGCGGATCGGACCGGGTCAGATGTCAGCGGACATGTCTCCGCTGACATCCGACGTTCCATAGACTAACATGGCGCGCTCGTTCAGGTCCGCCGTCAAAACTGACAGGCGGACCTGAACGGTCCGATCGTGTAAAAGGGGCCTTATGTTGCAATGACCCTGGTCTGTGAATTGTGAGACCTTTGGAACAGACATCCTGGCTAATCACATTTTTTTTCTAATTTGGGTGATTAGTATCAAGGATGAGCTCAGGTGTGTTTGCATACTAGCTTAAACCCACCTGAGCTATCTCACCAGCCAATCATAAGCAGCCAATGCATTCTCCACCCTGTAGCCGTGATATACACTTCTATATCTTCTATATCTATATTCTATATCTTTCACCTTGAGAATAAGGGTCTTTATACTCTGTGTTTTTTGCTGATATGGGACTTCAGTAAATGGTTGATCTGGAACATCGCTTGAGTGCAGGCTTTTCTCTCTGTTTTAGAATCAGAAGCAAGCCAAATGCACTGTAGTAAGCATTTGTGTTGGTTTGACTCACATTTCAGTAGCTATGGTGCTTTTAACTCACTGCTTGTTATTAGCTCATGAGTTGCTGCAGGCCGATTCTCATATGTCTTAGCTGCTTCTGAGCTGCTCTACATGATGATTTTGTGCAAGTAATGGCAGTCAATGTACAGAACTATTCACCCCCCTAAAGTCAATACTTTGTAGAGCCACCTTTTGCGGCTATCACAGCTCCAAGTCAGTTTGGATAAGTCTCTATGAGCTTGTCACATCTTACCACTGGGATTTTTGCCCATTCCTCCTTGCATAACTACTCCAGCTCCTTCAAGTTGAATGGTTTGGTTTGTGAACAGCATTCTTTAAGTCTGACCACAGGTTTTCTATTGGATTGAGGTCTGGGCTTTGACTAGGCCATTTCAACACATTTATATGTTTCCCCTTAAACCACTCAAGTGTTGCTTTAGCAGTGTGTTTGGGGTCATTGTCCTGCTGGAAGGTGAACCTCCATCCTAGCCTCAAATCACACACAGAGTGGTACAGGTTTTGCTCAAGAATTTCCCAGTATTTAGCACCATCCATTTTTCCCTTAACTCTGACCAGTTACCCAGTCCTGACTGCTGAAAAACATCCCCACAGCATGATGCTGCCACTGCCATGTTTCACTGTGGAGATGGTGTTCTTTGGGTGATGTGATGTGTTGGGTTTGCGCCAGACATAGCATTTTCATTGATGCCAAAAAGTTAAATTTTAGTCTCATCAGACCAGAGCACCTTCCTCCATGCATTTTGGGAGTCTCCCACAAGAATTTTCGCAAGCTCAAATTGTGCAATTTTGTTTTTCTACTGAAAGTAATGGTTTTCTTCTGGCCACTCTGCCATAAAGCCCAACTCTATGGAGCGTACGGCTTATTGTCATCTTGTGCATGTACAGATACTCCAGTCTCTGCCGTGGAACTCTGCAGCTCCTCCAGGGTTATCTTAGGTCTCTGTGCTGCCTCTCTGATTAATGCCCTCCTTGCCCGGTCTGTGAGTATTGGTGTGTGGCCATCTCTTGGTAGGTTTGACTTGTACTTCTCAACAACATTATCCCTTACTTGTTTGGTGAGTTCTTCTTGGTGGTCTTCTTTGCAGTGTTTGGTTAGTGGTGCCTCTTGCTTTTGTGTTGCAGCCTCTGGGTCCTTTCAAAAAGGTGTGTGCATATGTAATGACAGATCATGTGACACTTAGATTGCACACAGGTGGACATCATTTCACTAATTATGTGACTTCTGAAGGTAATTGGTTGCACCAGAGCTTTTTATGGGCTTCATAACAAATGTGGTGAATACATACGCACATGGCAATTATCAGTTTTTTTATTTCTGAAAAATAGTTTTATGTATATATTTTTCTAATTTTACTTCACCAACTTAGACTATTGTGTTATGATCCATCACATATGATTCAGATGAAAAAACATTGAACTAAAGGCTGTAATGTTAACAAAATAGGTAAAAAGCCAAGGGGGGGGGGATACTTTTGCAAGTCAGTGTAAGTGTTGAAGTTTTAGTTTTATTAGATCTCCCTATGCTTTTCCTTTTTTCTTTTTTTCTTTTTTTTTTTTTTTTTTTAATGAAGAATGAGCATATTCACCTTCTGCCATTTTCTTTCGCTCTTGGAAATATTATTTGGTGACAGACACAATTTTCTTTTCACCTCACTATCAAATAATATCAATTTATGCTGAGAGAAATTAAGGATCATTCCAATGCTCTCAGCATGAACTGTTAGCATGAGTGAGTGAAATTAGCCATGACCTTTCATTGTCCAGTGGAGAGGCAACCAGAGTGTATTTATTTGAATATATGTGCATCTAATCCTGAGATTTAAACCATCCTGCCATGCAGCACAGCTAAATTACACCACTTTCTCTGTTACAGTTATAGACAGTAATGTTCTCTCTCTATCCAAGCCTGCTGACCAGACAGCGAAAATCAGCCACAGATGAGGTAGTTTGTTTGACCATTTTGCTCTCTTCTCCTCTCAGTATTTTCCTAGTCAGCACACTTGTATGATACCTTTCCAAACAAGCTCCTAAAGAGGGCCATACCAAAACTGACCAACATTTCAAAAAGTTGCTTTTGGAGCCTAATGTTTGGTACTCTTGCATTTAGTGTGATTGGTAAGTAAAAGAGGAGTTGGTGACCCGATTTAGCAGATGTGCCCAAAGATGTGTCTAAAATTGGGCGTCATCAATCAAAAGTCTTCTGTTTTAGTGAACATCAAATTGCTTAATTTCACCAAATAAAAATGCACTTTGTGGTTTAAATTGTCACTTCAGTTCAGGGTTAATAATATTGATGTTATGTGTGAAGAGATGATGTCCCCAGGTATGGTTATATCTCTGCAAGTCTTTCATGAAATGCATTTTAATTTGGTGAAATTTTATGTTCACTAGAGCAAATGATTCTGACAAATTCCTAAACACATAACTTTGGGTACTTCTGCTGTTCAGACCACCAACAGTTTATTTTTGCAGACTTTTCTTGTACCTACCGATTCTATACACCCACCTCCCACAGAGGACACGGGATGGGAACGCCCGAGGCACAAAGTGTGACAACCTTTATCCTGTGTTGAGACAGGTTTTATCCACCTTCATACTTGGAAAGTTGCTCATTTTGATTTTCTCTTTTCCTATCTTGGAGCCACCCTTCAAGTCATTTTTCTTTTTCAAGCAATATATTCCTTTTTTTTTAACAAACAAGTTCTTTATTAAACTGAAAACAAACAATAACAAATACAGATACAACTACAGGCAAGTGGCAGTCATTCAACGATTACATATAGATTACAAGGAGAATGATACACTTGTAAACTCACTGAATTAGAGCATGAATATATACATTCCAGATACTGACATACAAAATGTACCTCATGGAACCATATTACATAAAAACTGCCTCCAATGTGTTTTTTGTCATACTTAGCTTAGACTAAGCTGATCTGTTTGGACATTGCACAAGCCGCAGCTGAACAAGTTCACGCAGGCTAAGTCCAAGGATGTCTAGCCACAGTGCCCATAACCTCTCAAACTTTTCTGAGGAATGTATTCTTCTTTAAACAATGTCTTACACTATAAGGGCTCTCCCATAACCTTCTTTCCTTTTCTGGTGTACACCCTGAGCTATGCCAAAGACCTCTGGCCAGTTCTTCAGGAATGAACCCTTTGGGCCACGCTTGGCCACCACACCCGAGATATTATTGCATTTACCGCAGGACACTTAGAAAAGGACAGCTTTACTTCAGCATTATATATATTTCAGATCTCTTGTTGGGTAGTTTAACAATGTATGAAGTGTTAGCTTTGAAAAAATTCAACCTGACAGCATAATCTGTTTGCTCTTACAAGTACAGGTCACATGGTCTAGTATTACAATGAATGAAAATTATTTTTTTTCTGTCAAAAATGTTAAAATTGTTAGTTATGCAGGAAAGTAAAAAAACCACCCTGGTCAAGTAATGTGTTTGCAATTTAGCAGTTGCACTAGTTACTGAATCTGACTATTTTGTTCGATCTGAGAATGAAACAGTAAGCATTAGTCAATGTTAGCTTTGTGGACAAGTATAGAAAAAGGGCTGTCTGGCAGAATAATTTGTTTGTAATTACAAGGTGCTTGCACGCCACTGCTGTTTTTTTTTCTCAGAGGGAAAATAGTCAGCAATTTTAGCAGTATTACAACAAAAAAGGCAGCCTGGCAGAGTATTCTTCTTTGCAATTAAATGCACTGACAATGTAGCCTTAAATTACGCTGGATGTCACTGGTGTTGTTCCTTAGAGTGAAAATACTCAACAAAGTGTTAGCTTTGATCAAGTATAGATGGTCTGACTGAATACTCTTCTTGCAGTTTGACACATGCACCAGTATTGTACTGGCCTAATATAGTGGCACTGTTGTCACTAGTGTATGTTTGAGAAGGAGTATTTTCTGCAGTTTATTAAAGATAAAAGTCTCAGAGAAATATGAAAATTTGACCTGTACAGCAGCAGTCTCCTTTTGCTATTAATATTTCTACATTAGAACACATAAGAAGCAATAGAATAGATACTAGCCAAAACCCTGTTCTCCCTGTCTGCACAAAATATGAAATGGCAGCTTCCTACTTTGTGCTGAGGTTAAAAGAGTTAAAAGAGAGTGCTCGGGATGATGGTTAGGTCATCAATGTCAGAACTAATGCGCGTGACAGAAAAACTGAACAAATTTTGGATCACTATTAATGTGTAAATAGTAAAATAGTAAAAATAGTAAAAAGGGTTAAAATTATAATTTTCCTGTCAACTTCTATCTCAGCAACAGTGTAGTGATCGAATATATGTATTAATATTGGGTGATTATAGATAATTAATATTTAGGTATTATTATAATGATGATGATGATGTAAGTACTCTTCCGCAGCAACCCAATTCTTCCAGAGAGATGCACTTTATTGACTTCCAACACAGAACAAAGTCCAAAGTCCACAGATGACAAAGAAATCCGACAGAGTATATCTAATTCAGAAATCCATCTCCTGGGTCTGTGTCTTCCCAGCCATACACAGACAAGCCTAACCTCCAAAAACACAGGAGCCTCACTTCCCCCAAACCTATAGACTGAATGCCGTGTTATATTCACTAAATATTGAATGGCTGAGCAATTTGATTGGCCGTTCCAATTTAGGACTTGAACAGCCGTGAACCATCCCAATTTGCACTCCCGCATATCAACATCAACAAGTCCCCTTTAGATATATTAATTAGATAAACAGAACACCCTTTTTTTTTTTATATCAATAAGTTTTTATTGAGTATTTCAAGAAATGGGTACAGAAAGGAAAAAGGGGAAATGGGTAAATGGAGGAAAATGGGTTGTACAACATAAATAAAAAAATAAAAAATAAGGGATAGTAAGTGATATACATCTCATAGTGCTATACAATCAGAAGATATAATTGTACAAAAGGATAAATAGGTACAGTATTGGACCTACTGGTTCTGTTAATATGGTATAATCACCTCGAATATCATTTAAGTCACAGCTTATAAGGCCATATAGACCAGGATTTGTCAAAAGTCACACTCTGTAAAGAATTTAGTGCAATGAGGCGTTCAAAGGTGTAGTTTCTGTTGACAGCTTTAACTATATCTGTCACATTCAAGGCCGTAGTGGATTTCCAATTACAGAGAATCATTAATCTCGTCTCTAGTAATATGTGTGTCACTACAGGTCTGAAGTCTTTATGAATTTTGTCAATGTTTAAATGTAAGATTGCTAATGCAGGGTCTGGGGGTGTAAGCATTCCCGTTATGGAGGAAATTAGTCTAAATATTTGATTCCACGTACTTTTAATTGTGGGGCAATGCCATAACATGTGTAGTAAAGAACCCGTGTGTCCACAAGCTCTCCAGCAAAGAGGCGATGTGCCGGGAAATAATTTTGCCACCCTGTAAGGTGTATAATGCCATCTATTAGCTAGTTTTATTGCTAGTTCCCAGTGCTTAACGCAATGAGAAGCTTTATGTATCCCTGTAAAGGCTTGTCGCCATTGTTCTGGTGTAAACTGTTTGCCCAGGTCGTCCTCCCATTTTGTCATCGCTGTAGTTTTGATGAACGTATTTTTATCCCTTATTTGGTGGTAGAAAAACGATATACCTTTAGTATTGTTGTTGGCGTGTGAGTAAAATTGCCATATTGCTTTCGGTACGTGGATAGATGGACTGGAGTGGGAGTTAAGAAAACGCGTGATCCTTGTATATAGATGTTTCTCATTATTTGTGAGGTTGTATTGGGACTTGACCTGGTCAAATGTTTTCAATTGATTTCCGTCGTAAAGGTCTAGGATGCTATTTACCCTTTTGGTCATCAAAGAAGTAACTGTCAGTGATGGTATCTTTGTTTCTAGTAGGGTTATAGGTATAGTATATGGTAATGCTTGGTTATCCTTATGTTTTTGTTTGAGAAGGAATCTCCATGCTTTCAATGAGATCTGTATAGGGGGAGTAAAAGCAGATAATTTCCATGGCAACCAACCATCACTTAACAAAAATAGGGTTAAATCTTTTATTGGGGCTAAAGCTTTTTCAATATCCACCCATAACGGTGGATCTTCAGTTTTGAACCATAATTTAGTCTGATCTAGTCTGACTGCCCAGTAGTAGTCACATAGGTCCACTAGGCCTGCCCCTCCTATTTTTTTGTGGAGTGTGAGGTTGTTTCTGGAGCATCTGGCTTTTTTACCATTCCATATGTATTTCCAGCTTATTTTCGACATTGTATGGATATAGTGGATAGGTATGTTGATTGGTAAGGAACGAAATATGTAAAGTATTTGAGGTAGCAGCATCATCTTATATGCTGTGATTCTACCAAACCAAGATATTTCTTTGTTAGACATGTGTTTGATTTGGGCTTCCAGTGTGGCCACCAGTGTTTGCATATTTGCTTTAACCAATGTGGAGGTTTTGTTAGTGAGTGTGATACCCAGATATTTAATGCCATTAGAGCTCCACGTGTAGGGCAGTATTGTTTGGAGCATTGTACGTTCGTGTGGTAGGACACCCAGGTCTAGTATTAAAGATTTATTAAAGTTGACTTTATAGTACGATATTTCTCCAAATGTGTTAAGGATTGTATGGGCTTGCGATAATGATGTGGCCGGATTTGTCAGGAGAAGGATTACATCGTCAGCGAAAAGGTTTATGGTATGCATACTGGAGCCAAACTGGAAGCCCGAAACCAGGGGATGAGATCTTATAGTTTCAGCTAGGGGTTCTATCATTAAGTTAAAGACTGTTGGAGATAGGGGGCACCCCTGTCTTGTACCGTTGGTAATATGGAATGTTTTAGATAAGAACCCAGAGGAGTAAACCTGTGCCGACGGTTGTGAGTATAAGGCCATAATGGCTTGCAGTATTGGGCCTTGGAACCCAAATTTGGTAAGTGTCATTCTCATATATGTCCAGTGGACTCTGTCGAACGCCTTCTCTGCGTCAATAGACAACAGCAGAGAAGGCGTTCGAGTTTTTTCAGCAACATTCATCACATTTATGATTCTCCTAGTGGCGTCTGAAGTTTGTCTCCCCTTCACAAATCCCATCTGGTCGCGTTTGATAATGCATGGTATTATATCTGTCAATCTTTTGGCTAACAATTTGGCATATATTTTGATATCTGAATTCAAGAGAGAAATAGGCCTGAAATTCGCTGGTGTAATAGGATCTTTACCAGGTTTTGGTATTGTAACTATATAAGCTTTTAACATGTCTTGAGGAAGGTGTGCGGACTCAGCAGCCTTGTTGAATATGATAGACATATGTGGTGATAAAGTGTTTGCAAAAGTTTTAAAGTATTTATTAGAGAAGCCATCGGGTCCTGGAGACTTCCCATCTGGAAGAGTGTTTATGATCTGTGTTATTTCCCTTTCTGTGATTGGTAAGTTTAATGATTCTAGTTGGTGTGCAGAAAGAGTGGGGAGATTGATGTTTTTTAGGAACATCTCAATCTGTTTTATTGTTGGTTGATGTGTGTTGGGATCTGAGTGCAAATTATAGAGTGAGCCATAGTATTCCGCAAATTGGTCGGCTATTTCTCGAGGGTTTGTTATTTTGTGTGGTTGAGTAGGGTGCTGTAGGAAAGCAATTCTCGTTCTGGTTCGAGCCACTTTCAATCTATTTGCTAGATACTTCCCTGCTCTGTTAGCATTGGCATAATAGTTCAGTTGAAGGCGTCTGAGATGTATGTCGTACTGTTGAGATAGAATATGCCTAAGTTGTTCTCTAAGGGAATGTAATTTGTTGGTAAGTGGTAGTGTAGGGGTTTTTTTGTGTTGAGAGGAGACATCGTGAATGTCTAACATGATAGTGCGTAGCTGCTGAGCCCTTTTTCTTTTTTCTCTGGCCCCTATTTGAATCAATACTCCTCTCATGAAGGCCTTATGTACATTCCAAAGAATGTATGGGTCATTAACTGACCCCACATTCTCAGCAAAAAAAAATTGTAATTTCTGCGATATTAGTGATTGGAGATGTGGGTCATGTAAAATGCGTGTGTTACAGCGCCAGATGGGGGGTGAAGGAGAGACTCCCCTCTCAGCCACAGACATAGAAATAGCCGAGTGGTCTGACCACGTGATATCATGTATAGTGGTTTTTTCAACATTTTGTAGCAGCCATTTATCCGTTAGGAATAAGTCGATGCGAGAGTATGAGCGGTGTCTATTGGAGAAAAAGGTGTAGTCCTTTTCGTTACCGTGTTGGCATCTCCACGTGTCAAATAGTTCCTCCTTATGTAGTAGTGGTTGGAGGGACAGAGATCCCTTACCTGAAGATGTATCAATGAGTGGGTCTGGTGTCATATTAAAGTCTCCACAAATCAGGAGGTTACCATGACGTAGAGCTTTTGCTTTTTGGGTCACGTTGTTGATGAATCTAATCTGGTGCCTGTTTGGAGCGTACAATGACACTATGGTGTAGGGATTAGAATTGATGTTCCCTGTGGCAATGATGTATCTTCCTGCTTCGTCAATAATAATTTCTTTGGGCTCGAAAGAAACGGAATTTTTGAAGGCTAAAAGAACTCCCCCAGTTTTGCGATGCGGCGTACATGCCACATATATAAATGGGTAGTCCCTATGAGTGCATTGGGGAGCGTTGTCTAGTTGGAAGTGCGTTTCTTGGACGCTTAGTATGTCCGCTTTATGTTTATGCGCTTCTTTCCACAAGCTGAAGCGTTTAGCCGGGTGATTTAAGCCCTTGGCATTAATTGAGAGGCAGGTTATCGTCATTTAAGAGACGTGGGTCTGGTTATGAGGCTGTGTCGTGGGGGTACTCACTGCGGCCAAAGGTAGTTGTCTGCGCTGCTGGGTTGCTGGTGGAGACGATGTTGTGGAGCCATTTCGTTGCTGGTTTAGAGGTGAAGTCGGTGTTTTGTATCTGTATATATCACTTAGAAAAGAAGGTAAAAAAATACTGTAAACCAACCGGAAAATTAACATGAGTAACATAAAAAATGGATCTCAAAAGTGATCCTCGTGCAGTCGTAGCTGCTATCGGTGGTATTGGGGGGAAGGGAGAGAATCTAGAATAGAAACTCAGCCCTGGAGATAAACCTGTAACACATAAGGTTAATTTTATGAGCTTCCACTTGTCGGCTTTTTGTTAGATTTCTTGTGAGACACTACCCGCCAATCATTTTGGAGCAGAGGGGGTTCTGCTGGTTGAGCCTGATGTATAGGCTGGTCCATAATGATATTCCATCTCTTTAAGGTAGATAGCCCTTCTTCCAGGGTATTTATTGAGACGGTGATTCCATTATGGGTAATGGAGAGTGTAGCCGGGTATTTCCACTTATGGAGGATTTTGTGGTTCCTCAATGCTTTGGTGATCGTTATTAGATTGCGACGGCGTTGCAGAGTATGCCTGGATAGATCTGGAAGCAATCTGATGTTCGTATACTGCTGGGGAACATTCTCTTGCTTGCGTGATGCTTGAAGAATTCTGTCCTTAACATGGTAAAAATGCATTCTAAGCAAAACATCCCTGGGGATTTCAGCGGGGAGAAAGGACGGTTTAGGGACCCTGTGTATTCTATCCACAAGCAGGTCATGAGCTGAGGCTTCGGGTACCAATGTTGAGAATAGGGTCTGGGCGTATTGTAAGAGCTGGTTCGGGGGGACATCTTCTGGTATTCCTCTCAGTTTAAGGTTGTTCCTCCTGGACCTGTCTTCTAAGTCGGCCATTTTGTCTTTGAGCCAGGCTATATCTTCCCCCTGGGCTGAATGGGCCTCCACCATAACATTGTATGCTGAGGTATATTCTTCCATTTTGTTTTCCACTTGATGCACTCTGTGGCCTATGGCTTGGACCTCTCTCTGACACTCTGTTATACCTCTGACCATGTCTGCCTGTAATGAGGAACGTAATGACAGGAGCATTTCTTTGAGTAAAGTGTCTGACACCGGCCTATCTGCTGTAGGGAATTCCCTGATAGGATCTCCTTCAGTGCTACTCTGACGTGAGGGGTTGCTGTGAGGCCCGCTTACCTCCATGTCCTGTGCGTTTCCTTGTCTTATAGGTGAGTCCCTCCTCGGCTTCGATTTGGCCGGGCTTCTTGTGGAGGGGCTGGATGTGTTTGAGGAGGACCCGCTGAGTGAATTCGGGGAGCGGGTAGAGACAGATGCCTGTGCTTGTCTGTGCGCTTTAGGCTTAAGTTCTGTCCTGTCAGCTGCCGTTCCGCCGCCATTTTGATGAGCGCAGTCCGCGTAATAACTATTCATTTTCTGCGGCTGCTGGGGATTTTTGCGGCGTCTTGTCATTCCCGGTTTGTGCCGCGGGCACCTATTTGTGAGACGGTATGTCCGTTAGGCAGTAAGAGTACCGTGGAGCTCTGTTGGCTGTGGTGTATCTCCTGAGGCGAGCGGAGCTCTAGGATTACGCGTCCATCTTAGAGCCCGGTTGGCCACGCCCCTAACAGAACACCCTTTTGAGCCCTTGGAATACCTACATTCCTGCATATCAACAAGCCCCCCTGATATATTAGCCCCACAGGAGGGAGCCTCCGCTAGGCCAACCCAAAACACTTCCTGATCCCATTGTTACCCCCTCAGGTCTAATTACCATCAATAAATATTTCTTCTATGGTCCTTTAAACAATGTACCCTTTGTAATGTTCAATTAGGTTAACAGCCCATACCTCACACCCCTAGGTAGACTTGCATGAGATTAGCACATCAAAGGATCTTCAACTGTTATCTTAAAATTGAGTTGGCTTGGACAATTTCTGCTCAACCCATACTCCAATACAATATTATACATTGGCCAATATTATACATTATAAATTGGCCAACATATTACAACATATACCCCCACTTGGGTCGGTTCTATCTACTAGAACTGACCCATAAATCAAACAACAAAAAAATATCATTACGATTTAAGGTACTGGATGCTTTACAATGGCTCATATAAAATATGAAGTTGAAACTGGTTACATCTCTCTTCGCCAGCCTCTAAAATATCCCCATGAAACAGTTATTAGATAATATAACTTTTAGACTATGACTGGAAAAGGATTTGGTAAACATCAGTGGCCCATATAGCTGTTAGGTCTTATATCACATCAAGATCTTGAATATTGCGCAAAGATGAGCTGATGTCACAGTCCATTCTTCGGTCTGACTTCCTCACATCTCTCACCATCTCACTGAAAGTAAACTTGGTATGCTCTGGGAACTCCAATCCACATAAGTCCAGGATTTCTTTCATCTCCAGGCTCAAGCTTTCCATTTTTAAAGATACTTTTACGCAAACACTCTACTTTCATCTTTATAGTAAGAAGAACTATCAATGTACCAGCACTCACTTTCAAGGTGAAAAGGTTAACTGTACTGCAAACTATTTCCTTGCACTTGACATTCATGAGTCCATCTTGCAAGCATTTTACAATTCACATCTGCTTCTTTCCATTTCCTATTTGAACAATGATGACTGGGATGTGTACCTGTCAAGTATCAGAATTTGTTGATTGCCAGCCACAATTTGCTTTTGTATTTGCTGTAGGCCGACCCCCCATTGTCTTCAATAAAGCAGTTACTTGGATCATTCAGTCCATAATTACACTTGAATGGTATACCAACATATACATATACCCCCACACGATGGTTCAGCTAGAATCAGCTTGACATCAGTGTTTATCAGATCTTCTATCCAGACAAAGCGGCAGTGGAAATTCTTGCCAGTATCTTCACCATGAAAGGTAGAAACTTCTTTTTCATCCATGTATGTCATAGCCTTTAGCATATTATAAACAACTGAATCAACAAAGTTTCAAATCATGACTAGAGTGATAAATTTCACTCACCCCTCTTATAAATTTAGGAAAACCACCCAACATACTAAAATTTATTCTATGCCAAGCCATTGTGCAGCATCTCATCTTAGATGTCAAATATATTGATCAATACGCATTATGTAATATGTACAGATGTTATGAAAATTATTTTAGGTTAAAATGCTTCTCTTTGGTTTTAAGATAAAGTTCAAGAAATAAAACATAAAGAAAATAAAATAATGAAAAGCAAAATATATCAGGAAAAGGGAGAAAAATTAAAAATTAGGGCGTTGAAGAAAAAAGAAAAAAAGGTCCATTGCTTGATGAATTTCGAGAGAGTCCATGAATGCTTTATAATTCCATGTATAGTGATATATTGTCTATTCAGCATTTCTCCCATAATTCTCCACCACTATTCAATTTCAGATTTCTGCTATTCACATGCAAGCATCTTCAGACGTCCCTGAAAAACAAAACTCTCCAACAAAACTAATTAGCAAGGTCCTTAAACATTGTTTGAAGTTAAAACAAAACACTATTTACACATTTACAGTTTGAAGCTAATTCACCCCCACTGCTAGAGAAGTGTCATCTGCATTCAAAAACAGATCTGGAGAATATACATCTTGTACATTCATGACACCCTGTACCCCCTTCAACTGCTCTAATAATTTATCACGTTCCCCTCTCATCTTGTCATACTCAATTTTCAGGTGGTCATATTTCTGTTTTAACTGAGAAAACGGTATCCAGGTCTTGGACCTTTTCTTATTATTATTTTGTTCAGCTCTGTTTTTCATATTAATATCACCTATGTTTGACCCGGTGTGTCCTCTCTGGGTGTTATCATAGGATATTATCTTCTGATCTTTATGCTCAGTATTTGTCCTAAACAATGTGGCTAAATCAATTTTGACAGCCTGCTCATTTGACTTTCTCCATAAATGGTCTGCTCTCAACAATATGTCTTTTAAATCATGAGGATTTGGGGTAACTAATAAGATATTTTGTTTGATATCTTCATGCAATGCATCTAGAAACATACTCGTATGTATCGAGCCCCCACGCTCAAATGCAAGATTATTACCGACCAATAATTCCATAATAGTTGCTATCCTGTGTGTCAATTCATAGGGAGATTCATTTTGCATTTGTTGGATCTTCCCATGAATAGTAACATCAGAACGTACACCATACAAAACACATAATAATTCCAGTAATATGTCCCTTGTCCTCAGAGGCCGAATACAGATTTGTTTAATTCTCATCCAAAGACCACTTCCTATAGAATGTTGCAAAACTCTTTCTAAGTCAGATGGGTTGAGGTTGTACATATCTCTGACTTGCTGCACGTCACAAAACCATTTTAAAAATCTGTTTAAATCATGGTATGGAACCATTCCTATTTCATTAAGAATTGCGTCTAATAATTTTGGTTTCAATGGCTTCATTACAAGCTGAACTTCACCTGTATTATTATTATTGTTATAAACTGTGGTAGTCACAGTGGGGGCAGCTGGTAATGAATTATCAGATTTAATATGAGGTTCTGTTTGCTGCAGATTGCTGAATCCAAGATTTGATGCATATCTGCATTCCTGAGATCTCTTCTCTAATTCCATAATTCTTCATTTTAATCTCTCATTTTCCTCTGATAATTCATCACAACGTTTAGATTTCTCAAGTAAAGCTTCTCCAATGGTAACCGCATGCAACTTTAAATTTACTGTCTCAGTGTCTGATTGGTTTTGTAACCTCTCACAAACATTGTTGCTATTATCAACTGCCTTCTGTAACTGGGTAATTTCCTCAACCTTATAATTCAAAGAACTTTCCATTGTTAGACAGCAAGATAACAAGCCCTGTATAATACAACCTTTTCTTTTACTTTCTGAAATTTTGCTATCAAAAACATTTTTCTCCAAAAATTCCTTCATTATCGTCCACGTCTGCTTACATTTTTCTGGAATTTCATAAGGACCGCCATGGCGCTTAATACATTTTAATACCCATCTGTTAACTTTATCAGAACTGACACTAGCTTCACACTGAGTAAGCATTTTGACTAATTTTTAGAAAAAGGAAATATTTTACTCACCGCATTAGTTACTCCTTCAGATTCCAGTTCAGGTCTTCTGGTACACGACACAGTCCTTTTTTTGTTGTTTCCAATCTCCAGAGAATAATCCTGGGGTTCCCAACTTGTTTAAATTTGTAGACCAGACTCTTTTATGTCACAACCAGACATTAGAGTCACAGCACAGCTCTTGGTTCTTCATCAGACTTCTGTCCAACTCACAGGATTGTTGTCACCACCGACTTCTGTTACTAAGTCCGAAAATGCTCTTCTGGTCACATGAACGGCACCAGTGTAGTGATCGAATATATGTATTAATATTGGGTGATTATAGATAATTAATATTTAGGTATTATTATAATGATGATGATGATGTAAGTACTCTTCCACAGCAACCCAATTCTTCCAGAGAGATGCACTTTATTGACTTCCAACACAGAACAAAGTCCAAAGTCCACAGATGACAAAGAAATCCGACAGAGTATATCTAATTCAGAAATCCATCTCCTAGGTCTGTGTCTTCCCAGCCATACACAGACAAGCCTAACCTCCAAAAACACAGGAGCCTCACTTCCCCCAAACCTATAGACTGAATGCCGTGTTATATTCACTAAATATTGAATGGCTGAGCAATTTGATTGGCCGTTCCAATTTAGGACTTGAACAGCCGTGAACCATCCCAATTTGCACTCCCGCATATCAACATCAACAAGTCCCCTTTAGATATATTAATTAGATAAACAGAACACCCTTTTGAGCCCTTGGAATACCTACATTCCTGCATATCAACAAGCCCCCCTGATATATTAGCCCCACAGGAGGGAGCCTCCGCTAGGCCAACCCAAAACACTTCCTGATCCCATTGTTACCCCCTCAGGTCTAATTACCATCAATAAATATTTCTTCTATGGTCCTTTAAACAATGTACCCTTTGTAATGTTCAATTAGGTTAACAGCCCATACCTCACACCCCTAGGTAGACTTGCATGAGATTAGCACATCAAAGGATCTTCAACTGTTATCTTAAAATTGAGTTGGCTTGGACAATTTCTGCTCAACCCATACTCCAATACAATATTATACATTGGCCAATATTATACATTATAAATTGGCCAACATATTACAACAAACAGTAGTCCCCAGGACAAATGGAGAGGAAGAATTTGCCTGACAGGGACACGGACAGCAAAAAAAAAAAAAATGACAGGGGTTCTACAAACTTTACATTCCATACAAACCCTAAAGAAAAATGGTTATACATACATTGTAAACAAATTGGTTTAGTCTTTGTAACTTGTATAGGTCAAAAGAATGCAGATTGAACTGTGACAGTGCTGCACCCTGTCAGTGTCAGAAAGATTAGATGTTACCCAGGGTTCTCACTTATGCAAGCTGAGGGGCTCTGAAATATCTGTGGAGAAGACAGGTTTTGCAGTTTTCTCCAGTATTAGCAACTCCTGGATTGGGTTCTGGATTCCTGAGGATTTTTAAAGATTTAAGAGGGATTAACCCTTTGTCCACATTTTACTGGAAACCAACATCCTGATTGTGTAATGTGCATGTGTGCACAGTCTTTTAGTCAGGGCTTTTTTTTTTAGAAAAAAGGTGCAGGAACTCAACCACGACCCCCCAACCCCCCCCATACACACACACACAGACACACACACACATATACGCCCTCCCAACTGCATCAAATACTGGGTGTGGTCAAATTTAAATAACAGTGGGAAGGTCTTAAGGGGGCATTAAATACCAGGCGTGTATTAATTTCAGGGGGGTTACACACAGAGTGCAGATTTTGGGGGTGCACTATACACAGAGTGCAGAGTTCAGTCTTCTTCCAACCAGCTGCTTAGCTCTGCAGTCTCCATCCACATCTCGCTTTCACCTCTCTTCAGCTCTGACCTCTGCATGCAACCCCCTCCACTGCCCCCATGCCCCCCCACCCCTTAAAAGCTCCACTATCTTCCACATGTCTTACTTTTGTTACTGTATTAGGCTGAAGCACCCAGCTGGCACTAGTATCTGCCTGCACTGTGCACACGGTAGATAGGGTTGCCACATCATCCCTTTAATCCAGGACACATATTAATTACACAGGTTTTGTGGCTGATTAAGGTGGTAATTAAACTCACTTGGTGCCTTATCTGCATTAAATCAGCCTCAGAACTAGTGTAATTAATATGTGTCCTGGATTAAAGGGATGATGTGGCAACCCTAACGGTAGATGGCTCTGCCTCTTTCACATGTCGGGAGATCATCCAGTGGGTGTTTCAGCATTCGCATTGCAAACATCTGCATCTCCCTTGTCCCCATCCTGCACTCAGTGGGAGCCACTCAGGGGATCAGATCTGTGGGAGCCATTGGGAGACAAGCCAGACTTCTGTGTTTACAAAAGTGATAGTGGTGAGCAGGGAGTAGAGGGCCTGAGCCAGAGGTGGTGGAACTTAGTTCCACCAAGTTCCAGCTGAAAAAAAAGCCCTGCTTTTAGTTAAGGAGCTGTCTATGGTTCAAGGATCCTTCCTCTGATGACAAGCTGCTGCAGGAGCAGTGTGTGATCAGACAATAGAAGAGTGCCTGTTCTTGCCTCAAGGAGAGGTGTTGTAACCAAGCCATTGTCTGAAAAGGGTATTAGGAGACTATATGTAATTAGGCAGGAGTCTGTGCAGCCAAAGTTGGGCAGTTTGTCACAAGGCTGATTGAAATAATGTGGTGAGTCTGTGCAGAGACAGGGTCAGGGTCTATGGAGTCCGGATAGCCAGGAGGCTGGAAAAATTCTTTTTTTTCTTTGCAACACTGAAAATCCCTGCAAGGGTAAACTTTTGTGTGTTTTTGAACTTTAATTTTGAATAAACTTGGGCAAAAAGGCCCCAAAGGTACTACACTGGCTGGACTGAAGTCCATGAGAGTTGCTACACTTAAGTGAACCCCCAACAATACTGAATCTACATTATATGATCACCGCATACATTTTTGCTATATAAAAAAGAAGGCTTGTGCAATTAGTTTCGTAACGGATCAAAATTCCGCCAAATTTAGCATCTTTTGGACATTCGGATGCATCCGAATGTCCAAATAAAACAATAACGAATTTCAACTAATACGAAAGAAATTATAGCGGACATAACGAATGAATTTGACATGATTCTGTAATTTGTTAAAGATCTAATGGAACAAAAGGTCAACTCAAAGTAAATCTTACAGTCCAATCAGCTGATTAATTTTGTGCTGGAGGTTGGATTACTGGCAAAGTGCATTCCTGAGAACTGAGTGAGAAGAGTGTTGTATTGTATTTGAGCAGAGGAGAAGAGATATTGTCATTGTGTGTGTTAAAAGATTCAATAAACAAACAACTTTCCAAACTTCGAATCATTGTCACGAATAATATATACATACATAAATATCCAATTTCAACGAATAGGAACTAAATTATAGCGCATATAACGAATTAATTCGACATGATTCGAGATCAGTATAATGAATATCAACACTCTACAGAAATAACGAATTATCCGAAAATTTATTAACGTAACATAACGAATATAACAGAACGAAATTATGTATTTTATGAATGACAACGAACCGAAACTAAACAAAAGTTTCCATTGTGCACAAGTCTATAAAAAGTATCCATTCAATGAAAAATATTTAAGATGCCGTTCCAGGCAAAATCAGGCTTCACAGTCCACAATCACATCTCAGGTCCTGGCTCAGCTTGTCTCCACTGAAACAATCAATTATAACAGCAACAGAAATGATGCACATCAAAGTGCAAAAAAAAATTAACATAGAAATTTAACAGTGTTGCACTGCCATATGTGTATAACACACAACTCAAACGTGTATAAATTTTGTATAAACCCATAATTATAACATTAATTCAAACACCACAAAACAAATATAATCATGCAATGTGAATGAAAAATGCAAGAATATAGTGCACAAGATAAGAAGAAGTGTTATTCACATAAAAATTGAGTCCAAAAAAAGTCCATTAGGTAGTGATCCAAACAGTGCCAGGTGGCTATTATTCCAACTTCCATTTCAAACACACATATTTTATTTATTTATTTACTAAAGCTGGAGAGGGCAAAATTAGTAACAATTCTGCATAGAAACTTCTAACTTCTAGCTTCTAACCTCAGCTTGTTCAATTAAGCTTTGGCAATACAACCTGGAAGCTGATTGGTTTATCTGCAGAATTGTGACTAGTTTTGCCTTCTCTAGCTTTATTAAATAAACCCCCTAGCCTCTTACCAGAATCTCAGACCTATCAAGGTCATCAACTGCCTTAGTGAACTTAACCTCTCACTTTAGGTTTGGGCTAGATTTCCCTTCTCCAATCGTCCTTTAAGATAGCAATGCTGGGAAGCACCTCACGGGCTATCCAGGATAGTCTCAGACCAGATGATTCCACATAACAATGAGAAAAGTAGGTCATTGTGCAACATCCAGTAAAATTAAAGAGGGTTTATTTAAAATCTACGTTTTGTCTTAACAGACTTCTTCCAAGAGATTGACTTGCAGTTGGTTTTGCACAGGGCAGACCAGATTCTCCTCTTTTTTTGGGTACCTCTTCGCAGCTCCTGTCCCCTCCCTCCTGCTGAGTGCCCCCACAGCAAGAAGCTTGCTATGGGAGCACCCGAGCTGAGCTGCAGCTCTATGTCCATTCAGATACATAGCTGCCATTCGGTCCCACCGCCTCTCTCTCCCAATTGGCCAGCTGACTTTGACAGCCGCGAAGCCAATGGCACTGCTGCTGTGTCTCAGTCAATAAGGAGGGAGAGTCAAGGACGGCCGAGGGACTCGTGGACATCGCTGGACAGAGAGGGGGCTGATGAAAGTATTAAGGGGTGCTGGGGAGGATAGAATGCATTAAGATAAAAAACCTTCTGCCTTTACAACTCCTTTAAAGACCTTGATAGGTCTGAGATTCTGGTAAGAGGCTATGTGCATATAGAAAAGCAGTACAGTGCATAAATTAAATAAAATAAACAAAGCTAAAAAGTCCAATAAACAGGATGCAGGCAAAATCCAGTGATTCCTCCAGTGACACTAGTGACAGGAGAAAATTGCAGGGTGACTGTGGTGACAAACATGGACCTCCACGTTCGGTGATACTGGCCGCTCACCTCAATAGATGGACCCCTGAGTAAATCAGTCAGGTCAAAACAGCTGTTCCCTCACAGGGATAATAACAGGAGGAGATATATGCACGGTCAGGCATCAGGAGCAGCAGCTTCAATAGCGGACACACAGGCAGTATTCACATGTAAAAAATGGAAAGAATCTGGAGGTCCATGTTTGTCATCACAGTCACCCTGCAATTTTCTCATGTCACTAGTGTCACTGGAGGAATCACTGGATTTTGCCTGCATCCTGTTTATTGGACTTTTTAGCTTTGTTTATTTTATTTAATTTATGCGCTGTACTTCTTTTCTATATGCATTTTTATGGGATTTGATAAATTTACCCTCAGTATCACAGCTGCTTTTGGCTAGGGTTTGTGGTCTGCGCTGGTTGATTTTGTTTACAAGAGGCTATGTACGTTTGAACTGGAAGGAAAGCATTGGGTGTTAAGTCACTGAAGTTGGAATACGAGCCATCTGGCACTGTTTGGATTACTACCTAATGGACTTTTTTTAGATTCAATTTTTATGTGAATAATACTTTTTCTTATCTTGTGCACTATATTCTTGCATTCACATTGCATGATTATATTTTTTTATGGCGTTAGAATTAATGTTATAATTATTGGTTTATGCATTTATACACGTTTGAGTTGTGTATTATACACATATGGGAGCGCAACACTGTTAAATTTCTATTTGCTATTATTAGTGTGTACAATATTGTGATTGCAGCTGCTTCACCTTACTAATTATTAATCATTATATATAATATTCTTTTAGTAATTTTTCACTAAGTGCAGGTATTTTTATTTTTCAATTCCTTATTAAAATAGCCAGCAGGAACAAATTCTATCTGACATATTTCAGACTAGAAAATCACTGCGCCTAGCGCTAAACATGTCAGCAGAGAATTTGTTCCTGCTTGCTAGAGTATTTTAATAAAGGGAGATTATTTTGCATCTTGGCATGCAGCATTCCTGTTGCCGATAGAAGTGTATATTTAAAACTGGTTGCTATATATCAAAAACATGTTGGATGTATACCTCAATTCAAGTAATTACAGAGCAAAAACACTGCAGAGCCACAGATGTGTCCTTTCCTGAGTTTCCACATTGTCTATTGATTATTACCTGTATTGGAAGCATTATATATGTTTGTTTACATAATTTCAGCAACCCTCAAACCAGCAGCTAAATGACACCATGCCACAGTGAGAACACACTAAATCCAATTTATCAGTCACTTTACGAGTTCTTTATTGTTGATCCCATATTCTCTCATGCCCCGATGAAAAAGGTGATGTCAGGGCCCCAGAAAAGATTGAAAATGCATTTTGAAATATCAGTAGCATTCGAAGCCTTAAAAAATGTAATGATTTGGTTTAGATCTGCCTTCATGTTTTTTTGTACATTCTGTAAAGTAGTCTGTGATGCACTCTGCCTTCCTGACAGGTTTGATCAATTTCTGTTCTTTTAATTTAGGACAATGGATTGTTTTCCCTAGGTATCATAGGTTACTAGGATACTCACCACATTAATACAGTACAAAAAAATGCCCTCTATATATTATGTCTTTCTTCTTTGTTCTCTACATTGTAAGTTGGTCAAATTATTTCTCTGTACTGTATATTTGTCCTTATTGTCCTTTGTAGCATACAAAAGTCATTAGTTTTGTTTTTTTGTATAACACTTATGGGTATACTTAAAAATGTTATAGAATATTTTATAGATTATTTAAATTATAAATAAATTTAATTTGAAAATGATTTTTCTACACATTAGAGAAACAAAAAATAGATATCCTCCAGGACCAACCAAAATGTCCTAATTGAAATTAATGTACTAAAATAAAAGGAAGTAAATAAGAGAAAAATAGTGGACTTAATGCTGCTGTAAGAAGGATATAATTATAATTATTGCTGGCAAGGAAGTGTTACTTTGCCACAAAGTTAATATGCATAAAGTTGAACTCCAGGTAGACATAAAATACTATTTAATGCAGCCATGTTTGCCTAATAATACTCTGCTGCATGTAGTAAATGATAGTAAGCTCTGTAAAAAAAAAAAAAATAGTATGGTATGAAAGACTTACCTTAAAACTAAGCCCTTTAGCGGCACGCTGTCACTGTTGCAGAGGCTTCCATCTTCACCCGGTCTTCCTTCCGAGTTTGTGGGACTCCAGGCATCTAATTGGCATGCAGGCGGGAATCTCGACTGCAGCACACAGCTCTAAAGGAATGACACAGGTATGCTGTTCCTTCAGAGCGCATGCGATGGTGACATCACCAGCTGTTGCTCGCAAGAATATCTCCTTAACGGTGCATGTTTAGGAGATATTCATTTTACCTACAGGTAAGCTTTATTATAAGCATACCTGTAGGTAAAAAAATAATTCCAGTGTTTTCTACCACTTTAACACTAAAGCCTCGTCCACACGATCGGATTTTCCGGCGGGAATTGTGTGATGACAGACTGTTGACGGAAAATCCGACCATTTGTATGCTCTATCGGATAATTGTTGTCGAATTCTCCATGGACAAATGTAGGATGGCAGGTTTTAAAAATTTCTGTTGCCAGATTTTCCGAGCATGTGTGCACAAGTCTGTCGGACAAAAGTCTAAAGTACAAACACGCATGCGCGGAAGCAAGGACGAGCCAGAAGCGGTCGGTCTTGTAAACTAACATTCGTAATGGAAATTAACATTTGTGACGTGGCAAATTATGGAATCTTGACATGCAGGGCACATTCTCTTCTTCTTTAATGGGGTAATAATGAAGCTGCTTTGCTTGTGATACTGATGGAGTTATGGAAACACATTTTCAAAGGCTTTTTTTTTTCTAGTGATATCAAGAATAATATTATTATGCTTGTTATTTTTTTTTTTTTTTTTGGTGCAAGTTACCACAACACCATTATCCCATAGTTTTTAAGAACAAAGATACAACTATGTTGGTGTCCCTTGTTATTTTTACATTGTATTTTTTTCAAATATACCGTATTTATCGGCGTATAACACGCACAGGCGTATAACATGCACATTCATTTTAAGAGGGAAGTTTCAGGAAAAAAAACTTAAATTTTAAATGAGGAACTTTGAAGTAAAATAAGGGTCAGTGCCCATCTGCAGCCTCACCATTGCCATCAATGCAGCCTGATCAATGCCCATCTGAAGCCTCACAAGTGCCATCAATGCAGTCTCATCAGTCCACATCAATGCAGCCTCACCATTGCCATCAATGCAGCAGCCTCACCATTGCCATCAGTGCAGGCCAGAGGGGACAGGGAGGGGGTGGGACGAGCGCTGACAGATTACATACAGTGAGAATCTCCTATGATAGACAGAACAGTGGTCCAATGGCGGCCCAGGAGACAGGAGTTCCTATTACAGAGGCCGCCAAGTAAACAGGAGATTCTCACTGTATGTAATCTGACGGTGCTCATCCTGCCCCCCCCCCTCCCTGTCCCCTCCGAGGCAGCTAAAACTGAAGTATTGGCGTATAACACGCATGCACCATTTGCAACCAATTTTCATGGTGAAAAAGTGAGTGTTATACGCCAATAAATACAGTAACTAACACAAAGTTAGCAGAAGGAGCCCAAAGGGTGGCGCTAAAGAGCTGAAAAAACAAGTAGTTTGTCACTAAGTTAGTGTTTGTTGGCCGACAATTGTGTGCCGTTTGTATGCAAGACAAGTTTGGGGCCAACACCCTTCGGACAAAAGTCTGAGGTTTTGTCTGAGGAAAAACTAATCGTGACAAGAGCTTTAGGCTATTGTCACACCAGCTGTGGGAGGACTGCGTTGAGCGGCTATTCTAGAGCAGTTCCACTGCCCCACAAGTAAAGGCAAAATGCCTTGTCTACTACCTGGCAGGTTCACACCACTGTGCTGTGGTTGTATTCACTGAATAAAAGTATGGCAGGACATACTTATTTCAAGCACAGTGCCAGGCAATCCACTGCCTTGCATCACATGGTTGCTGATAGAACTTAATGAAATGTCACTGCGTGCCATTTAAATACAGTTAATTTAATAAGTGAACAGTGTGGTGCACTTTGGCAAAAAGAGTAAACAGTGCAATCTCATTGTACATCAGTCTCTGGCGTGAATAGACCCTCAAGGTCCTTTCACACTATACTGCGCATAAAAATGCACTGCAAATGCTTGTGCAGTAACGTGCATGCATTTTTCATGCATGCTGCGTTGCATTCATATGCACTAATGTGTGTTCAGGAATGAATGTAGCGTACAGAAAACTGTTTTCTATGTACCCTTGCAATGACCCTTGCAGTGACATGATGCTCTCATGCTTAGTAGCATCAGATTACATGCCCCACCATACATGTTTCATCACCATTGACATCATCGTTTCCGGTTTCCCCTGATGACCAGTTGTGGAGAAATGTGTAGGGAGAGGCGTATGATCTGAGGCTACCGAGCATGTACGAGAGCAGTGCATTTTTGTGTGCTGTTCAATTGTGAGTATGTTTTCTAAATAAACATGGATCTTTTAAATGTTATGCTAAGTGTGGCCTATTTTTCTTTTGCTGGGTCATGTGCTTTGTGGACATTTTGTAGTTGATCTGAACAGTTGCTCTGAGGAATTCCATTTCCTGCCACCTTTAACCCATTAATGTTGGGCATGTCTGACCTCATTAAATAAAAGGGTCTCATTTTTTGATGAGAGGCCTATATATTTGTGGTGGTGGTGAAGGAGCATTCTCAGCTGCTTACTGACTCTGTGTTGAAGGAATCAATCTTAAGATATGTGTTCACCACACTGACTTTTTATATTTCATCTTATTTAAGATTGTATAATTTTGCACTTCTGCACAATTTTTGTTGATGTGTGAAATTGTGTGGGTATATAATTTATATATACATTAGTAGCACCCCTAGTGTTGCTAGTGCTAGAATCAAGTTTTTGTTTAGTGTAGGTAAATTTTTTTCAGGCTTGGCTGATATATATATGCTTGCAGGAAGCCATAATTAGTGATCTCGGGGGAAGAGACCTAAGAATAGAACAATGTGAACTGTGTGTTGCAATGGCAGGTAGTTGCAGCCAAAACATTAGGACAAGCAAGGTCCTGCTGCCAGGCAGAGTGGATGATTTCTTTTTACTGCATTGTAACTAGAGATGATTAGAAAATATCCATTTACTATGCTAATGACTTTGTGCAGATCTCATCAGTGTTTATGTACTAGTACAAAGGATGATGTTTCAAATGTTGTATTCATTTGTACTGATTGCTGCTTCTTACATTGTATTCATGTTTTCTGTTTAGTACTTAATGTTGAGCATTTATTACAGCCTTGTGACAACAGTTGTTAAACAAACAAAAAAATAGCCTGTATGGAAGTCAAATATTGAATTATTCTGATATATTCAAGTCTTTAAAAGTTATCTCTGGACTCTTCCTATGCCCACCTGCCCTAACAGATCACTGACATTAAAGAAAAAATTGCATCTAAATGCCCTTTTAGTCACCGAAAGCCGCAGTCATGTGACACTCCAGTCCTGACTTTTCTCTAAACATCTGTTTACAGGAGATGGGGTCCTTCTTTGGGTGTTCATGTCACTGCCTGCATGGCATGGACACACTTCCCATTGGCTGTTCAGCAGTGCGGTCCTCTGAAAATCCATAAAAGGAGCCTGTAATGGTTATGTTAGTGACTAGTAGTCCCTCACATCTGGAAATGCCACCAGCAATTTAAAGATGAATTCCAGGTATGGATATTTTATACATAGTTTCTTGTAACTATATATATACAATACCTGGCTGAGGCCCCTGGAAGCTGAAAATCACTGATGTAGCACCGCTACTCTGGTAATCTCCACTTGCTTCTGGGTTCCATGCAAAGCAGCTGCCCTGGTGCATACTGAATGAAGGAGGTTGGCAGATCACCATGGGCACAATTAAGAGAATGCTTTGCATTTTCTCAATAAATGCAAAGGATTGCCTGACTGCATGAAGTGACGAGCATGATCTCATCAGCCTGTCTCTCCACCTTGTCCAATCTGAGAATACTTTGCATTCATTAAGAAAATGCGAAGCATTCTCTGAATGGTATAAAAAAGTAAAATATACCAGCGCAAAAAGATAATGTAAAACAGATCAAAACAGCTGCTGAACACGCTAGGCAAATTTACTAAAAAATCCCAGATAATGAATGTAAAATAATATAGAGCAGTGCTAAAGTAACATCATCAAATAGGTAAGAAAAATTCATTGAGAAAGTTCATAAAGTTCATTAGCAGTCATGAGAATATGCAAATCCATTTCCCAATAAAGTGACAATGTGCATTCATGAAGATTAGAAATTACGTGCTAAGACATGTGACCTCCACCATAAGACACTCTGTGCTGCTCACCTCCCCACCTGGACCCCTGAATTAACTAAGGGTCATAAGAGCTTTCCCCAAAGGGCAAAATCCTGGAGGATATCGATACACCTCTTCTGAATGCAGATCACATGGATCACCGCACAGGCTCGAAGGTAAGGAATCACAGCATCAAATCATCAGTATCCTGATATATGCAAATAAAACAGGAAACATCTAGTGCTCTCTGCTAGCATATATTTAATAAAATGAAAGAGTCACACTTACATAAAAGGCACTTCCATTAGGGGCCAGCCAACAAGCACTCTGTTACATGAAATCACATCAGCTGATGAAGTCCTGCCCTATGGGACGATATGCGTGCAAAAAAGGAACTACGTCACCCGCGACCGTCTCCTATGCTAATTCCATGTGATTTCATGTAACAGAGGGCATGTGATCTGCATTAAGAAGAGGTGTATCAATATCCTCCAGGATTTTGCCCTTTATGGAAAGCTTTTATGACCCTTTGTTAATTCAGGGGTCATGGTGGGGAGGTGAGCAGCACAGAGTGTCTTATGGTGGAGGTCACACGTTTTGGCACGGAATTTGTAATCTTCATGAATGCACATTGTCACTTTATTGGGAAATGGATTTGCATATTATCATGACTGCTTATAAACTTTTTTATGAACTTTCGCAATTCATTTTTATTACCTATTTGATGTTTACTTTAGCGCTGCACTATATTATTCTCTGAATGGTGCCCATGTCATGCTGCTGACTTCCTGTATTCAGAATGCAGCACTCGGAACCAAATCGAAACTGCCAGAGTAGCAGTGCTACTTCAGTGATTTTTAGCTTCCAGAGGCACCAGCCAGGTATAATATATGCATAGTTACATAGATCCAAGCAGGACCAATGTAAGGTAACATTGGATGTGCAGGATGGGTTAGAGAGAGATGGGAGGTAGGGGTATATGGGGGTGTTAGTATTTACCTGGATATGATTTTTAAATTGTTTTTGCCGAATGATATCTAAATTGTTATAGATTAATAGAGAGGCTCTAACTGATTTGTACAAATTGGGATTCTGATCAGGTTACGCTTATCTGTTTGGTGTGGTATTTGTAATTTTTCAGTAGTTCATGCCAAAACGTTTGCTCTATTTTAGGTTCTTGGCGATGTTTTCTGTTTTTCCCCATGGTGATTTGAATAGCCTCCCATCCTCTCCTATACGTTTCCATTTTTATTCATAAGCCAAGCAAGAGCTGATGTGCCATCAGATTCAAAATCTATATAGAAAGCATTTCAGATATACAGTGCTTGTTTCTTGCCTGCATTCGAGTTAATCACTTCTTCTCAGAGCTACTCAGAACCTAGACTAGTCACAGCATTTCACAATCCCTCATCATTATCCACCCTTCAGGCACAGTGCATTTGCTAAACCATAGAACTAACTACATAGCCTGTCACTAATTATTGTCTCTGCTCATTCATTGCCATAAGCTTTCACAGTAAATTTGCGAAATGGTAAAGGTCAATAGGAGTTGACACCTACCCTTACTTAGGCTCCTTTCAGGGGCCTTTCAGAGGTTGGTGACAGCACTGTTTGTTCCCTTTACAGGCTGTTAGGGATGGTCAGTTTTAGGCCTCTTGTACACAGATGTAATCATTTTACTAATGTATATATGCAGAATCTTGGCTTGTTTCATAAAGGCCTCATATATACACGTAAACATGCCTATGCACGTACGTGTCTAAAAATCTTCTTCTCTCTGAACTCATCACTGCATTAGAGATCTTTACACAGCTATGTGCATTGTCATATACTGTGTATGTGTGTGTGTGTGTGTGTGTGTATATATCTATGTATATATATATATATATATATATATATATATATAATTGTAAGGGGTGACAACCATGCATAGCAACAGGAACAGTCAAAGCAGGAATGCCTTGCATTTATTCAGCAAGGCCAAAAAACAGACACAGTTTTAATGAGGACAGGGTTTGTACATCAAATCCATAGCATAAAACAAACAGAAAATATGCTAGTTAAAGACATTAACTAAACTCAGGTCGTGACGTTTCTGGCTCCGGGCTTTCCTCCTCATTACCGCTATTAAGCACCTGCTGTGTCTCCGCCATGTCATCTCCAACTGCAAAGAAAGAGAAGGGGCAGGAAATATTCGAGAAAGAACGTCAGGGGCAGGCGACGCGGGCGGAGTTTCACACATGCGCAGTGTATATAAAGCGGAACACGCGTGTGTCGTACATACGATCTGTGTAGCGGAAGCGACGATCGTTATAACGAAGGTACAATTTGAAGTTGGTGCCTCAGTGGCCTGTACTGCTTATAGATCGAGGCCTATATTGGGTCAAGATTAGGAGAGTTTAGCCTGACATTAGGGTTTGTCTTGTGTTGTGCCTTGCAGAGAAAATGGATCCCTTCAATGATAGGGAACTTCTAGAAAAATGTATTCATATGTTCAGGGAGCTGCCCTGTCTGTAGCAGATGAACCACCCGTTTTTTAATAATCAAACTAAGAGGAAGGCAGCGCTGGATCAATTGGTGGAATTAGTGAAGCCGGTGACCCCCTACGGCAGACATCCCCTATTTGAAGGCCCTAATTGATGGCATGAGGAGCACTTATATTAGGGAGCTCAAGAAGGTCCAGGATTCCCTGAGATCAGGAGCTGCAGCAGATGAAATTTATGTCCCCAGGCTGTGGTACTATGACAGACTGCTTTTTCTGGCAGGCCAGAATGAACCTAGGCGAGCACTCTCCAGTCTTCCATCAACGCTTATTTCCACCTCAGCTGAGGCTTCAGACGCCCAACCTGGGCCTTCCAGGCAGCAACATGTGGAGGAGCCCAGCGTGAGCCAGGTATAGCATTCTTCTAAATATTTCTGGTTGTCAAATTAATGATGTTAAATATATGTTAGTTTTGATCACTAATTTCTGATTTCACAAAATGTTTTACATATTACAGTAATGGCCACAGATGATTGGGACAAGAATGAAAAATGCTGGGGTCAGAATGATAGTCTTTTCTATTTATTAACATTCAATTTGCAACAGTCATGAGCTGAAAATTGTGTGTGATTGATGAACCAAAAACTAAAACGATGTCCCCTTTTCATACACAGGAAAGCCTCAGCCAGGCTGTGGAAAGTGGCAGCCAGGAGGTGGCCGGGCCCAGTAGCCTGCCAGAATCGCAGGTCCCTCCCCTCCGCCTTCAACCAAAAAGTGGCAGGAAGAGGAGTAACGTGAAGGAGGCAGCAATTGTCCTATTTATGAAGGCTACTGCGGCCCTCAGAACCCCCCACAGTGTTCAAGAGGACTTTGCATACATTACAGCATGCAAAATGCTGGAAATGGAGGAGGGCCAACGCCTCTTATGTGAGGAAATCATCTTGAAAGCCCTAAATAAGGGGTTGAGGGGCCAACTCACAAGACAAACCCACATTTGTGAGTTGAACCATGGTCCTCCTCCTCCTTCAGGTCTTTCTCCTCCTCCAGGTCCTCCTCCTTCTCCATCTCCTGCCACACCTCCAACATCAGAGCCACAGCCTGGAAGGAAGCATCTAAGGAAGACCAGAGAGTGATGGCTTGGGTTCAGTGTGGTCTGATAAAAGATGCAGGCTGTTGTATGACCACAGCCTGGGGACAGATATGTCATCTGCTGCTGTTCCTGATCTCTTGTAGTCCGGGACCGGATTGTGCTCACTATTATAAGGACTCCTCAGGTCACCAATTTGGACTGTAAAATTATTGATGTCTGCCCTGGGGTACAAAGGCTTTGCAAATTCACCAGTTTCTCCAGCGTTGCCTTGCTTTTTATTTTGTTATGACCCATAAATGGATATTTTGTTTTCAGAAATACTTGGCTATGTGTTTTTCTTCAAAAAGGACAGTTTGTTTGTGAGTAGGCAGGTACATTTCTAAAATACAATATCAAATTAACAAGGGACTCCAACCAGCCTCCTTGAGATTTACAAATACAAGATAATAATGGTGTTGTGGAAAGGTGACATACAAAAAAATTAAAAAATGGAGATCACTATAAAATAATAAAAAAAAAAAAAAAACATAGGAGATCTTGAGAAAAAAAAAACAAATAAAAAAATTGATTCTAAACATTATTATGGAGATCTGGCATTAAAAATCAAAAAGATTATTCATGAGATCACAAGAAATAATAAAGAAAGAAGTTTGTGAGAACTCTGCGTGAACATGAGCAGCAAAAAAACTTAATTTTTCTAGCATTCTAAAGAAGAAGAGAATGCGCTGCATTGAAAGATTAAAAAATTCTCTGTGTGACGAATGTGCCATCTCCATTACGAACAGTAGTTTTACCAGACCGAGCGGCTCCGTCTCGTACTTGATTATGAGCATGCATGGTTTTTTGCACGTCTGAATTGCATACACACAAGCGGAATTTCCGATAGAAACTTTTTCCGTCTGAAAAATTGAGAACATGCTCTCAAACTTTTGCTGGCGGAAATTCGTCCAGCAAAAGTCCGATGGAGCATACACACGGTCGCATTTTCTGTCCAAAAGCTCTCATCGGTCTTTTGCTGGCCGAAATTCCGATCGTGTGTACGGGGCTTTAGGGTAAAAATCATTGTTATTCACTATAGAGAGCTTAGCACAGGAGGAGCACAAGCTGGCTAGCAGGACAATTTTTGTATATATTTTTTTTATTTTGCTATTGCTTATTTTTGGCTTATATATACATATACTACTAATACCCTATAAAACAGTACTGTTTATTGATTTGTATTTTACTGTAGACTTGCAAACTATCTTTTAAGCTGCTCCCACCTTTAAGCACAATTTGGCTACACTGTTAAGTCATGTAAATTCTGATGCCTGTATATTTATTGGCTGGGTTCAAAAATATCTGACACAGATCATCCTGCAGCAGCCTCTAACCTTTTCTCTAGGAAAGCACTTTGCAAGGCAATTTTCCATTAGTTTAGTGAATGAGGTGAAACTCTGCTGAATTTCACCATCCAATCATGTGTAAGTAAAAATAAAGTTTTTTTTTTTCTTCAACGTGAGTATTTATTGCAAAGTAAATTTTCACCACAAAGTAAATTTGCAAAGTAAATTTTCACCACATTCACTAAGCTAAGAGAAAATTCCATTGCAAGGTGAAAATTCCCTTGCAAAGTGTAAAGTCTATTTGCCTTTCATATATGGATCACAAGAAAGATGATCAGCACTCGGGATAGCATCCAAAAATCTTCCTTTTATTGAAAAAGCATGTACTGAAGCTGTAAAACATCCAACACCGTTTGGCCACAAGGCCTTAATCATGGATGATATAAAATTATATAACCAACATTTTTAATTATGGACTAAAATGTCACATGATCAAAAACACAGGTGAGTTAAAATACAATATACTATATACAAAACCCCAAATTGAAGAGGAAAATGGCTTATGTGATCCAGGTGTCTGCAATCTCAGAGCCTGAGCACCGGGTGGAGCCGTTATGCATGATGGTGGAAGCAGCCATACACCTGTTTCTATCTGCCCTTAGCAAATCAACCTCATTGCTATCTTCTGCCTGCTGTAAACTGAGAGAGTGGGGTTGATTTACTAAAGGCTGTTTGCTTTAGGATGGAATTTTCCCTTAGCTTAGTAAATTAGGTGAAGCTTTTCTGACTGGCATCATCTATACACAACAATTAATTTTCCTTGCACGTGATTGGGTATTTTTTGCAAAGTCAGTTTTCACCGCATTCACTAAGCCAATTGAACATTCGCCGTGCAGAGTGAAAATCTCGAAAGCCTATTTGCATACAGTAAATTAACCTCATTATCTCAACCTTAGCAGTGATAAATAGTTACTAGTTACTAGGTTGAAAAAAGACACAATTTCATTAAATTTAACCAGTACAAAAATGAATAAATAAATTATTTGCGACTCATTGGAGCTTATAAATGGCTTTTTAATTATGAAAGATATGCCTTTTCCAAAAAATTATACTCTTAATAAACAATATGACACCAGGAATGTATTCATTCAAAGACATAAAGTTACTGAAAAGTATACTGTAGAGTACTTGAATCATGACAGATATGTTTCTTTTATGACATTTTATTATTTTTGAGTTTTTTTAAATTGCTAAGATAATTATTACAATAGATATGCCTTTATATTTTTTTTTTAGGTATGCTTAACAACTCTTTTTTTTCTGCAAACCTTTGGTTCTTCCATGTACATTATATTCTTTTATGGGTAATAGTAATTAGTGTTCAAATAATATTTGTATGTAGGCATGATGTAATATGAGAGGAAGAATATGGCTTGAACAATTTACCTTGGGTTTTAAAACACATTGTCCTCTAAATAAGAACACTACTTTCTCTGATCCTGTTACTAGGAGCAATTTATCTTTAAAAACACTCATAAATGTGCAAAATGTTATTTTAAGCACAATCAATCTTTTTTAGTATGGCATCCCATCCTTTACTATCCTGTGAAAATAAGAATAATATTAACAAGAGAGAGTAGTCAAATGTACCAGCACCTGTCTTATCTGACCACCAACATTTTTTTCAGGATGTCTAGAACTTTCTGATAGTGTATGCCATTAATATAGGTACCCTTATCAAACAAACAGCTTGAGACAGAAGCTTATTAATAAATCAAAAACCAAAACTTTGGAGAGCAAATTCAGAAGCAAAGGGACAGAAATCACAATCCAAGTAGGAAGGAAAAAAACAGAAGCATAACATTACAGAAAAACAATATGCATGAACCCAATATGCTCTCTGTTTGGAACAGATTGGACAGCATTGCCCATGTGATATTAATATAAATATTGTAACATTGTCATTAGTATTGGACTCTTTTATTCACTTTAGCCTAGCTAAAGCTCATTTACATCCAAAAACAAACTTGGTCTTTATTCCATTTTCAAAGTTCCTGTCCTAGGGTGACAGCACTCACTCACTGTGCAGTAGTATAGAGAAGTAGCATTGCAACCAAAGACATACCTTCCAATTTTCTTAAATGGGAAAGAGGTAGTGCAAGGTGTGGAGGCAAAAGACATACCCGTGCCATGCCAGAAACTGATTGTGGATATAAAGTAGAATTAAGGTAAATTTTTTGTGAACCATGATGCCCATAATTTTATTTCAGATTTCCTAAACCTCAGATGTGGTCTACGTAGGAAGGCTTCCCAGGTATCCAGAATTATGTTTTTTTTTCGAAAATGTTTCAAATCATATACATTTTTGTCCGTAATTTCTGGACAACAGGGGATTCCCACCAAATATGTAGCAAAGTCCCTCTAACATTGCATACTCTAAAGCACAAACAGGAGATTGAAGGATTAATATGTGTTAGTTTTTCTGGAGTCATATACCATTAAAGGAATGTTTTATACGCATTTTCTTGGGCCAGAGCATTAATGGAACATTTGACCACTTTTGTCCAAATTTTACCAATTCAATGATATCTAAAGGGTCACTCAGATCAAATTCCCAAGCAAGAGCATGGGCAGGTTTTTTAGTGGATTGGGAATAGACTTGTGAAGCGTAAAGTAGACAAATAATATTTTTTCAAATGGTTTTAAAAGGGACGGACATGCTGTGGTATAAGAGAGAAGGATATTTATAAAATCTGCAATCTGAATTAATCGTGATGATTCGGATAAAGGAAGATGCCAATGGTTTGAAAGGTAAGACTGTGTTTTGATCCCTTCTAGCGATAGGAGTTTGTGTATATATTTAACATTTTTATTACACCACCAAATAAAACTCTCTGGTCTTCCCGATAGGGTTGTTAAGAATCCCAAATAAGGGAAGATCAGGGGATAACAGATGACTAGCGTATTTAAAACGGTCCCAGCAATTGGGAGAGTGGCTTAAAGTAGGATAATCTATAGAGGGACAACTAGAAGGGGGGAGCCAAATTTAATTGTAGATTGGGACTGGTAAACACTGGATAATGGCAAGCTAATTTACATCCAAAAACAAACTTGGCCTTTATTCCATTTACACAATTTCTGTCCTGGGGAAAAAACACTCACTCACTGTGCTACGGTATTTATAGAGAAGTAGCATTGGAGCATGAGACATGCCTTCAAACTTTCTAAGGTGTGAAATATAATAATATCTCAAAACAATATTTACAAGAAAGATAAACTTTAAAAAGTCAAACTTAAAAAAGTCTGATGACATTCACAGTCTTTAGCAAGCAAAGGGAGGAAAAAACTTTGTGAAGCAGCTGTCCCCTTCCCATGGCTTCCACTGCCAATGCCACACACCCCCTAGCTATAATTTCACTCTTCTACTATTCTTCCCCTGCCAATACATTTGACTCTGGCTGGCACAGGAAAAGAGAAGAAAGAAAAGATGGCAGTCAACTGGGGATTCCTTCACTTTGGAGGGAATTCCTGTCACTTCCTGTTTTGGCTATGGGACAAGAAGTTAATGGAGCTCTCCCCTATACACAAAAAACTCCCCTTACTCTATCCAAACTGAAAAAAAGTTTTGCTTTTAGTTTTACCTTAACCTGAACAGCTTAAACAAAGTTGAAATAAATATATCTGAACTGGCTTGTCTGCTAAAGGAATTTTAATTCTCTGAAAAAAAAGCCATGATAGGTAAACATTCTAATGATCCCTTTTCACTTACTTTAATGTGGAACTTTGTCAAGAGTGAAGTCTGCCTCCCAGGTAGCTCCATCCACCCTTGGGGCACCACCTGACAGAGCCCACATTAACATCTGTGCACAGGAAGCTGTTTGGTGGTGCATTCACAAAAACAGGGAAGTTTTCAAAATTGCCTGTTCTCAGCCTTTGCACATGCACAGAGGAACCCTGTGAATGTTCACATGCCCAGAGGACTCGAAACATGTGCTGATATGACGCAGGTCTCCTCGGTTTTCAAGCCCTGTGACACAACTGTACTTACTTAGGGGGTGGGAGGAAATTCCCGCCTGGATGAGAATTGGAGAAGCACTTAGCAGCACAAATTAATCTTAAAAAATTATATATGTTTGTAAGAGAGGGAGGGGGAGGAGGGAAGGCAACCCAACATGCCCTTTAGGCTAAAAATCTGTTTAATTTTGATTTTATTGGTTTCTCAAGGACTGCAAGTCACCCAGGTCCTGAGGCAGCAAAGAAGCTCCCATAATTCTACTTTCTCCATTATGCTTACATTTTGAGATTGAGGTTCAGATTTTCATTTTCTCTACACAAACAAATTCACCTAAAAGTTCCATCTGTGTCAACAGAACATTGTCCCTCAATAGTACTGTAAAATATTTGAGTGGTGTTCATTGTAATCCTACCTCTCAAAAAACAGTTGGAGTAACTAAATAGTTTAAGTCACATTTAAATCACCCTATTTTGGTATGCTGTAAGTAATTCATGAATGGCTTTTATCACTAAGAGATATTATAATTAACAACAATATGTATAATATAAAAAAAAAAATGTTGAAATTGATAACATAAGTACCTACCAAAGTCTTGGTTGCAGACCTCAGTAAAGCTTACTATACACCAGTAGAATTTCAAACAAAAATTTGTATGAAAAAAATTCATGGCAGCTATAATTGGAAAGTAGTTAAAAATTTTGTTTGCTCTTAAGATTTGATTTTTAAATGAACGGGTTTTACATTCAGTGATAGAAATCCATTCTTTCGAAGAAAAACTGTCCATCTTAATTCTTTGAAATTTCTTTACACTGCAAATGTTTATTTGAACTCGAATCTCGAATATCAATTCCAATATCGAAGAAATAATCCAAAAAATTTTTTTTTTTTACTTTATTCTATTAGTGTATACCCAGGTCAAGGGGAATACTGCTTACAAATGAATATTTATCATTGGCTCAGGCTCAGGCATATTTGTTACTATCTAATAAATGTCCAGTTGGTGCATACTCCATGAATTGAACCACTAACCACTAGTAATATTTTTTATTATATCAATGTAAACTTGGGATACTTTTTGGAGACTATTGTATAAATGTTCCTACAGTCAGCTCAGAAAGTGATATATCACCAACAGGTACAGAAGCAAAAATAAATGCATATTTAGTTAGGGAGTGAAGGAGGGCTAGAACTTCTGACAAAGTTTTTATTGTAGTCTGCGGGGGATTGATTTAATAAATACAAATTGGTTGTTCATTTTGCAACATCTTTTTCAATTTGCAAATTAATGTTTTCAACATTGTGAATGTTATAAAATTTCACTTTGCTAGGAATACCCAATAACGTTTAAGGACAATAAACAAAACAATATTTTTGCTAGCACATGATAGTGAATCAGGTGAAGCTCTGCTGACTTCCATTAAGCTAAGAGAAAATGTTCTTGTAGCATGAACAGCCTATTTGCCTTTAGTAAATCAACCTCTGTGTCTTCCTATCCTAAGTGTCACACCACCTATTTTTGCACAGAGACTGGAAATATGGAAAATCTCCCCAATGAAGTCCCAGGAAAAATTAAAAATCTCACAGGAATTTTAACTCTTTCCCTCTTTATATAAAACTAAGAAATTGTTTATCTGGAATTGAGCTTTAAAATGAAAAATAGATTACCTATTTAAAGATAATATGAGCACTTCATGGCATTCTTATGCAAAACTTATTTTCAATATATGACTGTATTTATTTGTACTGTTACTGCTCATACATACTATTGAAAAATATTTTTAAATGTGGTACAGCGCTGCGCTAAGAACAAACTAGAAAAGCAGCCAACACACCCGTAGACTCAAAGGCAAAAATAACAAGAAAAAATTCAAAGTGTGGCGCTATTAGTAGCAATATAGGAAACTAAGCATAAAATGATATCACAAAATTACAGTGTGAACCAAAATTGCCACGTGAGTACATGTGACAGTGACTAATAAGCAAAAATGATAAATACATGTATGTGTTCAATGCAAATATTAAAAACAAATATTAGATGTAATCTAAAACATCAAAGGAAATTCGTGATAACAGTGCATAAACAATTATCAGATATAAAGTCCAAAACACCAAAAGTTTGTGACATCAGTGCATGAGCAATATTGGGCAGGTGTTTTCTTGTATGTGTAGAAAAACTTTCAACCCGGTAGCCTGGTAGGTAAATGGACCATAGAAGACCAGAGGTGCACGGAAGTTTGGAAACAGTGCCAGGACCATCACCAGAAGCTATGGAGGCTTACCGGAAGTTGTGGCCTGAAATAGCATATGCCAACAGGTCTAGCCGTATTATCCGGTCAGATGTTATCGTCACACAAACCATGGGGGGGAGGAATCAGTCAGCACGACTTCCACATTGATAGGTATACCACCATAGGCCATGCGAAAGATTCGTATTACATGTGAGGAATAAAAACACTCACATAATGTAATAACGTAAAACTTGGATTTATTTAAAAAGTAACAGTAAAAAACAGACTCACATTTTTTGCAGATAAAATTAGCGTATCAATCATGTAGCGGTAGTTGTGAGGGATCCACCCGACATGTTTCAACTAAAAAACTCGTCTTCTGGGGTGTGGAACCCTCTCACCCCACCGCTCTATTTATAGACAAACAAATAATGACCCCCATTGGAAGTGTCCGAAACCGGAAGTGAACCAGATGACCTTATTTCCGGTCACACGTATCCCATCTGATTGCAATCCTTTATGGACGGTCCTTCAGAAGCTGCAATAGCATGTCCACCTAGGAGGAGGTCCTAGTGCATGCTCAGTACGTGCTGACTGGGGTTATATCTTCTAGTAAACCTGGGAAGGCCTTGGCATTCAAAACATTGCAAAGGAAATTCTGGATTGACCCACTATGGTTGTTTGTCCTGTCATCCCTACCGCAATGTCAAGCTAGATAGTGATAGCTGTAAAATGGCCATACACCAGTAGAATTTCATTTGAATTTTCGTATAGAAATTTTTCATCAGAACATTTGATTTTTGCCATCATTGAGGCTACAAATTTTGTTCAAAAGCTCCTAAAATTTCATCCAGTACTGGTTCTTTAATAGAATTCATTACAATATATACAATTTTTCCCGAATAAAAAACACATTTACCATATGTTTAGTTTGAGAAAAAATTTCCATTCTGCTCCTTCGAATTTTCTCATCATTACCATTAAAAATGATCATTGATTTGACCTAACTAACCATTAGAAAATCAAACAAATGTTCTAAAAACCCAAATTTTCAATACAAATTCTACTGGTGCATGGCCAGCATTTTTTTATGTACTTCACACTGCACTAAAGATTCAAATACCCTGTGCTGGCAGCACGCTGGAGAATTGTCTTGGGTCTGCAGTTGTCCAAAACCCCCTTAAAGTGGGGGTTCTGGACCCTGCCAGCATAGTGTAACCAGTAAGTGCTTAGTAAAGGGCAAAATGATTATGGATCATGAGAGGCACAGTAAAGGGTTAATGTACAGTGTATACAAAATAAATAGTTTTATTTTTATATATATATATATATATATATATATATATATATATATATATATATATATATATATATATATATATATATATAGACTTTAGAGGATGAATAAAAGGTTTAGCGTAGTGTAATAATTTTAGTAGTTAAATAATATATTGTTTGTGGAGTTCTATACCTCTGGGCCAAAAAAGGGGACACATAAGGAGGAAGAGGGACAGATGGAATTTATTTGAAAAAGAGGGACGGCCCCTCGAAATGAGGCACAGTTGGGAGCTATGTTCCTAGGCTGTTCTTCTAATTTGAACAAACACCTCACCTTCACCTCAATTCCATTACATATAGAGCGTTACTTTGTAGTTCCAAGAAGATAGCGAAGAAATTTGATAATGTTGTTTGAGATTTCAGTCTTGTCCACTGAAAGTTGCAAGGGCACAATATTTCTGATAGCATTAACAGGTTTTTTGTAGCTGCAGAAAATGTACTTGGACTTAAAAAAAAAACACAGACACTATGGCTCCTGTGAATAGAATATATCTATTAGTCAGGTATGAAGAGTGTAGAGTGGGGTGCAGGATGTGTCTGTTAGTTTTGGGGATCTAAGAGGGGCTCTCTTTCTCAAGGTCTGAAGAGTGAAGTGTAGGTTTAGGTTGGACCTGGGAGAGACTGTTAGGCTAGCCATACATGGATCAAAATCCATGAATGGAGTGCATTTTTACACACGGACTGACATTATTTCAATCCATGTATGGGCAGGCTGGTTGTATACAAGTTGATCTATCAATTGACTTGTGCACAACCAGCCTGCTGGAAATTCTCCTCTCTGTTAGTGCCACTGACTATAGCTGATGGTGCTTATCAGTGTATTTTGATGGTGGGGAAGTCTCCCTGCTGTCAGAATACAATAGCACAGTGGGAAGGACTATGCCATCCACATCGAGTGTGTAGAGAGGAAACAAGTCATTTTCTTTTGTTCAAACCACTGGTTGATCAAAAAAAATTACTCGTGTATGGCCAGGCTTAGTCTGCGGAGTGGACTGTAGGACATGTTTATTAGTAAGTATGTGATGAAAGAATGTACATGTAAGCTGGTATAAAGTGGGTAAATGCTGGCAGTGATGGACCAAATATGTTTTACTAGGGATGAGCCGAACACCCCGTGGTTCGGTTCACAGTAGAACATGCGAACAGGCAAAAAATTTGTTTGAACGCGCGAATACCGTTAAAGTCTATGGGACACAAATGTGAAAGATCAAAAGTGCTAAAAGTGTTTGGGGAACCGGGTCCTGCCCCAGAGGACATGTATCCATGCAAATTTATTTTTTAAAAGCGGCCGTTTTTTCGGTAGCAGTGATTTTATTAAATCTTAAAGGGAAACAATAAAAATTAAATATTCCTTTAAATATCGTGCCTGGGGGGTGTCCTTAGTATGCCTGTAAAGTAGCAAATTTTTCCGTGTTTAGAACAATACCACAGCAAAATGACATTTCTAAAGGAAAAAATGTCATTTAAAACTACTCGTGGCTGTAATGTATTGTCGGGTTCCGGAAATATAGATGAAAATCATTGAAAAAAATGGCATGGGTCCCCTCCCAGTTCATTACCAGGCCCTTTGGGTCTGGTATGGCTATTAAGGGGAACCCTGCACCAAAATTTAAAAAAATGGCATGGGGGTCCCCCAGGCCCCCAGGCACTATATACTCTGAACACCAGTATATATATATTATACGGCCTGCCCTATAAACCCTGCAGAAAATTGGGCCTTAGGTGTTGGTGGTACCATAACACTGTCAGCCCTCACAGTTACTCTTGGTGGATGCAGGAACATGCCCCTGTTAAACAACAAGGTGCTTTGGGGGTCTACCCCAAAGCACCCTCCCCATGTTGAGGGCAAGTGGCCTGGTACTATTCAGGAGGGGGGCGCTCTCTCTTCCCCCCTCTTATCCTGTGGACTGCCAGGTTGTGTGCTCAGATAAGGGTCTGGTATGGATTTTTGGGGGAACCCCCACGCCATTTTTTTATTTTGGCGCGGGGTTCCCCCGCTTAAAATCTATACTAGACCTGGAAGGTCTGGTATGGATTTTGAGGGGGACCCCTACGCCATTTTTTTTTTTAATTTGGCGCAGGATTTCCCTTAATATCCATACTAGACCTGAAGGGCCTGCTATGGAATTTGGGGGCACCCCCACGCAATTTTTTTTAAATTTTGGTTCGGGGGTTCCCTTTAATATTCATACCAGACCCAAAGGGCCTGGTAATGGACTGGGGAGATCCCATGCCTTTTTTTTCAATTACTTTTATCTGTATTGCCGAGACCCGACAATTCACTATAACCGCTATTACTTTTAAATTACTTTTTTTCATTTAGAAATGTCATTTTGTGCAGGGACTATTCTAAACACGGGAAAAATGCACCACTTTACAGGCATGCTATAGACACCCCCCAGGTACGAAATTTAAAGGAATATTTCACTTTTATTGTTTCACTTTAACCACTTGAGGTCCGGGCCATAGCGAATGACGGCTACAGCGCGGACCTCAATCTTTAACGAGTGCGCATCGGGGAAATTCTGTGACACAGCCAGTCACAGATCGCCGTAAATGGACAATCACAGCGGCCGTTTACAGCACGATCGGCGGTGCCAATGAGAGATGATCTCATATGTAAACATATGAGATCATCTCTCATTGCCGTGTCTCTCTCCTCACACAGTGACCGGGTGTGAGGAGAGAGAGGATAGCTGCAGCGATCTGTGCTTTCAGTGAGTGAAAAAACATTTTTTACTGTGATAAAAGTGCCCAAACAGTGCCCCATCAGTACAGTGGGATCTGTACCAATCAGTGCCCACCTGTGCCAATCAGTGCCCACCTGTGCCAATCGGTGACCACCTGTGCCAATCAGTGCCCACCTGCGCCCACCTGTGCCAATCTGTGCTCACCTGTGCCCACCTGTGCCCATCTATGCCATTGGTGATCAGTGTCCGGACATCTGTGCACATCTGCAATCAGTGCCCACCTGTGCCACCTCATTGGTGCCCACCTGTGCCACCTCATCGGTGTCCAACTGTGCCACCTAATCGGTGCCCACCTGTGCCACCTCATCGGTGTCCAACTGTGCCACCTCATCAGTGCACATCTGTGCAATCAGTGCACATCTGTGCCGCCTCATCAGTGGCCATCTGTGCCACCTCATCAGTGCCCATCTGTGCTGCCTCATCAGTGCCCATCTGTACCGCCTCATCAGTGCACATCTGTGCCACCTCATCAGTGCACATCTGTGCAATCAGTCAGTGCACATCTGTTCCGCCTCAGCAGTGCCCATCTGTTCCACCTTATTAGTGCCCATCTGTGCCACCTCATCAGTGCCCATCTGTACCACCTCATCAGTGCCCATCTGTGCCACCTCAGTGCCCATCTGTGCCATCTCATCAGTGCCACCTCATCAGTGCATATCTGTGCCATAAATCAGTGCCCATTTGTGCCACCTCAGTGCACATCTGTGCAATCAGTGCCCATCTGTGCAGCTTCATCAATGCCCATCTGTGCCACCTCATCAGTGCACATCTGTGCGATCAATCAGTGCCCATCTGTTCCGCCTCATCAGTGCCCATCTGTTCCACCTCTTCAGTGCCCATCTGTGCCACCTCAGTGCCCATCTGTGCTGCCTCATCAGTGCCTATCTGTACCACCTCATCAGGCACATCTGTGTAATCAGTGCACATCTGTGCTGCCTCATCAGTGCACATCTGTGCAGCCTTATCAGTGCCGCCTCATCAGTGCACATCTGTTCCACCTCATCAGTGCACATCTGTTCCACCTCATCAGTGCCCCTCTGTGCCACCTCATCAGTGCCCCTCTGTGCCACCTCAGTGCCCATCTGTACCACCTTATCAGTGCCCAACAGTGCAGGCTTAGCACAAACCTGTGTAGTTGCATCACCACCAGCAAGCATGTCCAAAAGAGGCTTTTCCGCCGAGGAGGCATACCAGATATTTTCCCAGGCCGACGAGAGCAATTGGGAGCTCTCTTGTTCGGATTCCATTTCAAACTCCGATTCTGAGTCGGACGTAAATTATGAGCTAGTTCTCAGTAGTAGAACACTGAGTGACTCAGGGAAGGAAGATATTCGGCCCACCAAACAAAGGCATTCTAGTGAGGAGGCAGTGGCATCCACCAGCACCGCAGGGCCATCCACCAGCACCGCAGTGCCTTCCACCAGCACCGCAGTGTCATCCACCAGCACCGCAGTACCTCGGCAAGAAAGGCCAAGGACCCATGCCAGCCTTCCCTATGCCCTTCAAAACCCATTGTGGCTTTCTCCTAATTCAGGATAAGCCAACATTCCCCCTTTCACTGCCCAGCCAGGAGTCCAGACACGGAAAAATTTTCCCCAATCAATTTTTTTGATTCAGATTTTACAGAGGACATGCTATCAATAATTGTGGCCCAGTGCATCCTTTATGCACAGCAATTTATTTTAAATAATCCAACGTCCTATTATGCCCGTTCCTACGAGTGGAGAGACCTAACGGTGGAGGAGTTGAAGGTTTTTTTAGGCCTCACATTTTATATGGGACTCACCAAAAAAAACACTTTGAATTCCTATTGGTCAACCCACCCCATCCACCACATGTCAATCTTCTCCAAGGTAATACCCAGAACCAGATACCAAATGATAATGAGGTTCCTTCATTTCAATAACACCCAGTGCCCTCCCCGAAATGACCCAAATTAGGACAGGCTTTTCAAAATTTGGCCACTTCTAAATTATTTTTCCGAAGTATTCCCCTAGCTGTTTACCCCGGACCAACACATATGTGTGGATGAGTCCCTTGTTAAATTTAGTGGCAGGCTTAAAATCAAGCAATTTATTCCCAACAAAAGGGCCCGCTATGGGGTGAGGGTATACAAATTATGTGACCGAGTCACAGGGTACATGTATGCCTTCAAAGTGTATAAAGGGAAGGACACCCAGCTGCAACCCCCTAATTGCCCAGACTACTTGGGATCAAGTGGGAAAATTGTTTGGGACATGATATACCCCCTACTGGAGAAAGGCTACCACCTGTATGTAGACAACTTCTACACATCTCTGCCCCTGTTCCACAACCTTCACCGGAAGAAGACGCCAGCATGTGCCACCGTAAAAAGGAACCGTAAGGGCTTTCCTCAAAGTCTTGTCAATAAGAGGTTGAGGAAAGGAGAAACGGCAAGTCTGCGGAACAAGGAGATTTTGGCAGTGAAGTCGAGGGACAGAAGGGATGTCTACATGTTGTCTTCGATCCACAATGATACCTTCGTAGAAATCCCTAGAAGAAATGGCCCCATCCAAAAACCAAAATGCATTTATGAATATAATTTGTTCATGGGGGGAGTCGACTTCAATGACCAAATGTTGGAACCATACCTTGCCACAAGACGGACATACCATTGGTATAAGAAAGTCGCAATCTATTTTTTTCAATTGGCCATATACAACTCGTATGTAATTTACCGCAACTCCACCCAAAACTCCAAACACTTCCTTGGCTACCAGGAGGAAATTTACACTGCCCTTATATTCCCGAACGGCCCCCCAGAAAACATCCGTTCAGATGTTCTTAGTCGACTCTCCAAACGCCACTTTCCAGATAGACTCCCTCTCAGACCAACAGGCAAACGACGTAAAAAAAAATGTAAGGTGTGTACCAGAGCAGGAGTCAGAAGAGACACATCTTATTACTGTGCACAATGTCCTTCCGAACCAGGCCTCTGCATAGGTGAATGTTTTTCGCCGTTACCATATTTCAATAAATTATTAGTGAAGTATGGTAAAAGTAATCCTCAGTTTCTGCCTTCACACACCTTCACACCCCTTATGCCACTGCCTGCTCTGTAACTGACCCTGGCTTGTTATTCGACCATGCTTCTGCCTGCCGATTCTGTACATACCACTGCCTGATCTGGAACTGACCCTGGACTGTTATTTGACCATGCTTCTGCCTAACAATTCTGAACATAACACTGCCTGATCTGGAATTGACCCTGGACTGTTATTCAACCATGCTGCTGCCTAAAGTTTCTGTAACATACCTCTGCCTGATCTGGAACTGACCTTGGACTGTTTGACCATGATATTTGCCTGCCTCTTGGACTGATCTTGTACCCTGCAACTGGACTATTGGGATTCAACACAGGGGTCTCACATATGTGAGGGGCTCCAGAATTGTTTTTCTGGATGAAGAAAACAATTTGTTTTGTTTTCTCATTCCTAGATTAGGGTCTGGAGACTCGGAGGCTTCAAAGAGATTTGGGTGGGAGAAGCCTCTACCCCTGTCCCCATTCTGTCCTGAACAAGGCCCTACTTCTGCCTGCTGCCTATAGGACTTACTGCCATTATGGCCCTGCCTGTTGCACTGACCACACCACATGTTCCTGCCTACTACCAGTACCAATATTTATGGCACTTCTGACAATATCTCTGCCTGCACTAACCCTGGACTGTATATGGACAGTATCCCTGCCTGCTGCCTGGACAATTGTGTTTGCCGTTGCTGACCAAGTGCCTGCCTGCTGCCTGGACCAGTGCTATCCTCCTGTGTACAACTGCGCTACTACAACCACAGGTAATCTTTTGTTTACGCTTTGCTCAGCATAATGTATTTTGGGGTGTAATTTTTGGTATGTGCATGCTATGTTTTCCTGGAACACCTGACGGTTTTCTTTGCATGTTGGATCTCTGTATGTGGCCAGGCTGTGTAGAAATCTGACACATGTGGTATTGCTATACTCATGAGGAGTAGCAGAATGTATTTTGGGGTGTCATTTTTGCTATCTAAATGCTATGTGTTGGCGATATCTTATAAACGGACAACTTTGTGTAAAATAAATGCGTTTTTGTTTTTTTCCACATTTTCCAAAAACTTCTGGAAAAAAATGAACCGTTCAAAAGACTCATTATGGCTCATAGATTATATGTTGGGGTGTTAGCTTTCCAAAATGGTGTCATTTTGTGGGTGTTTCCATTGTCCTGGTGCTCCAGGGCCTTCAAAAGTGTAATAGGTGGTTGAGAAATGAGATGTGTAATTTTTGCTCCTAGAACACCTGATGGTGCTCCCTGCATGTTGGGCCTCTGTATGTGGCCAGGCAGTGAAAAAGTCCCACATATGTGGTATCATAATACTCAGGAGGAGTAGCAGAATGTATTTTGGGGTGTCATTTTTGCTATCTAAATTCTATGTGTTGGAGATATCTTATAAACGGACAACTTTGTGTAAAAAAAATGCGTTTTCATTTTTTTCCACATATTCCAAAAACTTCTGGAAAAAAATGAACCGTTCAAAAGACTCATTATGCCTCATAGATTATACGTTGGGGTGTTAGCTTTCCAAAATGGGGTCATTTTGTGGGTGTTTCCATTGTCCTGGTGCTCCAGGGCCTTCAAAAATATAATAGGTGGTTGAGAAATGAGATGTGTAATTTTTACTCCTAGAACACCTGGTGGTGCTCCCTGTATGTTGGGCCTCTGTATGTGGCCAGGCAGTTAAAAAGTCCCACACATGTGGTATTGTAATACTCAGGAGGAGTAGCAGAATGTATTTTGGGGTGTCATTTTTGCTATCTAAATGCTATGTGTTGGAAATATCTTATAAACTGACAACTTTGTTTAAAAAAAATGCGGTTTCATTTTTTTTCACATTTTCTAAAAACTTCTGGGAAAAAATGAACCCTTCAAAAGACTCATTATGCCTCATATATTATACGTTAGGGTGTTAGCTTTCCAAAATGGTGTCTTTTTGTGGGTGTGTCCAATTTTCCTGGTGCTCCAGGGCCTTCAAAAGTGTAATAGGTGGTTGAGAAATAAGATGTGTAATTTATGCTCCTAGAACACCTGATGGTGCTCCTTGCATGTTGGGCCTCTGTATGTGGCCAGGCAGTGAAAAAATCCCACACATGTGGAATCTAGGGATGAGACGAACACCCCCCCGGTTTGGTTCGCACCAGAACCTGCAAACAGACCGAAAATTTGCACGAACGTTAGAACCCCATTGACGTCTATGGGACTCGAACGTTCGAAATCAAAAGTGCTCATTTTAAAGGCTAATTTTCATGGTATTGTCCTAAAAAGGGTTTGGGGACCCTGGTCCTGCCCCAGGGGACAAGTATCAATGCAAAAAAACTTTTAGAAACGGGAGCAGTGATTTTAATTATGCTTAAAGTAAAAAAAAAAGTGAAATATTCCTTTAAATATCGTGCCTGGGGGGTGTCTATAGTATGCCTGTAAATTGGCACGTGTTTCCCGTGCTTAGAACAGTCCCTGCACAAAATGACATTTTTAAAGGAAAAAAAGTCATTTAAAACTGCTTGCGGCTTTAATGTAATGTCGGGTCCTGGCAATATGGATGAAAATCAGTGAGACAAATGGCATGGGTACCCTCCAGTCTATTACCAGGCCCTTTGGGTCCTGTATGGATATTAAGGGGAATCCCGCACCCAAATTAAAAAAAGGAAAGGCGTGGGGCCCCCAGGCCCTATATACTCTGAACAGAAGTATACAGGTGGTGCAAACAAGACAGGGACTGTAGGTTTGTTGTTACGTAGAATCTGTTTGTAATTTTGAACTGGAACATTTTTAAAGTGTAGCTCCAGCCAAAAAAAATCTGTTTTTAAGCTTTTTGGAAAGCATAGGTAAGGGTTATCACCCCTGTGACATTTGTTTTGCTGTCTGTGCTCCTCTTCAGAAGATTTCACCTACTTTTTGTCCCAGTGACAAATGTTTTTTGAAAATTTGGGGTTTTTAGTGAAACAAGGATTGGTGATAAAGCATCAGTAGAAAGGAGAAACGTTTTTCCCATATTAACTCTTACAGGAGAGAATTTCCCTTCCTATGGGGTAGATTTCATCTCCTTACATTTGCAAGTAGGAGTCGTTTGTAAGTTGGATGTTTGAAAGTAGGGGCCTGCCCTATATACTCAGCAGAAATTTGGGCCTTAGGTGTTGTTGTGGCCTCAATACTGTAAGCCCTCACAGGGCCCTGCTGTGAAATATTAGACCAAGAATTGTAATTACATGCCCCTGTTGAACAGGGCTAGAAAAAATGGGCCTTTGGTGATGGTGGTGTTAGTGCTGGTGCCACAACACTGTAAGTCCTCACAGTTACAGTACTCTTGGTGGGTGCTGGAATGGGCCCTGCTGTGAAATATTAGATCAAGAATTGTAATTACATACCCCTGTTGAACAGGGGCTGAAAAATTGGGCCTTTGGTGGTGGTGGTGCCACAACACTGTAAGTCCTTACAGTTAATCTTGGTGGGTGCAGAAACGGGCCCTGCTGTAAAATATTAGATCAAGAATTCTAATTACATGTCCCTGTTGAACAGGGGCTGAAAAATTTGGCCTTAGGCACTGGTGCCACAACACTGCAACCCCTCACAGATACTCTAGTTGGAACACAGGAACGAGCCCTGCTGCAAAAGAATTGCATCAAAAATTGTAATTACACGCCCCTGTTAAACAGGGACTGAAAAATTGGGCCTTAGGCACTGGTGCTGGTGCCACAACACTGCAACCCCTCACAGTTACTCTAGTTGGAACGAAGGAACGAGCCCTGCTGCAAAGAATTGCATCAAAAATTGTAATTACATGCCCCTGTTGAACAGGGGCTTAAAAATTAGGCCTTAGGCACTGGTGGCGGGACTGGCGGTGCCCAGAACCAAAAATGTTCTTACAAGCCATCAGCATGATCATTGAGGAGGAAGAGGATAATTACTCAGCATAACAGGATAGTCACTCAGCATCAGCATAGGCAGTCTTTGAAGGGATCTGACATTTCAAAAAAAATTATTCGGTTACATCAGCATCAGATGCTTGGTAGCTGGTGGTGATCAAAGACTGATTCATTTTTATGAAGGTCATTCGATCACAGGGTGGACAGACGCACCCTGTGATCGGTTACAAAGCCTCCAGCAGCACTGAATGTGTGTTCCGAAAGAACGCTGGATGCAGGATAGGCCAGTAGCTCAATTGCATACTGTGCAAGCTCTGGCCAGTGATCCATCCTCAAGACCCAGTAACCCAGAGGATTTTCGGTGGGAAAGGTGTCCAAGTCAGATCTTGCTCCTAGGTATTCCTGCACCATGTAAAACAGACGCTGGCGATGGTTGCTGGAACCGATCGTACCTTGGGGCTGCGGACTAAAAAATTGTCTGAACGCATCGATCAGACGGCCACCTTCTGCACCGCTCCTTCTTTGACTGACCGAAGCCTCAGCAACACGTTGCCCAGAAACAGGAGTTTGTAACCTCCCAGTCTCTGAGAACGCGTTGCACAGACCTTTCTGCAAGGCCTCCCGAAGATGTTTCATCCTCTGCTCCCTCTGCGACGGCAAGATAAGGTCTGCAACCTTACCCTTGTAACGTGGATCAAGGAGGGTTGCCAACCAGTATTGGTCCTTCTCCTTGATACCACAAATACAAGGATCCTTCCGCAGGCTTTGCAGGATCAGGGAGGCCATGCAGCGTAGGTTTGCTGAGGCATTCGGTCCGGAGTCCTCTGGGTCACTAAGGATGACATGGTCCACAGCCACCTCCTCCCAGCCACATACAAGTCCATGTGTTTCTTGGGACTGATCCCTTAAAGACTGCTGCTGATGCTGAGTGCCAGGCTCCACCTCCATACTGACACAATCATCCTCCTCCTCCTCCTCCTCCTTGTCCACTTCCTGTGTGATCGGCGGGCACATAGGAACACTGTCTGGACAAAGGGGGCTTTGAGAGCTAAGGAAGTCCTCCTCTTCTTGCCTTTGTTCTGCCTCAAGTGCCCTATCCATTATTACATGCAGCGTGTGCTCCAACAGGTGGACAAGTGGGACAGTGTCACTGATGCATGCACTGTCACTGCTCACCATCCTTGTGGCCTCCACAAATGGTGACAGGACAGTGCATGCATCCCTGATCATGGCCCACTGGCGTGGGGGAAAAAAAAACAAGATCCCCTGACCCTGTCCTGGTGCCATAATCGCACAGGTACTCATTGATAGCCCTCTGCTGCGTGTGCAGCCGCTGCAGCATGGCAGCATGATCAACGTTGAGTTCCACCTGGTGGGCATGTCACAGATTAGGCGGTTCTTGGGCAGGTTAAACTCCTTTTGGAGGTCTGCCAGCCGTGCACTATTATATGACTGGCGGAAATGCACACAGACTTTCCTGGCCTGCCTCAGGACATCCTGTAAGCCCGGGTACCTGCCCAAGAACCGCTGCACCACCAAGTTAGGGACGTGAGCCAAGCAGAGCACATGGGTCAGTGGTCCCTGTCGGAGGGCGGAGAAGAGGTTGGTGCCATTGTCGCAAACCACCATTCCTGCCTTAAGTTGGCGTGGTGTCAACCACCTCTGAACCTGCTCCTGCAGAGCAGACAGAACCTCTGCCCCAGTGTGGCTCCTGTCCCCCAAGCATACCAGCTCAAGCACCGCATGGCATCTTTTGGCCTGCATACTTGCATAGCCCCTTGAATGCCTACAGAGCACCGCTGGTTCCACACAGGAAGAGACCATGGAAGAAGAAAAAGAGGAGGGGGTGGAGGAGAGAGGTATGTCACAATCATTGGTAGTGGTATTTTGGAGGCATGGTGGTGGAACAACCTCCAACACTACTGCACCTTGTCCTGCATCCTTCCCAGCTGCCAGCAGAGTGACCCAATGCGCCGTGAAACTTAGGTAACGTCCCTGTTCATGCCTGCTGGACCATGAGTCAGCAGTAATATGCACCTTACCGCTGACTGCCCTGTCCAGCGTGGCCAAGACATTGTCTTCCACATGCCGGTAGAGAGCCGGAATCGCCTTCTGTGAGAAAAAGTGGCATTTGGGTACCTGCCACTGAGGAACCGCACATTCCACAAACTCACGGAAGGGGGCAGAGTCTACCAACTGAAAAGGTAGCAGTTGAAGTGCTAGCAATTTTGCCAAGCTAGCATTCAACCACTGGGCATGTGGATGGCTGGGAGCGAACTTCTTTCGGTGATGCAGCAGCTGGGGCAGGGAAATTTGCCTGGTACAATCTGACGTCGGTGTACCGAAAGCAGATTCCCCACAAGTACTTGGCTGTGACACACCTAATCCTACACCTTCATTCCTCTCAGTGCAGGTCTCAGAGAGAACTGAAGGTATAGTGGGGTTGGATATCTCAGCTGATGAGGAGCAAGGAGAGGTCCTCTTTGTTCTTTGGTGTGCGTCTTTTAGATACGCTTGCCAACGAATTGCATGGCAGGTCAACATATGTCTGGTCAAGCATGTGGTGCCCAAGCGGGGGATGTTTTGGCCACGCGAGATACGCTTGAGACATGATTTTCAAATAGCAGCGGTGCGATCTGATGCACTTGTCTCAAAAAAGGCCCACACCAAAGAACTTTTAGAATAACGCGCAGAGGCAGCAGCGCTCTGCACATGCGGAGCTTTGCAGTGTGATGCAGTCAGTGTGCTGCCCTTAGGCTGGCCCCTGGAGGGCATCTTGCCTCGTTGGCGATGTGCCTCCTCCTCCTCCTCTCTCCTATCAGGCACCCACGTTGAGTCAGTGACCTCATCATCCCCTCCCTCCGCATCACTGGAGCAAAGCTGGCAGTATGCTTCAGCAGGTGGAGCATGACTGCCAGATTTCTGTCCTTCTTGGGCACCCCCTCTGTCCATGCTCACGTTACTGCCTTCATCTAGCTCAGTATCATCATCAGAGCCTTCCAAACGCTGGGCATCCTCCTGGAGCATGTACCCAACACTGTGGTCAAACAGTTTGAGGGACTCCTCAGGAGGACATGGTGGGGATAGGGAAGGAGTCACTGATGACATTGAGCCGAGGGAAGAGTACCCTGAGCATCGGTGAGCATGGGCATTTGCTCTGCGATAGGCTTCTCGGCCTTTTTGCTAAGATCAAGTGTAGTTTCTGCCTTGTTCTGGTCATTAGGTAATGACCGGTGCCAGTCCCTCTCGGCCTTGGGGTGTTTACTTTGAGTGCATCCCATGCTGCTATTGGGGGGGGACGCCACTGGAAGAGTGCGAGAGGGATCGCCTTTCCCTACCATCCATGAGTTGGCTGTGGGATTGGTGGGCGTAGGTATGGTGGGTCCGCCGAGCTCACCAAACACTTTGAGGCTGGTCGTGGCCGAGCCTAGATGGAGCGAGATCGGATTGCACTTCATTCAGAAGCAGTTGATTGAAGACTTTTTTGGGATGAGAGAAGCCATTTTTTGCATGCAGTGTTTTCCTACCACTGGAATGTATGACATTACTTTTTGGAAAAAGGAAGATCTGCAGACATGTATGCTACGGAAGAGCGAGAAAGAGGGTGACGAGATGCTGGAGGGGATCATGTTCCTGTCAAGTGAGACGAAAGTGCGGGTCCCCATCACTGTGCATATGTACAATCCTTTTGTACAGGATAGGGAAATCGCTGCCTTTTTGTTCAGGTACTGCGAGTCAATTTCAGCAGGTGTGAAGCTGACGAATGTGCTAGGTTCTCTTAACGGGCAGCGGAAATTTTGCGTGACTTTTAGAGCGGATCAGGAGGGTATTTTTGGTGTCAGGCACCCCCCTCAGTCCTTCTCCATTGGGAGGAATCGTGGCTACTTGTGGTACCCTGGCCAGCCTCTCTTCTGCAGGCAGTGTTTTGCTTTCAGGCACACCAAAGACCAGTGCGAGGCCGGGTTAACATGCCGCAATTGCTTTAAGCAGGGTCACGGAGCCGGTCAGTGTCTGGAGAAGAAGAGCTGCCACATCTGCGGTAGTAGGATGCACCTTGCGAGACAGTGCCCGAAGGTAAACAGAGCGTCTGAGCCCACTCCAGAAGCTGTGGCGGCAAAAGCTGTGGAGGCAGAAGTGGTTGTGGGCAAGCAGGTGTTATCCTACGCGGATGTGGCCAGACTGGGTTCCGTTCCAACTACTGTGGTGAACTCCGTAGAGCAGGCCGTAGTGCTGCCCGAGGAAGTGGTGGTGCGGGCTGATGTCTGCCCACCTATGGAGGGTGAGCCAGGTCCCTCCCCTGTTGACAACGTGAGGGAGGAAGGGGTCTCTCCTGTACCAGAGGAGAGTGTCCTTGGGCACCTCCTGGCCGAGGGGGAGTCGGAGGGGAGCGGTGAGGAATCAGAGGAGGAGGAGGAGGAGGAGATGGAGGTGGGGCAGCTCTCCCTAAAAAGAAAGATGGCTGAGTCCTCCCAGGTCATAGGCTCCTTCCTGGACTCTCCGGGCCCTAAAGCATCAGATGTGGTGATTGACTCGGACTCCTCGCAGGCACCATCTTATGTGAGCACTGGTCAGGTGTCCGAGCTGCAGGAGGTGATAGGGTACTGCAGGGTACCAAAGGGGATGGCAAAGAAAAAAACAGGGGGGTGAGTCCTGGGTCAGGGGTGGGACCTAGGACTAGGGCCAGGGATAAAGTATGGAAAAAAAAGAAAAAATCATGACAGGAATATGATCCCTTCCTAATTTTATATGCGCTTACGGGTATCTTCCCTCAATTGCAGAAGCATTGGGACGGCATCTAGACGGGCAGCAATTTTTAATATCTTATCTGGTTATGCTGACAATGTCTTTTGCTTACAGGACTGCAACATGAGGGAGGAACCATATACTGCAAGATGGACCCAGGGGGGTGCGGTATGGTCGTTGGGTCGGAGCAGGAATAGTGGCGTGGGGATTCTGATTAAAAATAATAAAATTAAGATTTTAAGGAAGGTGGAGGTGGAGGTGGAGGTGGAGGTGGGACAATGTTTATTTGTTATTTTGGAGTATGGGGATGTTTGTTTTAAGTTATTTTGTGTGTATGCACCAGTTAATAAAAAGGGGAGATTGGATTTGTTTGAGAAGATGAAATTTTTTTGGGGGGGGGATCCTATTATTGTGTTGGGGGATTTTAATTGTATTTTACGTAGTGGGGATAGGTGTGGGGGTGGAGGGGGTGGTGTAATGGAATGTGATTATGAGTGTTATTGTGAAATGCCTATTTCTCATAACCATATAGATGTAAGTGCTTATTTTCTTATAACCAGCTATTAGCCTTAACCATGCTCAAATTAGATGTCTGCCAGCTTCTCCCTTCATGTGGAACAGAACTGCAAGAGTTAAAGAACAAAGTTAAGAAGAAGAAGATTGCACCTATTTTCAGGCCTATGAGACTACACTCAAGGGAAACAGGAACTGAAAATAAGACACCATAATTAGCTATGATAGTCTGCTATTCCCTTATACAGATATAAACCAGCAAAGCTTACATTTCGTCACAATAATGAATATGTATAATTTGCGGTTTGTACACGCTTGTCTTATTTGATATTTGATTTGATAATGAAATATCTGGCTCTCGGTATATTATCCTGAGCCCAGGAAGTAAACGACAGAAGTACCAAACTTACTGAACGTGTCCGTGTCAGTGATTTGTGGTTGAGTGTGCACACTTTTACATCGAAGGTTAATTTGGCCAGGGGGACAGAAACAAGAGTACCAATCGGTTCTATTCGGTCCAAAACATTTTGGCGCCCAACGTGGGGCTCGAGATTGGCCCAAAAGGAAGCTGTACTTAGAGGACACTGAAAGGACCAAGTACGGGTGGAGCAGAGCCTGATCAACTCTGGAGAAAACGGTAAGACATTTTCCTTAATAATTTGTCTGCTGTTTGATCCGCATCCGTATTTGGTTAATTTCTGTCTCCGCATCGGCTTCCCGCGGTCCACAAAGACAGGTATATATCTTGTCTTGAGCCTATTTAAATAGTACGAACCTGCAATTGTTTCTGACCCGCCTGTATTTGGAGTATATTGTGTTTTGTTTAGTCTAACGATCGTGTTGTGTGACGGCTTTTGTGAATGAGGGATTGATTATATGTACATGGATGGAATTGACGTGGTTAAACTTCTCTTGAGGATTGATAACAAGAGAGGACGTCAGGACGCGGTAAACTCCTCCTGGGGCAAATAATTGTGCGGTAAAGCACGGGTACGGTAAAGCACGGGTTACCAGGAAAGGGGGCGTCAGATTACGCCCAGTGGTGGCGTGGGGATCCGGTGAGGATCTAATTAAGTCAGGAATTCACTCCAGTCATCACATCAATTGTTGTTGGTAATGTCATGTCCTAGATGTGCCTGTGGACTGTTATTTGGCATTAATGAGGAGGCCTGGGGCTTGGTCACAAAGGTAGAGCCAGGTTATAAGAGATCTACTCTCGGTTACAAACCTCTAGTGCCAGGGGTCCCCCAAGTAATGGTATTCAGATTGAATGTACATTATCCAGTGAAGTTTTCAGTTGGTAAGAAGTTGGAAGTTATTGAGGCTGAGGCTAGGATAAGAGGACAGGGAAGTAAAAGTTGTCCCCTGCAACCTCAGCAGCCAGAAGATTACGAGGAGGCAGAGAAAGCCAGAGTGAGGAGTTTGGGTTTTGAGTTGGGAGGTGTAGAAGATGTATGAGGTGGTTCACTGATTACCAGTTGTTGACTTACATTCTGTGTTTTGTCTGTTTTGTCTCATGTCTCCCCTTTTGCAGATTTAACACAGATCTCTTCACTTCCTCATCTTCCACATCACCCTGTCACTGCATATCTTCACTTCTTCTCTGTTTTGCCTCAACCTTTCTTGCTTTCCTCTCCTCCTATTCAATCCAAGAGTTGTGTGAAATGGGAAATAAGTTGACTAGGCCCACAGAGGGCAGTCTGGCCTGTGATTTGGTATTAGAACGGGAGGGAGAGGATGCTGTAAAAAAGGGAAAGAAATTAGCAAAAGTTTGTAGAATTGATATCCATTTGGGTGGGAGATTACAAGTAGATGAATGGCGTACTGTTTTTTGAAATGTAAATAAGGTCTGTTGTCAGATTATAGGTTGCTACGGGCAGCAGATGCTTGGTTTAAAGTTGCAAACGCTATTCATGAAGAAGAGGGTGGATGGAACAGGAAACATACCAAAATGGTAGCATCGTGACTAGAAAAGAGGAAGCTAAGTAGTCAGCCACCGCCCTATAATGGCGTCTGGTCCCCAGGAACTAAACACTGCCCTTTGTCTACCGCCCCTCTGTTCTAAGTGACACCTCCCCCTGTGGCAACACGCCCTATGCCACCGCCCTATGCAACCGCCCACATCGAAACCCACCCACATGTTTCCAGTGATGGAGCATAGTAGCAACCAATGTAGCATTTTAATTAAATAAATAATTTATGTATAGGATGTATTGAATATTTCTGAATATTTCAGTCAGAGTCTGAATTTAGTTGTAATTGCTTACCCTTGTATTATTGAAGCTAAAAGGTGTTTCTTTTGGTTTTAATTGTGTTTAAGCTGTATTAGCAATAAAGAGGAAGTTTATGTATTCTAGGCGTTATGCCAAAAGAGCAAAAGAGGAAGTGCTTTCTTTGCTTAGATCTATGCGCTAGTTTTCCTCACATCTGAGTGTTTTGTATTCTAAAAAAAAAAAAAGACTCAGTATCTAATTAGATTGTTTAGAAAGAAAAATAAATATGTATGTTGTGGAGATCGGCTGGACCGAGGCTCCCTATAAAAAATTATTCTGTATGGAGATGGTTCACATCTCTACTCTAAAACGCCTGAAGTCAATATGAAAGGGTTTGAGTATAGAGAACCCACAACCTTGGAGCTTTAGACGTTGTTATTAGTAGTTATTAGGTCCAGAATCCTCACAGAACAGTAGAGAGTAGCTCCTCTCATGATGGCCTCTGACACACCCTATCTGCGCCCACCAGTACCAACTCCATGTGTCTGCTTGCTACAACTGCGAAAGACCCAGCCACTCCAGAAGGGAATACCTAAGCCCATGGAAATTCACCCACAGTCAACCAAGCCCCAACCATGGTCCACATGGAAGTGCCCAGTACCAGGGACATGACACCTCACCAACCGCCACACCCCACTCCGGAACACATGGACCTTCTCCGCTAGGATTCCGGCAAGCCTATGTCACCTGCCCCTGTCATGATGTCTTCGGGAGATTCGGGAGGACCTTTAGCGAAGATAACCCTCCCCATTGAAGGACATCCCACCACATTTTTATGCGACACAGGTGCAGCCCGGTCCGTAATCAGGGCAGAAGAATTACCCAATACCTCATTCTTATCGGACATCAACATAGCATGTGTAGGGGTTGATGGAATGCCCAGAAAAAGCCAGTTGACCCGCCCCCTGCAAGTCGGCAACTTTCCTGACTTATTAGCGAGATTTGTGGTCTCATCCACATGCCCCCTGAACCTACTAGGAACTGATGTTCTGTCCAGGTTCCAAGCCTCTATCTCCTTCCAACCTGATGGTGGTGTTCTGACCACTAGGGATGAGCTTCGAGTTCGAGTCGAACTCATGTTCGACTCGAACATTGGCTGTTCGCAAGTTCGCCGAACAGCGAACAATTTGGGGTGTTTGCGGCAAATTCGAATGCCGCGGAACACCCTTTAAAAGTCTATGGGAGAAATCAAAAGTGCTAATTTTAAAGGCTAATATGCAAGTTATTGTCATAAAAAGTGTTTGGGGACCTGGGTCCTGCCCCAGGGGACATGGATCAATGCAAAAAAAAGTTTTAAAAACGTCCGTTTTTTCGGGAGCAGTGATTTTAATAATGCTTAAAGTCAAACAATAAAAGTGTAATATCCCTTTAAATTTCGTACCTGGGGGATGTCTATAGTATGCCTGTAAAGGGGTGTATGTTTCCTGTGTTTAGAACAGTCTGACAGCAAAATGACATTTTGAAGGAAAAAAACGCATATAAAACTACCCGCGGCTATTGCATTGCCGACAATATACATAGAAGTTCATTGATAAAAACAGCATGGGAATTCCCCAAAGGGGAACCCCGAACCAAAATTTTTTAAAAAAATGATGTGGGAGTCCCCCCTAAATTCCATACCAGGCCCTTCATTCCATACCAGGAGCCTCCCTGCATGCCAGCATGGGTGCGGAGCGGCCCGGAGAAGAAAGTGAAGAAGAAGAGAAGAAAAGAAGAAGAGAAGAAGATGAAGAGAAGAGCGGGAGCCTTCCCCCCATGCCATGGGTGCGGAGCGGCCCGAGGAGAAGAAGATAGAAGACGCCGCGGAGGAGATGCTGGACGAGAACGCCGGAGGAAGAACCAGAAGAGCCAGAAGAACCAGAAGAACCAGAAGATGAAGGAAGATAGAAGAAAGAAGCATTTAAATAAAAGAATTGTCAAAAGCTGTCTCTTGTCATTTTTAACATTTTTGACAGTTTTTTAGTGAAATGGTAGGGGTAAGTACCCCCTTACCATTTCACACGGGGGGGGGCGGGATCTGGGGGTCCCCTTGTTAAAGGGGGCTTCCAGATTCCGATAAGCCCCCCGCCCGCAGACCCCCACAACCACCGGCTAGGGTTGTGGGGATGAGGCCCTTGTCCTCATCAACATGGGGACAAGGTGTTTTGGGGGGCTACCCCAAAGCACCCTCCCAATATTGAGGGCATGTGGCCTGGTACGGTTCAGGAGGGGGGGCGCACTCTCATCCGTCCCTCTTTTCCTGCGTCCTGCCAGGTTGCATGCTCGGATAAGGGTCTGGTATGGATTATTGGAGGGACCCCACACCGTTTTTTCTTTTTTTTGGCGCGGGGTTCCCCTTAAAATCCATACCAGACCTGAAGGGTCTGGTATGGAATTTAGGGGGAACCCCACGTCATTTTTTTTTGTTAATTTTGGCCAGGGTTCCCCTTAATATCCATACCAGACCTGAAGGGCCTGGTATGGAATTTAGGGGGACTCCCACGTCATTTTTTTAAAAAAATTTTGGTTCGGGGTTCCCCTTTGGGGAATTCCCATGCCGTTTTTATCAATGAACTTCTATGTGTATTGTCGGCAATGCAATAGCCGCGGGTAGTTTTAAATGGTTTTTTTCCTTCAAAATGTAATTTTGTTGTCAGACTGTTCTAAACACAGGAAACATGCGCCCCTTTACAGGCATACTATAGACACCCCCCAGGTACGAAATTTAAAGGGATATTACACTTTTATTGTTTGACTTTAAGCATTATTAAAATCACTGCTCCTGAAAAAACGTCCGTTTTTAAAACTTTTTTTTGCATTGATCCATGTCCCCTGGGGCAGGACCCAGGTCCCCAAACACTTTTTATGACAATAACTTGCATATTAGCCTTTAAAATTAGCACTTTTGATTATTCATGTTCGTGTCCCATAGACTTTAATTATGTTCGCGTGTTCGAACGAACTTTTTTCCTGTTCGCATGTTCTGGTGCGAACCGAACAAGGGGGTGTTCGGCTCATCCCTACTGACCACCTCACCACTGGCCATCGATGACGCATCGGCACTCCGCTCCATCCCCTTCTGTTATCCCTGAACCCAAAAGACGAACCTGAAGTCCCCGAAGAAGTTTTGGATCGGGTCCCCGCATACCTATGGTCCTCAGGGCCAGAGGACATAGGACATCTGAAAGTGCTGCCAGTCATGGTACAACTGAAGCCTGGGGCTCCCCTACCCAGAAAACCACAATACCGCTTGAAGCCTGCACAATCGGCATCCATCTCAAAACAAGTTGAGGCTCTTCTGTCAAATGGAGCCTTGGTAACCTGTACATCTCCTTGCAACACACCACTGTTCCCAGTAAAGAAGCGAACTGCGAACCAGAAAAGTACAGGATGGTACAAGACCTCAGAGCAGTGAATGAAGCTACCATCCTGTAGACCCCCATCGTCCCCAATCCCCACACGTTGCTAGCAGGACTACCACCCACAGCAAAATACTTCACAGTGGTTGACCTGGCAAATGCCTTCTTTAGTGTACCGCTTAGTCCCTGCTGCCAGTACCTTTTCGCTTTCACCCATGAGGGGCGGAGCTACACTTGGACTGTCATGCCCCAAGGGGCCCAGAACTCCCCTACTCAATTTGCCAAAGCAATGGCTCCCATCCTGGACTCATGGATGAGACTACACCCAGATGTTGTACTTCTCCAAAACGTAGATGACCTCCTGCTGTGTGCAGATTCCTTCGGTGACGCCTCCATATTCTCAGAAAGTCTCCTCCACTACCTGGTTGAGCAAGGTTGCAAGGCCTTAAAAAGCAAAAAGTGTAGAGAGAAGGTGATTTTCCCAGGCCTCTGCATCTCCCAAGGCACCTGGCATCTCACTGAAGAAAGAGTTGCTGCAATCAAGGGCATCCCTTTGCCTCAAGGTCAAGCAATCCCTTTATGATGCCCTGAGATCTGACCCTTTCCTGCTTTCTCCAGAAGTTGTGGACAATTTTGAAACTCTGAAGGAGATCCTCTCAACAGCCTCTGCTTTAGGACTAAAAGACTTTCAAACTGTTTGTCTCAGAGAGGCAAGGACATGCCACAGGAGTTTTGGCTCAGGCCCATATTAACAGACTCAGGGTATCACTCCTGTCAGCTGGACTCAGTGGCCAGGGGGGGACCCTCCTGCCTCAGAGCCATCTTTGCAGCCCAAGTTCTCTTGGACAAGACTGCGGACCTTGTCTTGGGTCACCCCTTAATCCTTCTTGCTCCTCATGACATCACTGCCATACTAAACCAGATCCAACCCAGACACCTGTCTTCACAAAGGCACCTCAGACTCCAGTGTGCCTTACTTCTCCCTGACAACATCACCATTCTCCCATACCCTCAACCCATCCACTCTACTTCCCCTTCTCGAGGGGGGAACCTCTGTGCAAAATGATTACCGCTACACAGCCCATGACTGTTTTGAAGTGATGAACATGGAGACATCACACCTGCCGACAGTCAGTGAAACTGCCCTTGAAAATCCTGACCTGACAATTTTTGTGGATGGTCCAGATATGCAGATGATGCTGGGCGGTACCATACAGGATATGCAGTTACCACAGAAGACACGGCCCTCCAAGCCTCATCGTTACCCCTCCTCCATGTCTGCACAAGAAGCAGAGTTGCAGGCCCTAACTATGGCATGCAAGTTGGCAGAAGTTCTGGCAGATACTGCTGCAAAGCAAGCTGCAGATGGAATGCGAGAAGTGGTCAGCAGAGTGAATGCACCTATCCTGGATGACCCAATAGACACCCCTGAAGAGACTGTACAAACCACTATGATTCTACAAAACCTTGCTGTAAACAGGACTCACGTCAAGAAGCAACAAGAGACAGCTGACAAAGAAGAAAAAGAAGTGTGGATCAAAAAAAGGAGCCACAGAAGTTGAAGGAATCACGGAATTAAACAAGAGACTGCGTCTGCCACGTAGGCCGGAAGCCTATCCCGTTACCAACATGACAGCAAAGACCACAGCTAAAAGACTTTGAACAGAAACAGTGTGCAGATATGGTGTTCCAGAGGTTATAGAGAGTGATCACGGGCCGGCTTTCACGGCCTCAGTAGCCAAGGAGATATGGACAGCCTTAGGGGTCACACTAGCTTTCCACACTCCATACCATCCTCAGAGTAGTGGGAAGGTGGAAAGACTAAATGGCACAATAAAGTCTAGAATGCTAAAAATGTCTCAGGAAACAGGAATGAGTTGGCCGGACAGCTTGCCCATTGCCTTGTTCAGTATTAGGTACACCCCCAGGGAAATCATGGTTTGTCACCCTATGAGATATTATATTGTTATATATTATATATTGTTTGGCTCAGCCCCCAGACTGGGTTGTTATTTTCCACAATCCAGATCCTGAGTTAGACACAGGATCGCACAAGTTGGTCCTTGGTGATTGGGTCCTGGTAAAGAAGTTTTTTGAGGAAACACACCCTTGAACCCAGATATGATGGTCCTTTCCAAGTCCTTCTGACAACCACCACATCAATAAAAGTGGCCGGAAGGAACTCGTGGATACACGCCTCTCACCGCAAGTCCTGTGCCCGAGGAAGAGGCTGAGGAGACCAAGCCATGTTCCCGTTTATCCTTTTTATTGTGATTGTTGTTCAGGCACAAGAAGTAGCCATCAAACAGAAAGATGGCATAACCCAATTCTGGTGTAATTCATCCAACACACATGTTGCCACTTTCATATCCCCTTATAGTAAGATACTTCCAGGTACTGATTTCAGTGTCCGGTCACTGACACATATTGAAATCACTCATTGATAGAATGACAATCAACAAGTGCACAGATCAATACTTCACAAAATAGTTTAGACTAACCATTGAGAATCCCAGCCCAGGGGACAGTGGGACCAATGTATTGGGTCTGTGGTGGGCAAATGGGTATCCCAGCTTTAGGAAACCTTTTCAACTGAAAGACATGTTCAATAACCCAGAGTAGACAGTTCCCCAATCTACATCCAGTTCGAACCCCCTAAAGCCTCACATGCAAACATTAGGAGACATGGTAGCCATAGCGGACTCTACCTTTGAGTACACCATGGCTGCTGAGACCGGTTTTTCAGATGTCAACTTATGGCTTGAATGGATGAGGTACAATGCAGGGAAACATAACAAGACTAATTGCTACATGTGTGGGGGGGGGCTAAACCACATATAGGAACAGTCCCCCTTAACATACCCCCAGAACATGAGACCTGTGTCCTTAGTTTGTTTACCAACACAGCTACAAACCACTCCCTATGCGAGCATTGGAAAAAGGAGTACCCCATAGTCACTAAAGCCCCTAAACCAGCAGAAGGTATTACTATATATCCTGGCAATTATACATGTTATGGGAAGTACCATGGGGTGGGAAAACCCCTTGGGAACTTCACTGAGGGTTCCTGCGAGTCTTATAGTGAGGTGTCTTCAGACCTAGTGCAGAATTAAGTCCAGTCCCTAGGAGACGTGTACTGGATCTGTGGGGACATGAAAGTTAGAAGTAAAATGACAGGACAGTGGACAGGAGAATGTGCACTAGCTAAAGCCATAATGCCCCTGCATATTCTCCCAAAAACCCCAGAGCCGGAAGCCAGTGATGCACACAAATCAAACAGAAAACGTAGGAGTGCCCCAGCAGGTGGCTTTGACCCCCATGTATACATAGACGCCATAGGGGTCCCAAGGGGGGTCCCAGATGAATTCAAAGCAAGAGACCAAGTAGCAGCAGGTTTCGAGTCACTGATTCCCATTATCACTGTAAACAAGAATGTAGACTGGATAAATTAAATCTACTACAACCAGCAAAGATTTGTCAATTACACCAGGGATGCACTCCAAGGTCTGGCGGAACAGTTAGAGGCAGCATCACACATGACTTTCCAAAAGTCAAGGTCTTAGACATGCTCCTAGCTGAGAAGGTGGGTGTATGCAAGATGATCCCTGAGACAAGTACATGCTGCACTTACATCCCAGACAACACCGGCCCAAATGGTAAAGTGACTTTAGCCATCCAGAAACTAGAGGACCTGTCCAAAGAAATAAAACAGAATTCAGGGCTCACCAACCCTTGGGACCAGTATTTTACCTGGATAAAGGGAGGATGGCAGGGACTACTGACCCAGATAGGGATAGCCGTCCTGACAATAGCTGCCATAATCTGCTGTGTCTTCCCCTGTATTAAGAAGTGTGTAGAAAAAGCTGTTGACCAAAATACCCCCACATTTTTGAACCAAGAGATCCCAGATGATGATGACGATGCAGGCCCGGATTTACTCCCTTTGCCACCCCAAGGCCGGGTCTTCAATGCCGCCCCCCACACCTCACGCCTAAACATATCTCATGAAATTACACTATTAAATGTTTTATGCAGAATTAAGTTCCAAAAATAAATATCAACAACAACTTTAACAATATCAACATAAAGCATATCAGTACCCATCAGTGCAGCCTATCAGTGCCCATCAGTGCCACCTATCAGTGCTCATTAGTTCAGTCTATCAGTGCAGCCTACCAGTTCCCATCAGTGCAGCCTACCAGTGCTCATCAGTGCAGCCTACCAGTGCCGCCTATTAGTGCCCATCAGTGCCGCCTATCAGTGCTCATTAGTTCAGCCTATCAGTGCAGCCTACCAGTGCCCATCAGTGCAGCCTACCAGTGCCACCTATCAGTGCTCATCAGTGCAGCCTACCAGTGCCGCCTATTAGTGCCCATCAGTGCCGCCTATCAGTGCAGCCCATCTGTGCAGCCTACCAGTGCCCATCTGTGCAGCCTACCAGTGCCCATCAGTGCAGCCTACCAGTGCCCATCAGTGCAGCCTACCAGTGCCGCCTATTAGTGCCCATCAGTGCCGCCCATATCAGTGCAGCCTACCAGTGCCCATCAGTGCAGCCTACCAGTGCCCATCAGTGCAGCCTTCCAGTGCCCATCAGTGCAGCCTACCAGTGCCACATATCTGTGCTCATCAGTGCCACCTATCAGTGCTCATTAGTCCAGCCTATCAGTGCAGCCTACCAGTGCCGCCTATTAGTGCCCATCAGTGCCGCCTACCAGTGCCGCCTATTAGTGCCCATCAGTGCTGCCTATCAGTGCAGCCCATCAGTGCCACCTACCAGTGCCCATCAGTGCAGCCTACCAGTGCTCATCAGTGCAGCCTACCAGTGCCACCTATTAGTGCTCATTAGTTCAGCCTATCAGTGCAGCCTACCAGTGCCCATCAGTGCAGCCTACCAGTGCCGCCTATCAGTGCTCATCAGTGCAGTCTACCAGTGCCGCCTATTAGTGCCCATCAGTGCTGCCTATCAGTGCAGCCCATCAGTGCCGCCTACCAGTGCCCATCAGTGCAGCCTACCAGTGCTCATCAGTGCAGCCTACCAGTGCCGCCTATTAGTGCTCATTAGTTCAGCCTATCAGTGCAGCCTACCAGTGCCCATCAGTGCAGCCTACCAGTGCCACCTATCAGTGCTCATCAGTGCAGCCCACCAGTGCCGCCTATTAGTGCCCATCAGTGCCGCCTATCAGTGCTCATTAGTTCAGCCTATCAGTGCAGCTACCAGTGCCCATCAGTGCAGCCTACCAGTGCCGCCTATCAGTACTCATCAGTGCAGCCTACCAGTGCCACCTATTAGTGCCCATCAGTGCTGCCTATCAGTGCAGCCTACCAGTGCCCATCTGTGCAGCCTACCAGTGCCCATCAGTGCAGCCTACCAGTGTCGCCTATCAGTGCCGCGTATCAGTGCCCATCAGTGCAGTCTACCAGTGCCCATCAGTGCAGCTCACCAGTGCCGCCTATCAGTGCCCATCAATGCCCCCTTTCATGAATCTATGGGACTCTACAGGAATCTATGCAAACTTATTAGACAGTCCACCACATTCAGTGAAAAATCATGTACTGCAAAGTGCTCCATGCATGCTGGAACCTATGCAAACTTATTAAACTGTCCACATTCAGTGAAAGTTCATGTACTGCAAAGTTTGCAGTACATGAACTTTCACTGAATGTGGACAGTTTAATGGGTTTGAGCATGCATGAAGCACTTTAATGCAATATGCTCTGAAAAATTGCATTTAATCTAAGATGAGCAGTGAGCACTGCCACTTACAAAAATAAATTCAACTTACCTGCTGTCCTGGCCACCACTTGCGGGGGTTCCAATCCCATCATCTTCCTCTTTTGTTTCCTCCTACAGTGAGTGACAGAGAGAGACCACGAGACCCCGCCCCCTGGGACAAGAAGAACATGGATAGGGATGTGTCAGTCACGCAGAGGAGGGTAGGCGGAGCATTAGGCTCCGCCTCCGCCTCAGTCAGTGGAATGACATACACCCGGTCTGGCCAGTCACCGCCGGGCATTTAATGGGGGCGTCATTTGATCCCTCCCCCTGGCCAAGTTCGCCCCTACTAGCAAGTCAGTGCACGCTATTGTCTGTATTTACAGGCCGCCGCGCCGGGGGCTATGTTTGTGCAGGGAGGCAGTCGTGGGAGCCGGGACTCATGGGGACAGATTGGGGGGGTTTCATGCGGCGGGGGGGCGGATTTCGTGCCGCCCCTGCTCCACTGCTGCCCCGAGGCCTGGCCTCGGTGGCCTTGTCAGAAATCCGGCCCTGCGATGATGTCTATGTAGGGCTTGATGAAACCTATGATAATAGTTACGCAGTACGCTCTGTTACAGTCACCCTTCCCCGAGATGCAACACCGTAGGGCTATAGGGACAGATAGCACCTGGCGGCATTTCACCAGCTGTATCGAGGGGGGTGGTGAGCTAGTCACAGCCTTTTCTCTACAAACAGCTTAAAAGAGTTGCAGTCGGTGAAATGAGCCGGGTGATGACAGGTTGTTCTCCAGTGTGAGGGACAGTTTTGAGAAAATACGCATTTCAAGAGGGGACTGTAATGGAATGTGATTATGAGTGTTATTGTAAAATGCCTATTTCTCATAACCATATAGATGTAAGTGCTTATTTTCTTATAACCGGCTATTAGCCTTAACCATGCTCAAATTAGATGTCTGCCAGCTTCTCCCTTCATGTGGAACAGAACTGCAAGAGTTAAAGAACAAAGTTAAGAAGAAGAAGATTGCACCTATTTTCAGGCCTATGAGACTACACTCAAGAGAAACAGGAACTGAAAATAAGACACCATAATTAGCTATGATAGTCTGCTATTCCCTTATACAGATATAACCCAGCAAAGCTTACATTTTGTCACAATAATGAATATGTATAATTTGCGGTTTGTACACGCTTGTTTTATTTGATATTTGATTTGATAACAAAATATCCGGCTCTCGGTATATTATCCTGAGCCCAGGAAGTAAACGACAGAAGTACCAAACTTACTGAACGTGTCCATGTCAGTGATTTGTGGTTGAGTGTGCACACTTTTACATTGAAGGTTAATTTGGCCAGGGGGACAGAAACAAGAGTACCGAGCGGTTCTGTTCAGTCCAAAACAGTGGTGGGGATGTGGATAAGTCTGGGAAGGAGTTGGGTGAGATTTTGCGGTTGTTTGGGTTAAGGGATGGTTAAGGGATGTGGGTGAAGGTGGTCTTTTTTCTTATTTTAGTGATAAGGGCACTGTAAAATCTAGAATTGATTTTAGTTTCATTTCAAAAAATTTACAGCCGGAATCCTTTGTCATTCAATGGGAGCCTTTCTCGGACCATGGTCGGATCAAGTGTGTTGTGAGTATGGAATCGGAGGTAATGTATGGTAAAGGTGTGTGGAAGTTGAATGCAGAATTGTTGGAGGATGAGGGTGTGAAAATAGAGTATGTTGAGTTTTTTGGGAAACTGAAAAGGAGGAGGAATGATTTTTTAAGTGTGATTGAGTGGTGGGAGTGGGTGAAAGGTCAGACTAATGCCCCGTACACACGGTCGCACATTGATCGGACATTCCGACAGCAAAATCCTAGGATTTTTTCCGACGGATGTTGGCTCAAACTTGTCTTGCATACACATGGTCACACAAAGTTGTCGGAAAATCTGATCGTTCTGAACGCGGTGATGTAAAACACGTATTTCGGGACTCTAAACGGGGCGGTAGCCAATAGTTTTCATCTCTTTATTTATTCTGAGCATGCGTGGCACTTTGTGCGTCAGATTTGTGTACACACGATCGGAAATTCCGTCAACGGATTTTGTTGTCGGAAAATTTTATAGCCTGCTCTCAAAATTTGTGTGTCGGAAAATCCGATGGAAAATGTGTGATGGAGCCTACACACAAGGTCCTATCACACATTTTCCGTCGGAAAATCTGACCGTGTGTATGGGGCATAAGAGGTTTTTTGTAAGGAAAGGTTGTGAGATTGCGAAAAAGGAACGTGAGGCATATGAATGGTGGTTGATAAGATAGGAATATTTGGAAGAACTAAGAGCCCTTTCACACTGGGGCAGTTTGCAGGCGCTATTGCGCTAATAATAGCGTGTGTATACTGCTCCTTTACTGCTCCTGCCTATTGAAATCAATGGGAAGGCGCGGCTATACCTGCAGAGGCGCTTTGCGGTGGTATTTAACCCTTTCTCGGCCGCTAGCGGGGCGGTTTTACCGACGGTAAAACGCCGCTAATAATAGCGGCGTTTTACCGCCGACGCCGCCCCCCGCCCTGAGAGTCTTTATGGAGCGGAGAGGGAGAGAGATTATTTTGCAAGCTAGGATGGTAGTGAAGGAGAAGGATGAGAAATGTACGCGTTTTTTTTTTTAAAAGGTGTATGGTGGGAAGGTGGATTTGTCAAGTGTATTGGATGAGAATGGACAGGTAGTAAGTGGGAAAGAGAGGTTGGGAGAGGAAATCTGGAAGTTTTATTCCGATTTATATATGGAAAAGAAGAGGGATGAGAGGGTTGAGAAGGAAGTGTTGGAGCAGGTGGAGATGTGTCTGGATATGGAGGATAATGCCGCGTACACACGGTCGGACTTTTCGTCTACAAAAGTCCGACAGCCTGTCCGACAGACTTTCGACGGACTTGCGGCGGACTTTCGACGGACTTGCGGCGGACTTTCTAACGAACAGACTTGCCTACACACGATCACACAAAAGTCCGTCGAATTCTTACGTGATGACGTACACCGGACTAAAATAAGGAAGTTGATAGCCAGTAGCCAATAGCTGCCCTAGCGTGGGTTTTTGTCCGTCGGACTAGCATACAGACGAGCGGATTTTTCGACCGTACTCGAGTCCGTCGGAAAGATTTAAAGCATGTTTCAAATCTAAAGTACGTCGGATTTGAGGCAAAAAAAGTCAGTTGAAAGTCCGGAGAAGCCCACACACGATCGGATTACCAGCCAGCTTTAGTCCGTCAGCGTCCGTTGGACTTTTGTAGACGAAAAGTCCGACCGTGTGTACGCGGCATAAGAGTATGTTAGGGGAGAAAGTGAGTAAAGGTGAAGTTGATGAATGTCTTGGGAGTATGAAAAAAGGCGCCTGGGAGTGATGGTTTGCCAGTTGAGTTTTATTGTACGTTTTGGGAGGTGATTGTTGACTGCGTGTATGAGATGGTGATGAAAGTTTTGGAAGAGGGGAGGATGTCTGAATCTGAAAATGTTAAAAAGCGTGATTGTTTTGTTGTATAAAAAAGGTGACAAGTGAGAGTTGAAAAATTGGAGGCCTATATCATTGTTGAATGTAGATTATAAGGTGGTGGCGAAGGTGTTGGAGAATAGGTTGCATGCGGTGGTGGAGAAATTGGTGGGGGAGGAGAGAGCGTGTGCGGTGCCTGGGAGGTCTATTGCAGAAAGTTTGGTGAGCTTGAGGGATGTGTTATGGTTTTGTAAGGAGAGGAAGCAGGAAGTGGCAGTGTTGGCTGTGGATTTTGAAAAAGCGTATGACAGAGTGTCGCATGATTTTATGTTTAAAGTGTTGAGGAGAATGCGGTTACCTGAGGTGTTGATTGGGTGGATTAAGTGTTTGTATAGAGGTATGGTAAGTAAGGTGTTGGTGAATGGGTGGATGACGAGTGATATAAGCATTAGGTCGGGTGTGAGACAGGGTTGCCCGTTATCGCCCGTGTTGTTTATTTGTGTGATTGAACCCTTGTTGAGGATGTTGATGAAAGATAAGTTTGTGAGAGGGGTGGAGGTGCCAGGGAGTGGTGGCAGGGTTTTGAAAGTAATAGGATATATGGATGATGTTACAGTGATTTGTAGAGATATGACAGGGCTAAAAAGAGTGAAGTTGTTGATTGAGATTTTTTGTATGGCGTGTGGTTTTTGTGTGAATATGGGGAAAAGGGAGTGTAAATTGTTTGGTGTATGGAGGGGATTGAACAATGTGGTTTGAAGTTTTGTGAGAGAGGAGTGAGGATTTTGGGTGTCAAGTTTGATTCTGATTTGTATGGGAGAGAGAGTTGGCAGGATGCGTTAGTGAAAGTGAAAAAGAAAGTTGATTTTTGGTCTTTAAGGACTTTGTCGTTGGAAGGGAAGGAAGGTGTTGATTGTGAAGGCTGTTGTGATGCCGATTTTGTTATTTTTGTATTATGTGTTTCCAGCTTTAGAGTGATGAAACAAATTGTGAGAGTGTGTTTTTCTTTTTTTTGCTCATCTAAGATGGAGAAGTTGAAAAGGGAGAAAGTAATGAAAAGAGTAATGAATGGCGGGAAAGGTATGGTGAGTATTGAGAAATTTCTAGTGGTGAAGTATGTAAGTATGTGTGTGAGATTGAGTGAGAAAGAGAATGTTGCAGGGTGTATGGTAAAATATGCGTGTGGGAGTGTGTTACGGAAATATAAGCTGTGTGAAGTCGATTTGAGGAAACCTGTATGTTTTGTTGCGCCTTGGTTTTATGTGAGGATTGAAAGGTATATGAGGAGGTATGGGTTGCAAGATGTGGCACGAGGTACATGGTGTGAGAGTAAGAAGGTAATGCAGATACTGAAAGAAAGGGAGGAGGTGGAAGGAATAAGTGGTTTAAGAATAGCTGAATGTAAGAAAGTCTGGAAGAATGTGTGCTGTAAAGGAGTGGATAATAGACAGAAGGATATTGCGTGCATGGGGGTGCATGGGTGTTTGCCTACAAGGGAGTTTCAGAGGAGGAGAAGGTTTGTGGACAGTGAGGTGTGTCCGAGACTGGGGTGTGGGGGGATTGAGAGGGTGGTACATGTGCTTTGGGAGTGTACCTATGCGAAGAAAATATAAAAAAGGATGGAGAAGATGGTTGAGGGATTGACTGGTGTGAATAGTGTAACGTATGAGATGGTGTTATATGGTTTGTGTGATTTAGGGAGGAATGAGGAGTGGTTGTTGTGGGTTGTTGTGAATTGTATTAAAGAGTGTTTGTGGGATGTTCCGAATATTTAGATTTTTAGGCAGGAAGTGGTTAAAGTGAAAGAATGCATGGCCATGGTCCGAGGAAAGATTTACAATTATGCATATTTTGATTATAAAAAGTTAGGAGAAAAGAATGCAAGAACGTATGTAAATATTGAGATTATGCTATTGATGTTTATTTTTGAATGATTAACCTTTACTTTTTGTTTTTCAGGGTGAGTATAAATGGTGATAAAGGGACAGTGTGGAGAAAATGTATAGGAGTGTTTTTGTTTGTGTAGGGATAGGGTGGAGGGAGAGTATATAGTAGGGATAGTTTGTTATTTGTTCGCTAATAAAGGGTGGGAATGGGTTGTTTTGTTTAAATGTTGTGGGTGGGTTTTTGGGAGGGAGGTGGGAGGGTTATGTAAATATTGTAAATACTTGTTTGTACTTCAATATTTTGTACAAATGTTATGCTATTTTATTGTTTAAAACATATTCTTTTGGATTTATGTTATCTATGTATTTTACTTGTGAAATTTTAAATAAAAGAATTAAAAAAAAAAAGTATCAACATCAGAGCCTTCTAAACGCTGGGCATCCTCCTGGGGCATGTACCCAACACTGTGGTCAAACAGAATGTCTAGAGCTAGTGCGCTTGGACCTGGCAGATTCAGCACTAGCTGATGTCTGATCCGACTGACTAGAGACTCTGGAGCTTGTGCAGTGTGACCTGTTGGTTGGCATATTGTGTATGCTTTCCTCTGCTTGTGTATGCTGAGGGATGACTGGTGTAGTATCCTTGTCTGTGTGCTGCATGATGAAACAGATTACTTCTTTGTAATGTCTGTGGCTGTAGAGGTTAGCTGATGATGAGCAGAATGCATCCACTCTTCTTTAGACTAGGCACGCTGTGTTAAAAGTCTTTTTACTGTTCTGCCCTCACAATGTGTTCAAAGTACAAGGCTTGGCAGACAGCTAACAGCTTCCCAATAAAGACTCAGGAGGAAGGGCTAATAGTTGTAATCTTTACTGAGAATAAGTTTTTTTGTAAAACTGTAAAACACAAATTATAAAAATATGCATTAGCATTTAACATTACATCACAAATGCAAATAGTAACAGGCATGCTACAATACTGTTAAGGCACTAGCTAGCACAAATGAGGCCTAGCTGAATGAACTCCCTGACAGAAACATCCTACCAAACAAACAGATGAAATGTAGTTGATTTAGTAGAACATATACTAATTAATTGAAAACTAATGACAGCCTACTTATAGACTTATGCTTCCAAGGCCAGAATTAAGAATTAGTGGAGGTCTTTATCATGCTTCCTTCACTGTAGAAAGATTATCTGCTGGGCAGGAAGTGGGTGTAATATACTACACTTCCTGTTAATAATGGATGCCAAATTAAAGCAACAGTACGATTAGTAAATATATACCTTATAATGATCAGAACACTATGGCTGCACTGTATTGTGTACTGTGTACACCACCAGAAGTGCAGTAGAAACTGTACACACTGTATTAGATACTGTGTACACTGCCTGCACTGTATTAGCAACTGTACTACAGCTGCACTGTATTATGTACTGTTTACATCACCAAAAGTATAGTAGAAACTGTAGTGAAACCTGTGAAACTCTGGTGAACTCCATGCCCAAGGGGGTTAAGGCAGTGCTGAAAAATAATGGTGGCCACACAAAATATTGATACTTTGGGCCCAATTTGGAAATTTTCCCTTAGGGGTGTACTCACTTTTGTTGCCAGCGGTTTAGACATTAATGGCTATGTGTTGAGTTATTTTGAGGGGACAGTAAATTTACACTGTTATACAAGCTGTACAATCACTACATTACATTGTAGCAAAGTGTCATTTCTTCAGTGTTGTCACATGAAAAGATATAATAAAATATTTACAAAAATGTGAGGGGTGTACTCACTTTTGTGAGATACTGTATACAGTATATATCAAATACAATGCCACCAACTGAATAACCTGCCTGCCTAATCGAAATTAAGCTATCTCTCTGTCCACACCAACAACACTACACACGGCCGCCGTGTAAGCAGCCTTATATAGTGTGGGGCGTGGACTTAGTCCCCCTGAGCCATGATTGGCCAAAAGCACCCTGCCTTTGGCCAATTATGGCTCTCTTAGCAGAGGGCGCTGTGATTGGCCAAAGCATGCAGGTCAGGTGCATGCTTTGGCAATCATCATACAGCAATGCACTGCGATCTCGCAGTGCATTATGGGGCATTCCGCGGTGCTCTAATTTGCCGCCAATGCCCCATAATGTTTGCTCTTTGGCAAATGGGCGACCACCCGATGTTCGAGTCGAACTTATGTTCGACCCGAATATCAAGCTCATCCCTATGTTCTACTAATACATCATTCTGTGTATTGTGTTACATCTTATGATCTATTATTATTTCATATAGATGGGTATCAGTACAATATGTTATATGGAAAGTCATATATGCAGTGTTCTATATACAGTAAAAAAAAGTGTGCCCATGAATGTAGAAGGGAAAAAAGATATGAAAAAAGCAATAGGAATATAATCAGCTTCTGATGTGTATGTTTGTAAATTATACTGTAGGATGAGAAATTCATAGTTACATATAGTTACATAGTTAGTCAGGTTGAAAAAAGACACAAGTCCATCCAGTCCAACCATAAAAACAAAAAAAACAAAAAAAACAAAAAAAACAAAAAAAAAAAAAAAACCCCAAAAAAACAAAAAAAAAACGTACAATCCAATATACCCAATACTATACCCACAGTTGATCCAGAGGAAGGCAAAAAACCCCAGCAGAGCATGCTCCAATTTGCTACAGCAGGGGAAAAAATTCCTTCCTGATCCCAGAGAGGCAATCGGATTTTCCCTGGATCAACTTTACCTATAAATGTCAGTACCCAGTTATATTATGTACATTTAGGAAAGTATCCAGGCCTTTCTTAAAGCAATCTACTGAGCTGGCCAGAACCACCTCTGGAGGGAGTCTATTCCACATTTTCACAGCTCTTACTGTGAAGAAACCTTTCCGTATTTGGAGATTAAATCTCTTTTCCTCCAGTCGTAAAGAGTGCCCCCTTGTCCTCTGTGTTGACCGTAAAGTGAATAACTCAACACCAAGTTCACTATATGGACCCCTTATATATTTAAACATGTTGATCATATCCCCCCTTATTCTCCTCTTCTCAAGAGTGAACAAATTCAGTTCCTCTAATCTTTCCTCATAGCTGAGCTCCCCCATGCCTCTTATCAGTTTGGTTGCCCTTCTCTGCACTTTCTCCAGTTCCCCGATATCCTTTTTGAGAACTGGTGTCCAAAACTGAACTGCATATTCCAGATGAGGTCTTACTAATGATTTGAACAGGGGCAAAATGATATCTCTCTCTCTGGAGTCCATACCTCTCTTAATACAAGAAAGAACTTTGCTCGCTTTGGAAACCGCAGCTTGGCATTGCATGCTATTATTGAGCTTATGATCTACCAAAACCCCCAGATCCTTCTCCACTATGGATTCCCCCAGTTGCACTCCCCCTAGTATGTATGATGCATGCATATTCTTAGCCCCCAAGTGCATAACTTTACATTTCTCAACATTAAACCTCATCTGCCACATAGTCGCCCAATTAGACAGTGCATTGAGGTCGGCTTGTAAATTGGAGACATCCTGTAAGGACGTTATTCCACTGCATAGCTTGGTGTCATCTGCAAAGACAGAAATGTTACTTTTGATCCCAGACCCAATATCATTTATAAAGATATTAAAGAGTAAGGGTCCCAGCACTGAACCTTGGGGTACACCGCTGATAACCTTAGACCATTCAGAGTAAGAATCATTAACCACTACTCTCTGAATTCTGTCTTTTAGCCAGTTTTCTATCCATTTACAAACTGATATTTCCAAGCTTGTAGACTTTAACTTACACATGAGCCGTGTGTGCGGAACTGTATCAAACGCTTTTGCAAAATCCAAATAAACCACGTCCACAGCCACCCCTCTGTCCAAGGTTTTACTTACCTCTTCATAAAAAGAAATCAGGTTTGTCTGACAACTTCTGTCTTTCATGAACCCATGCTGTCTGTTGCTTAAAATGTTTTTTTCCAGCAAGAACTCGTCTATGTGGTCTTTTATTAAACGCTCCAGTATCTTCCCGACTATAGAAGTTAAACTAACAGGTCTATAGTTACTTGGTAAAGACTTTGATCCCTTTTTAAATATAGGCACCATGTTCGCCCTGCGCCAATCCAGCGGTACTATTCCCGTCATTAATGAGTCCCTAAAAATTAGTTACAATGGCTTTGAAATTACAGAGCTCAATTCTTTTAGGATCCGTGGGTGGATGCCATCAGGTCCAGGTGCTTTATCCACCTTTATTCTGTCTAAATATTTCTGGACCATATCCCTTTTGAGCCATTGTGGATCATTGGGGGCTGTGTCAATACCACCCCCATTATGGACATGAACTTCCCCATGCTCTTTTGTATACACAGAGCTGAAGAAAGTATTTAATAAATTAGCCTTCTCCTTGTCCCCAGTCACCCACTCTAGATTATTTTGTAAAGGGCCTACATGCTCAGACCTGACCTTTTTACTATTAATATATTTGAAGAATTTTTGGGGGTTTGTCCTACTATTTTTTGCGATCTCTCATTCATTTTGAATTTTTGCACCCTTGATTTCCTTTTTACATATTCTGTTAAATTCTTTGTAGCATTTAAATGACACTAGTGTTCCTTCATTTTTATATTTTTTAAAAGCTCTTTTCTTATTGTTTATAGCTTTTCTAACTTTGACCGTGAGCCACATAGGTTTTCTTTTTAGCCTTTTAAACTTATTGCCCATGGGAATATACTTTGCAGTGAGGTCTCCAACAGTCTTTTTGAAGAATTCCCATTTCTGTTCTGTGTTTATCGCTGCCAATATTCCCTGCCAGTCTAAGTCCTCGAGAGTAGCCCTCATCCTTGGAAAATTTGCTCTCTTGAAGTTAAGTGTTTTTATCTTTCCCTTATGTATTTCTTGTTTACAGCTAACATCAAATGAAATCATGTTATGGTCACTGCTACCCAGGTGTTCCTTTATCTGCACATTAGTAATAAGCTCTGCATGGTTTGAGATTACCAGGTCCAACAGAGCTTCATTCCTAGTTGGGGCCTCAATAAACTGGACCATAAAATTGTCCTGTACTAGGTTTATACATTTTTGCCCTTTAACTGTCCCAGCAGTGCCATTACTCCAGTCAAGTTCTGGGTAGTTAAAATCTCCCATTATTATCACTGTCCCAGCCCTTGCAGCCCTTTCCATCTGTGCAAGGAGCTGAGTCTCCACCTCCTCGTTAACATTGGGTGGTCTATAACAAACTCCAATGATTAACTTTGAACTACGCCCATCTATATGTAGTTCCACCCATAATGCTTCAGACTCATCACACTCTCCATCAATCAGGTCCTCTTTCACACTTGCTTTGAGATCACTTCTCACATAGAGACAGACCCCGCCACCTTTCCTTTTTACCCTGTCTCTCCGAAAGCGTGCATAGCCAGGAATATTAATAGCCCAGTCATGTGAGGATTGAAGCCAAGTTTCAGCAATACCGATTACATCATAGTTCACTTCATGTACCAGAGCTTCCAACTCACCTATTTTGCTTGGCAGACTTCTGGCATTGGTGAACAAACACTTTAATGCATTATTACATTTTGGTCTGGTGTTTTTCATATATTTTTTAGTAGTACAAATGGCACTACAGTTTCCAATGGCTGTTTGCAACATGGGAAATTTCTTGACACCTGCCATAACCCTCCCCCCATCTGTCCCCATTCCACCCTCCATTAATGTCTGACCCCTAACTGACCTGTCTTCTTGATGTAATTCTAGTTCACCCTCCCCCCTCAATCCTAGTTTAAATACTCCTCCAGCCTTCCTATAAACCTCTCCCCCAGCACAGCAGACCCCCTTCCATTCAAGTGCAAACCGTCTTTAGCATATAGGTTGCACCCAAATGAAAAGTCAGCCCAGTGCTCTAGAAACCCAAATCCCTCCTCCCTACACCAGGTCTTGAGCCATGCATTCAGCTCTCTAATCACCCACTGCCTTTCCTGTGTTGCGCATGGCACAGGCAATATTTCAGAGAATATCACCTTGGAGGTCCTTCCCTTCAACTTGCAGCCTAGTTCTTTAAATCGATTCTTAAGGAGCCTCCACCTTCCATGTATACTGTCATTGGTTCCAATGTGGACCAAGACAGCTGGGTCATGCCCAGCCCCTCCCAGTAATTTATCCACCCGGTCCACCACATGCCGAACCCTAGCACCAGGGAGAAAGCAAACCATTCGGTTGAGGCGATCCTGGCGACAAATTATTCTATCAGTCCATCTGATTATAGAATCCCCTATAACCACCAACTGTCTAGGCCTACCTGCACTCCCCTCACCACCTTTACTAGATGGGCTGCTCTCCCGGCTGTTAGGGATAGCAGTGACATCTAGGGCTGCCACCTCTGTGTTTGCCACCTCCACATCTTCACCCAACTTGGCAAATTTGTTTTGATGCACAAACACAGGACTGGCCTTCCTATTTTGCGAGCCCCTTCCACTCCCTCTAACTACATTAACCCATCTTCCTATCTGATAATCCTGACTTGCCCCTCCACCCTCCATTCCACACTGCATAACTAAGTACTTGTATTCAAATATGGGTTCTAGAAATGTCCTAGCAGATGGCTCCACCTCTATTTCAATATTTTCTGTACAACATTTCTTTATTTTTTATCTCTTGTTGCCAGCACACCATCTATAATTCTTCATGGCTAGGCATCTCTGTTTCTTTATGACTGTGGAAAAAACATTTAATTAATTATCTAAGGTGAGCTGACAGCTTTAAGTCTGAGATATCTTATAATAATTAATATTTATGCTTATTTATTACAACCTGATTGTACAATCTCCTTTAAATTTGTCAACAGCATGTCATGAGTGGGTATAAATTCAGTGAATTGTAGCTAGGCTCCCCATGGTACTTAATTGTACAATTTCCGTTCAATCGCCTTTAGATTTGCCAACAATAAAATTGTAACATGTGAGTCGAGTGTAATATCTAAATAGACATAGCCTGATACTGTAAAGTAATAGGAAACTTGCTACTGACATGACTGCTGCCGTTACATTTTTTAGCGATGCCTCTGATGTTAACATAAGCAGTGATCTATAAGAGCATGGCCGTAATGCTGCCTCCTTGTAGTTTTTCTTGCACAATGTCAGGCACAGAGATACCTTCATACTGCTTACATAGTTTTATCTGTATGGAAACACATAAATGAGGCTGATGTGGTTATTATACAGGATATAACGATTCTAAGATAATAAGGAAACATCATGAATAAAGCCTGCAGTCCTGGATTTAATTAAAGTATCCAATCCCAAGCTTTCTATTAATCCATCCACCTCTCTTTTTTAATTAAATGCTTCAGCTACTGTAACTCCACTGAGAATTTACAAGTGCTTTTTCCCCTATTACAGATATAGTCAACATAACAGAGAAATGCTATCTGTAGTCTAATATGTTTCTAACAGAGAATAGTAAGGCAGAGGGCATCCATGTGGCCAATTGCTATGCTGGAGAGTGCCCAGGATGGTCACTGAGCTGGCCTTTAATAGTGCCCTTTAGTAAATAATCTTTTTACATTGACAGTGTTTTATTAGAGATAGAAGCTTGACAATTACATTACTTGGAAGATGAATGCTAAACCTCCTGTAAGCAAAAGGATCAATAACTGGCCACTAGTGGCTCCGTGCTGGGACTTCCAGAGGCTTTTCAGAGGCTGTTTTCAATCTATCAAAATTTCATTGTTAATGTTGCCTGCAAGCCAGAGCTGCAAGATAATTTCAGATGAGCCTACTGCTTCCATTGTAGCATCCTATTTATATTATTCTGGCAGCAACAGCAGCGCAATATCAGCACTGCAGGTTTAAAATGGGTGGACAAGTCAGGACACATTTATTTTACACTTCAGAATAGATATAAAGAAAAAATAAATGCTCAGATCTTAGGGCATTCACACATAAGTAACACATACTAGGAATAAACTGATATCTATAAACAATGTTAAAGGAGATCTAAAGTCAGAGCAGCTGAACTGAAGGCAAAAAGTAAAATATTGCGAAAACAGGCAGGCTTTTAAATGCAGAAGACACATGCAATGTCTTTTCTGCAATAAGATACAAGTTTCTGTCTACTCGCAAACCACTCTAGAATGGACAATCAATTGCTCATGCACAGTTTAGCTTACATTCTGGCACACTCCCTGTGTGCCGGAATGACTGAACTCCTGTGCATGCACGGGAGCGATGTGATTTTGCGTCAGCCAATCAAGATAACGGAAGACTGCCACCTGGAGCATCAGACCTTGCTGGCATTGGACAGATAAGGCATTGCTGAGTATTTGTGCTTTTAGTACTGCTTTAATTTTATAACATCAGCATTGTTTTAGCAATAAAAAAGATTGTTATTTTGATAATACAATATAAAAAAAAAAAATCCTTTCATGTTGTGAGTGCTTTCTATCTGCTTGCCATCTCTTTCAACAATTTCTTGGATTCCATGCATGTTTTGATGCTTCTCCTCTGCTTCCTCTTGACTTCTAGATGTTGCACTCTGTACAACGTGATAGTGGAGTGGGTCCTGTTGTGCCAATTTCAGTATTACAGACATGTGGAATGCTAACCATCACCACTGGCCATGGCAGGAGGTGTTTTATCAGGTTGAGGTTAGGACTCTGTGAAAAGTCAAATTCCTCCACCCCAAACTTGCTCATTCACGTCTTTATGGACCTTGCTCTGTGCACTGGTGCACAGTCATGTTGGAACAGGAAGGAGCCATCCTCAAACTGTTCCCATAAATTTGGGAGCATGAAATTGTTCAAAATATCTTGGTATGCTGATGGCTTAAGAGTTCCCTTCACTGGAACTAAAAGGCCAAGCCCAACCCCTAAAAAAAACAGGCCCACACCACAATCCCCTCTCCACCAAATGATTTGGACTAGTCCACAAAGCAAGGTCCATAAAGACATGGATGAGCGAGTCTTGGGTGGAGTACATTGACTGGCCTGCACAGAGTCCTGGCCTCAACATGATAGAACACTAACACATCAGTGCCTGCCTTCACTAATGCGCTTCTGGAAGAATGGTCAAACATTCCCATAGACACGCTCCTAAACCTTGTGGATAGTCTTCCCAGAACAGTTGAAGCTAGTATAGCTGCAAAGGGTGGGCCAACCCAATATTGAACTCTACAGACTAAGACGCCATTAAAGTTCATGTGCGTGTAAAGGCAGGTGTCCAATACTTTTGACAATATAGTGTAAGTGATTTTAGGTCATACAAAAGTAAGTACCTCTGTCCAAAATATTTAATTTCTATTTAGTAAGTCAATTCCTATACTGTGTTGGTGCACTCTTTGCCCTTTGTATTTTGCCTTTAGATTCCTAATGGATGCTTCCAGACTGTGATTTTAGAGAGCTGCAAGATTTGTGTGGTCCCTGAAGTGGATACTGTCATTGGACAAATACAATGGCGGCTGGTGCTCAAATTTTTTTGGGGGGCGCAAACAAACTGAAAAATTCTGAAAAAAACCCATCAATTGCAGCTTCACTGTGCCATCAAACGCAGCCACTGTGCCATCAAACGCAGTCATTGTGCCCGTCAATTTCCGCCACTGTACCCATCAATTGCTGCCACTGTGCCCATCAAATGCAGCCACTGTGCCCATCAATTGCCGCCACTGTGCCCATCAAACGCAGCCACCGTGCCCATTAATTCCTGCCACTGTGCCATCAAAGGCAGCCACTGTGCCATTAGATGCAGGCACTGTGTCCCATAAAATGCAGCCACTGTGCCCATCAATTGCTGCCACTGTGCCTATCAAATGCAGCCACTGTGCCATCAAATGCAGTTACTGTGCCCCAAAAAATGCAGCCATTGTTCCCATAAATTGCTGCCACTGTGCCCATCAATTGCCGCCACTGTGCCCATCAAATGCAGCCACTGTGCCATCAAACGCAGCCACGGTGCCCATCAAGTGTCACCACTGTGCCATCAAACGCAGCCACTGTGCCATCAAATGCTCCCACTGTGCCCCATCAAATGCCCCCACTGTGCCATCAAATGCCCCCACTGTGGGATCAAATGCTCCCACTGTACCATCAAACGCAGCCACTGTGCCCATCAAAAGCATCCACTGTGCTCATCAAACGCAGCCACTGTGCCCATCAATTGCCCCCATTGTGCCTATCAATTGCCTCCACTGTGCCCATCAATTGCCGCCACAGTGCCCATCAATTTAAACGCAGCCACTGTGCCATATCAAATGCTGCCAGTGTGCCCCTCGCCGGCCCGCCGTCTGCACTTACCAGTCTCGGTACGTCAGCTCCTCAATGTCTTCTCCCGTCTTCTCTTCCCATTCTCTGCTATGATTGGACACCTGGCGTCCAATCACAATGCCTGTTGTTTCAGCCTCAGGTGATGGGTAACAGATCTGAGCACCTGATTGGCTGAGAGGTGGTTTAGTGTTAGGAAAGCGAATATTCATTTCCATGTCGCTCACAGGTCACTTTTTTTACGCTTATTAGAGCCTATGGCTTTAATCAGGTGTGTCAAAACCACCCCCCTCCCCTGTAATTCAGGCGCCCTGCGCCCAAAAGGGGGCCGGGCATCTGAATAGGGGGTGGCAGCGGCAGACATAGATAGATTCATGCAATGCATGAATCTATCTATTGGTGCTAGGGGGGTGGCAGGAGAGAGGGGGCGGCGCCCCAAATATCCCTTCACCCTGACTATCTGTGTTTTACCTAAGGTTTAAATTGCTTTCTGCTCACTCAATACTTTATTTCCATAAACAATTTTAAGAATCACACGGCAATACATGAATTATGCAAAACAGCCAGTGTTATTCCTGCTGTAGAAATGTATATGAGTAAATAAAATCCATAATGATACAGTTCATTGATTCCTGTGCTGCATATGTCAATCAATGCATACACAATTTTATGAACCCCTCCCCAAACTAGTAACTTGGTTTGAATAGTGGATTAAAAGGACATGTGAACTTATTCATTTAGAAGATGCAAACGGTTGTAATAATGTGCATTGTGCAATTGCTTTACAATGACCTGTGTTCCTTAGGCCTCATACATACAGAGTGCTTGAAAATGCCCCTCTGAAAGCCAGAACTGCTGGCAGGAAAATTCAGCTGAAAAAATGTGCTTCAAGCTTTTTTCACAGACGTTTATGCGCATTTAGGCACATCGCCATTTACAAGCATTTTTTCCAAAACACCACCCTCTGTGCCAATTCTGTTGCAGAGGATGAGAAGACATAGAGAACTGAATGAGAAGAGCAGAGGTCATCACTACTGGATATACTGATATATATATATATATATATATATATATATATATATATACATATATATATATATATATATACATATATATATATATATATATATATATATATATATATATATATATATATATATATATATATATATATATACATATATATATATATATATACATATATATATATATATATATATATACATATATATATATATATATATATATATATATATATATATATATATATATAAATATATATATATATATAATATATATATATATATATATATATATATATATATATATATATATATATATATATATATATATATATATATATACCGTGTGTGTATATATAAATATATATCTCAAAGATCTCAAAGTGCTACAGGTTAAAATGAATAGTTTATACAAAGAAACAAACATCTAAAAAGAATAAAAAGCTTTGCTAAAAAGAAATGACTTAAGACCTTTTTTAAAGCAAATCAGTAGATTGAGGAGCCCCCCAGGTGTCAGGTAGGACATTCCACAGGCACGGGGCAGCTGCACAAAAAGCCCTGTCTCCCATTGTCCTAAGTCTAGTTCTAGGTATTTGAAGAAGGTTTGAGTGAATGGAGTGGAGGGAACGTGATGTGTTTTGTGGTTTGAGAAGTTCTTTGAGGTAAGAAGGAGCATGTCCATGTATACATTGGTACGTAAGGTGGGAAACCTTGTACTCAATCCTGGCGGAGACAGGAAGCCAATGGAGTGAGTGGAGAATGTTCTCATTTTTCCACACTCCCATCAGGATCCTTGCTGCAGAGTTTTGGATGTACTGAAGCCTCTGCAGACTCTTTCTAGGAATCCCAATGAGAAGTGCGTTACAGTAGTCCAGTCTGGAGAAGATAAAGGCATAAACCAGACTTTCAGCATCTGGGAAGGGAAGAATATATATATATATATATATATATATATATATATATATATATATTTATTACACTGAGCAAAATTATAAACGCAACACTTTTGTGTTTGCCTTTATTTATCGTGAGCTGAACTCAAAGATCTATGACTTTTAATATGTACACAAAAGGCCAATTTCTCTCTAATATTGTTCAAAAATCTGTCTAAATCTGTGTTAGTGAGCACTTCTCCTTTTTTTGAGATAACCCATACACCTCACAGGTGTGGCATATCAAGATACTGATTAGACAGCATGATTATTGCACAGGTGTGCCTTAGGCTGGCCACAATAAATAGCCACGCTAAAATGTGCAGTTTTACTGTATTAGGAAGGTCCGAAAACCAGTCAGTATCTGGTGCGACCACCATTTGCCTCACGCAGTGCAGCACATCTCCTTCGAATAGAGTTGAACAGGTTGGTGATTGTAGCCTGTGAAATGTTTGTCCATTCCTCTTCAATGGCTGTGTGAAGTTGCTGGATATTGGCAGGAACTGGAACACGCTGTCGTATACGCAAATCCAGAGCATCCCAAACATGTTCAATGGGTGACATGTCCGGAGAGTATGCTGGCCATGCAAGAACTGGGATGTTTTCAGCTTCCAGGAATTGTGTACAGATCCTTGCAACATGGGGCCATGCATTATCATGCTGCAACATGAGGCGATGGTCATGGATAAATGGCACAACAATGGGCCTCAGGATCTTGCCACGGTATCTCTGTGCATTCAAAATGCCATCAATAAAATGCACCTGTGTTTGTTGTCCATAGCATTCGCCTGCCCATACCATAACCCCACCGCTGCCATGGTCCACTCGATCCACAACTTTGACATCAGCAAACCACTCATCCACATCCACGCCATACACACTGTCTGTCATCTGCCCTGTACAGTAAAAACCGGGATTCAATCGTGAAGAGAACACCTCTCCAAAGTGCCAGATGCCATCTAATGTGAGAATTTGCCCACTCAAGTGGGTTACAATGATGAATTGCAGTCAGGTCGAGACCCCAATGGGGACGATGAGCATGCAGAAGAGCTTCCCTGAGACGGTTTCTGACAGTTTGTAAAGAAATTCTTTGGTTATGCAAACTGATTGTTGCGGCAGCTGTCCGGGTGGTAGGTCTCAGACGATTTTGGAGGTGAAGATGCTAGATGTAGAGGTCCTGGGCTGGTGTGGTTACACATGGTCTGCAGTTGTGAGGCTGGTTGGATATACTGCCAAAGTCTCTGAAACACCATTGGAGACAGCTTATGGTAGAGAAATGAACATTCAATTCAAGGGAAACAGCTCTGGTGGACATTCCTGCAATCAGCATGCCAATTGCACGCTCCCTCAAAACTTGCGTCATCTGTGGCATTGTGCTGTGTGATAAAACTGCACATTTTAGAGTGGCCTTTTATTGTGGCCAACCTAAGGCACACCTGTGCAATAATCATGCTGTCTAATCAGCATCTTGATATGCCACATCTGTGAGGTAGATGGATTATCTCGGCAAAGGAGAAGTGTTCAATAACACAGATTTAGACAGATTTGTGACAATATTTGAGAGAAATAGGCCTTTTGTGTACATAGAAAAAGTCATTGACCTTTGAGTTCAGCTTATGATAAATAGGGGCAAACACAAAATTGTTGTGTTTATAATTTTTGCTCAGTGTATATTGATGTTTTCTATATTATTTTTCATAATTTGTTTAAATTTTTCTTACTTTTTAATTTTTTTTGGTATTCAATTTTTTTAAATTATTTTTTTTTTTCTTAAAGGGACTTTTTTGATGAAAATATTTTCTATTCTAGGTTTCTGGCAACAGGACAAACTTTTGCATCCCTACACCATTGATTCCTTATTGATGTGAGCATGGTGGCAAAATTAAGCTGAGAAATCTGTTTGGCACTGTAGGAAGAGTTACATAATGTAATTTTGCCTCAGCCAAAGGAAGGTATGTGGGAAGATGAAGATTATACAGCCACTATGTTAACACAACTCAAAGACTGGTTTATGAAGCTGTTGGTATAGCCATGGAGCTAATCTGAGCAACACCAAGTACCTAGAAAATGTTTAAATGCTTACCTGCTAGCTTCTCTGTATACAAACTTGGCACCTACAAATCTTTCCCCAACTGAATGCATGGCGTATTTTCCCATTACCTCTCCCACATCGGATCCTGAGGTATTTCCATGCATATTCCTATCTCTACTCTCACTCTTCTAGTTCCATATTTATGACTTAAAGACTGGAATGATCATAGTATCCATTTACTATATCACAGTACTAGCCTGAAATCATTTCACACCCTACAAACTGAACATAACCTGCCAGACACTGCACACTTTAAATACCTTCAAATCTCCTCTGACCTGAAAAAAAAGAAAAACATATAGTGAAAAACTCCCCAAATATAAATTCACAACAGATATCACAACCAATGTGTGATGGTTATATATATAAAGCACTAAGCAAATATATATATATATATATATATATATATATATATATATATATATATATATATATATATATATATATATATATATATAATTACCACATAGACTCATTTAAAAAAATAAAAAATGCATAAAACACAAATAACGGATTTGTGTAACACATGTGCTCATACAATACTTCAAATAGTGTGAAAAAGAATTCACTTTTTAAATTTGAATAAGTGGCTCATGTTTTAAAAATAAACATAAATGTCCAAACAAATATGCCCCGTACACACGGTCGGACTTTGTTCGGACATTCCGACAACAAAATCCTAGGATTTTTTCCGACGGATGTTGGCTCAAACTTGTTTTGCCTACACACGGTCGCACAAACCACGTACGACGAGACTAGAAAAGGCCGGTTCAGAACCAAGCGCGGCACCCTTTGGGCTCCTTTTGCTAATCTCGTGTTAGTAAAAGTTTGGTGAGAGACAATTCGCGCTTTTTCAGACTCGTGGCTTTCAGATCGTTTTCTGCCATTCAGTTTGTGCTTGTGGGTTTGTATCTGCTCTTCAGTGCGTGCAAGCAAGTTCCGCGTGACTTTAAGTAGTCATTGTATTCTTGTTCGTTCGTTACTGGTTTTCAGGTCGCTCTTCACAGGCCTTGCTGTTCTTCAGTGCGTTCTGTTACTTCGTTCTGAGCAGCCGACTGTTTTTTAGCCATGTTTCGTATGCGTACTCCTCGTAGAGTTCGTGCTGTGCGGGGGCTTGGTGTTGGGGTCCTGACCTTGACACAAGTCCAGTCCATGAACAGGGTGAGGAGGAGTTCATGGACCAAGAATTGGTTGCTTCAGCGTGACCAGTTCTGTCATATGCCTTTGCTCCGTGAGATCCGTGAGAATAATCCTGATGATTTCAGGAACTTTCTCAGGATGACAGACCCCGTGTTTCACCGTTTGTTGGCTTCGCTGACCCCCTATATCAGCAGGCAGGATACCTGCATGAGGCAAGCAGAGGTTGGTCGCTACCTTGCGGTATTTGGCCACAGGGAGAAGTCTGCAGGACTTAAAGTTCTCGACAGGCATCTCCCCCCAGGCTCTGGGGATCATTATCCCAGAGACCTGTTCTGCCATCATCCAGGTCCTGCAGAAGGAGTATATGAAGGTAAGATTTTTATCCTTTTATATCACATTTTATTGTATTGAATGTTTGCTAATATATTGTATTTCTTTCCTCATTCCCTAATTACCATGATTGTAATATGCTGTGAATGTCCCCTTTGTCCTCATGCATGCTGGATTTTTATGTAATTATTATTTTATGTCCTTCATACATATTTGCCCTTCAATAACCTCCCCAGCATGGTGTCTCCTGCCTCTATATTCACCTCATGTAGTCATTTAACAATGTATTTTATCAGCTCCATAGTAGTGCTTTACCCCAAACACCCCCTAAAAAGTTTGGAAATGTTATTTTTGATTTAAATTCAGGCAGAGTGCCAGAGGCTTTTTTTTGTGGTGTCCCCAATTTTTTGTAACCCTCCCTCCCCCAACTGCTAAGTCAGCTGATCCCAATTCTCTATCCTCAATCATCTATCTGCTGACTTTGCCAAACCCATACACACTATACCCACCTCTTTACTGGTCAGATTTATGGATGAATTCCCCAAAGCATGTAGTGCAAGGGCCTGCCTGTATACTTTCCAATGGTACTGTTTAAAGCTTTTGTATCCTATTATTATCTTGATAGGTAATAGCAGAGTGTTCAAATGTGCTCAAATGTGTACAGTGTGTATTTATATCTTTGTATTATGACACTTCTTACCTGTCCAGTGGTCTGCCAATAGTGTAACTAAGGAGGGGCTGTTCCAAGTAATACCCTGTATTTAGGCATTCATCTCTCAATGAAGTGAAGAGGGTTACCTGTCCAAGAGTTCCCCCCTATAATGTTAGAAATGGCCCATGAGAGGGGGGGAGGGGGAATATGATAGGTGTACCTTATACTTTGTTGTTGTTAAATTCCCCTTAGTAAATGCTATCTGGAGGTTGCCCCATAATGTTTGTGTTTAATCTGCTTGCCATGTATCTGTGAAAAAATAGTAATGTTTATTGTTTTTTCCTCAACAGTTTCCTTCCACGCCACAGGAATGGCAGACTGTGGCCTCCCACTTTGCCCAGCGGTGGGACTTTCCTAACTGCGGAGGGGCAATTGATGGGAAACGCGTCCACATCGTCCCACCACCCAACTCAGGGTCGTACTATTATAATTACAAGAGGTTTAATAGTATAGTGATATTGGCGGTGGTGTCGGCTAATTACGAGTTCTTGTATGTGGACGTGGGGAAGAATGGCCGGATGTCCGATGGTGGAGTGATCGCCCAGACGGAGTTCTACAGGCATCTCCAGAATGGCAGCTTGGACTTGCCACCTCCAGAGGACAATGTTGAAGGTCTCCCATTTGTGTTCGTTGCTGATGAAGCATTTGCGCTGGGGGACCACCTGATGCGGCCATTCCCGATGAGGACCCTCACCCCGGAACAGAGGGTTTTTAATTACCGGCTGGCCAGAGCCCGAAGAGTGGTGGAGAACACATTTGGAATCCTGGCCAGCCGGTTCCGATTATTTCTGACACCCATCCATATGGCGGAGTATAAACTGAACCATATAATACTTGCCTGCTGTGTTCTCCATAATTTTTTAAGAAAACATTCAGCCAACTATGCTGGCTCAGTTGGGCCTGAGGCCGGAATCCCAAATCCATCAACACTGACGGCGCTTGAAAGTGGCCGTCCTGGCTTGCCCTCCCTGAATGCCCGTGATGTCCGGTTACGATACCTGGAGTTCTTTGCGGATAGGGGGGCTATCAATATGCCAGACAATCTGTGACACCTTTTTCAAATAAAAAAAAAACAAAAGAAATTCTTGGTGGACATTTACTGCTTGTGTTTGTTTTAGCTGACCCTGACAGAAATGTGTTGAGTGCAGAAAATGTCGTGATTGGGTAACCTTATAAAAAACAGTGTTGGCTGGTACTTCCTAAATGCAAAAACACATTTCACTACAAGTGCACTTGCAACTGCACTGAACCTGCACTTGTAGTGCAAAGTGGATTTGCCCTTAGGAAATAACCCCCATTTTTGCATAAAACAGCTATTACATCACCCCAAAAGTGTTGTAGTGTTGAGACAATAATCCACACATTCTTGTGTAAGGCACTTTTTTATACCTGCACAATCACATGTGCATTTACCAAAGGTTTTTAAAACAAACCAACATGTTTGTTGTATAACAATGTTTGCAGTAGAATTATCAAAAATCGAAATATCCATTTCAGATAAAACAGGCCTGTGTAAAACCAACAAGAAAGCCAAAAAACTTGAACTTACAAAGTTCACATATGGTAAAACCTGAAGGCTATATCAGACATCAGTATTTAGGAACTGGGTTTGATATAGCGTTCAGATGGGGGGAAATCACCCCTGGAAAAGCCAAATTTGGAAGATGCACACCAATTTACGAATGTCAACATGTGCTATCTGCCATCAGGGGGGATCAAGGGACGTGTTTTGTGGGAGCAAGCCCTTCCTCAACGCTACTTTATAATTGAGGAAGGGGTTGCACCCCCAAAACGCGTCCATTGATCTGCCGTGATGGCAGATAGCACATGTTGGCACACTGTGTGCATCCTCCAAATTTGGCTTTTCTAAACATTGAAAAAATTTTTGTAAGATTGGACCACGATAAAACAGGTGATTTTGTGGGGTTTAAATTCGCCCCAAAACATCAATGATGTTATTATCTTTTTTAATAACATCACTGATTTGTTGCTGGATGTTTTGCAATTGGAGATTACACCCCATGATCTTCCCGATCAGTATCTGGGCACTTTCAGATGTAAAGCTTTCTCTCTCCCTCACATCACGATCACCTAAAAAGAGATAAAGAACAAAAAAAAGGTCTCAAAAATCTGCCACCATCCATCTCTTTTACCTGAGCCTGTGGTCGCAGACACTCACCCCCACCACATCTTCTTCTTCCTCCTGCTCTTCTTCTTGGGTTGGTATTTCCCCTTCTTCCAGAGGTGGGGGGTCTCTGGTCTCCTGGATGAGGAGTGTCCTCCGAGTCTTTTCTCCCCTATGTAAAACAAAAATGGTATACTTAGCACACAGATATTTGATGGCAGAACTAGAAATAGGAAACATTGCTTGGAAGTGGGGTACAATTGTCTATTTTAGCCGAGTTCCAAGATGTATATTTTTTATTGCCCTTTGTCAAGCTGCAATACTTTACCTGTTTAGTACAAGCTTCACAGATGTAGCCCCCCCATAGTATACACTGGAGCACCTGTGTGCCCCCCCCTAATAAAAATGGTGTTCTTGTGTCCCACACTAGTGCTCCAGTGTCCAGATGTGAAAACAGCTGCTCAGTGTCCTCTCCTTACACACAATCTAGTTTGCATTTCATTCTAGTAACAAACCCATCTACACAAACAAATATTTGGCATCCAAGTAGGCCCCAAAAAATGTGTGAAAATGCATATGGCCTAAACAATGGTGTTCTAGAGGCCGAAAGAAAAATGTTTGATACGAACGAATAATGGGCCCATGAACATTAAAGTTGCTCTTTTTAAACGTTACAATTAATAAAAGCATATGGAGCAGAACGAATGTAATAAAGACAGAAAGAATAGGAACACAGCACAACTACTTACTTTTTTGCAGCACTCTCCGGATCTTTCGGTACTGCTCTGGCTCTCTCAACTTCAGGTCCGACCACCGCTTCCTGAGCTGATCTTTAGATCTTCATACCCCGAAATTCCTCTCAAGACTCCTGACCACTTTCGCCATGATTTTGGCCTTTCGGATGTTGGGGTTGGGGTAAGGCCCACATTTTCCGTCATAGTCGGACTTCCTCATGATGTCGACCATCGCCAACATCTCCCCAAACGACATATTTGTGGCCTTAAAATGTCTCCTTCTGAATCGGGACGTGCCTGGATCCAGGCTTTCCTCCTCCTCCTCCTCGTTGCTAGAATTAGCACGCACCTGCTGTAACTCCGCCATCATGCTCTTCACCCACTGCGCCGAACAAAAAGGGGCGGGGAATAGACTAGAAAGAATGTCAGGGGCGGGCGGAGTTACACGCATGCGCAGTGTGTATAAAGCGTAACACGCGTGCGTATTACGTACGATCTGTGAGCGGAGGAAGGAGCATTGGACGCGCCGATCGTAAGAACGAAGGTAAGAGACAAACTTGTGCCTATACTGCTTCTAGATTGCGGCCTATATTGTAACAAGATTAGGAGAGTTTTGTGTGATATTAGGCTTTGTCTTGTGTTGTGTCTTGCAGTGAACATGGATATCTTAATGAAAGACAATGACTTCATGTCAGTATTCATAGATATGCTAAGTGAGCTGCCCTGTCTGTGGGAGATTACCCACCCCCATTTCAAGAACCAAGCAAAGAGGAAGGCAGCACTGGAGCAATTGTGTGAAATTGTGAAGCAGGTGATCCCCACGGCAGACATCACTTATTTAAAGATTTTCATTGGTGGTCTGAGGAGCACATATCTGAGGGAGCGCAAGAAAGTCCTGGATTCACAGAGATCCAGAGCAGCAGATGACATCTATGTCCCCAGGATGTTGTATTACGACAGGCTGCACTTTCTGGCAGGCCAGACTGAACCCAGGCCATCCCTCTCCAGTCTTCCTTCCACGCTTCCTTCCCCTCTGGCTGAGGCTTCTGACGCCAAACCTAGGCCTTCCAGGCTACATGTGGAGGAGCCCAGATTGAGCCAGGTATAGCATTCCTCCAAATATTTCTGCTTGTCCAATCAATGATGTTAACTAGATGTTAGTTGGGAGTACTAATTTAGGATTGTGATTGATGATGCAAAAACTAAAACCCTTTTTCATACACAGGGAAGTCTCATCCAGGAGGTGGCCGGGCCAAGCCAGCTGGCTGATCTGCAGGTCCCTCCACCCCCCCTGAAAACAGAAAGTGGCAGTAGGAGGAGTACCCTTGAGGAGGCTGCTATAGCATTCTTTTGGAGGGCTACAGAGGTCCTGGGAGCACCCCACACCATGCAGGAGAACATTGCTGCCTTCATAGCCTATAAAATGCAGAGGATGGAGGAGGGCCAAAAAGCCATGTGTGAGGCCCTCATATCGGAGGCTCTGGAGAAAGGTATGAGGGGCCAAATTACACCTCACACACATCTTTGGGATGGTCCTCCTCCTCCTCCTGCAGGTCCTCCTCCTCCTCCTCCCTCTCCTCCAGGTCCCCCCAGTCCTCCTCCAGGTCCCCCCAGTCCTCCTCCTCCTCCAGGTCCTACTCCTCCTCCTGCCACATCTCCAACTGCACAGCCACAGCCGGGAAGGAAGCGTGGAAGGAAGACCAGACAGTGATTGCCCTAGGTTCAGTCTGGTCGGCTAAAAGATGCAGCCTCTTGTGGTACCACAGCCTGGGGACACAGATGTCATCTGCTGCTATCCTAGTCTCTGTGAATCCCGGACCAGACTGCCCTCCCTTAGATATGGACTCCTCAGGCCACCAATTTTGATGTTCAAGAATTGATGTCTGCCGTGGGGGTCCCAGAATTCGCTAATTCCTCTTGTTGATCCAGTGTTGCCTTCCTCTTTGTTTGGTTCTGATCCCTTAATAAAGGATTTTTGTTTTGAATTATACTCTCCTATGTGTTTTACTTCAAAAATGACAGTTGGTTTGTGAGGATTCAGGTACATTTCAAATATACAATGTGAAATGAACAAGGGACACCAACACCAAACAATCTCCTGGAGATTAAATAATAAAAGATATCAATGGTGTTGGGGTAACTTGACACACAAAACACACACAAAAATATTCTGGAGTAAAAATAAAAATAACATTGAACAAATATCAGCCTTGGAAAAAATCCAAACATTAAAGAAAAAAAAAGGCTTAAAATCCAAAAAAAAAAAATTACAAAATATAAAACTGTCAGATGTGACAACTAATAACAATATATTCAGGGAATCCCACTAAAAAAACACAAATAAAAGTTTGTGAGAAGTGTGTGTGAATATGAGCAGCAAAACTACTTAATTCTTGTCACATTATAACGAAGAAGAGAGTGCGCTGTACTAAACCATTTTTAACATTGCAGCGTGACGAAAGTGCTGTATCCATTGCGAACGCTAAGTTTACCAGAACGAGCTGTCCCGTGTCAGAATTTCTTCTGAGCATGCATGGCACTTTGTGCATCGGAACAGGCCACACACGGTCGGAATTGACGCGATCGGATTTTGTTGTCGGAAAATTTTATCTCCTGCTCTCCAACTTTGTGTGTCGGAAAATCCGATGGAAAATGTCAGATGGCGCCCACACACGGTCGGAATTTCACGCTCCGATCGGACATTGTCCATCGGAAAATCCGACCGTGTGTACGGGGCAATATAATTATCTCCATGAACATTTTTTTCCAACTAATTACTGAATATGTTCACAGCATATAGTACACAATCTTCACCGTGATTCTTTACTCCATCCAATGTGTGATAAAACACCACCACAGTGCACAAATGGATGTGCCCTCACCTTTTGAGCTGGACCCCACAATAAACAGCACTTTAAATCTTTCCATCTAGTCTAATTCAGATCTTTCTCCAGGAGAAGAAATCCCCATAGTTTAAAACCATAATGTTTATTTGTAAAAAGAAAAAAATGCACTCACAGACTATTTTTTTAATGTGATGAGCTAAGTGTCAACATCATGTTGGGCGGAGCTTGGACACCATCTTGGATTCCTATACACTGGCTTGTACTTGGAGCTGGTTGCTGTTATACAGATGTTATTGTAAAAATACAGTCTGTGAGTATTGAAGCCATACCTCTTATGCTTAAAATTGTAACAACTCACATTCTATTAGCAGAGAGACTGGAAATCTGATCACATACCTGACACTATGGAGACTGCAATAGTACACTTTCATTACATTTAAGAAACTATGCTAACTTCTAATAATAGTAGATACTCCAGTGCAATAAAATTATGGCAACCTTGGATTTTCTGGTATGCAACACACAAGCCTAGATAAACTTCTATGTGTCATTTAGAGATATTAATACTCTATCCTCAACCGACTGTATCTTCCACCAGATGTATAACTGAATTTGTGAAACTCTGACACTTTCTTATTTTCTTTACCGGATATTTTGTTCTACTGATTGTTATTGACTCTTGTATCCTCTTGGCTTTAAAATGTAATCAAGATATTTTGACCTTACTATGAGACCTTGTTACATGTATGTGTCAAGATAACTACCCTACTATTGATGGAATTGATGGAATTGTTTTCCTGGTATGCAATATTCTTTGTACTGTTTTTTACATTTTTTTTTTCAATTAACAAGTATTGAAATTAAAAATGTAAAAGGTAAAAAAAAAAGTGTAAAAAAAATAAAAATAAATATATACTGTACATATGCAGTATATCACAAACACTGCCACAACCCCCTGCACCCTACAAAATATAAATTGGGAAACAATTTACTCTCTAGATGACATGGACTTCCTCAGGAAACCAATCTCTGCAGCCGTAGGACGTGCTTGGGGCTCCACTACACTGTGCTTGGATTTCTTTATTCAAATCTCTATGCACATGGTCAAGAACTTCTGCCATGTCTGAAAATGTCAACTGAAAAAAACACAAAAAGGGTACATAGGTATACATATAATACATACATACTAAAAACAAATTTACGGCATTATAAATCATGCAGACATATGCACTTACGTCGATCCTTCTTTTGCCTGCAAGACAATGCCAATCTTCAGTCGGGCTCCGTACAATTTTTTCCCCAGACATTCCTTTTAGACATGCAGCCTGCATATCTAGGATGGGACCGGTCCCAAATTTGGGGGTGCATCTGTCCAGTTGGGATCAGTTGTCACTGGCTCACATCTCTAGCCATTGTAACTCTCAGCAGTGTGTACATCAGGGCGATGACAAGGTCACAGGGAATTTCTTGTATACACAGGATTTTCTCTATTGTCATTTTCATCATCAAAATAAAAATCTTTTCACCACTAGAATGGATGAATGTGCCTAAGCATGAATGCACCTAAATCAAAATTTGTAGAGCTAAATATGTTTAAATTTTTCTATACGACTATTTTTTTGTGCATGTCTCCCGCTTTGGTTTTTTTTTCTCTCCCATGGGAAAACAAACTGTTATGATTGAGGACCTTTCCAAAGATAGGAGTTTCACGTCAGTAGCCTTCGTTTTTGTGTCTTAGGATATTTTTTTTTTATATATTTATGGTCTGATCATAAGGAATCATAGAGTTCAAATTAGTCAGAAAACTATTTAGCAACTCTCCAAACAAAAAACAAATACCCCCCCCCCCCCAAAAACATAAAGATATTTTGTAAAGAACAGAAGCGCCTGAATTTATTTTGGAAGTTTATGTTCTAGCTCCACATTGTCTTTGGCAAATATAGAACATCAAAAATCATTTAGTAAACTAGTTTTCTTTTCAATTCATAAATCCCAGTTTAATTCCAGCAACAACAAGTGTACCCAGTTTCTTGCTCTACCTCTTGATAAATACAATAGTGGGCCTAATTTTCTTAATATTGTTAGGCTTCCCCAAGCCTCAAAAACAGCACAGAGTAAAAATGGCAGCCATGGAAAATGGCTTCCTGGAAACCAAATACATTTTATCAGCTTTCAGGTCATATTAGTTGCAGCCACTATCATAAATTGAGAAAACCAATGGTAGTTTTCTAATGCAGAGCATTTCTATACAAAGTAAAAAGTGCTAAATGGAAATAATGTGTTTGATACCCCTGTAATCAGAAAAAAACAAGAGATTATATTTATATTTGTATATGGGGATCAAAAATGACTGCTTTGTTCTAGTAGAAGGAAATTAGGAAAATGATTTGTCCCATTTTGTTTCCAAGTATTTTGCTGAACAAAAGACAAAAATCAAATGTGATCTTTTAGGCTACCAGAAGAAGGACATATTATTTACAAGAAAGAAAATTACTGTGATCATCAATGTGTGAAAAAGCCCAACTCCACTGAAGGAGTAAAGTTTATATGTAACTATAGTGCTCATGGTCAAAATACTAAGAGCTCACTCAAGCCATTCTGTTACTACAACCCACATTACATGTTTTAGCACTTTTCGGTGCCATTACTCTTGAATGGCACCCCAACTCACTAAGACAAACCAGCTCCAACCTGCATTGCAGTGCCCCCCGTAACTGCTGTGATTTGTGGTACGCTTTTTTTCCTGAAAAAGATGCATGCTCTCTTTTGGATGTTTTGGTGAACTGCAGGCCCATTCCTTTGAACAGTCTGTCCTAAAGTGTTACTAAACCCAGGACCCTGCATTCACTATATCTGGTCTTCCACAGTACACAGAACATGGAAATTAAATTATTTTAGAAAATATAAACTGCTAAATACCCTTTCTCATCAGCAGTATATAGCAGTCTTCTATCAGTGTTTGGCCGAGAACTGGTTAAAGCTTATAGGAGGAGTTTTCTCCTCTGACTGTCCTATGAGGCTGCAGGACACTTGACCCTCTGTCTGTACAGTATAACAAGCATGCTTTACTGCATATACAGACTGATTTTACTGTTGTGGGTTTAATAACACTTTAATACAATGCATTTTAACAAAAAATGTGCATTAACACATGTTAAAAATGTGCATTAACACACCACACTGAAAAAGTGTGAACATAGCTTAAATGACCCTGAATTATGACAAAACAGGATTTTCCATAATTCATGCCTTTTCATGTTGTTTGGTTTATGTGCTCAGCTACATTTCTTCCTCCGTTAAAATCCAGGAATCATGAGAGCAGATCTTCACTGGGAGGCGCTGTCAGTGAATAGAACTGTATATCAAGTGCTACTTGTCCACTACAGAAAACGAAATTAATGGAATCAGATAAAATGTAATGAAATATAAATGCATTCTGAAAAATTGCCTGTTGAGCATGTTAAATAGAACACTTGACTAGGAGAATTGTTGAGAAGTATTCTATTTATAACTTGTATATTATTTCTATTTATAACTTGTTATGTTATATAAGGTTAAAATTAGAGTGCATGCTGTATATATGTGGGAGGTAAAAGTTCATCATAGTGATTGGAGACAGTTGATGGGAAGCTAGGTGGAAGTTTCTGTGAGATTACATTGGTAGTATAGTACCCTTCATCTATAGAACTGAAGAAGGCAGCTGACTGGGCAGTAACACAATACACAAAACTGCAGGCTTGGTGAAAGTGTTTTCAGGATGCTTAGTCTATATAGCTGTTATTCTATTGCACAGTCCGGGGTTAAATGTATCTTTGAAGTTTACAGCATGGAATCTGAAATCGTTTTTCAGGTACAATGTTTACCGCTCAATTTGTATAAGCATTTAATTTAATTTAGTTTTCCTGTATTTACCATTTAAGTCATCAAATGGACCAAATCTAATAATGTATTACAATATTATTTATATTTGATACTTTAATTTAAACTATATGAACACTCTGTTATGGTCAAGGTAATCAAGTGAATGTTAATGCCTGAAATTCATTACTTATGCCTAATACTGAGCGGTGCAGACCCTTTTATGTCTTACTGAGAGTGACAGGTCAGTAATAGAACCAGTATGCAGCCAGTGAAAGATACAAGCCACATTTCTGCTAGATATGACAGAGTCTGCATAGGTTATATCTGTGGGCAATAGTCAAACTGCTAATGTTATATTTAATCTGTATATTAGAAAGAGCACATGTGTGAAACACAAGGCCTGCAGTAAGGGATGTACCAATGGGGAGGCGGTCCGCCCCGATTGCCACACATTGGGGGGTGTCAGTGGCCGAGTGGTGTCGCTATGGGGGTGCGCCCTGCATCCGGGTCGGGTGACACCATCTGACACCATCTCGAGGGCACCCATGCTGGCTCTGGCTGCTCCCCTTCCTTTGGTAATTTTGAACACCCCAGTGCCACGGCCCCAATAGTGTGGTCCGGTCACTGTTCTCCCTCCTGCTAGCTCCACCCACCACTGCTGTGCAGTCACGCCAGGCCTGTGCTTCATCACTGTCGGCTGGGGTGGCTGCTTCCACACAGTCCTATGAAGTCAGGACCTCCCTAGCTGAGGCTGAGAGGGGGAGGTGGTGAGCAGATAATAGGGGCCGGGGGTGTGTGTTGTAAGAAGAGGCTGGAGGAGTGTGTCTGCCCTGCCACCCTGTGCTGGTCTGACAGAGGGGGGGGTGATTGCTGTGTCCACCACCACTCAGCCAATATTTAGGGCTTCCATCTTGTCAAAGTTAACTTTAAAGTTACCGTATATACTCGAGTATAAGTCAAATTTTTCACCACATTTTTTTGTGCTGAAAGTGCCCCCCTCGACTTATACTTGAGTCAAGCACTTTTCTGCAGCAAAAAAATTCATTTTCGAACCGACTTTGGGGCCCCGTATCTCAGGGCCATTTGGTGCTAGGAACTCCACATTTGGTGTGCAAACCCAGTGGAACTGGTACCACAACATATCCAAAGCTGAAGTTCCTAGAACTAAGTGGCCCCGAGATACGGGGCCCCAAAATCGGTTCGGAAAATGTCATTCTCTGCTGCAGAAAAGTGCTTGACATTTTCTGAACCGAATTTGGGACCCCATATCTCAGGGCCACTTGATGCTAGGAACCCCAAATTTAGTGTGCTTACCCAGTGGAACTGATACCATAACATATCCAAAGCTGGGGTTCCTAGCACCAAGTGGCCCTGAGATACGGGGCCCCAAAACCGGTTCAGAAAATGTCATTCTCTGCTGCAGAAAAGTGCTTGACATTTTCTGAACTGATTTTTGGGGCCCTGTATCTTGGGGCCACTTAGAGCTAGAAACTCCAGCTTTGGAAATTTTATGGTGCTAGTTCCACTGGAAAAATGTGGGGTTCTTAGCACTAAGTGGCCCCGAGATACGGGGCCCCAAAGTCGCTCAACTGTATCCATCTGCAGCAATGTCATTTCGGGACCCTTTGGGTTCAGAGACCCCAAATTTTGGCTGCAGCTAGGGGGCATCTAGGAACCCTTAACTACCGAGTTTGAAGTTATGGGGACCTATGGCTGCAAACGGGCACAGTGAGGCATGCAAATGGGCACAGTAATGCTGCAAATGGGCATTGTTGACCCTCTTTTCCACTTACAGTAGCTGTGCATTTCTCACCCTCGTCTTATACTCGGGTCAATATGTTTTTCCCATTTTTTTGTGGTAAATTAGGGCCTCGACTTATACTCGGAACTACTTATACTCGAGTATATACGGTACTCACACTCCCAATTGTCTTGATTTCACATACAATGAAAGGGATAGACACATGTGGGTTTGTAACATACAAAAGGCGATCATCTGCATAAAAAGTTTGTAATGATGGTAGTCCACACATACATTGCATCCTAGGAAAATACCCTCAAAATTAGTTCCTTATTGAAATATGCCTAAAGAAAAAAGATACCTGCCTGTTTAAAGCGGAGCGCAGCTGAAAATTTTATTTTTAAAAGTCAGCAGCTACAAATACTGCAGATGCTGACTTTTAAAACATGGACACTTACCTGTCCAGGGCGCCCGCGATGTCGGCACCCGAGGCCGAAGCGTCTCTCCGTCCTTGGGTGCTGCCGCCTCCATCTTCGGTAAGGGAATCAGGAAGTAAAGCCGTGCGGCTTCACTTCCCGGTTCCCTACTGCGCATGCGCGAGTCGCGCAGCACAATACGGATGGTCCCTGCTGCCTCTGGGACCCGTGTGTTTCCCAGCAGGCAGTGGGGAGGGAGCAGGAAGTGGCGTAAATAACCGCAGATTCTGCGACTATCTATGCCGGAAGTGGGTACAGATACCTGTAATATACAGGTATCTGTACCCCCCTCCCCCCTGAAAGGTGCCAACTGTGTCACCGGAGGGGGGGAGGAATCTGATGAGTGGAAGTTCCACTTTTGGGTGGAACTCCACTTTAATATCAGTTGATGCTGAAAAAATATTTGACCAGGTACAAAGGGATTTCCTGAGGAAAACACTTCAATAACTTCATCTCAGGACTAATATTTTGTACAAAATCTTAGTCCTTCATGGCAATCCTTCAGCCCCTGTCCACACTAATGGTGTTTTGTCGGACACTATTAAAACAGCAATGACACAGACCAGAGGTGCCCACTGTTGTTATTCACTTTGACAAAAGAAGCACTTGGAGGTGACTCCACATAATAATCCGAATTTTACAGGGATACAGTGTATCCAGAAAATATTCCCAGCGCTTCACTTTTTCCACATTTTTATGTTACAGCCTTATTCCAAAATGGATTAAATTAATTATTTTGCTCAAACTTCTACAAACAATACCCCATAATGACAACGTGAAAGGAGTTTGTTTGAAATCTTTGCAAATTTATTAAAAATTAAAAGAATGAAAAAATCCACAATGTACATAAGAATCACAGCCCAATACTCTGTTGAAGCACCTTTGGCACCAATTACAGCCTCAAGTCTTTGAGTGTATGATGCTACAAGCCTTGCACTCCTATTTTTGGGCAGTTTCTCCCATTTTTCTTTTCTCAAGCTCCATCAGGTTGGATGGGAAACCTTGTTGCACAGCCATTTTCAGATCTCTCCAGAGATGTTCAATCGGGTTCAATCTGGGCTCTGGTTGGGCCGCTCAAGGACATTCACAGAGTTGTCCCCTAGCCACCCCTTTGTTATCTTGGCTATGTGCTTAGGGTTGTTGTCCTGTTGGAAGATAAACCTTCACCCCAGTCTGGGGTCCGGAGCCCTCTGGAGTAGGTTCTCATCAAGGATGTCTCTGTTCATTGCTGCATTCATTTTTCCCTCGATCTTGACTAGTCTCCCAGTTCCTGCAACTGAAAAACATCCCCACAGCATGATGCTGCCACCATCATGCTTTACTGTAGGTATTGTATTAGCCAGGTGATGAGCGGTGCCTGGTTTACACCAGACATAACGCTTGCCATTCAGGCCAAAGAGTTCAATCTTTGTTTTATCAGGCCAGAGAATTTTGTTTCTCATGGTCTGAGAGTCCTTCAGGTGCCTTTTGGCAAACTCCAGGCAGGCTGTCATGTGCCTTTTACTGAGGAGTGGCTTCCGTCTGGCCACTCTACCATACAGGCCTAATTGGTGGAGTGCTGCAGAGATGGTTGTTCTTCTGGAAGGTTCTCATCTCTCAACAGAGAAATGCTGGAGCTCTGTCAGAGTGACCATCAGATTCTTGGTTACCTCCCTGACTAAGGCCGTTCTCCCCTGATCACTCAGTTTGGCCGGGCGGCTCGCTCTAAGAAGAGTCCTGGTGGTTCCAAACTTCTACTATTTACAGATGATGGAGGCCACTGTGCTCGTTGGGACCTTCAATGCTGCAGAAATTTTTCTGTACCCTTCTCCAGATCTGTGCCTCAATAAAATCCTGTCTCGGAGGTCTACAGACAATTCCTTGGACTTCATGGCTTGGTTTGTGCTCTGACATGCAATTCTAACTGTGGGACCTTGTATAGACAGGTGTGTGCCTTTCCAAATCATGTCCAATCAACTGAATTCACCACAGGTGGACTCCAATCAAGTTGTAGAAACATCTGAAGGATGATCAGTGGAAACAGGATGCACCTGAGCTCAATTTTTTTCATTTTTTATTTTTGATAAATTTGCAAAGATTTCAAACAAACTTCTTTCACATTGGGGTATTGTTTGTAGAATTTGAGAAAATTAATTCGTTTAATCTATTTTAGAATAAGGCTGTAACATAACAAAATGTGGAAAAAGTGAAGCGCTGGGAATACTTTACGGATGCACTGTATCCCTGTAAAACCAGGATTATTATGTGGAGTCGCCTCCAAGTGTTCCTTTGTCAAAGTGTATAACAACAAATTGGGCACCTCTGGTCTGTGTCATTGCTGATTTTAATAGTGTCTGATAAAACACCATTAGCGTGGACAGGGGCCAGAGGGTTGTCATGAAGGACTAAGATCTTGTACAAAATATTATTCCTGAGGCCCAGTTATTAAAGTGTTTTCCTCAGGAAATCCCTTTTTACCTGGTCAAATGCCTTTTCAACATCAACTGATATTAAACAGGCAGGTAACTTCTTTCTTTAGGCATATTCTATAAGGCTTTCCTAGGCTTCTCTCCCTGTGGTAAACTGCTGCACGAAAGTTTTATTATGTTTAGTTATTTATTTTGCAATTGTAAACTTGTAGAACTTTGGGGACACAACAATACAGGCATTTTTTGCCAGCAAAATGACAAAAAATTGTACACTCATCCGTCTGTTATTTTCCATGGTTAACCTTTATGGCTGCATACAGGGGTTGTGGCTGTGCCTTCTAAACCTAATAAAATTGATTGACTCTAAGTTTGGAGCAGCACACAAAATTCTCTTTGTTGTTTTCAACAATCCTTTACTGCTTATGGTTTGTATATTCCCTCTGTCTCAAAGATGGTTGTCCAAATCTCGAGAATTCTGTGTTCAATCAGACACAGGTTCTCCCGAGATGGTGCCCAGAGTCTATCACAGAGAATAACTGTTAGCATGTCTGCTCCTCTCTTGATAAAACTAAAGGGAAGAATGTTCCTGCAAAATAATTGCAATTACAGAACTAAAGACAGGTGGGTGCATCTAGTGGTGAAAAGTGAGAGCTACCCCAATATCTCAAGGAAACAATAGAGTCTAATACTCATACACGATACCAGAAGATCTAAAGACATATTGGCAGCTTCTTGGGCAGTGTATTGTTAAGTTTCTCAATTCAAAAAGCAGTAACCTGGAATTGGCAGAACATCTTTATTTCTCATTATAGTGGGCCCTGCATGCCTAATGACAGGGGAATTCGGGAGAGCTATAGCTCAGCATTACAATTTTGTTTCTGCTCATTAAATCCATTCTTTATTGCAGCCTACCAACTTGAGCGAGTTAATTCCTAGTGTATGCTGCTAGGAAAATGGGAAATTGTATACTCACCTTTCCGTATCTTTTCTTTCCTGGTGCATCTTCATGGCAGCTTACAGAATTCACACTCTTATGATGATAGTTACTGAGAATGCTGTGTCTAGGTTCAGCTTCAAATTCATAATTACCCAGTCCTATCGGGAATTGTAAAGCGTGCTAATCTACACATATGATTTTGAACCATTAGCTAACAGTAACAAAATATTACTCTGAAAGTGTGTGGATTGTGCATCTTTATTGACTTGATGGTTATTCTCCAAAGCACGTTGTCTTAAATTGAGCTAGTTATGTCAATCTTACCCTACACAAAAATATTTTTTTTAGGGTATCTTCATGTTGAATGTGTATTTATGAATTATATGTGTACATTTTGACTTTGAAGTGAAAACTATAAAAATACCATAATATAAAAAAGAGAAGCTTATAATAGCCCATATAATGGAAATTCTGGAAATCATTGGATCATGGAGATGAATAAGGCAAATCATGGGTAGAGCAGGTTTTTACCAAATTTGCTCATCTCTAGTGACAGACCATATCCAATTTAATAGGTTCATATATTATATAATATATGCAAATTCATATCTACTGTGCACATACATGGATATTCCTTCATAAGAAAATCCAGGAGAATATAAATTTATACAAACTTTTGCAATACATTTTACATATACAAGCAAGCACAAACATTTTAAAAGATATCCCCTTTCCCCCAGATATTTTACAGAAGAGCATGGTTGAGCTTTCATTTACAAGGTTGTATTAAAGTATCATGTGTTCATTTTTTATTGCTATGGATATGAAAAGTAGGATTCATGTGTAATTTTTTGTGATAATTGTAAAACTTTAGCCAAAAAGACTAGTATTCATTCCAGAAAGGTACATTTTATTGAAAACAAACCAAACATTAGTGGAGTGACTTTATATGCACATAAATGATCACTTTGTTTAATATTAGTGCTTAGAAGGGTTTGAATCAAACTTTGCTTCTTCTGGCTTTCAAATGAATGCTGGACTTTCTCCCAGTATTTGATAGCTTCCTTCTTCCTTTCAATGTCTGCAACTGCTGCATTCTTATCAACCAGTGACGTCACCTGACCCCATTCACTTACTAGTCTTACTCCCTAGCCTTATAAATGAAGGAGGAGCCAGGATAGTTTTAAAAGAAATGGCATTGGGGTTTCTCCATAATTCATGCTAGGTCTGGTGTGAATTTCAAGGGAGACCTCACCCCCAAAAAATTAAAACGCATTATAAGGCCCCCCCCAAATTCTATACCAACATGTTTGGAATCTGGAAGCCCCCTTTTGTAATAAGGGGACATACAAGTACCACCCCTCTAATGTGAATGAGCAAAGGGTATATAGCACCCCTTCTCATTCACAAAAAAATTAAGTGTAAATAAACAGTTTTTAACAAGTCATTTATCTAAAAAAAAAGACTCTGAAATGTCCCATTGTATACATCCATCATCAATCACATCGCCTAAAGAAAAAAAATGCAGATCACCAACACACATATGCTCCTGTCACTTCACTCACTTGAAAAAAGCACCTCTGGTCCCTGCTGCTAAAATGTAAACAAAGGAGCTGGGGATGCTTCGTGGGTGACATTGCCATATTTACTCAATGATTTCACCCAGGGGACCCCAACTATATTTCAGCTGACATCTGCTGGAGATGTCATTTAGGGATGGGGAGGGCGAGAAAAGTGATGGCATGAGACGTGTGTCCACTTTTTTTTTCTTTTGGCAGGCAGTGGGCATCATGATTGATGTGGATCTACATCACTGGATAATGTGATTGATGGTGGATGTACATTTTAAGACTTTATTTATTTTTTAAGTACTATGTACCCCTTAGTCATTCACATAATGAACCTCCTTTTTATTAATGGGGTTTCTAGATTTTGATAAGCCCCCCCCGACCACAGACCCCCACAGCCACTAGAGTTGTGGTGAAGAAACCCTTGTCTTGATCAACAAGGTACCACCTATGTTGAGGGCATGTAGCCTGGTATTGTTAAGGAGGGAAGATGCAGGTTGCAAGCTCAGTTGAAGTTCTAGTGCAGATTTTTGGGGGGACCACACTTTTTTTTTATTTTTGTATCAGGTTCCCCTGAAAATCAAAGAAATAAAAAGGAAAAGGGGGCGCACCAGCCATGTGCATTATCTTTTGTAAAATAATTTATTGAATAAAATGATAAAAGAAATTACTAACAAGCACAGACTAGCAGCAAACGGTTCTATGATGAGCAAAACCTTCCAAAAGTCTTGGAGGAACATTCAAGCATCACTACCGGCTGACGTGTTTAGAAGGGAACGCGTCAGCCGGTAGTGATGCTTGTATGTTCCTCCAAGACTTTTGGAAGGTTTTGCTCATCATAGAACCATTTGCTGCTAGTCCGTGCTTGTTTCACATTGCACCTTGTTCCACAACCGCTTGTGAGTAATTTCTTTTATCATTTTATTCAATAAATTATTTTTTAAAAGATAATGCACATGGCTGGTGCGCCCCCTTTTCCTTTTTATTTCTTTGTCTACTAGGATTCCCCATCCTTGAGGGCAGCAAGGCCTGTGTTGTTGTACCATCTGTCTGGTTGTCCACTTGTGCGCAGGAGTCATTTCTTCTTCTGGGATCCCCTGAAAATCACTACCAGATCCAAAGGGGGATTTTTTCTTTGGGTTCCCTTTAAAATTCATAAAAGACCCGAGGGGCCTGGTATGAAATATGAAGGATTTCCCATGCTGTTTTATTTTATTTGTGTGGGATTAATGCATTTACAACTATATCAAACCCTCATCTAGGATAAATGTCATTTATAGATGAAGGGAATCCCCAGCCTCTTTGCAGACAAACAAAATGAAGTGGTCAAAAGCTTCATCTACCAGCAATGTAGATTACATCACACAGATGCACCACTTAACAGGCGGGGTCAGGGAATCACCCAGGCACACTGTTTAATAGAATTTTGCATTTATAATGCTTTATTTTAGGTGTTAAGGAAATTGATGCTCCTAGCAAAAGGAGTATTAAAAAAAAAAGTATGGTCAATTTTTTGGCTATGCTTATCTTCTGGGTCACAAGAGTGCACTTTCGTTTGCTTTCCCATGACCCACAATCAGCTGAGAGTGGGCTAAAACCTGCTGTTGTTTGATGTCACAGTGCCGCTCCAGGCTCTAGATTAGGATCCCATATGGTTGGGATCCACCTGGATGCTTGATCGGCAGCTGTCTCAGCCTCTAAGTTGTGAGATGGAGACAGCTGCTCCTGCCCCCTCACAGGATGATAGGGAAATTGCATATTTCATATTTCCTTATTATTGTTGTTTCACAATATCTAATAATGAATTCTAAACCTGGCTAAGGGGCCATACAAGACATATAATAATGGTCATTTTAACTGACTTCATGCTGAAGGAATGCCATTACAAACTGAACAGGTCCTTTTGCTTGCAAGGGGAGTTGGCAGAGGTTGGCAATTCCTTACACACAAATCCTATATACTATAGTTATAACCTGGAACATTCAATTTCACATCAAAGCTGGCATTAGGCATGTGTCTGAACCTGGTCATGGGCCACACCGTCATGGGGGGACTCAGTAGTGAAATAGCATCTTTAGTTAAGTATTCTTGTTATATTTTCTAATATTATCACATTTGTTATCTGTATCTGTCATTACTTAATTACTGTATTTATCGGCGTATAACACGCACCCCAATTTAGGAGGGAATTTTAAGGAAAAAAAACTTTTAGGAGGGAAGTTGAAGGGAAAAAAACTTACATTTAAATGCCCATCATTGCAGCCTTCTCAGTGCAGCCTTGCCCCAGTGCAGCCATGTCAGTGCAGCCTTGTCAGTGCAGCCTTCCCCAGTGCAGCCTTGTCAGTGCAGCCATGTCAGTGCAGCCTTCTCAGTGCAGCCATGTCAGTGCAGCCTTGTCAGTGCAGCCTTGTCAGTGCAGCCATGTCAGTGCAGCCTTGTCAGTGCAGCCTTGTCAGTGCAGCCTTCCCCAGTGCAGCCTTCCCCAGTGCAGCCTTGTCAGTGCAGCCTTCCCCAGTGCAGCCTTCCCCAGTGCAGCCTTCTCCAGTGCAGCCTTCCCCAGTGCAGCCTTCTCCAGTGCAGCCTTCCCCAGTGCAGCCTTGCCCCAGTGCAGCCTTCCATCCCCTGTCCCTGCCATCCTGGGCTTCAAAATCGCCGACCGCGATTTGAAAATGGCGCCGCCGGCACCGAAATACACAGAGCCGGTCCTCGACTCTTTCCGGCGGCTCTCGTTCACTTTCGGCTACATTCGTAGTCCCAAGCGGAGCTATCCAAACCTAGCCGAGTAGGTTCAGATAGCTCCGCTCGGGACTACGAGTGGAGCCGAAAGTGAACGAGAGCCGCCGGAAAGAGCCGAGGACCGGCTCTGTGTATTTCGGCGCCGGCGGCGCCATTTTCAAATCGCGGTCAGCGATTTTGAAGTTGTGACAGCTCGGGATCACAGGGGATCGGCGTATAACACGCACCTGCGACTTTCCCCTGATTTTAAGGGGAAAAAAGTGCGTGTTATACGCCGATAAATACGGTAAATGTCATACCTACAAGTATTTGTGTATTCTCTCTTTGCACATATTGAATACAACCCCAAAATCGCAAACTATTATGTATCCGTGTTAAAATACCAGACCGGAACCGGCAGGGTTCCGCACGTAGTGGACCGGGTTGATAAATTACTTGGAGGGGCTGGACATGACCCAGCTGTCTTGGTCCATGTTGGAACCAATGACAAAATACATGGAAGGTGGAAGATCTTTAAGACTCAATTTAAAGAACTAGACTGCAAGTTGAAGAGTAGAAGCCTCAAGGTGACATTCTCTGAAATATTGCCTGTGACATGCACAACACAGGAAAGATGGGGGAGCTTAGAAAATGAATGCTTGGCTAAAGACCTGGTGTAAGAGAGAAGGATTTGGGTCTCTAGAGCACTTGGTTCACTTTTCATTGGGGTGCAACTGTAAAGGAAATTTGTAAGTTCTGTATATAATTGTATTCTATTTTGTATGTATTGCACACTGCCCTCACTGTGCACACAGCTCTAATAATGTTTTCATTACATGTTAGAATCAGTCTGCTTATGTTGTGCCCCTTGTTACCATAAACGTACAATTGTAATATTAATGTGATACCTACGTAATCATGTGTATAAAAGCCTTCAATTGCATCATAATAAAGCAGAACAGTTATTTGGAAAGATGCAGAGTGTATCTTTTGTGTCTGTTCCCTACTGGAGTAGTTATTAATTCATTTGTAACCACTAATCAATATGAGGATAGGAATTGCCTATCTTTAAAATTCCATGTCAGATGGTGAGCCAACCAGGAGGGGATTTACAGATGACCCTGATAATCCGAAACGAGGAGCTTGAGATGATCCGGGAATTTCTGATAATCAGCCAGCTGAGGTAAGCCTTTTGCTTACATTTGAGTTATCAGACTTCCTTGATCGATAAGGCATTTTCGGTGGTTTGGTGGTTATATGTTATGTTGTCATTGTCTACTGTCCATCAGAGTGTTGTAGATAAGAAAGTGAAGAATAGTGCTCTTCACAGGTATATGTAGTACACATCTGCTAGATAAAGTAGGTTAGAGGCAAGAGGGTATAGGCACAAGTAGAGAAGAGAGAAGACTGGCCAGTCATTATGGGCATTTAGTAAGGGAATGAAGGGTATGAGAACCTCAAAAATGCCCAGCACAAGAGGAGCGCTATGAAATATATGAACCAAAGGTGTGGTTCCACCTATACTGAGCCCCTAGATTAATGGTTAAAGTGGACAGGAATCCAGAATGGGTAACAGGGTTACCACAAAAGTCCACAGGGACTAAACAGAGTAAACAGCTAGAGAAACAGCTATCTATGTGAGCAGTAGGGATGAGCCCGATGTTCGAGTCAAACCTTCAATTCTGTCATAATAAAGCAGAACAGTTATTTGTAAAGATGCTGAGTGTATCTTTTGTGTCTGTTCCCTACAGCAGTAGTTATTAATTAATTATTAATTATTAATTTGTAACCACTAATCAATATGAGGATAGGAGTTGCCTATCAATAAAATTTCATGTCACAACCTATATGCTAAAGATGGTTTGTGGGTTTCCCTGCTGACAGCTAAATTAATTTAAAAAAAAATTAGAATTAGCTGGCAATAGAAAATTAAAAAAAAAACAGTGTGGGGGTCTCCCCCCAATCCATACAAGGCCCTTTGGGTCCCTTTCAAAATCCATACCAGACTATTATCGGAGCATGCAGCCTGGCAGGCCAGGAAAAGCGGGGGGACGAGCAAGTGCCCCCTCCTAAACCATACCAGGCCACGTGCCCTCAACATGGGTTAATGCTGTGGGGTGCAAAGCACCTTGTCCCCATTTTGATGGGAACAAGGGCCTCTTCCCCACATCCCTGGGCAGTGGTTGTGGGGGTCTGTGGGCAGGGGGCTTATTAGAATCTGGAAGCCCCCAGATCCCCCTGATGTGAATGAGTACAGGGTACAAAAAAAGTGTCAACAATAAATAAAAACAGGAGGCAGTTTTTGAAAATTCCTTTATTAAAAAAATAAAAAAATGTAGATCCATCACCAATCACATCACTAGCCGCAACGCCGGACCCAAAAAACAAAACAGATAAAACGTTCCGCCCGCGACGAAGGCTAATTGCTAAACTCACTGGTCTGTGATGTCACAAGGAAGATGATGCCACCAGGTGACATTACCAGGTTACCCTGTCACTTACCTATTTAAGAGCTGTCAGACAGAGGAGCAGGCATTTTGAGGTTAGCCTTCGTCGCAGGTGGATTGTTTTTCTTTTTTTTCAAGTCTGGCGGTACAGCAGGCATCATGATTGATGATGGATCTACATCAGGGGGCATTATATTGTGTCGAGAAGATGTCCTTGTTCCATTAAAATGAGGACTAGGTGCTTTGGGGTGGTGGGGAGAGAGCCCAAAGGACCTGGTATGCATGGGGGGGATCCCACACCATTTTTTTCAGTTTTTTGTTGTATTGCCGGCAATGGCTTGCACCTGCGAGTCAATTTAACCTCCCTGGCGGTATGATTATGTCAGATTTGAAAGCGGTACAATTGTTTTGCATGGAAATTTGGCGTTTTATATTGTAGGCCTGTAATTGTTAGGAATAACTCACTTAAATCTGTCCAAACCAGAGTCTAGTAGACATCCCGGGTATGATAAAGTTTGAAACACAAAATCATAAATTATAATAAATAAATATAATTAATAACCAATAATAATATAATAATACATTTTATTCAATAAATTTTAGTCAATAATATAATCAAATCAAAAATACTAAAAATTTTTTGGGCCAAACAAGGGTGCAATATTACTAGTCATAGTGCTTCAGTAAACATCCTGGGTATGGTAAATTTTGAAACATGGGACTGCACAAAGTCTGACATCACAATCAGGACAATAGAACCTGGTTTCCTTTCGGATTGTCCTTCCAGTGTCATCACGCTTGTAATACTTTTTTTTTTGTTTTCTTATTGCTGGATAAAATGTCATTGCCTGGTCGGCTCTGTCAACACCTCCCATGGTGTTAATATCGCCACTTGTCGTTTCATGATGTCTTTCCCACCTTTCGTGTGTACCATGACAGTGGAGGTGTTATGAATTGTACTCATTAGGCACACATCTTTTTTGTCACGCCATCGCAGTGCCATCATTTTGCCTTTCTGCCAGGCAACCATTTCTCCTGTTTTGATCTTCTTATTGCCAAAGACTGGTAGCATGTCAAACCGGTTAGCCCTAATGGTTCCATAGGCATCCGTTTTGTTCTGTAGAAGGATCTCATAGAGTTCAAGAGATGTGTAAAAATTGTCTGTAGTTACACAATAGCCCTGATTTAGCAATGGCTCAATCAATGAAAGAACGGAAGATGTTGCCATTCCATAATTACTATATTTTTGGTTGAATTTGGTTCCTTTCCCAGTGTATAGGACAGAATTCCAAATGTAACCAGTGCTTGATTCACATAGCATGAAGTATTTGATGCCAAATCGTGCTCTCTTTGATGCCATATATTGTATCCAGCTGAGCCTTCCCTTGTAGGCCATTAGACTTTTGTTTATGCTGATGTCTCTTTTGATATACATCCCAAATCTTTTTGAGTTTCAGTGCTGGATGAGTAGTTTCATCAAATTCTTCATTATTTTCAAAGTGCAAGTACTTCATTATCAGGGAAAATTTGTACTCCGACATGACCGTACCAAAGCATGGAGTGGCAAGTAATTTATTGGTTGTCCAATACCACTTTTGCAGGGGTTTCCCCACCACTCCCTGAAGAATTACTAGGCCCAGAAATGTCCAAATGTCCTCTTTGGTCACTGGTTCCCACTTTCTGCTCCTTGTAAACCTCTGATGTGTAGCAGCTCGTTGCTCCTGGTACCAGTTTATCTCTGTAACTATTTTTTCAATAACCTCAACAGTCAAAAATAGTTGGAGGTATGCCATAGGGGTTGTCATCTTCAACATCCACTTTGATTCCAGGTGCTCCGGGAAATGGAAATCTTGTGGGCGCTGCATGATCAGTACCACAGTCAATAGAGCACAAAGTCCTCACATCACTGAGGTCAGTCACAGGATCGTCGTTGAAATCACTTTCTGTGTCTGACAAATTTCTCCACGAATTGCTATCACTCAATTCTGCAAGTGATTCTGTATCGCTATCGCTGTTTTCCAGCATGTCATAAACCACTTTTGAGGTAGAGGCGCGCTTTTTTGATGCCATGGTCGTTCTCCAGTTTCCAGGCAGAAAGTACAGTAAAACTATTTTATACCATGTACTTATACATGGTACAGATGTGCCACTTTACAGGCAGACTAAGAGGACCCCCCAGGCACTATATTTAAAGGAATTTTTCATTTTTATTATTTTACTTTAGTCATCATTAAAATGACTGCTCCTTTATAAACACTTCAATACCAGACACTTTCCCCTCTTCCTGCCCAGGCCAATTTTCAGCTTTCAGCGCTGTCGCACTTTGAATGACAATTGCGAGGTCATGCTACACTGTACCCAAACACATTTTTTTAATTATTTTGTTCCCACAAACAGAGTTTTCTTTTGGTGGTATTTGATCACTGCTGGAGTTTTTATTTTTTGCCCAACAAATAAAAAAAGACCGTAAATGTTGAAAAATAAAGTTTTTCTTTGTTTCTGTTATAAAATTTTGTAAATAAGTAAGTTTCCTCCTTCACTGATGGGCACTGATGAGGATGCACTGATGGGCACTGATGAGGTGGCACCAATGAGGTGGCACTGATGAGGTGGCACTGATAATGGGCATTAATATGCAGAACTTATGGGCACTGATAGGCGGCGCTGATGGCCACTGATAAGTGGCACTGGTATGCAGCACTAATGGGCATTAATTGGACATGGCTGATCACATCGTAAAGAGCCTCCGTCAGAGGCTCTTTACTGAGATCAGTGCTTTGGTGTGTCAGGTTGGAGACATGCGGCACCACCAATCGCCGCGCTACGTGCCCCCACGGGCGCGCGCCGGCTGTTATCCCGAAAGACGTTGCATGACGTCCAGTCAGGATAACTGAACCAACGCCTGGCCATCATTCTGCAGTAGGCAGGGCGGGAAGTGGTTAAAAAGAATATTTTTTATAAGAAATGTTGCATTGGTTTATATCCCCCAGGGCAGTACCCGGGCCCCATACCCTATTTATGGCTAATAACTTGTATTTCGGATTTTCATTTTCAGGTCCCATAGGCTTTGATAGAATTCATGGCTTGGGTCTGAACATTTTCTCTGTACAGAAGTTCTGGTGCGAACTGAACTGAGGGGTGTTTGGCCCATCACTAATGTTCAGTTTAAAATAGAAATGAAAGTCAAAACATTTGTGTATACAGTGCCTTACAAAAGTATTCACCCCCTTGGCATTTTTTGTGTTTTGTTGCCTCACAACCTGGAATTAGCATGTATTGCTTGAGGATTTGCATCATTTAATTTACAGAACATTGCCAAAACTTTAAAGATGTTTTTTTTTATTGTGAAGCAAACAACAAATAGGACAAAATAACAGAAAAAGTCAATGTGCATAACTATTCACCCTCCTAAAGTCAATACTTTGTAGAGTCACCTTTCACGCCTATCACAGCTCCAAGTCACTTTGGATAAGTCTCTATGAGCTTGCCACATCTTACCACTGGAATTTTTGCCCATTCCTCCTAGCAAAACTGCTCCAGCTCCTTCAAGTTGGATGGTTTGCGCTTGTGAACAGCAATCTTTAAGTCTGACCACAGATTTTCTATTGGATTGAGGTCTGGGTTTTGACTAGGCCCTTCCATCACATTTCCATGTTTCCCCTTAAACCACTCAAGTGTTGCTTTAGCAGTGTGTTTGGGGTCATTGTCCTGCTGGAAGGTGAACTTCTGTCCTAGCCTCAAATCACACACAGAATGCTACAGGTTTTGCTCAAGAATATCCCTGTATTTAGCACCATCCATCTTTCCCTTAACCCTGACCAGTTTCACAGTCCCGACTGCTGAAAAACATCCCCACAGCATGATTCTGCCACCACAATGTTTCATTGTGGAGATAGTGTTCTTTGGGTGATGTGATGTGTTGGGTTTGCGCCAGACATAGCGTTTTCTTTGATGGCCAAAAAGTTCAATTATAATCTATTCAGACCAGAGCACCTTTCTCTATACATTTTGGGAGTCTCCCACATGACTTTTCACAAACTCAAAATGTGCCATTTTGTTTTTTGCTGAAAGTAATGGCTTTCTTCTGACCACTCTGCCATAAAGCCCAACTCTATGTAGCATACAGCGTGTTGTCGTCCTATGTACAGATACTCCAGTCTCTGCTGTGAAACTCTGCAGCTCCTCCTCTCTGATTAATGCCCTCCTTGCCAGCTCCGTGAGTTTTGGTGTGCAGCCGTCTCTTGGCAGGTTTGCTGTTGTGCCATGTTCTTTCCATTTGGTTATGATAGATTTGATGCTGCTCCTAGGGATCACCAAAGATTTGGCTATTTTTTCTATAACCTAACCCTGACTTGTACTTCTCAATACCATTGTCCCTTACTTGTTTGGCGAGTTCCTTGGTCTTCATGGCAGTGTTTGGTTAGTGGTGCCTCTTGCTTAGGTGTTGCAGCCTCTGGGGCCTTTCAAAAAGGTATGTAATGACAGATCATGAGATACTTAGATTGCACACAGGTGTACATCATTTCACTAATTATGTGACTTCTGAAGGTAATTGGTCGCACCAGAGCTTTTTATGGGCTTCATAACAAAGGGGGTGAATACATACGCACATTCCAATTATCATTTTTTTATTTCTGAAAAATAGTTTTATGTATTTATTTTTCTAATTTTACTTCACCAACTTAGACTATTGTGTTCTGTTCCATCACATATAATTCAGGTTAAAAAACATTGAACTAAAGGCTGTTATGTAACACAATAGGTAAAAAGCCAAGGGGGATGAATACTTTTGCAAGGCACTGTAGATATTAAAACATGCTAAATACCTTTTTTTCATAAGCGATCACATTCCCTCTGTTCTCAGCTGCATAAGAGCTATAGGGGGAGAAATAGTGGCACAGAAAGCTTTTCAGTGAAAGGTGGTGCATGGGGCGTGTGCCAGGACAAGACTGATCATTGAAAGAGAGCAGGTTGAGTTCACAGCACAGCTAGAGAACTGGCCACGATGTGTTCTCCTGCTTAGTGTGGTTAGTTTTTAATAGAAAAGCAGAGGGACTGTCAGGAACACCAGTGGTGGTGTCTATGAGAAGTGATCTCAAAGCAAGTGTGAAAGAGGACCTAGTGGCTGAGGAGTGTGATGAGGCTGAAGCATTATGGGTGGAACTGCATATGGGTGTATGTACTTCAAAGCTAATCATTTGGTTTTGCTATAGAAGGTTGTAAAAGGTAGAGACTCAGCTCCTTGCACAGATAGAAAGGGCTGCTAGAGCTGAGACAGTAATGATTATGGGGATTTTAACTACCCTTAAATTGACTGCAGTAATGGCACTTCTGGGGCAGTTAAATGGCAAAAATGTTTAAACCTATTACAAGACAATTTTGTGGTACAATTCATAGAGGCCCCAGCTAGAAATAGTAAGCAATAAGCTTTGCATGGTAATCTCAAACCATGCAAAGCGTATTACTAATGTTCATATAAAAGAACATCTGGGTAGCAGTGACCATAACACAATTTCATTTAATGTTAGCTATAAACAACAAGTACATACTGGAAAGATAAAAACATTTAAAGTGTCATTAAACCCACATAATTAAAAGCTATCAATAAATGCTGTATTACATGCTGTTCATACTCAGTCACTATGGGACTCCTTTTTATGTGTTCTGCAAAAAACCTTGCTTATCTTGCTATTCTCTATCTCCCTCTTCTGTCCATGTTCCCCCTGCTGTTGAAGATTTTACAGAGCAGTTTTACCAGCTACTGCACATGCTCAGTTTTCAGTGTATTTTCTACCTTTGAGCCTTTCCTCCCTGTCACATCTGAGCAGCCCATGTAACTATAGAATCACACATGTGGGCATATACACAGAGCTAAATGACAGCCCACGTCCTCCCTCTTCCTTCACCACGACCACTAACCAGATAAACACAAAAAAGGCGGGAAATTAAATCTTGATTGATGGAGGCTTCACCTCCCTGTTAGTCTAAGACACAAGCTAGAGGGGTGTAGTACATACAATCTGCCAACACCATGTTATTGCCAAAAAAAAAAAAATATATATATATATATATATATATATATATATATATATATATATATATATATATATATATATATATATATATATATAATTTGTATGACAATTTAAAACAGTTTATTGATATTAATTGTAAATGTAATTTACATTGTAAAAAAAATATATACATATATAGAACCAATTCAACATAGATAAAGCAACTGTGTCCATCAATACTAAGATCAGTCCTCTGTGAAAAAAAACAATCCAAAAATAAAGTCTTGTGAAGAAATAATACAATAATACACCTTCTGAAGTGAAAATATGTGCTCGGAGGTCAGCCACCATATTCCAGTGAAATGAACACTCACCAGAGACGATGGCTGCCATTACAACAGCATGCATGCCAGTATCTTTCAGTCAGACATCCAATGGAAGCATAAGGGTTGCGCCCAATATCCACGTCCAGAGGCACTTCTCAGCAGGGTCAAACTAGGTAAATAAAGCTCACCAGGAGCCAACATAATCCTCTGATAGTGTAGTATTTTAATGTGAATGTATATACATATACTGTAAAACCAAAATAAAATCACAAAACATCTTACATAAAAAGCTGCTGCCGACCCAGGATCGCTCAGCAGCATGACATCAGCACTAGTAATTCCTTCCCAATGGGTTTCGTCCAATATGACGTTATTAAGGGACCCCTTTAAGTTTTGTGATTTTACTTTGGTTTTATATGTATATGCATTTACATTTAAATACTATACTATCAGAGTATTATGTTGGCTCCTGGTGAGCTTTATGTACCCTAGCTTGACCCTACTGAGAAGTGAACATGGATATTGGGCGCAATCCTTATGCTTTCAGTTAATGTCTTACTTAAAGATACAGGCTTGTATGCTGTTGTAATGGCAGCCATCATCTCTGGTGAGGGTTAATTTCACTGGGATGTGGGGATGTGGTGGCTGACCCATGAATACTCTTTGGGAAACATATTTTCACTTCAGAAGGCATCAGATCCTATTTGTATTATTTCTTCACAAGACTTTTTTTTTGGATAATGTTTTTTTTTCACAGAGGATTGATCTTACCATTGATGGGCATTCACACAGTTGCTTTAACTTTGTTGTATTTGTTCTAAAAATATATATTTTTGTATTTGTTGGTGCTACACATTTAATTCACACTTTCATTTAGGATAAATATACTGCTTGTTTGTGAAAGCTGCCACCCACTTTTTGCTTTGCTATTATTGTTTCCTTTGCTATTATTGATATTACATTTTTGTTTTCCTTTTTATTCCAAAGGCGGTTTATTTTATTTTGAACATGTGATCGGTAGCAGATTAGAAGCTCCACCTGCCACTATTTCCCTACACACAGGCTGGGAAAGAAGGCTGGGAAAGAGCTGGGTCATGTGCCAGGTGCAAGATATTTTTTTATTAAAATAATAACAGTGCCATCATCCATATACAGAAAGAGAAGGGATGATGTAAATTAATTAGTGTGTGTTTAGCATAATTTTAACTTTAGGAGAGCAACTTTTCCAAAGCTAAGGACTGTTCTCCAAGACTTATGCCCCATACACCATACAATCGGATTTTCCGACGGAAAATGTGTGATAGGACCTTGTTGTCGGAAATTCCGACCGTGTGTAGGCTCCATCACACATTTTCCATCGGATTTTCCGACACACAAAGTTTGAGAGCAGGCTATATTGTCGGAATTTCCGATCATGTGTACACAAATCCGACGCACAAAGTGCCACGCATGCTCAGAATAAATAAAGAGATGAAAGCTATTGGCTACTGCCCCGTTTATAGTCCCGACGTATGTGTTTTACTTCACCGCGTTCAGAATGATCGGATTTTCCAACAACTTTGTGTGACCGTGTGTATGCAAGACAAGTTTGAGCCAACATCCGTCGGAAAAAATCCTAGGATTTTGTTGTTGGAATGTCCGATCAATGTCCGACCGTGTGTACGGGGCATTAGACTGAGAGAAAATATTGGCATTGAAGAATACAGAAGAGAAATGAGAATTCTTCAAAAAGACTGTATGTGAACACACTGAAAAATACATTATGTTTCTATGGTCAATAACATTAAAAGACTAAAAACAAAACCTACATGGCTCAGGGCCAAAGTTAAAAAATCTATAAATAATAAGATAAAGAGCTTTTACCATATATAAAAATAAAGGCACTATCATCATTTTAGGTTACAAAGAATATAACAGAATATGCAAAAAGAAAATCAAGGCTGCAAAAATTCAAAATGAACAACAGATTGCAAAAGAGAGTAGGACAAACCCCCCAAAATCCTAAAAATTATATTATTAGTAAAAAGGTCAGGTCTAAGCATGTAGACACTTTACAAAATAATCTGGACCCAAGGAAGGCAAATTTATGAAATACCATCTTCAGTTCTGTGTCTACAATGGAGCATGGGGGAGCTCAACCAGACTAACTATGTACTGTCAAGCTAATATTGTGACACCTGTGCCATGTAAATTAGCAAAAAGCTCAGGGCAGCTGTATTCTCATTATGCAAGCACATTAACTTGTAAAAGATAAATGGTATAAAGTACGCTACTCTTTTTTTGTCTACCTGTGCTGGATATATCCAAAAACAAAAGAATAAAAATGAGTAATAACGGTATTAAATAAATAAAAATGTTTGATACAAATATCATTAAAGTAAAATGTGACAAAAAGTGCCAGTGCCTGAATTAGTATGCAATCCTTGCCTCCATGAAGATAATATTCATGAAACATTTAAACAGGAAAGTCCATTGTGATAAGCAAATGCAAAGTTGGTGTGTAGATCAATCACATCCTCTGTTAATTGATGCCAGTGCTCTTAAAGTGACAGTGCAGCGCTATTCCACTTCAATTCACTCCATGTGTGTTATACCTCAACCCCAATGGGTCCAGACTCACCAAATGTAGTTGACCTCTTATGGCTTATGCCAAAAGGGATCAAAAGAAAGCTTTCCACAGCTTCGCTACAGTAGGTGTCCTTAGTTTACACAGACCAGTTGGAGCTCAACATGTATATAAAGCAGAGAGGGATATCATCGTGCAAAAATGTCTTTATTAAAACACATTGACACATAATAAAAAACTACTCACATTGTTAAGTGCCTTCCCGGCACCCAGGGATCATCTGCCTGTAATTATTATAACTGCCGCTGGCCACGGATAGCATCGGCTTCCATAGCGGAAGCCAATGCTATCCGTGTATGGACTTGGACAGTCGAAAGAACAGCCTTTCCCTACTCGGTTTTGTCTCTCAATTAGACATCATCAGGAGGCGTCTGATGATGAATATCTGAATCCGTTTCATGAATATTATCTTCATGGAGTCATAGATTGGACTTAAATTCAGGCACTGGCACTTTTTGGCACATTTCACTTAACTGCTTTCGGACAGCCCCACGCAAATATACTGCGGCAGGACGGCCTTTCACCGCAAAATTATGTACCTGCACATAATTTAATTTCCTGGGTCTCTGGCGTGCACTCCCACCTCCGGCGACCAGCTCCTGCTGTGATTGGACAATGTCCACCGATGTCCAATGGGACCCGCCGATCGTTCCCGAGGCAGACAGAATGGGCAGATCGCTGTTCTGTTACAGGTGAAGACAGAGATCTTGTGTTTCTGCTAAGCAGGAACACGGATCTCGGTCTTCTTACTGTAAAAGCACCCCCCCACAGTTAGAAAGCACTCCCAGGGAACGCATTTAACCCTTTGATTGGCCCTGATGTTAACCACTTCCCTGCCAGTGTCATTAGTACATTTACAGTGCATATTATTTAGAACTGATCACTGTATTAGTGTCACTGGTCCCCAAAAAAGTTTCAAGTGTCACTTAGTGTCCGATTTGTCTGCTGCGATGTTGCAGTCCCGCTATAAATAAATAAAAATTCCATAAAAATATCCCATACTTTGTAGACACTATAACTTTTGACATATAATCACACACATAGGTTGGACTTGATGTACTTGTGTGTTTTTTTTAACCTCACCTACTATGTAACTATGTAACTTTTGCGCAAACCAATTAATATATGCTTATTGTGATTTTTTTTTACCAAAACTATGTAGCAGAATACATACTGGCCTAAACTGAAGAAGAAATTAGATTTTTTACATTTTTTATTGGATGTGTTTTAAAACAGAAAGAAAAAAAATTTTTTTTTTTTTTTTCAAAATTGTAGTTTTTTTTTTTTTGTTTATAGCTCAAAAAATAAAAAAATGCAGAGGTGATCAAATGCCACCAAAAGAAAGCTCTATTTGTGGGAAAAAAAGGACATCCATTTTATTTGTGTACTGCTTTGCAGGACCGCGCAATAGTCAGTTAAAATAACGCAGTGCCGTATCACAAAAAATGGCCTGGTCATGAAGGGTGGGTAAACCTTCCGGAGCTGGAGAGATTAAACGATATTTGTATCAAACATTTTTATTTATTTATTACCTTTATTCCTCATTTGGTTCTTTTGTTTTTGGATATATCCAGCACATGTAGATGTAAAAAAAGAGTAGTGCACTTTATACCATTTGTCTTCAACTATGTACTGTAACTATAACAGTCTCTGAGCACACCAAGAACTGAGCGATCAGCAGTCATGTGATCACTCAGTTCCTGGGTTTAGAACCAGCAGGGGGCAGCTTCAGCAATAGACCAATGCTGCAGTACGGGGGTGAGTATGTGTGTTTGTTTGTTTTTATTGCCATACTTCTCCTTTAAAAACAATTTGCCCCTGCCCCCTTATCATATGCCTGGATAGAAATTAATAATGCCCTAATTTTCTTTACACAAATATGTCCCAGAGGCCTACACATCTATTGATAAACAAACTATTAGTACTATCAAAGGAATAAACTACTTTTTGCTGAAAACTATAATTTATTTTGCAAATAACATTTCAAGCGAAATATAATATGTTGTCCATAATAGCGCAAACTAGTGATTAAAAATGAAAATGATATGTTTACAAAATCCCCAGACATTTGTTATGACACCTGTGTATAGCTTCCTCATTTTCCGTCTGTCTTTTTTTTAATGGCAGCACTGCTAACTAGACCGTGGATTTTTTTAACGCTGTGTATTATCTATGTACACAAAGACATCTCCCTATGCAAAAGGCCTACATCGATATAGTGTATCTGCTCCATTAAGTTACACATTATGTTACACTGTTCATTTTTCTAAATCAATTTAGACAGTGTTAAATACTTTGCTCTCAGTGTCTAGTCTGTTTCTCTGACTACAGAAGAGATAAAACAAGTAATATCTTTCTGCTATCTGAACAAATTTTAAAACCTCTTGAGATGAAAAAGCTAAGTATCACCTTTTGAGCAAAAAAGTTACACAAGAAATGCATTTGAATGCTGACAATGATATAAACTAGGTATGAAATATGTGACGTCCTTATCATCTTTGTTTTCAGAGAATATCATTGGGATACGATTTGTAGTTTTGTAACTTCTATGATTTTTGTTGCTGAACCTACAGAAAACTTTTTTTTTTTTTTTTTTACAGCAAACTAAGACTAAAATGTATTTTTTTCATATTATGTGTATGCAGGTAAAAAATAAGTGTAGCACTTTCAAGTATTGCCTCTCAGGTTTTTTTTAGCATTCCCCCAGACCGATGGTTCTCAACCCCCAGGCCATGGCTCAGCTCTGGGCCACTGCTTTCTTCCTGTAGTCGCAGCTTCATGTGACCTCCAGAGTCTACAACCAAGACAACCTCATGCACTGTGTAGCATATAAGTGACAGCTCAGCAGGCACTCCCTGAACCAACACCCCCATGAGCCTTGAGGGTGCATGATTGAGGTGTCTTGGAAGTAGGGGGAACACCAGTGTCCTCTCTTTACCTGTACAGAGATCAGGAGAGTCAACAGCATGAGTAAATGGAGGATACATACGCTAAATGACAAACCTAGTATTATTACCTGAGCTGTAGCTTTACATATGTGTCATCTGCCTAGTGTCTGCAATGCATGTCTATGGATCTACCTTGCAGTCATGTAATGAATACATGACTGCAAGGTAGATCAACAAATATACATAGCGGGTACTAGGCTGGTTTCATTTATTTTAAATGTTACCCCAAAGCACTAAGGCAATGTACCTAGGTTGTAGCGCAATGGACAGCAGTTGAGAGCCACTGTTTTAAGGTCATGGTAAACCCGCAGGCTTTAAAGTGGTTCTAAAGTCCAAAGGATCTTTACCTTAAAGTGGTTGTAAATCTCAGTCATGAGATCCGAGCAAAGCACATATATCTGTAGTGTTTAGTTATCTCTCTTCAAAACTCTATGGTTTCTCTCTGGTGCTTTGTTCGTCCTCTGTTACCAGCATAAGTCACTCCTGAGAAGATTTCAAGACACATGAGATAAAATTTGTGTCGGGAGGGGGGGGGGTAGCTCAGCAAACACCTTGTCTATTCACAACACAGTTCTTCTGCTGTGTGGAGGGGGCTGTGTTCCTTTCCTCCAATCAGCTCTCACACACGGTAACAGCAGCTTCTCCATCCCCTCCTCTAGGATACTAACAGATGCAGAAGGATTTTAACGTTTCTGCACTTTTGAAATGATGTAGGGAAAAGAGCGCTGCAGCTAAACAAGTAAAACCCATGTAGAAGGATTTGTTTAATCTCTGCGTATCATGTGAGGCTGTGCATTTCACCGGGTATATGTGAGGGTTTACAACCACCTTAATGCATTCTCTGAATTAAGTTAATAAATATTCCACTTTTTTTTTCCTTCCTCCCCCTCTTTTATGTAAACACACAAATCCTCATTCTGACAGGAGAGAAGAGACAGATCTGCTGTTTGTAGTAATTATGAACAGCGATATGTCTCCTCTTCCAGTCAGTCCCATCCCCCCACAGTTAGAAACACTCATGAGAGAACACATTTAACCCCTTGATCGCCCCCTAGTGTTACCCCTTCCCTGTCAGTAACATTTACACAGTAAGCAGTGCATTTTTATAGCACTGATCACTGTATAAATGTCAATGGTCCCAAAAAAAGTGTCAAAAGAGTCTGATCTGTCCTCCGCAATGTCGCAGTCCTGCTAAAAATTGCATTACTACGGTAGTAAGAAAAATAAAATAATAATAAAAATGCCATAAAAATGCCATAAATCTATCCCCTATTTTGTAGACGCTATAACTGTTGCACAAACCAATCAATATATGTTAATTGCAATTTTTTTTTACCAAATTTTTTTTAAAATTTGGGATATTTATTATAGCAAAAAGTAAAAAAAAATTTTTTTTTCAAAATTGTCGGTCTTTTTTTGTTTATAACGCAAAAAAAAAAAAACCGCAGAGGTGATCAAATACCACCAAAAGAAAGTTCTATTTGTGGGAAAAAATTACGTCAATGTTGTTACTGTTAGTTAGTTAATAATTAAGTGTTCTTGCATAGCAAGCCCACTTACTGTTATCTCACATATATATTTAAGTGTTCTTGCATAGCAAGACCACTTACTGTTATCTCACATATATATTATTAAGTGTTCTTGCATAGCAAGACCACTTACTGTTATCTCACATATATATTATTAAGTGTTCTTGCATAGCAAGACCACTTACTGTTATCTCACATATATATTATTAAGTGTTCTTGCATAGCAAGACCACTTACTGTTATCTCACATATATATTATTATTCTTATTATTATAGCCAAATTTACCACCCTAACTCCTCCCACAGTTTTTACACTACATAGACAAGTAATATACCGAAACGTGCGGATTGTTCCCGAATGGTGTGCTATTATTTTGTGGAACGTTTCGCCGAATGGTTCACAAAATATCGTCATTTTTGCGGCGAAATTGGTCCCATAGGAATGAATGGGGAAACTAGAGTGGGAGATGACAAAAGTTGGAAAATCAGAACATGATTTCTAAACTGCCGCCACTCCCTCATTTTCAAGCCCACCTACACAAATCTTATATCAAAACGTTCAGCTATCCCTGCTGCCACTAAACATGTCCACGGCTAAGCCATAGTCCTGATAGTTTTCACAATATGACCATTTGTTTGCAACTCACGCTGTCCATTGACATTCATTGAAACTACACTCTAGCCCCCTCCAAATTTGAAGGGCAATTTCTAAACTGCGACTGTGCCTCCATTTTTAATATTTCAGAGACATACTATGTATCAAAATCTAGGTCTGGGTCTTGTGATTCTCACAATATAAAGATCTTCGCTGTAGGATTTATAGTTTTTAAAATACGGCCATTTGTTTAGAGGTCATTTCAGGAAATTTTAGCCATTAATCAGCGTGTACTGTGTTTGTTTTGTTGCCATGGTTACCAAAGCTTCTGTTATACACAGGGGGGAAGGTGGCTGGAGCATCTCAGCTGATTACAGAGCCCGGGGGAGGGGACAGACACACCATGTACTGATTTATAATAGAGGAATATGATGGGGCAGTTTTGATGGGGTAATTCTGATGGGGCAGTTTTGATGAAGCAGTATTTGGGAAGCATAAACAGGGCATGAGCGTTGCTAGGAAACAGTGGTTGTAAACACAAGATGCTGAGACACCCCAAATGCATGTGACTTCATCTGCTAGACTTGATAATGCTTGTAGACTCCTCCCACAGTTTTCACACTACAGAGACAAATAATATACCGAAACGAGCAGATTGTTCCCGATTGGTGTGTTATTACTTTGTGGAATGTTTTGCCGAATGGTCCACGAAATGACGTTTTTGCGGCGAAATTGGTCCCATAGGAATGAATGGCGAAATGTTCAAAACTAGAGTGGGAAGTGACAAAAGCTGACAACCCCATGATCAGCCAAAACATTATGACCACCCCATGATCAGCCAAAACATTATGACCGCCCCATGTAAAAAAAAAATATTTTTGAAAAAAAAAAATAATTTTTGAAAAAAGTAAAAAAATAATTTTTGAAAAAAGTAAAAAAATAATTTTTGAAAAAAAAAATCATTTTTGAAAAAAAAAATATATATTTTTGAAAAAAAAAATATTTTTGAAAAAAAAAAAATTATTTTTGAAAAAAAAAAATCATTTTTGAAAAAAAAAATATATATTTTTGAAAAAAAAAATATTTTTGAAAAAAAAAAAATTATTTTTGAAAAAAAAAAAATTATTTTTGAAAAAAAAAATATTTTTGAAAAAAAAAAATTACTTTTAAAAAAAAAATTATTTTTGAAAAAAAAAATATATTTGAAAAAAAAAATTATTTTTGAAAAAAAAAATTATTTTTGAAAAAAAAATTACTTTAAAAAAAATAATAATTTCGAAAAAAAAATTATTTTTAAAATAAAAAAATTCATTTTTGAAAAAAAAAATTACCTTTTAAAAAAAAATTACTTTTGAAAAAAAAATCATTTTTGAAGAAAAAAAAAATTCATTTTTGAAGAAAAAAAAATAATTTTTGAAGAAAAAAAAATAATTTTTGAAGAAAAAAAAATAATTTTTGAATAAAAAAAAATCATTTTTGAAAAAAAAATTACTTTTGAAAAAAATGTTCAGCTCTTTCAGCGAATGGAACTTTTTTACTACTATTTATACTTTTTAAAATATTAAGCTTTTTAACACTTTTCACACTTACTCAAGCCACTCTACCCCACCCAGTTACTCCGCCCACTCCAGTTGTAGAGGCAAGAACACTTTCACAATTTCCCCAGAAATTGTACCTTTTCTAGTTCTTATTCTTATTATTATAGCCAAATTTACCACCCTAACTCCTCCCACAGTTTTTACACTACATAGACAAATAATATACCGAAACGTGCGGATTGTTCCCGAATGGTGTGCTATTATTTTGTGGAACATTTCGCCGAATGGTTCACGAAATATCGTCATTTTTGCGGCGAAATTGGTCCCATAGGAATGAATGGGGAAACTAGAGTGGGAGATGACAAAAGCTGGAAAATCAGAACATGATTTCTAAACTGCCGCCACTCCCTCATTTTCAAGCCCACCTACACAAATCTTATATCAAAACGTTCAGCTATCCCTGCTGCCACTAAACATGTCCACGGCTAAGCCATAGTCCTGATAGTTTTCACAATATGACCATTTGTTTGCAACTCACGCCGTCCATTGACATTCATTGAAACTACACTCTAGCCCCCTCCAAATTTGAAGGGCAATTTCTAAACTGCGACTGTGCCTTCATTTTTAATATTTCAGAGACATACTATACATCAAAATCTAGGTCTGGGTCTTGTGATTCTCACAATATAAAGATCTTCGCTGTAGGATGTACAGTTTTTAAAATACGGCCATTTGTTTAGAGGTCATTTCAGGAAATTTTAGCCATTAATCAGAGTGCACTGTTAGTGTTTGTTTTGTTGCCATGGTTACCAAAGCTTCTGTTATACACAGGGGGGAAGGTGGCTGGAGCATCTCAGCTGATTACAGAGCCCGGGGGAGGGGACAGACACACCATGTACTGATTTATAATAGAGGAATATGATGGGGCAGTTTTGATGGGGTAATTCTGATGGGGCAGTTTTGATGAAGTAGTATTTGGGAAGCATAAACAGGGCATGAGCGTTGCTAGGAAACAGTGGTTGTAAACACAAGATGCTGAGACACTCCAAATGCATGTGACTTCATCTGCTAGACTTGATAATGCTTGTAGACTCCTCCCACAGTTTTCACACTACAGAGACAAATAATATACCGAAACGAGCGGATTGTTCCCGATTGGTGTGTTATTACCTTGTGGAATGTTTTGCCGAATGGTCCACGAAATGACGTTTTTACGGCGAAATTGGTCCCATAGGAATGAATGGCGAAATGTTCAAAACTAGAGTGGGAAGTGACAAAAGCTGACAACCCCATGATCAGCCAAAACATTATGACCACCCCATGATCAGCCAAAACATTATGACCGCCCCAAGTAAAAAAAAAAATATTTTTGAAAAAAAAAAAAATTTTTTTAAAAAGTAAAAAAATAATTTTTGAAAAAAAAAATCATTTTTGAAAAAAAAAATATTTTTGAAAAAAAAAAAATTATTTTTGAAAAAAAAAATATTTTTGAAAAAAAAATTTTTTTTAAAAAAAATTATTTTTGAAAAAAAAATATATTTGAAAAAAAAAATATTTTTGAAAAAAAAATTACTTTAAAAAAAATAATAATTTCGAAAAAAAAATTATTTTTGAAATAAAAAAATTCATTTTTGAAAAAAAAAATTACCTTTGAAAAAAAAAATTACTTTTGAAAAAAAAAATCATTTTTGAAGAAAAAAAAATCATTTTTGATTAAAAAAAATTCATTTTTTGAAAAAAAAAATTACTTTTGAAAAAAATGTTCAGCTCTTTCAGCGAATGATGGAACTTTTTTACTACTATTTATACTTTTTAAAATATTAAGCTTTTTAACACTTTTCACAGTTACTCAAGCCACTCCACCCCACCCAGTTACTCCGCCCACTCCAGTTGTAGAGGCAAGAACACTTTCACAATTTCCCCAGAAATTGTACCTTTTCTAGTTATTCTTATTATTATAGCCAAATTTACCACCTTAACTCCTCCCACAGTTTTTACACTACATAGACAAGTAATATACCGAAACGTGCGGATTGTTCCCGAATGGTGTGCTATTATTTTGTGGAACGTTTCGCCGAATGGTTCACAAAATATCGTCATTTTTGCGGTGAAATTGGTCCCATAGGAATGAATGGGGAAACTAGAGTGGGAGATGACAAAAGTTGGAAAATCAGAACATGATTTCTAAACTGCCGCCACTCCCTCATTTTCAAGCCCACCTACACAAATCTTATATCAAAACGTTCAGCTATCCCTGCTGCCACTAAACATGTCCACGGCTAAGCCATAGTCCTGATAGTTTTCACAATATGACCATTTGTTTGCAACTCACGCTGTCCATTGACATTCATTGAAACTACACTCTAGCCCCCTCCAAATTTGAAGGGCAATTTCTAAACTGCGACTGTGCCTTCATTTTTAATATTTCAGAGACATACTATGTATCAAAATCTAGGTCTGGGTCTTGTGATTCTCACAATATAAAGATCTTCGCTGTAGGATGTATAGTTTTTAAAATACGGCCATTTGTTTAGAGGTCATTTCAGGAAATTTTAGCCATTAATCAGCGTGTACTGTGTTTGTTTTGTTGCCATGGTTACCAAAGCTTCTGTTATACACAGGGGGGAAGGTGGCTGGAGCATCTCAGCTGATTACAGAGCCCGGGGGAGGGGACAGACACACCATGTACTGATTTATAATAGAGGAATATGATGGGGCAGTTTTGATGGGGTAATTCTGATGGGGCAGTTTTGATGAAGTAGTATTTGGGAAGCATAAACAGGGCATGAGCGTTGCTAGGAAACAGTGGTTGTAAACACAAGATGCTGAGACACTCCAAATGCATGTGACTTCATCTGCTAGACTTGATAATGCTTGTAGACTCCTCCTCACACTACAGAGACAAATAATATACCGAAACGAGCGGATTGTTCCTGATTGGTGTGCTATTACTTTGTGGAATGTTTTGCCGAATGGTCCACGAAATGACGTTTTTGCGGCGAAATTGGTCCCATAGGAATGAATGGCGAAATGTTCAAAACTAGAGTGGGAAGTGACAAAAGCTGACAACCCCATGATCAGCCAAAACATTATGACCACCCCATGATCAGCCAAAACATTATGACCACCCCATGATCAGCCAAAACATTATGACCGCCCCATGTAAAAAAAAAATATTTTTGAAAAAAAAAAATAATTTTTGAAAAAAGTAAAAAAATAATTTTTGAAAAAAAAAATATATATTTTTGAAAAAAAAAATATTTTTGAAAAAAAAAAAATTATTTTTGAAAAAAAAAAAATATTTTTGAAAAAAAAATTTCTTTTAAAAAAAAAATTATTTTTGAAAAAAAATATTTGAAAAAAAAAAATATTTTTGAAAAAAAAAAATTATTTTTGAAAAAAAAAAATTATTTTTGAAAAAAAAAATTACTTTAAAAAAAATAATAATTTCGAAAAAAAAATTATTTTTGAAATAAAAAAATTCATTTTTGAAAAAAAAAATTACCTTTGAAAAAAAAAATTACTTTTGAAAAAAAAAATCATTTTTGAAGAAAAAAAAATCATTTTTGATTAAAAAAAATTCATTTTTGAAAAAAAAATTACTTTTGAAAAAAATGTTCAGCTCTTTCAGCGAATGATGGAACTTTTTTACTACTATTTATACTTTTTAAAATATTAAGCTTTTTAACACTTTTCACAGTTACTCAAGCCACTCCACCCCACCCAGTTACTCCGCCCACTCCAGTTGTAGAGGCAAGAACACTTTCACAATTTCCCCAGAAATTGTACCTTTTCTAGTTAAGTGTTCTTGCATAGCAAGACCACTTACTGTTATCTCACATATATATTTAAGTGTTCTTGCATAGCAAGACCACTTACTGTTATCTCACATATATATTATTATTATTAAGTGTTCTTGCATAGCAAGACCACTTACTGTTATCTCACATATATATTATTATTATTATTCTTATTCTTATTATAGCCAAATTTACCACCCTAACTCCTCCCACAGTTTTTACACTACATAGACAAGTAATATACCGAAACGTGCGGATTGTTCCCGAATGGTGTGCTATTATTTTGTGGAACATTTCGCCGAATGGTTCACGAAATATCGTCATTTTTGCGGCGAAATTGGTCCCATAGGAATGAATGGGGAAACTAGAGTGGGAGATGACAAAAGCTGGAAAATCAGAACATGATTTCTAAACTGCCGCCACTCCCTCATTTTCAAGCCCACCTACACAAATCTTATATCAAAACGTTCAGCTATCCCTGCTGCCACTAAACATGTCCACGGCTAAGCCATAGTCCTGATAGTTTTCACAATATGACCATTTGTTTGCAACTCACGCCGTCCATTGACATTCATTGAAACTACACTCTAGCCCCCTCCAAATTTGAAGGGCAATTTCTAAACTGCGACTGTGCCTTCATTTTTAATATTTCAGAGACATACTATACATCAAAATCTAGGTCTGGGTCTTGTGATTCTCACAATATAAAGATCTTCGCTGTAGGATGTATAGTTTTTAAAATACGGCCATTTGTTTAGAGGTCATTTCAGGAAATTTTAGCCATTAATCAGAGTGCACTGTTAGTGTTTGTTTTGTTGCCATGGTTACCAAAGCTTCTGTTATACACAGGGGGGAAGGTGGCTGGAGCATCTCAGCTGATTACAGAGCCCGGGGGAGGGGACAGACACACCATGTACTGATTTATAATAGAGGAATATGATGGGGCAGTTTTGATGGGGTAATTCTGATGGGGCAGTTTTGATGAAGTAGTATTTGGGAAGCATAAACAGGGCATGAGCGTTGCTAGGAAACAGTGGTTGTAAACACAAGATGCTGAGACACTCCAAATGCATGTGACTTCATCTGCTAGACTTGATAATGCTTGTAGACTCCTCCCACAGTTTTCACACTACAGAGACAAATAATATACCGAAACGAGCGGATTGTTCCCGATTGGTGTGTTATTACCTTGTGGAATGTTTTGCCGAATGGTCCACGAAATGACGTTTTTACGGCGAAATTGGTCCCATAGGAATGAATGGCGAAATGTTCAAAACTAGAGTGGGAAGTGACAAAAGCTGACAACCCCATGATCAGCCAAAACATTATGACCACCCCATGATCAGCCAAAACATTATGACCGCCCCAAGTAAAAAAAAAAATATTTTTGAAAAAAAAAAAAAAATTTTTTAAAAAGTAAAAAAATAATTTTTGAAAAAAAAAATATTTTTGAAAAAAAAAAAATTATTTTTGAAAAAAAAAATATTTTTGAAAAAAAAATTTTTTTTAAAAAAAATTATTTTTGAAAAAAAAATATATTTGAAAAAAAAATATTTTTGAAAAAAAAAATTATTTTTGAAAAAAAAATTACTTTAAAAAAAATAATAATTTTGAAAAAAAAATTATTTTTGAAATAAAAAAATTCATTTTTGAAAAAAAAATTACCTTTGAAAAAAAAAATTACTTTTGAAAAAAAAAATCATTTTTGAAGAAAAAAAAATCATTTTTGATTAAAAAAAATTCATTTTTTGAAAAAAAAAATTACTTTTGAAAAAAATGTTCAGCTCTTTCAGCGAATGATGGAACTTTTTTACTACTATTTATACTTTTTAAAATATTAAGCTTTTTAACACTTTTCACAGTTACTCAAGCCACTCCACCCCACCCAGTTACTCCGCCCACTCCAGTTGTAGAGGCAAGAACACTTTCACAATTTCCCCAGAAATTGTACCTTTTCTAGTTCTTATTCTTATTATTATAGCCAAATTTACCACCCTAACTCCTCCCACAGTTTTTACACTACATAGACAAGTAATATACCGAAACGTGCGGATTGTTCCCGAATGGTGTGCTATTATTTTGTGGAACGTTTCGCCGAATGGTTCACAAAATATCGTCATTTTTGCGGCGAAATTGGTCCCATAGGAATGAATGGGGAAACTAGAGTGGGAGATGACAAAAGCTGGAAAATCAGAACATGATTTCTAAACTGCCGCCACTCCCTCATTTTCAAGCCCACCTACACAAATCTTATATCAAAACGTTCAGCTATCCCTGCTGCCACTAAACATGTCCACGGCTAAGCCATAGTCCTGATAGTTTTCACAATATGACCATTTGTTTGCAACTCACGCCGTCCATTGACATTCATTGAAACTACGCTCTAGCCCCCTCCAAATTTGAAGGGCAATTTCTAAACTGCGACTGTGCCTTCATTTTTAATATTTCAGAGACATACTATGTATCAAAATCTAGGTCTGGGTCTTGTGATTCTCACAATATAAAGATCTTCGCTGTAGGATGTATAGTTTTTAAAATACGGCCATTTGTTTAGAGGTCATTTCAGGAAATTTTAGCCATTAATCAGATTGCACTGTTAGTGTTTGTTTTGTTGCCATGGTTACCAAAGCTTCTGTTATACACAGGGGGGAAGGTGGCTGGAGCATCTCAGCTCATTACAGAGCCCGGGGGAGGGGACAGACACACCATGTACTGATTTATAATAGAGGAATATGATGGGGCAGTTTTGATGGGGTAATTCTGATGGGGCAGTTTTGATGAAGTAGTATTTGGGAAGCATAAACAGGGCATGAGCGTTGCTAGGAAACAGTGGTTGTAAACACAAGATGCTGAGACACTCCAAATGCATGTGACTTCATCTGCTAGACTTGATAATGCTTGTAGACTCCTCCCACAGTTTTCACACTACAGAGACAAATAGTATACCGAAACGAGCGGATTGTTCCCGATTGGTGTGTTATTACTTTGTGGAATGTTTTGCCGAATGGTCCACGAAATGACGTTTTTGCGGCGAAATTGGTCCCATAGGAATGAATGGCGAAATGTTCAAAACTAGAGTGGGAAGTGACAAAAGCTGACAACCCCATGATCAGCCAAAACATTATGACCACCCCATGATCAGCCAAAACATTATGACCGCCCCATGTAAAAAAAAAATATTTTTGAAAAAAAAAAAAAATTTTTGAAAAAAGTAAAAAAATAATTTTTGAAAAAAAAAAATCATTTTTGAAAAAAAAATATATATTTTTGAAAAAAAATATTTTTGAAAAAAAAAAATTATTTTTGAAAAAAAAAAAATATTTTTGAAAAAAAAAAAAATATTTTTGAAAAAAAAAATTCTTTTAAAAAAAAAATTATTTTTGAAAAAAAAATATATTTGAAAAAAAAATATTTTTGAAAAAAAAAATTATTTTTGAAAAAAAAATTACTTTAAAAAAAATAATAATTTCGAAAAAAAAATTATTTTTGAAATAAAAAAATTCATTTTTGAAAAAAAAAATTACCTTTGAAAAAAAAAATTACTTTTGAAAAAAAAATCATTTTTGAAGAAAAAAAAATCATTTTTGATTAAAAAAAATTCATTTTTGAAAAAAAAAATTACTTTTGAAAAAAATGTTCAGCTCTTTCAGCGAATGATGGAACTTTTTTACTACTATTTATACTTTTTAAAATATTAAGCTTTTTAACACTTTTCACAGTTACTCAAGCCACTCCACCCCACCCAGTTACTCCGCCCACTCCAGTTGTAGAGGCAAGAACACTTTCACAATTTCCCCAGAAATTGTACCTTTTCTAGTTCTTATTCTTATTATTATAGCCAAATTTACCACCCTAACTCCTCCCACAGTTTTTACACTACATAGACAAGTAATATACCGAAACGTGCGGATTGTTCCCGAATGGTGTGCTATTATTTTGTGGAACGTTTCGCCGAATGGTTCACAAAATATCGTCATTTTTGCGGCGAAATTGGTCCCATAGGAATGAATGGGGAAACTAGAGTGGGAGATGACAAAAGCTGGAAAATCAGAACATGATTTCTAAACTGCCGCCACTCCCTCATTTTCAAGCCCACCTACACAAATCTTATATCAAAACGTTCAGCTATCCCTGCTGCCACTAAACATGTCCACGGCTAAGCCATAGTCCTGATAGTTTTCACAATATGACCATTTGTTTGCAACTCACGCCGTCCATTGACATTCATTGAAACTACGCTCTAGCCCCCTCCAAATTTGAAGGGCAATTTCTAAACTGCGACTGTGCCTTCATTTTTAATATTTCAGAGACATACTATGTATCAAAATCTAGGTCTGGGTCTTGTGATTCTCACAATATAAAGATCTTCGCTGTAGGATGTATAGTTTTTAAAATACGGCCATTTGTTTAGAGGTCATTTCAGGAAATTTTAGCCATTAATCAGATTGCACTGTTAGTGTTTGTTTTGTTGCCATGGTTACCAAAGCTTCTGTTATACACAGGGGGGAAGGTGGCTGGAGCATCTCAGCTCATTACAGAGCCCGGGGGAGGGGACAGACACACCATGTACTGATTTATAATAGAGGAATATGATGGGGCAGTTTTGATGGGGTAATTCTGATGGGGCAGTTTTGATGAAGTAGTATTTGGGAAGCATAAACAGGGCATGAGCGTTGCTAGGAAACAGTGGTTGTAAACACAAGATGCTGAGACACTCCAAATGCATGTGACTTCATCTGCTAGACTTGATAATGCTTGTAGACTCCTCCCACAGTTTTCACACTACAGAGACAAATAGTATACCGAAACGAGCGGATTGTTCCCGATTGGTGTGTTATTACTTTGTGGAATGTTTTGCCGAATGGTCCACGAAATGACGTTTTTGCGGCGAAATTGGTCCCATAGGAATGAATGGCGAAATGTTCAAAACTAGAGTGGGAAGTGACAAAAGCTGACAACCCCATGATCAGCCAAAACATTATGACCACCCCATGATCAGCCAAAACATTATGACCGCCCCATGTAAAAAAAAAATATTTTTGAAAAAAAAAAAAAATTTTTGAAAAAAGTAAAAAAATAATTTTTGAAAAAAAAAAATCATTTTTGAAAAAAAAATATATATTTTTGAAAAAAAATATTTTTGAAAAAAAAAAATTATTTTTGAAAAAAAAAAAATATTTTTGAAAAAAAAAAAAATATTTTTGAAAAAAAAAATTCTTTTAAAAAAAAAATTATTTTTGAAAAAAAAATATATTTGAAAAAAAAATATTTTTGAAAAAAAAAATTATTTTTGAAAAAAAAATTACTTTAAAAAAAATAATAATTTCGAAAAAAAAATTATTTTTGAAATAAAAAAATTCATTTTTGAAAAAAAAAATTACCTTTGAAAAAAAAAATTACTTTTGAAAAAAAAATCATTTTTGAAGAAAAAAAAATCATTTTTGATTAAAAAAAATTCATTTTTGAAAAAAAAAATTACTTTTGAAAAAAATGTTCAGCTCTTTCAGCGAATGATGGAACTTTTTTACTACTATTTATACTTTTTAAAATATTAAGCTTTTTAACACTTTTCACAGTTACTCAAGCCACCCCACCCAGTTACTCCGCCCACTCCAGTTGTAGAGGCAAGAACACTTTCACAATTTCCCCAGAAATTGTACCTTTTCTAGTTCTTATTCTTATTATTATAGCCAAATTTACCACCCTAACTCCTCCCACAGTTTTTACACTACATAGACAAGTAATATACCGAAACGTTCGGATTTTTCCCGAATGGTGTGCTATTATTTTGTGGAACATTTCGCCGAATGGTTCACGAAATATCGTCATTTTTGCGGCGAAATTGGTCCCATAGGAATGAATGGGGAAACTAGAGTGGGAGATGACAAAAGCTGGAAAATCAGAACATGATTTCTAAACTGCCGCCACTCCCTCATTTTCAAGCCCACCTACACAAATCTTATATCAAAACGTTCAGCTATCCCTGCTGCCACTAAACATGTCCACGGCTAAGCCATAGTCTGGATAGTTTTCACAATATGACCATTTGTTTGCAACTCATGCCGTCCATTGACATTCATTGAAACTACACTCTAGCCCCCTCCAAATTTGAAGGGCAATTTCTAAACTGCGACTGTGCCTTCATTTTTAATATTTCAGAGACATACTATACATCAAAATCTAGGTCTGGGTCTTGTGATTCTCACAATATAAAGATCTTCGCTGTAGGATGTATAGTTTTTAAAATACGGCCATTTGTTTAGAGGTCATTTCAGGAAATTTTAGCCATTAATCAGAGTGCACTGTTAGTGTTTGTTTTGTTGCCATGGTTACCAAAGCTTCTGTTATACACAGGGGGGAAGGTGGCTGGAGCATCTCAGCTGATTACAGAGCCCGGGGGAGGGGACAGACACACCATGTACTGATTTATAATAGAGGAATATGATGGGGCAGTTTTGATGGGGTAATTCTGATGGGGCAGTTTTGATGAAGTAGTATTTGGGAAGCATAAACAGGGCATGAGCGTTGCTAGGAAACAGTGGTTGTAAACACAAGATGCTGAGACACTCCAAATGCATGTGACTTCATCTGCTAGACTTGATAATGCTTGTAGACTCCTCCCACAGTTTTCACACTACAGAGACAAATAATATACCGAAACGAGCGGATTGTTTCCGATTGGTGTGTTATTACTTTGTGGAATGTTTTGCCGAATGGTCCACGAAATGACGTTTTTACGGCGAAATTGGTCCCATAGGAATGAATGGCGAAATGTTCAAAACTAGAGTGGGAAGTGACAAAAGCTGACAACCCCATGATCAGCCAAAACATTATGACCACCCCATGATCAGCCAAAACATTATGACCGCCCCAAGTAAAAAAAAAAATATTTTTGAAAAAAAAAAAATTTTTTTTTAAAAAGTAAAAAAATAATTTTTGAAAAAAAATCATTTTTGAAAAAAAAAATATTTTTGAAAAAAAAAAAAATTATTTTTGAAAAAAAAAATATTTTTGAAAAAAAAATTTTTTTTAAAAAAAATTATTTTTGAAAAAAAAATATATTTGAAAAAAAAAATATTTTTGAAAAAAAAAAATTATTTTTGAAAAAAAAATTACTTTAAAAAAAATAATAATTTCGAAAAAAAAATTATTTTTGAAATAAAAAAATTCATTTTTGAAAAAAAAAATTACCTTTGAAAAAAAAAATTACTTTTGAAAAAAAAAATCATTTTTGAAGAAAAAAAAATCATTTTTGATTAAAAAAAAATTCATTTTTTGAAAAAAAAAATTACTTTTGAAAAAAATGTTCAGCTCTTTCAGCGAATGATGGAACTTTTTTACTACTATTTATACTTTTTAAAATATTAAGCTTTTTAACACTTTTCACAGTTACTCAAGCCACTCCACCCCACCCAGTTACTCCGCCCACTCCAGTTGTAGAGGCAAGAACACTTTCACAATTTCCCCAGAAATTGTACCTTTTCTAGTTCTTATTCTTATTATTATAGCCAAATTTACCACCCTAACTCCTCCCACAGTTTTTACACTACATAGACAAGTAATATACCGAAACGTGCGGATTGTTCCCGAATGGTGTGCTATTATTTTGTGGAACGTTTCGCCGAATGGTTCACAAAATATCGTCATTTTTGCGGCGAAATTGGTCCCATAGGAATGAATGGGGAAACTAGAGTGGGAGATGACAAAAGCTGGAAAATCAGAACATGATTTCTAAACTGCCACCACTCCCTCATTTTCAAGCCCACCTACACAAATCTTATATCAAAACGTTCAGCTATCCCTGCTGCCACTAAACATGTCCACGGCTAAGCCATAGTCCTGATAGTTTTCACAATATAACCATTTGTTTGCAACTCACACCGTCCATTGACATTCATTGAAACTACACTCTAGCCCCTTCAAATTTGAAGGGCAATTTCTAAACTGCGACCGTGCCTTCAATTTTAATATTTCAGAGACATACTATATATCAAAATCTAGGTCTGGGTCTTGTGATTCTCACAATATAAAGATCTTCGCTGTAGGATTTATAGTTTTTAAAATACGGCCATTTGAATTACTGCATAGTTACTACATCTATCATGTTCCTGTGTTCTGTGTATTGAGCTGTATTTGTGAAGCATAAACAGGGCATGAGCGTTGCTAGGAAACAGTGGTTGTAAACACAAGATGCTGAGACACCCCAAATGCATGTGACTTCATCTGCTAGACTTGATAATGCTTGTAGACTCCTCCCACAGTTTTTACACTACAGAGACAAATAATATACCAAAACGTGCGGATTGTTCCCGATTGGTGTGCTATTACTTTGTGGAACGTTTCGCCGAATGGTCCACGAAATATCGTCGTTTTTGCGGCGAAATTGGTCCCATAGGAATGAATGGCGAAATGTTCAAAAGGAAATGTTGCTAGGAAACAGTGGTTGTAAACACAAGATGCTGAGACACCCCAAATGCATGTGACTTCATCTGCTAGACTTGATAATGCTTGTAGACTCCTCCCACAGTTTCTACACTACAGAGACAAGTAATATACCGAAACGTGCGGATTGTTCCCGATTGGTGTGCTATTACTTTGTGGAACGTTTCGCCGAATGGTCCACGAAATATCGTCGTTTTTGCGGCAAAATTGGTCCCATAGGAATGAATGGCAAAATGTTCAAAACTAGAGTGGGAGGTGACAAAAGCTGACAACCCCATGATCAGCCAAAACATTATGACCACCCCATGATCAGCCAAAACATTATGACCGCCCCATGTAAAAAAAAATATATTTTTGAAAAAAATAAAAATTAATTTTTGAAAAAAAAAATATTTTTGAAAAAAAAATATATTTTTGAAAAAAAAAATTACTTTTGAAAAAAACAAAATTCATTTTTGAAAAAAAAATTCATTTTTGAAAAAAAAAAATTCATTTTTGAAAAAAAAATCATTAAAAAAAATCATTTTTGAAAAAACAAAAAAACAAAATCATTTTTGAAAAAACAAAAAAACAAAATCATTTTTGAAAAAAAAAAATAACAAAGCTCTGAGGGGAATTATAGCTCCTCTCACACAGCTCTAAGGACAATTATAGCATTATAGCTCCTCCCACACAGCTTGGAGGGAAGTTATAGCTCCTCCAATACAGCTTTGAGGGGAATTATAGCTCCTCCCACACAGCTCAAAGGGGAATTATAGCATTATAGCTTAGCATTATAGCTCCTCCCACACAACTCTGAGGGGAATTATAGTTTCTCCCACACCGCTGTGAGGGGAATTATAGCTCCTCCTACACAACTCTGAGGGGAATTATAGTTTCTCCCACACCGCTGTGAGGGGAATTATAGCTCCTCCCACACAGCTCTGAGGGGAATTACAGCTTAGCATTATAGCTCCTCCCACACAGCTGAGGAGAATTAGAGCTCCTCCCACACAACTCTGAGAGGAATTAGTTTCTTCCACACCGCTGTGAGGGGAATTATAGCTCCTTTTAAACAGCTCTGAGGGGAATTATAGCTTCTCCCACACAACTCTGATGGGAAATGTAGCTTCTCCCACACAGCTCTGAGGGGAATTGTAGCTTCTCCCACACAGCTCTAAGGCGAATTATAGCTCCTCCCACACAACACTAAGGGGAATTGTATCTCCTCCCACAGAGCTCTGAGGGGAATTATAGCATTATTGCTCCTCCCACACAGCTCAGAGGGGAGTTATAGCTCCTCCCACACAGCTCTGAGGCGAATTATAGCTCCTCCAACTCAACTCTGAGGGGAATTATAGCTCTTCGAACAAAGCTCTGAGGAGAATTATAGCTCCTTCCACAAATATCATCATGCCATCTAAAGGAAAGAGATCTAAAGCTGCAAAGATACGCTGGACTAAACTGGATCCGGAGCCCCACAGCAGCATAGTGGATATGGAGGTTTGTGACAGTGAATGTGCCCAGGAGGTACATAGTGAACCTGTGGTGTCATTTTCATGTTCAACTCAGTGTCAAGTTCAAGAGCACAGTGACAGTGTGATGGGCACTTCTGAAAACCATGGCATGCAAGAACCATGTGTACCAAGTGAGATTTCTGTGCAGGCATCATTTCATCAGGGTCATCATGGCTATGGAAGGTTAAGGAACAAACAGTGTACATGCATGGCTCTGACATTTTTGGCATACCACAGTGAGCTTGATGATGTGAGAAAGGGTGATCTTGATCAAATACTGAAGAAGGGCAACAGCTTGTATGGCTCAACAATAAAACAGCTAAAACAAAGAAATGTCTATCAGCATCAACACTTGACAATGGAAGAAGTGCCCCTCAGAGTCAACACTGACAAATATGAGTATAACGTTGTTAAATCTCCAGTGTTATCGGGATGTTTGAGAGACACGGTAGACGGTGACAACCAAGGTTGGTTTGTTGACCTCTCCACAAGACTTCAGTGCCTCAATGCAGATGTTACACATGCACTTTTTATAGTAGTGCCATATTGCATTGCATTGTTCAGAGACAAGTCTGGGAGATATGGACTGTTTGATTCTCATAGTCGAAATAAGGATGGACTTCCTGCCACTGGAAAAGGAAAAGCTGTTATGATCACTTTTACACATTTGAGTGATATGGGGGCAAGGATTTATAAGTTGTATGAATTGCTACTTACAGACACCAGAGGCCCTATTGATGGACTGCAGTATGATTTCATGCCAGTCTCATTTCATCGTGCAAGACGTCTGTCAGATGGTTTGCTGTCCCCACTGGTGCAATCTGACAAACCACATAATGCAAAGCATGTGGAGAACAAAGTGACACAGATGACCAAAGATGCAACACACACTGGATTCCCAGCCAGCAAGCATTCTCCACGGTCAGTTGATGCGAAATCCTCACAGGGCATATGGAAGGACAGTAAGGCATTGTCCAAATTAAATGCACAGAGACGACAAAAACTGAAGACAAGACACAGAAATGAAAGAAGGCGTGATTTCAAGGCTACAAAGATGTCTGTCACCAATAAGAAAAGGACATACATCACCAGCCGATACAGAGCAGATGCTGATTTTAAGTTGAAGCAGAAGCAATATATCATTCGCAAATATGCAACAGATGCCAATTTCAACTTGAAGCAGAAGCAATACATCACCAGAAAATATGCAACAAATGCAGATTTCAACTTGAAGCAGAAGCAATACATGACCAGAAAATATGCGACAAATGCAGATTACAACTTGAAGAAGAAGCAATACATCACCAGAAAATATGCGACAAATGCCGATTTCAACTTGAAGCAGAAGCAATACATCACCAGAAAATATGCGACAAATGCCGATTTCAATTTGAAGCAGAAGCAATACATCACCAGAAAATATCATAATGATCCTGCTTTCAGAAAACGTCACTTGCAACATTGCATGAGTTACATGAAAATGAAGCGTCACACTCAAGCAGATTTTCGCATAACCCATAAGATGCAATGTGCCTTCAAAATAAGAATGAAATACAGACGATGGACTCGTGTCATGCGGGAATGCAGTCAACCAGTGGACAACAGCCTAATGCAGACAGCTGTATCCACTTTCCATGAATGCATTAAAGCTGGGCCAACATTTGTGTGCACGATGTGTCATCGCACCCTTTTCCCTAACCAAGTGAAACATTGCATTCACAGCAATTACAAGAAGAATCTACACATTGTTGCTGCCTGTTTGACAGGGAAATATGTCCATGTGTGCAACAATCACTGTCAAGGACCTGAACAATGCACCGTACCAGATGAAAGGACCAAAGAATGGATTTGTCACAACTGTGATTCACATTTAAAAGCAGGACACAAATCATCCATCGCTGTGGCTAACAACATGGAGCTGGCGCCCATTCCCCCAGAGCTCTGCGATTTGAATGTGCTGGAAAGACAACTTTTGGCCAAAATACTGCCATTTGCCAAGATCATCACACTTCCCAAAGGTCGACAGGCAGCTATACATGGCGCTGTAGTGTGTGTGCCATCCGAGGTGGAAACCACGGTCAATACTCTACCAAGATCGCACAGCACATCCCAGTTACACAGAGTGAAGCTGAAAAGACGTCTGACTTACAAAGGCCACCAGCTGTTTCATAATGTCAACATGGGAAATGTAGTAGCAGGTCTGTCAAAACTCATTGACACACACCCCGACTACAGTGACATTTCAATTAGAGTGGATGAGACAATCGCTAAAGATGATGATGATGATATTGATGATGATGATGGGATGGAACTCGACAGTTGTGACGAAACTGAAATGATGGAGATACTTGAACGCATCGAAAATTGTGATCCATCAGAGGTACAGTCTGCATGTTTACCGGCTGCTTCTGAGCAACAGGAAGGCCATGACCAACAACCTCCCAATGCAGAGGATGAGAAGGATACACTAAGACCTGGAATTGGCCTAGACAGTTGTTTGCAGCCATCTGACCTTGGAGAGGAAGCACTGACACACGGTGATGGAATATTCAGCATTGCACCTGCACAAGGAAACACACCTGTCAGCTTCTTTAAAGTTCCTAGGCTTGAGGCAATGGCTTTCCCTGTTCAGTTCCCTACTGGACAGAATACATTGGACCAGGCAAGACAAGTCAAACTGTCCCCGAGCATGTATTTCAATGCAAGGCTTTTTTGTGTTGATACTCGTTTTGCAAGAGACACAAGCTACCTCTTCTTTGCGCAGTTTGTCACAGAAACACACATGGCCAAAAGCAGCATGTCCATCCAGTTAAGGAAAGGAAAACCCAATACCAGGGATGGACGGAAAATATCCAACAAGCTGCTACAGGACAAGTGTGAGGTTGAGAGGTTGGTGCGAAACCGAGATGCCACAAGGTTCATGCAACCACTGAGAGGGAGTCCAGCTTACTGGGATAAAAATCTGAAGAATTTGCTAGCCATGGTCAGACAATTGGGTAAGCCAACATTTTTTCTTACCTTCTCTGCTGCAGAATTCAGATGGCCAGAGGTAATAACGGCAATAAAGGCACAACAAGGTCAAAAGGTGGATTTTGCGGGGCTAGACTGGGCTGAAAAGTGTGACATTCTTCGAGGCAACCCAGTGACCACCATGCGCATGTTTGACAAACGGGTTGATGCTCTGATGCGAGAGCTGCTGTTGGGTCCTGCACAGCCAATTGGTGAAGTTATCGATTACTTTTACCGGGTTGAATTTCAGGCGAGAGGGAGCCCTCATATACATTGTCTCTGTTGGGTAGCAGGAGCTCCTATATTTGGACAAGACAGTGATGACAAGGTGTGTGCCTTTATAGATCATAACATCTCATGCCAGCTGCCTGATGAAGCCAAACAGGCCTTACTTCACAGATTTGTAACAGAACTTCAAATGCACAGCAGATCTCATTCAAAATCATGCAAGAAAGGTAACAGAGTATGCAGATTTGGATTTCCAAAGCCACCTATTAGAAAAACGAGGATAACTTACCCGATGCCAGAAGAACAAGGAGATTGTGCAATGAAACCACAAGCAGCCAAAAACAAACTGAAACCAGTCTGGGATTTGCTTAATAACCCAAAAGTGCAACTTGAAGACATGTCACAGCTACTGGCACAGTGTGATATGACTTTGAATCAGTACAACTCGTACATTCAGGCATTGACCTCCTCAAGCGTGATTCTAATGAAGCGTGATGTCAAGGACTGCTGGGTGAACAACTACAATCCACATTTGCTGATGGCCTGGAACGCCAACATGGACATCCAGTACATTCTTGATGAGTATGGTTGCATCATGTACATGTTGTCCTACATATCCAAGCCAGAACGGGAGCTGAGTGACTATCTCAAAACAATAGTCAAAGAAATGAGCCCAGAAACAGCGACAGAACGAGAAGAAATGAAAGAGGTTCTTCAGGCTTATTCAAAACACAGAGAGGTCAGCGCCCAGGAGTCTGTGGCCCGTACGTGCAGCCTGAAAATGAAGTCTTGCTCGCGTGAGGTCGTTTTTCTGCCAACTGGTGACAACGCACTGAAAATGAGTCTCCCGCTCAGTGCATTGCAGAACAAACCAGCCGATTCTCTTAATGTGTGGATGACGAGTTTTGTCGACAAATACAGAGCCAGACCCGAAACACCAGAGTTTGAGTCCATGTGTCTGGCAGACTTTGCATCCCATTACAGGGTTGTCTATGGCAAACAGAAGGAAGATGGCAAGCAAAAGGAAGACAGCAAGCGTGTCAGCCTATTGAATGAAATGGGAATGATTCAAAAACGCACGAGAGGGAAGCCTGCAATCATCAGGTACGCACGCTTCTCAGAGAAGAAGGACCCCGAGAACTACTACGGCAGACTGCTTAAACTCTACCTCCCCCACCGTTCAGAGTCATCACTGAAAACTGTAAGGTTCCCAACACACCAGGATTTTTACAAAGGCGCCTGTGTGAGCTTACCAGGGGAAGAAGCAATCCGAGCAGTGTCTGCAATTGTTACCAGCAACCAAAAGAAGTTTGAACAACACAACAAAATTGTGGAACAAGTCTTGGATGACTTTGTAAAAAACGGCCCTGTTGAAGATGCTTGGAACACCTTTGCCCCAGAAGCTGAGTTGGATAGGTTGGAATGTATAGAGGAACGCAAAGAAGGGGAGCCAATTCATGAGAATGAACAAGATGATGTTCCGGAGTATACATGTCACAAACAAACAGGTGGAATTGCGCTTACTGTGAAGGCCCCACAAATGTGCCCTGATTTCCTTCGGAAAATGTACAGAAACCTTAACCGGACACAAGCTCAGACATTCTACTCAGTTTGTGACTGGTGCACTAACCGTGTGCGTGGCCTAAATCCTGACCCATTCTATTACTTTGTCACTGGTGGTGCAGGGACAGGCAAATCACACCTGATAAAGTGCATCTATGCTGAGGCGACAAAGATTCTCTGTAAACTTACCAGACTACGTGAGGAAGCAGACATATCCATGCCCAGCGTTTTACTAACTGCATTTACAGGAACAGCAGCTTTCAACATTTCAGGCAACACTTTGCATTCTCTGCTGAAGTTGCCAAGAAGCTTGAAGCCACCCTACCAAGGACTTGGAAATCTTATAGATGAAGTGAGGGCACAGCTGTCAAATGCGGAGATCATTGTTATTGACGAGGTGTCAATGATTTCAAAGCCCCTGTTTGCCTACATCAACTGGAGATTACAGCAAATCAAAGGCAGTAAGAAACCTTTTGGTGGTATGTCAGTACTAGCAGTAGGAGACTTTTACCAGGTCCCCCCGCTGGGAAAAAGTAAGCCACTCTGCGTGTTTGAGGAAAATACCAATGACCTCTGGAAAGACAACTTTCAGATGATCACGCTGACAGAGATCATGCGACAGAAGGATGACATTTCATTTGCTGAGCTTTTGAATAGAATCAGAGTCAAGCAGAAGACTGTCACCTTAAGCAATGATGACAAAGCTCTGCTTGCTCAGGCTTTTACAGATCCCACCCACTGCCCTAATGACGTGCTACACATATTTGCCACCAACAAAGAGGTTCACAAACATAATGCTGCAACTGTGTCTGTTCTCCATTCAAACGTCACCAACATAGATGCCGACGATTACAGAAAAGACCCTAAGACAGGAGTGATGCTGAGGCAACACCAACCTTTCAAAGGACACAAAGACAATCTGATTGACACACTGCAAGCAGCTGAAGGTGCCCGTATCATGATCACAAGAAACATTGATGTAGAAGACGGGCTTGTTAACGGGACATTTGGCAAGATTGCAAGAATAATCATCCAGACTGAGAATGGTACTACTACGGTAAACAAGCTTGGGCTTATGCTGGACAATCCAAATGCAGGACAGAGATACCGTAACAAGTCGTCTTGTGATGCTGACAACTTGGTGTACATAGAAAGGGTAGAGGAAAACCTGAGACAGAAAGGAGTTGTTCGCAGGCAGTTCCCCCTGAAGTTGGCTTTTGCATGTACGATTCATAAGTGTCAGGGGATGTCGATACAGTCAGCAGTGGTCTCATTGAAACGGGTCTTCCAACCGGGAATGGCCTATGTTGCTCTGAGTAGAACAACTACACTGCAAGGACTGTACATAACCGACTTTGATGAGAAGAAGATCTTTGCTGATCCTGAAATCACAGCCTCCCTGGATTCAATGAAGAATGCATCACTGGAAAGTGTTATGCCCCTCTTAAAGTTTCTACAGACAACAGACAAACAGCAAACATTAACAATTATCCATCACAACACGGAAGGATTACCAGCTCACATTGAAGATATCAAATCTCACCATGAGTTGACACTTGGAGATGTTTTATGTTTCACTGAAACTCATCTCTCAGGCTCTTCTGTTGCTGAAAGTCTCCAGCTGGAGGGCTACAACCTGTTCAAACGCAACAGACACCTCTCGTACACGAACCTTCCTGACATTGCAAGTAAAAGTGGTGGAGGTGTCGCCTTGTATGTCAGAAACCATTTCAAGGCCTTTGAAAAGCAGTATCATCACAATGTGACTGACTTGGAGTTCTTGGTTGTCAAACTGGAGTCCCCTGTACAAGCTTTGATCGCTGTTGTTTACAGGCCACCGGATTACAGTATTGGCCAATTCCTTACTAACCTGCTGGGCCTCTTGGAATCTTTGGAAATAATGGATTGCCAACCTATAATACTCTGTGGAGATTTCAATGAAGATTTTCTGTGCAGAGAAAAGAAGCCAATATCTGACCTTCTTCACTCAAGAGGATATACCCAACTGGTCTGGGCAGCCACCACAGAAAAAAACACACTGTTGGATCACATTTACATCTCCAGGGTGCAGCACTGTCTCCAGTCAGGAGTACTTCACAGTTATTACAGCTATCATGATCCTGTGTATTGTGTTTTGAACAGTGGTTGTGAAAACGCTTAGAGCCTGTATAAACAGGGCATGAGTGATGCCAGGAAACAGTGGTTGTGAGACAGTGGTCATCAAACAGATAATAAAGTGGCAATGAGGGTCAGTTTATGTTATGTGAGTTTTATGTCAGTTTTAGTTATGTGGGACCATTTACAATTAGCTAAAAATCATTCTCTATATTTCATGTTCGGTGTACTTGTTAGACACTGAACTCACTTACTCCCCCCCATCCATCACAGACATCTGTCCTCATCACACTCACCCTCTCCTTCCTGTGCTATAGCCTGCTTGCTGATTAGTAAGACAGATAAAGAAACAGCAAGGAGCAAAACTGCAGAGAAACTGAAAATTTGTAAGGGTTTAAAGTATATGCTTTAATGAATTGCCTTGTATCCAAAAAGTTCAAAAAGTTGACTGTTCAAAATGTTAATACAATGTATAACGGAAATATACTGCCAGTTCGCTTGTGATGCAATATATTGAAATTATATGTACACTGTGTAAACTGTTTTTGACACACTTGATTTTGGGACGCGAGTCCGTCAGGTGCTATGCTTTGGCTGGGGCGGAATAAATCCTGGTAACCCTTAAGTCTGTGTCCGACAAAGTCATTTACCGATATTTCTACCTTCTACATCATTAGCACTTGTGCACTTTTTAAATTTGATCAATCAATTGGTTAGTGTAATGTTTACTATCTTTACTCACTACAAACACTCCACACAGTTACTCTGCCCATCTGCCCAGTTCAACCTTTCCACAGTTACTCCAACCACACAACAATTACTAAAGCCACTCCCCCCAGTTACTCCGCCCACTCCAGATGTAGAGGCAAGAACACTTTTCACAATTTCCCCAGAAATTGTACCTTTTCTAGTTATTCTTATTATTATAGCCAAATTTACCACCCTAACTCCTCCCACAGTTTTTACACTACATAGACAAGTAATATACCGAAACGTGCGGATTGTTCCCGAATGGTGTGCTATTACTTTGTGGAACGTTTCGCCGAATGGTTCACGAAATATCGTCCTTTTTGCGGCGAAATTGGTCCCATAGGAATGAATGGGGAAACTAGAGTGGGAGATGACAAAAGCTGGAAAATCAGAACATGATTTCTAAACTGCCGCCACTCCCTCATTTTCAAGCCCACCTACACAAATCTTATATCAAAACGTTCAGCTATCCCTGCTGCCACTAAACATGTCCACGGCTAAGCCATAGTCCTGATAGTTTTCACAATATGACCATTTGTTTGCAACTCACGCCGTCCATTGACATTCATTGAAACTACACTCTAGCCCCTTCAAATTTGAAGGGCAATTTCTAAACTGCGACCGTGCCTTCAATTTTAATATTTCAGAGACATACTATGTATCAAAATCTAGGTCTGGGTCTTGTGATTCTCACAATATAAAGATCTTCGCTGTAGGATGTATAGTTTTTAAAATACGGCCATTTGTTTAGAGGTCATTTCAGGAAATTTTAGACATTAATCAGAGTGTACTGCTAGTGTTTGTTTTGTTGCCATGGTTACCAAAGCTTCTGTTATACACAGGGGGGGAGGTGGCTGGAGCATCTCAGCTGATTACAGAGCCCGGGGGAGGGGACAGACACACCATGTACTGATTTATAATAGAGGAATATGATGGGGCAGTTTTGATGGGGTAATTCTGATGGGGCAGTTTTGATGAAGTAGTATTTGGGAAGCATAAACAGGGCATGAGCGTTGCTAGGAAACAGTGGTTGTAAACACAAGATGCTGAGACACCCCAAATGCATGTGACTTCATCTGCTAGACTTGATAATGCTTGTAGACTCCTCCCACAGTTTTTACACTACAGAGACAAGTAATATACCGAAACGAGCGGATTGTTCCCGATTGGTGTGTTATTACTTTGTGGAATGTTAAGCCGAATGGTCCACGAAATGATGTTTTTGCGGCGAAATTGGTCCCATAGGAATGAATGGCGAAATGTTCAAAACTAGAGTGGGAGGTGACAAAAGCTGACAACCCCATGATCAGCCAAAACATTATGACCACCCCATGAACAGCCAAAACATTATGACCGCCCCATGTAAAAAAAAAAAAATATTTTTGAAAAAAAAATAATTTTTGAAAAAAAAAAAAATAATTTTGAAAAAAAAATAAAATAAAATCATTTTTGAAAAAAAAAATCATAATTTTTGAAAAAAAAAAATTATAATTTTTGAAAAAAATGTTTAGCTCTTTCAGCTAATGATGAGACTTCAACTTTTTTACTACTATTTATACTTTTTAAAATATTAAGCTTTTTAACACTTTTCACAGTTACTCCAGCCACTCCAACCACACAACAGTTACTCAAGCCACTCCACCCAGTTACTCCGCCCACTCCAGTTGTAGAGGCAAGAACACTTTTCACAATTTCCCCAGAAATTGTACCTTTTCTAGTTAAGTGTTCTTGCATAGCAAGACCACTTACTGTTATCTCACATATATATTATTATTCCTATTATAGCCAAATTTACCACCCTAACTCCTCCCACAGTTTTTACACTACATAGACAAGTAATATACCGAAACGTGTGGATTGTTCCCGATTGGTGTGCTATTACTTTGTGGAACGTTTCGCCGAATGGTTCACGAAATATCATCAAAATTTGTCCCATAGGAATAAATGGCGAAATGTTCAAAACTAGAGTGGGAGGTGACAAAAGCTGACAACCCCATGATCATACCACCCTAACTCCTCCCACAGCTTTTCAACTACATAGACAGTAATATACCGAAGGTGTGGATTGTTCTTGACTGGTGTGCTATTACTTTGTGGAACATTTCGCCGAATTTTTCACAAAATATCGTAGTTTTTGTGGAAAATTGGTCCCATAGCAATGAATGGCAAAATGTTCTATGTCATTTAATTGGTGTGCTATTACCTTCTGGAATCATGTGAAAAGCTGAAAAATACCAGTGTGAATCCGGCCTCAATGTCATTTAATTGGTGTGCTATTACTTTGTGGAACGTTTCGCCGAATGGTTCACGAAATATCGTTGTTTTTGCGGCGAAATTGGTCCCATAGGAATGAATGGCGAAATGTTCAAAACTAGAGTGGGAGGTGACAAGAGCTGACATTATGACCCCCCCTATGATCAGCCAAAACATTATGACCACCCCATCAAAAAAAAAAAAATAATATATAATTTTTTTTTAAAAATCATTTTTGAAAAAATAAAAATCATTTATGAAAAAAAAAATCATTTTTGAAAAAAAAAAATTTTTGAAAAAAAAAAATCATTTTGAAAAAAAAAATATTTTTGAAAAAAAAATAATTTTTGAAAAAAAAATAATTTTTGAAAAAAAAATCATTTTTGAAAAAAAAAATTCATTTTTGAAAAAAAAATTTTTTGAAAAAAAATAATTTTTGAAAAAAGAATTCATAATTTTTGAAAAAAAAATTATCTTTGAAAAAAATGTTCAGCTCTTTTAGCTAATGATGGGACTTCTTCAACTTTTTTACTACTATTTATACTTTTTAAAATATTAAGCTTTTTACCACTTTTCACAGTAACTCCAGCCACTCCAACCACACAACAGTTACTCAAGCCACACCACCCAGTTACTCCGCTCACTCCAGTTGTAGAGGCAAGAACACTTTTCACAATTTCCCCAGAAATTGTAGCTTTTCTAGTTAAGTGTTCTTGCATAGCAAGACCACTTACTGTTATCTCACATATATATTATTAAGTGTTCTTGCATAGCAAGACCACTTACTGTTATCTCACATATATATTATTATTCTTATTATAGCCAAATTTACCACCCTAACTCCTCCCACAGTTTTTACACTACATAGACAAGTAATATACCGAAACGTGCGGAATGTTCCCGAATGGTGTGCTATTACTTTGTGGAACGTTTCGCCGAATGGTTCACGAAATATCGTCATTTTTGCGGCGAAATTGGTCCCATAGGAATGAATGGGGAAACTAGAGTGGGAGATGACAAAAGCTGGAAAATCAGAACATGATTTCTAAACTGCCGCCACTCCCTCATTTTCAAGCCCACCTACACAAATCTTATATCAAAACGTTCAGCTATCCCTGCTGCCACTAAACATGTCCACGGCTAAGCCATAGTCCTGATAGTTTTCACAATATGACCATTTGTTTGCAACTCACGCCGTCCATTGACATTCATTGAAACTACACTCTAGCCCCCTCCAAATTTGAAGGGCAATTTCTAAACTGCGACTGTGCCTTCATTTTTAATATTTCAGAGACATACTATGTATCAAAATCTAGGTCAGGGTCTTGTGATTCTCACAATATAAAGATCTTCGCTGTAGGATGTATAGTTTTTAAAATACGGCCATTTGTTTAGAGGTCATTTCAGGAAATTTTAGCCATTAATCAGAGTGCACTGTTAGTGTTTGTTTTGTTGCCATGGTTACCAAAGCTTCTGTTATACACAGGGGGGAGGTGGCTGGAGCATCTTAGCTGATTACAGAGCCCGGGGGAGGGGACAGACACACCATGTACTGATTTATAATAGAGGAATATGATGGGGCAGTTTTGATGGGGTAATTCTGATGGGGCAGTTTTGATGAAGTAGTATTTGGGAAGCATAAACAGGGCATGAGCGTTGCTAGGAAACAGTGGTTGTAAACACAAGATGCTGAGACACTCCAAATGCATGTGACTTCATCTGCTAGACTTGATAATGCTTGTAGACTCCTCCCACAGTTTTCACACTACAGAGACAAATAATATACCGAAACGAGCGGATTGTTCCCGATTGGTGTGCTATCACTTTGTGGAATGTTTTGCCGAATGGTCCACGAAATGACGTTTTTACGGCGAAATTGGTCCCATAGGAATGAATGGCGAAATGTTCAAAACTAGAGTGGGAAGTGACAAAAGCTGACAACCCCATGATCAGCCAAAACATTATGACCACCCCATGATCAGCCAAAACATTATGACCGCCCCAAGTAAAAAAAAAAATATTTTTGAAAAAAAAAAAAAAATTTTTAAAAAGTAAAAAAATAATTTTTGAAAAAAAAATCATTTTTGAAAAAAAAAATATTTTTGAAAAAAAAAAAATTATTTTTGAAAAAAAAAATATTTTTGAAAAAAAAATTTTTTTAAAAAAAAATTATTTTTGAAAAAAAAATATATTTGAAAAAAAAAAATATTTTTGAAAAAAAAAAATATTTTTGAAAAAAAAATTACTTTAAAAAAAATAATAATTTCGAAAAAAAAATTATTTTTGAAATAAAAAAATTCATTTTTGAAAAAAAAAATTACCTTTGAAAAAAAAAATTACTTTTGAAAAAAAAAATCATTTTTGAAGAAAAAAAAATCATTTTTGATTAAAAAAAATTCATTTTTTGAAAAAAAAAATTACTTTTGAAAAAAATGTTCAGCTCTTTCAGCGAATGATGGAACTTTTTTACTACTATTTATACTTTTTAAAATATTAAGCTTTTTAACACTTTTCACAGTTACTCAAGCCACTCCACCCCACCCAGTTACTCCGCCCACTCCAGTTGTAGAGGCAAGAACACTTTCACAATTTCCCCAGAAATTGTACCTTTTCTAGTTATTAAGTGTTCTTGCATAGCAAGACCACTTACTGTTATCTCACATATATATTATTATTCTTATTCTTATTATAGCCAAATTTACCACCCTAACTCCTCCCACAGTTTTTACACTACATAGACAAGTAATATACCGAAACGTGCGGATTGTTCCCGAATGGTGTGCTATTATTTTGTGGAACATTTCGCCGAATGGTTCACAAAATATCGTCATTTTTGCGGCGAAATTGGTCCCATAGGAATGAATGGGGAAACTAGAGTGGGAGATGACAAAAGCTGGAAAATCAGAACATGATTTCTAAACTGCCGCCACTCCCTCATTTTCAAGCCCACCTACACAAATCTTATATCAAAACGTTCAGCTATCCCTGCTGCCACTAAACATGTCCACGGCTAAGCCATAGTCCTGATAGTTTTCACAATATGACCATTTGTTTGCAACTCACGCCGTCCATTGACATTCATTGAAACTACACTCTAGCCCCCTCCAAATTTGAAGGGCAATTTCTAAACTGCGACTGTGCCTCCATTTTTAATATTTCAGAGACATACTATGTATCAAAATCTAGGTCTGGGTCTTGTGATTCTCACAATATAAAGATCTTCGCTGTAGGATGTATAGTTTTTAAAATACGGCCATTTGTTTAGAGGTCATTTCAGGAAATTTTAGCCATTAATCAGAGTGCACTGTTAGTGTTTGTTTTGTTGCCATGGTTACCAAAGCTTCTGTTATACACAGGGGGGAAGGTGGCTGGAGCATCTCAGCTCTGATTACAGAGCCCGGGGGAGGGGACAGACACACCATGTACTGATTTATAATAGAGGAATATGATGGGGCAGTTTTGATGGGGTAATTCTGATGGGGCAGTTTTGATGAAGCAGTATTTGGGAAGCATAAACAGGGCATGAGCGTTGCTAGGAAACAGTGGTTGTAAACACAAGATGCTGAGACACCCCAAATGCATGTGACTTCATCTGCTAGACTTGATAATGCTTGTAGACTCCTCCCACAGTTTTCACACTACAGAGACAAGTAATATACCGAAACGAGCGGATTGTTCCCGATTGGTGTGTTATTACTTTGTGGAACGTTTCGCCGAACGGTCCACGAAATGTCGTTTTTGCGGCGAAATTGGTCCCATAGGAATGAATGGTGAAATGTTCAAAACTAGAGTGGGAGGTGACAAAAGCTGACAACCCCATGATCAGCCAAAACATTATGACCACCCCATGATCAGCCAAAACATTATGACTGCCCCATGTAAAAAAAATAAATTCATTTTTGAAAAAAAAAATTTTTGAAAAAAAATATATATTTTTGAAAAAAAAAAATTCATTTTTGAAAAAAAAAATTCATTTTTGAAAAAAAAAATATGTTTTTGAAAAAAAAATATATTTTTGAAAAAAAATATATATTTTTGAAAAAAAAAATACATTTTTGAAAAAAAATTTTTTTGCAAAAAAAATCATTTTTGAAAAAAAAAATCATAATTTTTGAAAAAAATGTTTGTGCTCTTTCATCTAATGATGAGACTTCAACTTTTTTACTACTATTTATACTTTTTAAAATATTAAGCTTTTTAACGCTTTTCACAGGAGCTCCAGACACTCCAACCACATAACAGTTACTCAAGCCACTCCATCCAGTTACTCCGCCTGCTCCAGTTGTAGAGGCAAGAACACTTTCACAATTTCACCAGAAATTGTACCTTTTCTAGTTATTAAGTGTTCTTGCATAGCAAGACCACTTACTGTTATCTCACATATATATTATTCTTATTATTATAGCCAAATTTACCACCCTAACTCCTCCCACAGTTTTTACACTACATAGACAAGTAATATACCGAAACGTGCGGATTGTTCCCGAATGGTGTGCTATTACTTTGTGGAACGTTTCGCCGAATGGTTCACGAAATATCGTCATTTTTGCGGCGAAATTGGTCCCATAGGAATGAATGGGGAAACTAGAGTGGGAGATGACAAAAGCTGGAAAATCAGAACATGATTTCTAAACTGCCGCCACTCCCTCATTTTCAAGCCCACCTACACAAATCTTATATCAAAACGTTCAGCTATCCCTGCTGCCACTAAACATGTCCACGGCTAAGCCATAGTCCTGATAGTTTTCACAATATGACCATTTGTTTGCAACTCACGCCGTCCATTGACATTCATTGAAACTACACTCTAGCCCCTTCAAATTTGAAGGGCAGTTTCTAAACTGCGACCGTGCCTTCAATTTTAATATTTCAGAGACATACTATGTATCAAAATCTAGGTCTGGGTCTTGTGATTCTCACAATATAAAGATCTTCGCTGTAGGATGTATAGTTTTTAAAATACGGCCATTTGTTTAGAGGTCATTTCAGGAAATTTTAGCCATTAATCAGAGTGTACTGTTAGTGTTTGTTTTGTTGCCATGGTTACCAAAGCTTCTGTTATACACAGGGGGGGAGGTGGCTGGAGCATCTCAGCTCTGATTACAGAGCCCGGGGGAGGGGGACAGACACACCATGTACTGATTTATAATAGAGGAATATGATGGGGCAGTTTTGATGGGGTAATTCTGATGGGGCAGTTTTGATGAAGTAGTATTTGGGAAGCATAAACAGGGCATGAGCGTTGCTAGGAAACAGTGGTTGTAAACACAAGATGCTGAGACACCCCAAATGCATGTGACTTCATCTGCTAGACTTGATAATGCTTGTAGACTCCTCCCACAGTTTTTACACTACAGAGACAAGTAATATACCGAAACGAGCAGATTGTTCCCGATTGGTGTGTTATTACTTTGTGGAATGTTTCGCCGAATGGTCCACGAAATGATGTTTTTGCGGCGAAATTGGTCCCATAGGAATGAATGGCGAAATGTTCAAAACTAGAGTGGGAGGTGACAAAAGCTGACAACCCCATGATCAGCCAAAACATTATGACCGCCCCATGATCAGCCAAAACATTATGACTGCCCCATGTAAAAAAAAAAATATTTTTGAAAAAAAAAAATAATTTTTGAAAAAAATAAAAAAATAATTTTTGAAAAAAAAAAAAAAATCATTTTTGAAAAAAAAAAAAAAATCATTTTTGAAAAAAAAAAAAAATCATTTTTGAAAAAAAAAAATATTTTTGAAAAAAAAAAATTTTTGAAAAAAAAAAATATTTTTGAAAAAAAAATTACTTTAAAAAAAAATAATTTCGAAAAAAAAATTATTTTTGAAATAAAAAAATTCATTTTTGAAAAAAAAAATTACCTTTGAAAAAAATGTTCAGCTCTTTCAGCGAATGATGGAACTTTTTTACTACTATTTATACTTTTTAAAATATTAAGCTTTTTAACACTTTTCACAGTTACTCAAGCCACTCCACCCCACCCAGTTACTCCGCCCACTCCAGTTGTAGAGGCAAGAACACTTTCACAATTTCCCCAGAAATTGTACCTTTTCTAGTTAAGTGTTCTTGCATAGCAAGACCACTTACTGTTATCTCACATATATATTATTATTCTTATTATAGCCAAATTTACCACCCTAACTCCTCCCACAGTTTTTACACTACATAGACAAGTAATATACCGAAACGTGCGGATTTTTCCCGAATGGTGTGCTATTATTTTGTGGAACATTTCGCCGAATGGTTCACGAAATATCGTCATTTTTGCGGCGAAATTGGTCCCATAGGAATGAATGGGGAAACTAGAGTGGGAGATGACAAAAGCTGGAAAATCAGAACATGATTTCTAAACTGCCGCCACTCCCTCATTTTCAAGCCCACCTACACAAATCTTATATCAAAACGTTCAGCTATCCCTGCTGCCACTAAACATGTCCACGGCTAAGCCATAGTCCTGATATTTTTCACAATATGACCATTTGTTTGCAACTCACGCCGTCCATTGACATTCATTGAAACTACACTCTAGCCCCCTCCAAATTTGAAGGGCAATTTCTAAACTGCGACTGTGCCTTTATTTTTAATATTTCAGAGACATACTATACATCAAAATCTAGGTCCGGGTCTTGTGATTCTCACAATATAAAGATCTTCGCTGTAGGATGTATAGTTTTTAAAATACGGCCATTTGTTTAGAGGTCATTTCAGGAAATTTTAGCCATTAATCAGAGTCTACTGTTAGTGTTTGTTTTGTTGCCATGGTTACCAAAGCTTCTGTTATACACAGGGGGGAAGGTGGCTGGAGCATCTCAGCTGATTACAGAGCCCGGGGGAGGGGACAGACACACCATGTACTGATTTATAATAGAGGAATATGATGGGGCAGTTTTGATGGGGTAATTCTGATGGGGCAGTTTTGATGAAGTAGTATTTGGGAAGCATAAACAGGGCATGAGCGTTGCTAGGAAACAGTGGTTGTAAACACAAGATGCTGAGACACTCCAAATGCATGTGACTTCATCTGCTAGACTTGATAATGCTTGTAGACTCCTCCCACAGTTTTCACACTACAGAGACAAATAATATACTGAAACGAGCGGATTGTTCCCGATTGGTGTGTTATTACTTTGTGGAATGTTTTGCCGAATGGTCCACGAAATGACGTTTTTACGGCGAAATTGGTCCCATAGGAATGAATGGCGAAATGTTCAAAACTAGAGTGGGAAGTGACAAAAGCTGACAACCCCATGATCAGCCAAAACATTATGACCACCCCATGATCAGCCAAAACATTATGACCGCCCCAAGTAAAAAAAAAAATATTTTTGAAAAAAAAAAAATTTTTTTTTAAAAAGTAAAAAAATAATTTTTGAAAAAAAAAATCATTTTTGAAAAAAAAATATTTTTGAAAAAAAAAAAATTATTTTTGAAAAAAAAAATATTTTTGTAAAAAAAATTTTTTTTAAAAAAAATTATTTTTGAAAAAAAAATATATTTGAAAAAAAAAATATTTTTGAAAAAAAAAAATTATTTTTGAAAAAAAAATTACTTTAAAAAAAATAATAATTTCGAAAAAAAATTATTTTTGAAATAAAAAAATTCATTTTTGAAAAAAAAAATTACCTTTGAAAAAAAAAATTACTTTTGAAAAAAAAAATCATTTTTGAAGAAAAAAAAATCATTTTTGATTAAAAAAAATTCATTTTTTGAAAAAAAAAATTACTTTTGAAAAAAATGTTCAGCTCTTTCAGCGAATGATGGAACTTTTTTACTACTATTTATACTTTTTAAAATATTAAGCTTTTTAACACTTTTCACAGTTACTCAAGCCACTCCACCCCACCCAGTTACTCCGCCCACTCCAGTTGTAGAGGCAAGAACACTTTCACAATTTCCCCAGAAATTGTACCTTTTCTAGTTCTTATTCTTATTATAGCCAAATTTACCACCCTAACTCCTCCCACAGTTTTTACACTACATAGACAAGTAATATACCGAAACGTGCGGATTTTTCCCGAATGGTGTGCTATTATTTTGTGGAACATTTCGCCAAATGGTTCACGAAATATCGTCATTTTTGCGGCGAAATTGGTCCCATAGGAATGAATGGGGAAACTAGAGTGGGAGATGACAAAAGCTGGAAAATCAGAACATGATTTCTAAACTGCCGCCACTCCCTCATTTTCAAGCCCACCTACACAAATCTTATATCAAAACGTTCAGCTATCCCTGCTGCCACTAAACATGTCCACGGCTAAGCCATAGTCCTGATAGTTTTCACAATATGACCATTTGTTTGCAACTCACGCCGTCCATTGACATTCATTGAAACTACACTCTAGCCCCCTCCAAATTTGAAGGGCAATTTCTAAACTGCGACTGTGCCTTCATTTTTAATATTTCAGAGACATACTATACATCAAAATCTAGGTCTGGGTCTTGTGATTCTCACAATATAAAGATCTTCGCTGTAGGATGTATAGTTTTTAAAATACGGCCATTTGTTTAGAGGTCATTTCAGGAAATTTTAGCCATTAATCAGAGTGCACTGTTAGTGTTTGTTTTGTTGCCATGGTTACCAAAGCTTCTGTTATACACAGGGGGGGAAGGTGGCTGGAGCATCTCAGCTGATTACAGAGCCCGGGGGAGGGGACAGACACACCATGTACTGATTTATAATAGAGGAATATGATGGGGCAGTTTTGATGGGGTAATTCTGATGGGGCAGTTTTGATGAAGTAGTATTTGGGAAGCATAAACAGGGCATGAGCGTTGCTAGGAAACAGTGGTTGTAAACACAAGATGCTGAGACACTCCAAATGCATGTGACTTCATCTGCTAGACTTGATAATGCTTGTAGACTCCTCTCACAGTTTTCACACTACAGAGACAAATAATATACCGAAACGAGCGGATTGTTCCCGATTGGTGTGTTATTACTTTGTGGAATGTTTTGCCGAATGGTCCACGAAATTACGTTTTTACGGCGAAATTGGTCCCATAGGAATGAATGGCGAAATGTGCAAAACTAGAGTGGGAAGTGACAAAAGCTGACAACCCCATGATCAGCCAAAACATTATGACCACCCCATGATCAGCCAAAACATTATGACCGCCCCAAGTAAAAAAAAAAATATTTTTGAAAAAAAAAAAAAAAAAATTTTAAAAAAGTAAAAAAATAATTTTTGAAAAAAAAAAATCATTTTTGAAAAAAAATATATTTTTGAAAAAAAAAAAAATATTTTTGAAAAAAAAAAATATTTTTGAAAAAAAAAATTTTTTTAAAAAAAATTATTTTTGAAAAAAAAATATATTTGAAAAAAAAATATTTTTGAAAAAAAAAATTATTTTTGAAAAAAAAATTACTTTAAAAAAAATAATAATTTCGAAAAATAAATTATTTTTGAAATAAAAAAATTCATTTTTGAAAAAAAAAATTACCTTTGAAAAAAAAAATTACTTTTGAAAAAAAAAATCATTTTTGAAGAAAAAAAAATCATTTTTGATTAAAAAAAATTCATTTTTTGAAAAAAAAAATTACTTTTGAAAAAAATGTTCAGCTCTTTCAGCGAATGATGGAACTTTTTTACTACTATTTATACTTTTTAAAATATTAAGCTTTTTAACACTTTTCACAGTTACTCAAGCCACTCCACCCCACCCAGTTACTCCGCCCACTCCAGTTGTAGAGGCAAGAACACTTTCACAATTTCCCCAGAAATTGTACCTTTTCTAGTTCTTATTCTTATTATTATAGCCAAATTTACCACCCTAACTCCTCCCACAGTTTTTACACTACATAGACAAGTAATATACCGAAACGTGCGGATTGTTCCCGAATGGTGTGCTATTATTTTGTGGAACGTTTCGCCAAATGGTTCACAAAATATCGTCATTTTTGCGGCGAAATTGGTCCCATAGGAATGAATGGGGAAACTAGAGTGGGAGATGACAAAAGCTGGAAAATCAGAACATGATTTCTAAACTGCCGCCACTCCCTCATTTTCAAGCCCACCTACACAAATCTTATATCAAAACGTTCAGCTATCCCTGCTGTCACTAAACATGTCCACGGCTAAGCCATAGTCCTGATAGTTTTCACAATATGACCATTTGTTTGCAACTCACGCTGTCCATTGACATTCATTGAAACTACACTCTAGCCCCCTCCAAATTTGAAGGGCAATTTCTAAACTGCGACTGTGCCTTCATTTTTAATATTTCAGAGACATACTATGTATCAAAATCTAGGTCTGGGTCTTGTGATTCTCACAATATAAAGATCTTCGCTGTAGGATGTATAGTTTTTAAAATACGGCCATTTGTTTAGAGGTCATTTCAGGAAATTTTAGCCATTAATCAGAATGTACTGTTAGTGTTTGTTTTGTTGCCATGGTTACCAAAGCTTCTGTTATACACAGGGGGGGAAGGTGGCTGGAGCATCTCAGCTCATTACAGAGCCCGGGGGAGGGGACAGACACACCATGTACTGATTTATGATAGAGGAATATGATGAGGCAGTTTTGATGGGGTAATTCTGATGGGGCAGTTTTGATGAAGCAGTATTTGGGAAGCATAAACAGGGCATGAGCGTTGCTAGGAAACAGTGGTTGTAAACACAAGATGCTGAGACACTCCAAATGCATGTGACTTCATCTGCTAGACTTGATAATGCTTGTAGACTCCTCCCACAGTTTTCACACTACAGAGACAAATAATATACCGAAACGAGCGGATTGTTCCCGATTGGTGTGTTATTACTTTGTGGAATGTTTTGCCGAATGGTCCACGAAATGACGTTTTTGCGGCGAAATTGGTCCCATAGGAATGAATGGCGAAATGTTCAAAACTAGAGTGGGAAGTGACAAAAGCTGACAACCCCATGATCAGCCAAAACATTATGACCACCCCATGATCAGCCAAAACATTATGATCGCCCCATGTAAAAAAAAAATATTTTTGAAAAAAAAAAATAATTTTTGAAAAAAGTAAAAAAATAATTTTTGAAAAAAAAAATCATTTTTGAAAAAAAAATATATATTTTTGAAAAAAAAAATATTTTTGAAAAAAAAAAAATTATTTTTGAAAAAAAAAAAATATTTTTGAAAAAAAAAAAATATTTTTGAAAAAAAAATTTCTTTAAAAAAAAAAAATTATTTTTGAAAAAAAAATATATTTGAAAAAAAAAATATTTTTGAAAAAAAAAAAATTATTTTTGAAAAAAAAATTACTTTAAAAAAAATAATAATTTCGAAAAAAAAATTATTTTTGAAATAAAAAAATTCATTTTTGAAAAAAAAATTACCTTTGAAAAAAAAATTACTTTTGAAAAAAAAATCATTTTTGAAGAAAAAAAAATCATTTTTGATTATTAAAAAAAATTCATTTTTGAAAAAAAAAATTACTTTTGAAAAAAATGTTCAGCTCTTTCAGCGAATGATGGAACTTTTTTACTACTATTTATACTTTTTAAAATATTAAGCTTTTTAACACTTTTCACAGTTACTCAAGCCACCCCACCCCACCCAGTTACTCCGCCCACTCCAGTTGTAGAGGCAAGAACACTTTCACAATTTCCCCAGAAATTGTACCTTTTCTAGTTAAGTGTTCTTGCATAGCAAGACCACTTACTGTTATCTCACATATATATTATTAAGTGTTCTTGCATAGCAAGACCACTTACTGTTATCTCACATATATATTATTATTCTTATTATAGCCAAATTTACCACCCTAACTCCTCCCACAGTTTTTACACTACATAGACAAGTAATATACCGAAACGTGCGGAATGTTCCCGAATGGTGTGCTATTACTTTGTGGAACGTTTCGCCGAATGGTTCACGAAATATCGTCATTTTTGCGGCGAAATTGGTCCCATAGGAATGAATGGGGAAACTAGAGTGGGAGATGACAAAAGCTGGAAAATCAGAACATGATTTCTAAACTGCCGCCACTCCCTCATTTTCAAGCCCACCTACACAAATCTTATATCAAAACGTTCAGCTATCCCTGCTGCCACTAAACATGTCCACGGCTAAGCCATAGTCCTGATAGTTTTCACAATATGACCATTTGTTTGCAACTCACGCCGTCCATTGACATTCATTGAAACTACACTCTAGCCCCCTCCAAATTTGAAGGGCAATTTCTAAACTGCGACTGTGCCTTCATTTTTAATATTTCAGAGACATACTATGTATCAAAATCTAGGTCAGGGTCTTGTGATTCTCACAATATAAAGATCTTCGCTGTAGGATGTATAGTTTTTAAAATACGGCCATTTGTTTAGAGGTCATTTCAGGAAATTTTAGCCATTAATCAGAGTGCACTGTTAGTGTTTGTTTTGTTGCCATGGTTACCAAAGCTTCTGTTATACACAGGGGGGAGGTGGCTGGAGCATCTCAGCTGATTACAGAGCCCGGGGGAGGGGACAGACACACCATGTACTGATTTATAATAGAGGAATATGATGGGGCAGTTTTGATGGGGTAATTCTGATGGGGCAGTTTTGATGAAGTAGTATTTGGGAAGCATAAACAGGGCATGAGCGTTGCTAGGAAACAGTGGTTGTAAACACAAGATGCTGAGACACTCCAAATGCATGTGACTTCATCTGCTAGACTTGATAATGCTTGTAGACTCCTCCCACAGTTTTCACACTACAGAGACAAATAATATACCGAAACGAGCGGATTGTTCCCGATTGGTGTGCTATCACTTTGTGGAATGTTTTGCCGAATGGTCCACGAAATGACGTTTTTACGGCGAAATTGGTCCCATAGGAATGAATGGCGAAATGTTCAAAACTAGAGTGGGAAGTGACAAAAGCTGACAACCCCATGATCAGCCAAAACATTATGACCACCCCATGATCAGCCAAAACATTATGACCGCCCCAAGTAAAAAAAAAAATATTTTTGAAAAAAAAAAAAATTTTTTTAAAAAGTAAAAAAATAATTTTTGAAAAAAAAATCATTTTTGAAAAAAAAAATATTTTTGAAAAAAAAAAAAATTATTTTTGAAAAAAAAAAATATTTTTGAAAAAAAAATTTTTTTAAAAAAAAATTATTTTTGAAAAAAAAATATATTTGAAAAAAAAAAATATTTTTGAAAAAAAAAAATATTTTTGAAAAAAAAATTACTTTAAAAAAAATAATAATTTCGAAAAAAAAATTATTTTTGAAATAAAAAAATTCATTTTTGAAAAAAAAAATTACCTTTGAAAAAAAAAATTACTTTTGAAAAAAAAAATCATTTTTGAAGAAAAAAAAATCATTTTTGATTAAAAAAAATTCATTTTTTGAAAAAAAAAATTACTTTTGAAAAAAATGTTCAGCTCTTTCAGCGAATGATGGAACTTTTTTACTACTATTTATACTTTTTAAAATATTAAGCTTTTTAACACTTTTCACAGTTACTCAAGCCACTCCACCCCACCCAGTTACTCCGCCCACTCCAGTTGTAGAGGCAAGAACACTTTCACAATTTCCCCAGAAATTGTACCTTTTCTAGTTATTCTTATTCTTATTATAGCCAAATTTACCACCCTAACTCCTCCCACAGTTTTTACACTACATAGACAAGTAATATACCGAAACGTGCGGATTTTTCCCGAATGGTGTGCTATTATTTTGTGGAACATTTCGCCGAATGGTTCACGAAATATCGTCATTTTTGCGGCGAAATTGGTCCCATAGGAATGAATGGGGAAACTAGAGTGGGAGATGACAAAAGCTGGAAAATCAGAACATGATTTCTAAACTGCCGCCACTCCCTCATTTTCAAGCCCACCTACACAAATCTTATATCAAAACGTTCAGCTATCCCTGCTGCCACTAAACATGTCCACGGCTAAGCCATAGTCCTGATAGTTTTCACAATATGACCATTTGTTTGCAACTCACGCCGTCCATTGACATTCATTGAAACTACACTCTAGCCCCCTCCAAATTTGAAGGGCAATTTCTAAACTGCGACTGTGCCTTCATTTTTAATATTTCAGAGACATACTATACATCAAAATCTAGGTCTGGGTCTTGTGATTCTCACAATATAAAGATCTTCGCTGTAGGATGTATAGTTTTTAAAATACGGCCATTTGTTTAGAGGTCATTTCAGGAAATTTTAGCCATTAATCAGAGTGCACTGTTAGTGTTTGTTTTGTTGCCATGGTTACCAAAGCTTCTGTTATACACAGGGGGGAAGGTGGCTGGAGCATCTCAGCTGATTACAGAGCCCGGGGGAGGGGACAGACACACCATGTACTGATTTATAATAGAGGAATATGATGGGGCAGTTTTGATGGGGTAATTCTGATGGGGCAGTTTTGATGAAGTAGTATTTGGGAAGCATAAACAGGGCATGAGCGTTGCTAGGAAACAGTGGTTGTAAACACAAGATGCTGAGACACCCCAAATGCATGTGACTTCATCTGCTAGACTTGATAATGCTTGCAGACTCCTCCCACAGTTTTCACACTACAGAGACAAATAATATACCGAAACGAGCGGATTGTTCCCGATTGGTGTGCTATCACTTTGTGGAATGTTTTGCCGAATGGTCCACGAAATGACGTTTTTGCGGCGAAATTGGTCCCATAGGAATGAATGGCGAAATGTTCAAAACTAGAGTGGGAAGTGACAAAAGCTGACAACCCCATGATCAGCCAAAACATTATGACCACCCCATGATCAGCCAAAACATTATGACCGCCCCATGTAAAAAAAAATATATTTTTGAAAAAAAAAAAAAATTTTGAAAAAAGTAAAAAAATAATTTTTGAAAAAAAAAATATATATTTTTGAAAAAAAAAATATATATTTTTGAAAAAAAATATATATATTTTTGAAAAAAAAATATTTTTGAAAAAAAAAAATATTTTTGAAAAAAAAAAAATATTTTTGAAAAAAAAATATATTTGAAAAAAAAAATATTTTTGAAAAAAAAAATTATTTTTGAAAAAAAAATTACTTTAAAAAAAATAATAATTTCGAAAAAAAAATTATTTTTGAAATAAAAAAATTCATTTTTGAAAAAAAAAATTACCTTTGAAAAAAAAAATTACTTTTGAAAAAAAAATCATTTTTGAAGAAAAAAAAATCATTTTTGATTAAAAAAAATTCATTTTTGAAAAAAAAAATTACTTTTGAAAAAAATGTTCAGCTCTTTCAGCGAATGATGGAACTTTTTTACTACTATTTAAACTTTTTAAAATATTAAGCTTTTTAACACTTTTCACAGTTACTCAAGCCACCCCACCCCACCCAGTTACTCCGCCCACTCCAGTTGTAGAGGCAAGAACACTTTCACAATTTCCCCAGAAATTGTACCTTTTCTAGTTATTCTTATTCTTATTATAGCCAAATTTACCACCCTAACTCCTCCCACAGTTTTTACACTACATAGACAAGTAATATACCGAAACGTGCGGATTTTTCCCGAATGGTGTGCTATTATTTTGTGGAACATTTCGCCGAATGGTTCACGAAATATCGTCATTTTTGCGGCGAAATTGGTCCCATAGGAATGAATGGGGAAACTAGAGTGGGAGATGACAAAAGCTGGAAAATCAGAACATGATTTCTAAACTGCCGCCACTCCCTCATTTTCAAGCCCACCTACACAAATCTTATATCAAAACGTTCAGCTATCCCTGCTGCCACTAAACATGTCCACGGCTAAGCCATAGTCCTGATAGTTTTCACAATATGACCATTTGTTTGCAACTCACGCCGTCCATTGACATTCATTGAAACTACACTCTAGCCCCCTCCAAATTTGAAGGGCAATTTCTAAACTGCGACTGTGCCTTCATTTTTAATATTTCAGAGACATACTATACATCAAAATCTAGGTCTGGGTCTTGTGATTCTCACAATATAAAGATCTTCGCTGTAGGATGTATAGTTTTTAAAATACGGCCATTTGTTTAGAGGTCATTTCAGGAAATTTTAGCCATTAATCAGAGTGCACTGTTAGTGTTTGTTTTGTTGCCATGGTTACCAAAGCTTCTGTTATACACAGGGGGGAAGGTGGCTGGAGCATCTCAGCTGATTACAGAGCCCGGGGGAGGGGACAGACACACCATGTACTGATTTATAATAGAGGAATATGATGGGGCAGTTTTGATGGGGTAATTCTGATGGGGCAGTTTTGATGAAGTAGTATTTGGGAAGCATAAACAGGGCATGAGCGTTGCTAGGAAACAGTGGTTGTAAACACAAGATGCTGAGACACTCCAAATGCATGTGACTTCATCTGCTAGACTTGATAATGCTTGTAGACTCCTCCCACAGTTTTCACACTACAGAGACAAATAATATACCGAAACGAGCGGATTGTTCCCGATTGGTGTGTTATTACCTTGTGGAATGTTTTGCCGAATGGTCCACGAAATGACGTTTTTACGGCGAAATTGGTCCCATAGGAATGAATGGCGAAATGTTCAAAACTAGAGTGGGAAGTGACAAAAGCTGACAACCCCATGATCAGCCAAAACATTATGATCACCCCATGATCAGCCAAAACATTATGACCGCCCCAAGTAAAAAAAAAAATATTTTTGAAAAAAAAAAAAATTTTTTTTAAAAAGTAAAAAAATAATTTTTGAAAAAAAAAATCATTTTTAAAAAAAAAATTATTTTTGAAAAAAAAATATATTTGAAAAAAAAAAATATTTTTGAAAAAAAAATTACTTTAAAAAAAATAATAATTTCGAAAAAAATTCATTTTTGAAAAAAAAAATTACCTTTGAAAAAAAAAATTACTTTTGAAAAAAAAAATCATTTTTGAAGAAAAAAAAATCATTTTTGATTAAAAAAAATTCATTTTTTGAAAAAAAAAATTACTTTTGAAAAAAATGTTCAGCTCTTTCAGCGAATGATGGAACTTTTTTACTACTATTTATACTTTTTAAAATATTAAGCTTTTTAACACTTTTCACAGTTACTCAAGCCACTCCACCCCATCCAGTTACTCCGCCCACTCCAGTTGTAGAGGCAAGAACACTTTCACAATTTCCCCAGAAATTGTACCTTTTCTAGTTCTTATTCTTATTATTATAGCCAAATTTACCACCCTAACTCCTCCCACAGTTTTTACACTACATAGACAAGTAATATACCGAAACGTGCGGATTGTTCCCGAATGGTGTGCTATTATTTTGTGGAACATTTCGCCGAATGGTTCACAAAATATCGTCATTTTTGCGGCGAAATTGGTCCCATAGGAATGAATGGGGAAACTAGAGTGGGAGATGACAAAAGCTGGAAAATCAGAACATGATTTCTAAACTGCCGCCACTCCCTCATTTTCAAGCCCACCTACACAAATCTTATATCAAAACGTTCAGCTATCCCTGCTGCCACTAAACATGTCCACGGCTAAGCCATAGTCCTGATAGTTTTCACAATATGACCATTTGTTTGCAACTCACGCCGTCCATTGACATTCATTGAAACTACACTCTAGCCCCCTCCAAATTTGAAGGGCAATTTCTAAACTGCGACTGTGCCTTCATTTTTAATATTTCAGAGACATACTATGTATCAAAATCTAGGTCTGGGTCTTGTGATTCTCACAATATAAAGATCTTCGCTGTAGGATGTATAGTTTTTAAAATACGGCCATTTGTTTAGAGGTCATTTCAGGAAATTTTAGCCATTAATCAGAGTGCACTGTTAGTGTTTGTTTTGTTGCCATGGTTACCAAAGCTTCTGTTATACACAGGGGGGAAGGTGGCTGGAGCATCTCAGCTCATTACAGAGCCCGGGGGAGGGGACAGACACACCATGTACTGATTTATAATAGAGGAATATGATGGGGCAGTTTTGATGGGGTAATTCTGATGGGGCAGTTTTGATGAAGTAGTATTTGGGAAGCATAAACAGGGCATGAGCGTTGCTAGGAAACAGTGGTTGTAAACACAAGATGCTGAGACACTCCAAATGCATGTGACTTCATCTGCTAGACTTGATAATGCTTGTAGACTCCTCCCACAGTTTTCACACTACAGAGACAAATAATATACCGAAACGAGCGGATTGTTCCCGATTGGTGTGTTATTACTTTGTGGAATGTTTTGCCGAATGGTCCACGAAATGACGTTTTTGCGGCGAAATTGGTCCCATAGGAATGAATGGCGAAATGTTCAAAACTAGAGTGGGAAGTGACAAAAGCTGACAACCCCATGATCAGCCAAAACATTATGACCACCCCATGATCAGCCAAAACATTATGACCGCCCCATGTAAAAAAAAAATATTTTTGAAAAAAAAAAAAAATTTTTGAAAAAAGTAAAAAAATAATTTTTGAAAAAAAAAAAATCATTTTTGAAAAAAAAATATATATTTTTGAAAAAAAAAATATTTTTGAAAAAAAAAAATTATTTTTGAAAAAAAAATATTTTTGAAAAAAAAATTTCTTTTAAAAAAAAAATTATTTTTGAAAAAAAAATATATTTGAAAAAAAAAATATTTTTGAAAAAAAATATTTTTGAAAAAAAAATTACTTTAAAAAAAATAATAATTTCGAAAAAAAAATTATTTTTGAAATAAAAAAATTCATTTTTGAAAAAAAAAAATTACCTTTGAAAAAAAAAATTACTTTTGAAAAAAAAATCATTTTTGAAGAAAAAAAAATCATTTTTGATTAAAAAAAATTCATTTTTGAAAAAAAAAATTACTTTTGAAAAAAATGTTCAGCTCTTTCAGCGAATGATGGAACTTTTTTACTACTGTTTATACTTTTTAAAATATTAAGCTTTTTAACACTTTTCACAGTTACTCAAGCCACCCCACCCAGTTACTCCGCCCACTCCAGTTGTAGAGGCAAGAACACTTTCACAATTTCCCCAGAAATTGTACCTTTTCTAGTATTAAGTGTTCTTGCATAGCAGGACCACTTACTGTTATCTCACATATATATTATTCTTATTATTATAGCCAAATTTACCACCCTAACTCCTCCCACAGTTTTTACACTACATAGACAAGTAATATACCGAAACGTGCGGATTGTTCCCGAATGGTGTGCTATTACTTTGTGGAACGTTTCGCCGAATGGTTCACGAAATATCGTCGTTTTTGCGGCGAAATTGGTCCCATAGGAATGAATGGGGAAACTAGAGTGGGAGATGACAAAAGCTGGAAAATCAGAACATGATTTCTAAACTGCCGCCACTCCCTCATTTTCAAGCCCACCTACACAAATCTTATATCAAAACGTTCAGCTATCCCTGCTGCCACTAAACATGTCCACGGCTAAGCCATAGTCCTGATAGTTTTCACAATATGACCATTTGTTTGCAACTCACGCCGTCCATTGACATTCATTGAAACTACACTCTAGCCCCCTCCAAATTTGAAGGGCAATTTCTAAACTGCGACTGTGCCTTCATTTTTAATATTTCAGAGACATACTATACATCAAAATCTAGGTCTGGGTCTTGTGATTCTCACAATATAAAGATCTTCGCTGTAGGATGTATAGTTTTTAAAATACGGCCATTTGTTTAGAGGTCATTTCAGGAAATTTTAGCCATTAATCAGAGTGTACTGTTAGTGTTTGTTTTGTTGCCATGGTTACCAAAGCTTCTGTTATACACAGGGGGGAAGGTGGCTGGAGCATCTCAGCTGATTACAGAGCCCGGGGGAGGGGACAGACACACCATGTACTGATTTATAATAGAGGAATATGATGGGGCAGTTTTGATGGGGTAATTCTGATGGGGCAGTTTTGATGAAGCAGTATTTGGGAAGCATAAACAGGGCATGAGCGTTGCTAGGAAACAGTGGTTGTAAACACAAGATGCTGAGACACTCCAAATGCATGTGACTTCATCTGCTAGACTTGATAATGCTTGTAGACTCCTCCCACAGTTTTCACACTACAGAGACAAATAATATACCGAAACGAGCGGATTGTTCCCGATTGGTGTGTTATTACTTTGTGGAATGTTTTGCCGAATGGTCCACGAAATGACGTTTTTGCGGCGAAATTGGTCCCATAGGAATGAATGGCGAAATGTTCAAAACTAGAGTGGGAAGTGACAAAAGCTGACAACCCCATGATCAGCCAAAACATTATGACCACCCCATGATCAGCCAAAACATTATGACCACCCCATGTAAAAAAAAAAATATTTTTGAAAAAAAAAAAAAATTTTTGAAAAAAGTAAAAAAATAATTTTTGAAAAAAAAAAATCATTTTTGAAAAAAAAAATATATATTTTTGAAAAAAAAAATTATTTTTGAAAAAAAAAATTATTTTTGAAAAAAAAAATTTTTTTTAAAAAAAATTATTTTTGAAAAAAAAATATATTTGAAAAAAAAAAATATTTTTGAAAAAAAAAAATTACCTTTGAAAAAAAAATTACTTTTGAAAAAAAAAATCATTTTTGAAGAAAAAAAAATCATTTTTGATTAAAAAAAATTCATTTTTGAAAAAAAAAATTACTTTTGAAAAAAATGTTCAGCTCTTTCAGCGAATGATGGAACTTTTTTACTACTATTTATACTTTTTAAAATATTAAGCTTTTTAACACTTTTCACAGTTACTCAAGCCACTCCACCCCACCCAGTTACTCCGCCCACTCCAGTTGTAGAGGCAAGAACACTTTCACAATTTCCCCAGAAATTGTACCTTTTCTAGTTTGTCATTGTTAGTGCATGGAAGTTTAGTAGTGTGTAAGTACAACACTTACAAGAATGTATTACTTATCACAGAAATTACAGTACTTACTGTATCCTGGCAATTCCCTCCATCTGCTTCTCTCTCCAGAAGGAAAGCACAAAAATTGTTCAAGCACCATTTGGGCTCAGCATTTACTTCTTGAACTAATATGCTGGCTAAAAGATGGTACAACCATGTAAATTCTGGTACCTGTGCAGTTCTTTTCTAGCGAATTCACACATCTGGCATAGATCAGACCCTTACTGCAATCTCTTCCTTTAGGGGAGATTTACTAAAACTGGGTCATTCAGAATTTGGTGCAGCTGTGCTTGGTAGCCAATCAGCTTCTAACTTCAACTTGTTCAATTAAGCTTTGGCAATAAAACCTAGAAGCCGATTGGTTTCTATGCAGAGCTGCACCAGATTTTGCACTCTTCAGTTTTATTAAATAAACAATATTGTGACTTGCTACACAGTGACAGACTGTGACTTGATCACTAGACAATGAGAGATAGGGGAAATGCTTCCTCCTGCCTGCAACAGACTGAGGGCATCACCTCAGCCAAGGCACATATTACTTGACTTTACTTCAAGGACAAATTTTTAATGAATAAAGGTGTAACTTTTTAGAAAAATGATACTGTTGCTGTGGTCTAAAACATGTCAAGAATTTATTCTCTTAGATTTGTTAAATAACCGAATAATACACTTTAACAAATCACCATAGTAGAAAAAACAATTAAAGTGTAAGTAAATCCCCCTAAGCCGCCATCTTTGCCTCTGTTTAATCTACAACTGCCATGAAGCTGCACATGTAATCAGTCATGACACCAGCAATTGAATGGTTTGACAGTTTGTTTGAGAGCACAACCAAAAGGAGTGTTACATTTCCGGCACGTGCCGGAAATGAAAATGTATTATGGATGGGTTTACTTCAGCTTTAAGTAGAATTCCAGGCTACCACCTAACGAGTATAGAGTACTTTCACACTGGGGTGGGGCGTTAGCAGTAAAGCGCTGCTAATTTTAATTACAGTGCTTTACTGCTGTAATGGCAGTGCTTTTTGGCCGCTGGCAGGGCGCTTTAAACCCCTGCTAGCGGCTGAATAAAGGGTTAAAAGCGCCCGTAAAGTGCCGCTGCTGAAGCGCTTTGCAGTCGCTTCAGCAGAGGTGCCCATTGATTTCAATGGGCAGGGGCGGTGGAGGAGCGGTGTATACACCGCTCCCGCACCGCCTGAAAGATGATGCTTGCAGGACTTTTTATAATGTCCTGCAAGCGCACCACCCCAGTGTGAAAGCACTCGGGCTCTCACACTGGGGCTGCAGGGGAGGCGTATTTCAGGTGCTTTACAGGCGCTATTTTTAGCCCAAAAGTGCTTGAAAAACGACCCAGTTTGAAAGGCGTCTTAAAGTGTTACTAAACCCAGGATCCAGCATTCACTATATCTGGTTTCCCACAGTACACAGAACATGGAAATGCAATTATCTTAGGAAATATAAACTGCTAAATACCTTTTCTCACAAGCAGTATATAGCAGTCTTATGACTTCTATCAGTGTCTGGTTAAATCTTGTAGGAGGAGTTTTCATTCTACTCTGACTGTCCCCTAACCCTCTGTCTGGACAGTGCTGATTACCCCTGTGCTGATCACATGCACCCTCCCAAGAAAAAAAAACTTTCTAGCAAGGAACACCAAACTGAGCATGTGCAGAGTGACTCCAAAGGCTCTGTTCTATCAGGAGATGGATTGGGAACAGTAAAAGAAGGGAAGGCTGAGAGAAGACAGGATCAAACAGCATTGTTACACAATGCAGAGGATTAACCCCTTAGGTTCCACAGTGAGTGTAACCAGCATGCTTTACTGCATATACAGACTGATTTTACTGTTGTGAGTTTAATAACACTTTAAAAATGCTCATTCCCCATAACCTATGCTGACTAACTTGTGTCAGTATAGGTGCAGGGGAGAAGAGGGAGCACTGACAATGGATGGGCAATAGTAAGCCTATGGGTGACGTCACCACTCTCAGGCATTCTTAGCCATTGCCGCGCACTCCCCTATGCAGCCACCTCTGGCTAATACAGGGGGTAAGGTGACCAGACAGGCTGAAAATAGGTGAGCAAATACATTTCTTAACAAAGGTTAGCCAGCATAGGTGTTCAGAGAGAGAATGGAGCATTTTAAGACTAGTTAGGCTGTAGCTTGGAATTCTTCTTTACGCATTTTAACTTTGCATTTAGCTGTTCAGCTGGAGTTCCCCTTTAAGCACCAGTATTTAAAAAATATTTATCAAAGTTAGAAAAAAAGTTCTCAATATCACAGTTTGTACAATGAGGGATTGAAGAGAAGTTTGAGTCTGTGAATAATAGTTCTGCAACAAACACTAAGAATAATTATTAATGCTGTCTGGCAACACAAAATGGATTAAAAGTATTTCCACTTCCAAGCCAGGCAACTTAGAGTGTATGCCACAGCATCCATCTCACTACTGCCATATTTTTCTGCGTCTTTATTATTTTTTAAACAAAGCAAAAGATGAGTTTGTCAGAAAAAACATATGTGTGTTTGAGAATTGTGCTTCCTGCTGCCGCATATATAACGGCTTCCCAACAGCTCCGAGCGGGAGCAGCTCTTCTGCCCCCTGCTATTCTGCAGACTCCTTTTATTGCTTCTTGAAAGAGGCTTTTCATGTTGTGTGGCTGCATCATTTTGTGCAGTTGGACAATTTACAGTTTACAGTTTCAAGTTACGTTTTGTGAGCCAAGGCTGTTTTCTTTTTCCTGACTCGACCACCTAATTAGACTTAATTAAGATAAAACCAGTATGGGCCTTTCCAGTACACCTTGTATAGATCCTGAATGCCCCAGTGGAATCCAAAGGATAAGGATGTTCTGCTGTGCGTAAGCTTATTGTTTAAAACTGCAGCATAAGAGCTAGGGTTGTAGGTCAGCAATTCTAAGCCCTCTACAGCTATTCCAAGCCATAAAAGCGCTTATATGGAGTATAAGGGCTTTGTGTCAAGCTGCTGATAGAGCAATTAATGGCAAGAATATTGCTCTTGCAGTTATGAAATATGGTGTAAACTCTAGCACTTCCATAACTATAAGCAACCTTGGGACTAATTTACAGTTACCTCACATGGGGGACATTAAAATTACATCAGGACAGGTTAACCATATTCTTGCATATCGCAGTGTTCTATATGCAGAAGCTACCTTTCTGTAACCTGAAAGTGTAAGGATGAATAACCATTCCTTATATATATGATGGCACAGTGTATACTGTATTATTCTGTTATTCATGGAGCAGCAATTCTTTAATGTAAGTTTAAATGGGATTTCTCTTTTAAAAAAAGTTGCACACTTAGCCTAATAAATACTATTGATTGCTACTGATGATTGTGCTTTATATCACATATGATGCAAATGCATTATTGTAGCACCCGTCTATGTAGGTGCTAGAATTAATGTATTATAGTTTTTGTTCTTCTGCTTAATAGGAGAACAGCTAGGGAAATGTACATGCTTAACAGCTGTGATTGATTAGTTCAGCCTGCTCAGTGTTTTCAGCTGCTATTGGGTCTGCCTCTGGCCTTCTCTGTATCCAAGTAACCTAGGAAGGTTCTGGAAGAATAGGTGGATGCTATGCAGAACACAGCATGAATATTAATGCCACTCCAGCCAGTCCCAGGGAGGGTGGCCTTAGAGGATGCTGGGAGAGGGTATTTATTCTTTGGATGCACTGAGCACAAGGTCTTTTGTGGACTGTACCAGCTGGGGAGAGGCTGCTGCCTCCACTGGCACCTACTGCCATGTGGTCCCAGGTGGGTCGCCTGAGGGCCTGAATTGAGAGAGAGTGTGCTGCCATACAGCCTCAGATGGGAGACCTGAGGGCCTGAAGTTAGTGAGAGTGATCATGGTTCAACTGAGAGCTGACTGAGGGGCTGTCTGCTGAAGATCTGGTCTGGTATCACTGGAGGAAAGTGTTGTTTGGAAGTGCTGCCTCCCCGCTTGTGCTAGAAGGTGGACTGTGTGTTTGTTAAAGGGGACACCAACTAGTGTCTTGTCCAACCATTGCTACTTCATAGGACTTTGCTCAGTTCTGTTACTTTTGGTCTGCCTAATAGTGGAGCAGTCTTTCATAACTGGCCTTTATTTGAGGAGTTTTGCCCTGCTACTATTACTGCTAAGGGACTTTGCTCATTCCTTAAACTACTTTGTTTCTACTGCTAAGGAGAAGTCTGCTACCTGAACAGAGAATGAATTTCTCCTGCGCTGGTGCAGGCGGTGTTAATACGGAATGGTAGTACTTTCAAATGTTGGAAAATAGAAGATGATCATGCATGTCTGTTGCCTAAACTGACCAGGGGTGGTCTGAAGAAGGCTGAGTGAAAGAAAGAGGTGGAAGGCGCGTGACCTAACGCTTGAATCAAGATGATACAATTTTTTAAAAATTTTTTTTAATTAATTTTTTTTTTTCAAAGCTAAATAAAGTTCTTTATTTTAAATGCTACAAGATTTAATCGAACAGGCCAAATCCCATATCTTCATCGGACTCCTCAGACTCTTCTTTCTTCTCTTCCTTCTTTTCTTCAGCAGCTGGTGCAGCAGATGCTGCAGGAGAAGCAGAGCCAGCGGAAGCAACTGCAACAGCACCTCCAGAAGGCATGCTTGCCAACTTGGTGTTACCTTGAGCAATCAGCTCATCAATCTTCTTGCCTTTCAGTTCACCGATTATCTTATCGGCACGCTCCTTGTCCATCTCAATGCCAACGCTGTCCAGAATCTTCTTCAGGTCAGCAATTGTAGGGTTGTCATTAGCACAGAGAACGGCCAAGAGATAGGAAGCTATGTAACGCATCTTCACACAGGACTTTGTAAAGCGCCGGAGCGGAGAGAGTCAGCAGACCGCTTGAATCAAGATGATACAATTTATTTACAAAGTAGATAAACACAAAGAAAATTTGCTACATATTCATAAAACCTACGTTACAAAATACACATTAAATATACATTAAAAGTTAGACATGCCCATGCAAGGGCAAGTGTGCAAAGGGGTCTGACGCATTTCGAGGGGTTCCCTCTTCATCAGAGCCTTGGAAAACGAAAAGAAAGTCTGTACAATGTGGTAGACCAACATAAAGAGGAGTGGCTGATTGGGAGATGTATCACATGGTAAGTGATCGATTCTCCTTTACTCAAGAACTGTCCACATCACAGCGCTCTAGATAGAATAAACACCAAATAGTTGTATATATAGAGAAGAGCACATATATAGAAAGTGTTGGAATTGAATACTATACAATACAGACCAGAGAAACGTATAATTAAAGTGTTAGAACGTTAAAATCTTACAATATAGAATTGTTGCAGTATTAAAACAGACAATAAAGCCTTAAAAAGCCATTACAAGCCATTAAAAGCCATTAACGTTAAGGTAAACTATATACAATGTGTAGGCTTTATCTTTTTCCCTCTGGCCCTACATGTCTTGTCAGTTATTATACCGCAAAATGTATAGCAGTTCCGGGTACAATCTATTAGGCTAACATCCTTTCCCTATGTGATTGTTTCCAGATCCATGAGGCACATCCAGATATCTGGCAGATGGATATAACCATCTTTAACCTTTGTGTTCTGGATGGTTTAATAACTTTTGATATACACTCTCTGTCAATTTTTAAAATGTATTTAGAATGTATATAAAATACATGTATATGTTTTTATGCATATTGTGTATCTTTGCATACCCCTGATGTTATACATGTACATGTACAAGTACAACATCATGTAAAACATGTATAACATGTTATACATGTTATATTCTGTTATCATAGATATAAGCTACAGATCTGGAACCCGTAAGCCCCCTGTCCCTGAAGATCTTCATTTTGTTTTTCAAAACGCGTTGGACGTTCTGTCTGTCTGACAAAGCTCTGGGCTTTTCCTTGCAGCTGGTTTCCATCTCTGTTCCCAATATTTGTGATTGTTGTGTATATCCCCATGTTCATGTTGCTATATATTATCAATTTGTGATAAATTTTGAATATGTTTTTACCATCAAACTGTTTGTGGCCCGGTTTAAAGTCCCAATTTGAGGAATTCATGTTTTGACTCTATGAATCAGGGATGTTGTCCACAATCAGTTTAAGCAATTAGTTGCGGTAGAGGGTCTCTTCAAATTTAAGGTTTGACATGTTGGGTATCTATTTACTAGTTGTAACATCACCTTTTATGTTTTACCAAAAAATGGGTAGTTTATTGCATTTGTTTTCTCTAAAATTCACTTTAGTGTGCTTTTACAGAAATTTTGCATTTCCTGGACATTTGTGGTATTTTATTAAGATAAAAAAAGTCAGTATTACTGTCTTTTTATTGGGGGGGGGGCTTCATTCAGAATTCTCTGGCCATGTAAATCCGGCCCTGCCCTCAGTACAGCTCTGTTCCCTCAACACAGCTTTCCTAGCTCCATACAACACACTTACCACCCAGGGCAGTTCACAGTGCAGGAAGTCCTCTCTCAGCTGGGTCATGTGATTATAGCCGGAAAGAAGCAGCCTCTCATGCTCTGAGCTAACAGGCTGCAGCAGTGGCTCCTGCTTTGAGTGCCTGGTGCAGGTATCTACACTAGCTGCTGCTCTGCATTGTGGATGCTCTGGGGGGGGGGGGAGTTTGGAGCACACTGCCATCCCCTTTATTTATTCCCTTGCACACTGTCCTTTCCAGCTTCTATTCACTCCCAGCATAAAGCAAATACAATGACACTGCTCCAGGTAATTAGGGAAAAACTGGTTACGGGTGTTTTGTCTTACTCCCCATAGAACATATGAAAATTCTGGCTGCACACCACTGTTTTTAAAATGTGAATAGGGGAATGAAGCAACCTGGGACGCCTGGTTCATTTGCTTGATTTAATCACATGGAAGCACACGTAGATTCGAGCTAGCTTACACTTACCATTCACAGAACGACACTGGGGTTAATTCATTCCCCTATTCACATTTATATGTGAGCTTTGTCATCACTTTTTGGCATGTTTTATTTGGGTTTAATTTTACACTCACCCCCTCATGTGGTCCCCTTGTGGGAACACTTAGAGATATTTTCACATTTTCACATCTTTTCTAACCAATATTTTTTATTATTCATCACATATTCCCTACAGGACACTATGCACGTTATGTGCACACATACCACACTGGATCATGCTATGACCACCTTGCCGTCCTCTGGGTGCTCTCCTCGATCCTTAAGGGGTCTCCCCGTCTCAACCCCGGGGAGGATACTGTGCTCAACATCCCCACTCTCCTATGCAGACACCCGGCCCATTTTCAAGGCCGTGTAGTAAGTCATTAATTTATTTATTTGTTCCCACTTTGTTGGAATATAGATCGTTTTACTTCCCCTTCCCTATAGGGTATGTTTAACAACCAATATTTTTTCCCTTTCTAGTATATTACATCATTACACTCCTGATGAATGGCTGAAATGCCAAGAAATGTGTTGAGTGCTACTAGATTTCAAGAGATACGTGGTTTCATTATATATTTTTATCTTCTTATGTATATTTTTCTTATCTATTCGTCAATTATATTGCATGCTATAAGCAGCATATTTTAGTGTAAGTCATGTGGCTACATATTTATTTGATACAATGTTTCTCTCAAGAATTTGGTATGAATCTTTAGTTTGCAATAATAAATCATGTAGTGTAATTTCATTCATATATTGATTTTGTCTCTATTTTGACATGGCGGGCCTCACTCAAAGTCCCAGCAACCTCTCTTTTTCTATAAACCAATATAGGGATGGAGGTACGGCATGCGTGTTAAGTGAGTGCGCCAGGTTACATCTAATTCAATGTTTTTTATTTATCTATACACAAATGGTTTGCCTTTCATTTCTATTTTAAACTAAATGGGTTGTTTTACAAGGTGATCGTTTACAATCACTTTAACCCTTGTCTGACACACCCCCTCCCTGTAGCTACAGGTGTTCTACCTTCCTACCCATAGAACAAGTGAAAACTTTAGTTTCACACAGATGTTCCTTCCCCCTTGCTGACACGCCCCCTCTAAGGCCAGCGCTGCCAATCACTGTTCATTAACTATTCATCTCTAATAGAGTAGCGTGATCAAACAGCAGTGGGGAGTATTGTGTTGACGCACTAACTCTGGATCTAATGCATCAATTCAAACAGGACAAATCGCTACATGCACTTTACTCCCTGCAAGACATGATAAAGCAAACATACATATGAAGTGAAATGGCTTGTTTAAATATTTAATTGTAATGTGTTTTTTTATTTATAATAATTTAAAAAAGTAGAATAGTCTAGAACCTTGTAAACTTTTAAACTTAAAAAAAATAATGAAAATATATTTTTATACTTCCTAATGGAGAAAACTATCTGTAGCTATTCAATGTACAAGGTAGAAACTAGATAAACATATGTTTTGTGTACACTAGCACAACTTTGAACTCACAACTACAGTATGGCAGCAATATCTAGAAAAATATATCTTTCCTGTGCTGTCTCTTGGTTCTAGTACCCTTTCACTTCATGGGACTTAGATAGCACGTAACTTTCTGAAATGAATGGAAAACCATAGGACGTAGCTAGGAAGTGTAAAAATGCTTAGGAAGCACAACCTTTAACTTGATGTAAATCTGTTTGGAAGTGCCTCAAGTGTCACCTCAGGGGCTAGAGAGGCAGCTGCATGAAATTCTCAGAGCTACAAAGTCAGTGGCAGTGCTAGCACATAGAGCTTAGTTAAAAGGTTTGAAGAGGGATGGTATGATCACAAATGTCACTGAAAGGTAGGATGGCAGAATCTTATACTCAAGCTTACTCAAGCTTCTGGCACTAGAAGCGTTTCGACAAGGCACGCATCTTCCTATTATATATATGTATATACAGTATATACAGAGAGAGAGAGATCCATAAGTGCTGCATGCTTTTGATGGAATTTTGTAATGATAGTGAAATATTATTGGGGGCTCAAAAGTTACCTCTTCAGAATAATAGACTTAAAGTAGTTGTTATAGACACTTTCTAATACAGGTATAACTATACAGATGCCATAACTGCTTTTGCTTAGTTTCAGAAATAATCCTTCTTACCTTTTTTACAAGGTTTAAAAATAGTTTAAAATAGTGGGTTCTCAACAGCCATACAGAAAATATGCATTAGTTGTGATAGGGAAAAAATTGGAGTACTGCTGATAAAGAGAGAAACTAGTGTAGAGCTTATAGGTATGGTGACTGAACAAAATTTGTATGTAGTATAACTATTAATAAATGAGCATAATAGACAATAAAGTCACAACCAAAGGTCCTGCCTCCCTAGAAAGTATCTGTCCCTATAGTGCCCAGTAAGAACGCACTAAAATGGTAGATGATGCTATGGACATGGTAGACACACCCTCAAGTGCATTCCAGTAGGTGTTCTTGTGGTATCTGAGACCTCACACTCAGGTTTTACACATTTCTTTAGACAGCAACTGTATTGAATAATACCTCCCCAAAAAAGTATCCCACATGGGGAGTTGACTGAGGAACCTGGGAGGCCCACGATAGGGATATCTGCCTATATCCCTATATACTCCAGATGTATGTGTACCTTAAAACAAGAGGTCAGAGAACTTATTCAAATCATAAATGGACACTGGCAGGATACATTAGTCCAAAAATGGCTTAAACCTATGTCTTTATAACTATCAATAGCTCTAAAGATAGAAGCAATCATAGATGCTCAGGTCCTAACACCACAGAAAATGTATTTACACACCTGATACTCATGCAACCTTTATAACACATGTATTTTGCAATGAATCATGGGCTTGTTGTACTCTGAAATAAAAGGGTGCATTCATGACCCAAAGTTCAAATCAAGTTGAGTTGAAAATATAGGAGATGTGTTATAATGAGTATAAAAAGCAACCAGATACTTATCAGACATCCAGGTCCTCCTTGTAGTGTAGGGTTTGTGAGCATGGTAACTGTGGACCCAAAATACAGCACACCGCTAGGGATGAGCTTCGAGTTCGAGTCGAACTCATGTTCGACTCGAACATCGGCTGTTCGCAAGTTCGCTGAACAGCGAACAATTTGGGGTGTTCGCGGCAAATTCGAATGCCACGGAACACCATTTAAAAGTCTATGGGAGCAATCAAAAGTGCTAATTTTAAAGGCTTATATGCAAGTTATTGTCATAAAAAGTGTTTGGGGACCTGGGTCCTGCCCCAGAAGACATGGATCAATGCAAAAAAAAGTTTTAAAAACGGCCGTGATTTTAATCATGCTTAAAGTGAAACAATAAAAATGTAATATCCCTTTATTTTTCGTAGCTGGGGGGTGTCTATAGTATGCCTGTAAAGGGGCGCATGTTTCCCGTGTTTAAAACAGTCTGACAGCAAAATGACATTTCCAAGGAAAAAAACTAATTTAAAACTACTCGCGGCTATTAATGAATTGCCGGTCCGACAAAACACATAGAAGTTCATTGATAAAAAAGGCATGGGAATTCCCCACAGGGGAACCCCGAACCAAAATTTAAAAAAAATAACGTGGGGGTTCCCCCTAAATTCCATACCAGGTGCTTCAGGTCTGGTATGGATATTAAGGGGAACCCCGGACAAAGTTTAAAAAAAAAATGATGTGGGGGGTCCCCCTAAATTCCATACCAGACCCCGCGCCAAAATTTAAAAAAAAAAAGGCGTGGGGTCCCCCCAAAAATCCATACCAGACCCTTATCGGAGCACGCACCCTGGCAGGCCACAGGAAAAGAGGGGGGACGAGAGAGCTCCCCCCCTCCTGAACCGTACCAAGCCACATGCCCTCAACATTGGGAGGGTGCTTTGGGGTAGCCCCCAAAACACCTTGTCCCCATGTTGATGAGGACAAGGGCCTCATCCCCACAACCCTGGCCGGTGGTTGTGGGGGTCTGCGGGCGGGGGACTTATCGGAATCTGGAAGTGGTTCTTAAATAACCCAGTGACCCCGCCCCCCTCTGACGCACGGGACATGACGGGACTTCCCTGTGGCATTCCCCGTGATGTCACAGGGAAGTCCCGTCAAGTCACCGTGCGTCAGAGGGGGTGGGGGCCGCCCTCCGTTATTTAAGAACCGTCAGAAGAGGAGAAGCGTCACACAGCGGGAGCCTCCCTCCATGCCATGGATGCTGAGCGTCCCGGAGAAGAAGATGAAGAAGAGAAGAAGATGAAGAAGAGAAGAAGAAAAGAAGATGAAGAAGAGAAGAAGATGAAGAGAAGAGCGGGAGCCTCCCTCCATGCTATGGATGCGGAGCGGCCCGAGGAGAAGAAGGGAAGAAGACGCCGCGGAGGAGATGCTGGACGAGAACACCGGAGGAAGAACCAGAAGAACCAGAAGAACCAGAAGAAGAAGATGAAGGAAGATAGAAGAAAGAAGAAGCATTTAAATAAAGGAATTGTCAAAAATGGTCTCTTGTCATTTTTAACATTTTTGACAGTTTTTTAGTGAAATGGTAGGGGTACCTTACTATTTCACACAGGGGGGAGGGCCGGGATCTGGGGGTCCCCTTGTTAAAGGGGGCTTCTAGATTCTGATAAGCCCCCCGCCCACAGACCCCCACAACAACCGGCCAGGGTTGTGGGGATGAGGCCCTTGTCCTCATCAACATGGCGACAAGGTGTTTTGGGGGGCTACCCCAAAGCACCCTCCCAATGTTGAGGGCATGTGGCTTGGTATGGTTCAGGGGGGGTGCTCTCTCATCCCCCCCTCTTTTCCTGTGGCCTGCCAGGTTGCGTGCTCGGATAAGGGTCTGGCATGGATTTTTGGGAGGACCCCACGCCGTTTTTTAAAAAAAATTTGGCATGGGGTTCCCCTTAATATCCATACCAGACCTAAAGGGCCTGGTATGGAATTTAGGGGAACCCCCCACATAATGTTTTTGTAAAATTTTGGTTCGGGGGTTCCCCTGTGGGGAATTCCCATGCCGTTTTTATCAATGAACTTCTATGTGTATTGTCGGACCGGCAATGCAATAGCCGCGAGTAGTTTTATATTACTTTTTTTCCTTTGAAGTGTCATTTTGCTGTCAGACTGTTCTAAACACGGGAAACATGCGCTCCTTTACAGGCATACTATAGACACCCCCAGGTACGAAATTTAAAGGGATATTACACTTTTATTGTTTCACTTTAAGCATTATTAAAATCACTGCTCCCGAAAAAACGGCCGTTTTTAAAACTTTTTTTTGCATTGATCCATGTCCCCTGGGCTAGGACCCAGGTCCCCAAACACTTTTTATGACAATAACTTGCATATAAGCCTTTAAAATTAGCACTTTTGATTATTCATGTTCGTGTCCCATAGACTTTAACGGTGTTCACGCGTTCAAACAAACTTTTTTCCTGTACGCATGTTCTGGTGCGAACCGAACAGGGGGGTGTTCGGATCATCCCTACACACCACCACGTGCTCCGCAATCTCCTGCTGCATCCCCATATACCCAAAAGTTGTTGGTCTTTTATTAGTTAAACTTATGTAAAAAGTTTGCTTGGCCAGACAGTAAAATTACAATACAATTCAATACAGGAGGAATCAGAAGGTCCTGCTTGTTAGAGCTTACAATCTAAAAAAGAGCGTTGTGTGATACTAAAAGGTAATAACTGGGGGGGATGAGCTGATAGAGAAAATAGAAGTACAGTTGTTAGGTGGAGGCAGGATGGGCTTCTCTAAAAAGAAGGGGTTTCAGGGATTGCCTGAAAGTGGGCAGAGTAAGAGATAATTGGACAGATTGGGGTAGGGAGTTCCACAGGATGGAAGAGGCTCTGTAGTCCTGGAGGTGAGCATAGTAGGAGGTAACAAGGGAGATATAGAGCAGGGGGTATTGGAAGGAACAAAGAGAATGATTTGGTTTGTATTTTAAAACAAGGATAGTGATGTAGCTGGGGTACTGTTGTGGATGGCTTTGTAAGTTGTTGTTAGTATTATGAATTTGTTGGTTAGTATTATGAATTTGTTGGGTGAGTGGAAGCCAATGGAGGGGAATGGCAGAGAGGAGTAGCAGACACTGAGCAGTTGGTAAGGTGGATGAGTCAGGCAGCAGCATTCATGATGGACTGAAAGGTGGGATAGACTATGTAAAGGTAATCCAATGAGAAGGGAATTGCAGCAGTCGAGATGAGAAATAGCCAGGGAATGAATTAGAAGCTTTGTGAGGTCATTGGTTAAAGTGATTTTAAAGTCGTTTTTTTTTTGTTTTTTTTTAAACATAACAAACATGTTATACTTACCTGCCCTGTGTAGTGGATTTTCACAGATCAGCCCAGATCCTCTACTTCTCAGGTGCCACTTCTGTGCTCCTGGCCCCTCTCTTCTGTTGAGTGCCCCCAGAGCAAGCAGCTTGCTATGGGGGCACCCGAGCCGAGCTGCAGCTTCGTGTGTCCATTTAGACACAGAGGTGAGGTTTGACCCTGCCCCCTCTCTTTCCTGATTGGCTAACTGACTTTGATTAACAGCAGTGGGAGCCAATGGTGCTGCTTCTGTGTCTCAGACAATCAGGAGGGAAGGTCCCGGACGGCAAGGACACTCATGAACATCGCTGGACAGAGATGGGGCTCAAGTAAGTATTAAGGGGGCTTGGGGGGGTGTTGCACACACAAGGCTTTTTGCCTTAACTTTACAACCCATTTAGGAAGGGGCATGTTTTGGAGATGTTGCGGAGGTTGAGGTCCCAAAATTTGAACAGTGTTTGGATGTGGGACCGAAAGAAGAGTTCAGAGACCAGGATTATACCTAGCACCCTGGATATATATTTTTGAGGTGTAGAACTGCATATGTGGTTTTGGATATTGCTCATTTGTATCAAGGGGTGCTTAAATACAATTTTAATTCAGCAGCTGTGGATTTTAGATAAAGTTATATAATTTAGCACAGAAAATGTATTCTATTTAAACCCCAGGGTTTGGGAGAAATGAAGTGTCTACCTTGTAGCCTGCCCTATTCACTATTCACTGCCCCCCCCCCCCACACACACACACACACACACACACACTGCACTGTTAGCACCCCTTCTTGAATTCCCCCTCTGCCTCCTGCTGCTTCATTGCATTTCACATACTAATGGCGGCTTGGAATTGGCCTTCTGGGCTGGGTACCTGCCACTGTGGTGTAGCTTATATTTTTTTCTAACCAAGTTGCTTAAATACTGTCCAGCCACTGAACAATATTTGTGGCTATTCTTTTACAGATAACACATTTGTGTACTGTCATTCTGCGAGCCTACCAAACACATACCCAAAGTCTATATTTTGAGAATAATTGGGGACAGGGGGTTGGGAGGCAGTTTGAGGAATATGAAGTAGTTTTTTAAAGTGTTTTTGTGCACTCTGTTTTGACATTTTAATAAAGACAATTCAGTTTGGTTATCAGAGGCTCACAGACTATACTATCAAACTATTTTTGCCACTGGCCAATTTGTATGAAGTTGAGGGCTTTAACTTTGTTTTTTTAGGAATAAACGTTCCTATAGATTTTAGATCTGCTGTGGCTACTACCTTCACCATTCCATTCAGGCCTATTACAGCTGAATAAAACAACAGGTGCCACAACCAAAACTTCCTTTAAAAAGCATGTTTTCAAGCTAAAATGAATCATAATGGAGTGCTGCTGTGGTGTTTAAGCCAAACTATATGTAAAAAAAACAAAACGTGAAACCAGAATACAGTGTTGCTGATGCTGCAGTAACTGTTCTGTACCACCACACAAATCACCACATGAGATTCACTGCAAATTTTGGGTTTCAAAGATTTTAAGCAAGACTGAAAGAACCTATTGTGAATAAACCTGGACAGATTCGCCCATCTCTAATTGGGTGGAACAATTGTCAAATGGAGTACTGTGATCTCTGTAATAAATACAGTTGTTACACTTGCTTATTTCTTACCATTCTTGCACATTACAGGAAAAATATATCTGATGCTTGGTTCACTATGCACACTGTACCAGTTCCTGGCAATAACAACCTTATAATCCATTCCACTGTTGTCACCTTTTTGCCAACAGTACATTCCAGATCTAAGTATCATATTATGTACAGATCATATCCACTATCCAGGTGTCTTAGGAACTGTTACTGCCTACCATATTTTGCAGCATTCTAGATGGCTTGAAGTCACGGAACTGTCTAGGTGGCCACTGGCCAGTATCTTCACTACATTTAACTGATAGCATTATCCAGGACATTGGGAAAGTCAAAAGGGCTACTAAATATACCTTTAAAGTACATTTTTCATGAAATATTTATTTAGGCATCTATTACTTCTGAAAATGTTAGTTAACTGGCTGTCATGTTACGCCTCTAACCGCAATGCTTTTTTTCTATGACTCAGGGCAGGCATAGAGATTTGAATTTCCAGTTTACTTCTTACACACATTTACATTATGCTTGTTCAAAAACTATGCTTTAAAAGTATAGAAGACAGACACAGCCAAACAACTAACATTGTTAGAGGAAAACCAATAATGACACCCCCCATATTTCTCTTCGTGTACACTGCCTGTGTGGTATGTGCAGTGCAGTGTACAATCCCAGCCTACTAGGGACATCAGCAAGATTAAACTAGAATAATGTAATAATGTAATGTAAGTTCTCCAACATGCATGTGCCAGAGCTACATCAGCAGTGGCCACCCAATGGCCAAAAAGCAAAGATGCTGTATCTGGAAGAGGACCACGAGAAGATGACAGGAGCAACAGATGGAGTCATGAGGGGGAGCAAGGACCCCACATCACTTGGGGTGGCAAAACCACTCCCAGGTCATAGTTTTATGGTTGGTTCCACTGGCACAGCTGACAAGTTATCATAATACCAAACTGTCAGACAAAAGCAACTCTATATTCAGACAAAGATTAGGGTAGGGAGTATTCAAGTGGAGTTGTAACACAAGCGGAAGACTGAGGCATGCATCATGCAGAGAAACAGCAGGAAACAGGGAATTGGCAAATAGGATTCACAAGCAATCACAAGGGATTTGGGAACCTTTTGCCCTGACGGATCCATAAGCTGAATTTGTATTTGCTGCTTGATATCATAACACTGTCAGAGCATGCCTACTGATTCACAGTTCAACAGATAAGACAGAATTGGTGTTCCTCTGTAGTGGGTGTACCTCACGATAGGGAAATACAAAACACACCAAAACCCAAGAGAGAAGAATGCTTATGGGGTGTTAGCTAAACATCTGACATATTGTAGCAGCTAACAAACTATTATTCACTGTTTAGCTGTGGGTCATGATATAATGACTAGTTCTTGATGAGAATCCTGACTGTTATTTGATCACATTAAAAGTGTGTATATTTTATCAGTTTTATGCTTTAACATGAAAAAATTATGAAATATTAGTGTAACAAAATAATCTTAATTGAAAGTGGAGAGGCGCCAGTATAGACACTCTCCAAACCTCATGGTGGATTATAAGAATGTAACAGGGTGTTAGACTCCGATGGTTATTCTCTTAGTGAGAATTAATTGTAGTTCTTTCTCCTTCAACTAGATATCAACATCCGTTTTTATTTCACTTATGTGAAATCGATTTTATGGGGAAGTTCCTCCCTTTAGTTTTCATGTGTGCTCTGCTGTGGGCTCCGGGTGATATCTTTGGGAGGTCTGTCTTACAACTGGACACCAAACTCCTGCAAGATTTGGGAGGCCATTTTGTGACACAGGAGTGATATATATATATCTCAAAGGAGTGGGTGGCAAGCAGGAGAGGACTTGCAAAGTAAAACCCTTTTTAACTTTGGAAGAAGATGACAGTAAAATCATACACAACCTGCTGCTGCTTCAGGTTAAACCGAGACCCGGCTATACAGGACTCCTCAGTCTGAAAGGGTGCTTAGACCAGCTCGCCACTGTATACATTTTGAAAGAAATCTGGATGGCGGCACTCGTAGGATCTTCTAAAAATCATCTAAGTGCCGCCATCCGGATTTCTCGCTTATTGAAGACAGCAACCATGTAAGTTCTCTTGGGACTTGAGCTCCCCCTCTGAGGAAAGTAGCTTTTACTAAGAGTACAGAATTACTTTAGTACAGTGTATCATTCTGATAGCAAAGATTGTGTGAGCAATATTATTCTCTATGGAAGCATAGTTTAATGCTTGAAAAATGATCCAGTGGAGCACTGTTTCCTGTTTAACTAGGAATGCACAGTACATACCTGTTTACATTGAAGATTTATTTGTCAGTAAATATTCATTATTTTGGTAAATACATTCCAATTGGTACATGTGTTATTGGGAATGATTTTGCATGAGGAGTAGTAGTTGGCATATGGGGTGGTCCTGGATTTGGGATTCCCCTTCCATGTGATCGGAAGTAAGAGAAAATAGTCCTGAGTTCAAGAAAACAGTCTTGGGAAACGGTAAATGTAAGTGCACCAAGTAATATCTTTTCTATACACATTTGATCTTACAATGTGAATTTGCTCTGTTTGGGAAAAGAGTTAGTTGGCCTGCTCAGTGGTATGTACTGCTGTGGTATGGAGTAATTAGAGCTCGCTGCTCCTGAAATGCACTGCTAACTATGGGTTCTGTCATCTTGATGTCCCTGGTGTTGCAGAGGTAACCCTGGGTGGTGACCTGGAACTACTGGGAAAAAAGAGGCCTCTTGTACACTTTCCCTGAGACATCATTGATGCTGTGAAGGGCTGAGCCCAGGGTTAAAAGATTGTGCTCCCCCTAACTGCCTGACAAAAAAGATATTTCTGAAACCAGATCTGGCTTAAAAGCCTCCTGGGAAGGCTGGGTATATACAATAAACATCTGTGGGATGTGTTGTCTAAAGCTCACCCAAACTCAAATGTATCACTGCAGATAACTCTGTGTGTCAACACTTTATTATTGTCACGAGCTACATATGAAAAGGGGTGATCAGTCTCCTAAGCAGTGGCGGCCCGTCCATAGGGGGCGCACGGGCGCCCCTCCCAGCAGTATAAAACATTCATAAAATAAATAATTTTTTTTTTTTAAAAGGCCCTTTAAAAAAAAATTCCGGAGCCCAAACACAGTGCACTATGGGAAGCACCATGTCAATGCAATCACGAGAGTGCAGACAAGATGCTTCATTTGCAGGATTTTTACTTGCTCTGTGGCGCATTCCATTGCGTGGAACAACTTCCGCCCGTAGTGACGAGCGGGTGCTTTGTTGTTACTTCCGGTTTCCCTGTGTCACAAGCACTGCTTTTGGACGTCTATGGAGGAGAGGACAGAAGATGAGGCAGGAGGCAGGAGACACACGAAGGACCCTGCTTGTCGCCGTCACTTGATGCCCCACAGACACAGGGTAAGTGCCGGGCAGACGGCGAGCAGGCGGGGGGAACACTGGCAGCATTTAATGGGCACACTGGCAGCATTTGATGGGCACTCTGGCAGCATATGATGGGCAGTTGGGCACACTTTTAAAAACATTATCCAAGCACTTCTAGAATGGTTTAGTGCTGGACACAGTAGCTGATACAATGGGCCAGACTGGTTGGCAATGAAGGTCTTTATGAAATGTTGGCTCGAAGTACTGTGGCAGTTTCTTTACCTTCCTCATTTCTCTACTCAGAATTATTTAAAATGATCATTTATGTTGACAATTAAATGTGGGATTAGAGGGCAGTGGGTCATCAATCTTCAAGCTGGTGCTCAGTATCTTGACGGAAACAACCCCTCAAAATAATAACATTACCCCTCTCACCACAAGGTCCCTGTTTTTTCAGCCACTTGATGGCTCACATCTCCTGAGAGTATACATTTTTTACCTTTCAGGTAAATTAGTTTCAAATATTATGAAGTACTTGGCACAGGAAGAGATCAAGAGGGCTGTCAGCCAGTAAAGTGATAGTATATTGTAAACAGAGGGTTTATAAATAAATAAGAATGCAATTTTCTAGTGCCACCTTCCTTTCCATCCATTAATTCATATATTTGCTTAAGTGCCACTATTTCTTTCAGTTGAGACATATGGCTCATGTTAAAACCCAGAAGGCCAATTTCCTGTGATGCTTGGTCTTGCAAAAATAAAAACAATTCATTTCAATCCATCTTCCATGTTGGGGTTATCCTGAAAGAGGTTTACTTCCGTTTTCTTTTTTTTTTTTTTTTTGATTGATTGAGTAATCTGTATATTTTCTGTACTTTAAAAGTATTTTTTTTATGAAAGATAATATTTACCTTGACATGGGTACATTGATGACCAGTACCCAATAATTTTTTTTAATGCTTTATAAATAACCAATAGCAATTTACAAAGCATTAAACAGTTAAATGCTTAAAGAGGAGCTCCAGGCTAGAAATGTCATTTTTTAATATTAGGACACTTACCTGTCCAAGCAGTATCTTCACCCGAGCCGATTTTTTTCAATCGGCCATCAGGTGCTGCCGCCAAAATCTCCACTAAGGGAAACCGGTAGTGAAGCCGTGCAGTTTCACAGCCAGTTCCCTACTGTGCATGCATCATGCACACTGTGCTCTTTAATTGGGCCGACTGTGGCGGAGCTCAGCGCCAAACTCAGTCGGAAGTGGGAGTGGGTACCTGTCAAAACCAGGTACCTGCTCCTCCCCAAAAGGTGCCAAATGTGCAACAGAGGGGGAAGGAGGTAGATAAGCGGAGCTTCCCCTTTTGGGTGGAGCTATGTAAACTATTAATTGGAAAAAAATCAAAATTGTTATGATGATTTTAGAAGGATACGCATACATTTGCTGACACTCCATCTAAAAGCCCGCAAGAACTTCTTTTTAGTTATTTACACAGTAGAGTTTCTTTTCTTCATAACAACTCGCCCCAATGGAAATAACAACAGTACACTATAAACATCTCAAAACTTTTCACTTGGAGTTTTTTTTTTATCCTTCTGTATTTGTACATATTCCTTTTTGCTATCATTACAAACATTCTTGTGGCCTCTCAAATATGTACACAAACCACTTAACTCTCTACTGAAATCAATAGGTAAACAATCAGTCCCACCAACACTTTCTATAGGAAGTATATGTTGTTATGGCAATAACTTATAAATAATTTATGTTTCTATAATGCATTCACAGGGAAAGACTAACACATGAAGAGTTTGTGATGACCAATCACTGATATCTTGCAAAGGAGAAATAGGAATTTTCTTCAATCGCATATAAACCTGGTGATGGAAGCAGAGTTGGGTAAAAAAAAAATACTTATTTTAGAAATGTGATTCATATGTTTTTTTTTTACAGGTAGGATCATCTCACTTTTGGGTACATATTTAAAATACAGCATAAACAAAATTAGTTTTTACCAATCTAAGGTCATTTGTTCATGGGCTTTGAGCTTGTGTTGATGGCATCAGGTGAACATCAGTTTGAGACACTTCTGAAATTGAGTTCATTGAGAGGCGAGCAAAAAATAATTCATAGTGAGCTATGACTAAGCACTAAGGAAGAGTGAAACACATTAGCTGGTGATGCTGTTCCCCTCTATTTGTGTTTTTGGACATGTTTTTATGGACTTGCTAAAATAAAGGTGATTTTACTAGACATGCGGCCAAACAAAATTATTTTTTGCTCATTGGAATCCGTGATGGAGGAGGCCAGCACCTGGTCTGTGTGTTAGTGGAGGTGGAGATGGGGGACTGACCTAGAGCGGTGTTCACAAACTTCATTGAGAGGTGCTTCTGACCTGCAGTTGACCACCTTCCAATCTGCTTTCACCTGCTTCCAGGGTTTTGCAGTCCCATGTCTGATGGGAAGAAAAGCCCATTACCAATGACTAGGGATGAGCCGAACACCCCCCGGTTCGGTTCGCACCAGAACCTGCGAACGGACCGAAAGTTCGCACGAACGTTAGAACCCCATTGACGTCTATGGGACTCGAACGTTCGAAATCAAAAGTGCTCATTTTAAAGGCTAATTTGCATGGTATTGTACTAAAAAGGGTTTGGGGACCAGGGTCCTACCCCAGGGGACATGTATCAATGCAAAAAAAACTTTTAAAAACGGCCGTTTTTTTCGGGATCAGTGATTTTAATGATGCTTAAAGTAAAAAAAAGTGAAATATTCCTTTAAATACCGTACCTGGGGGGTGTCTATAGTATGCCTGTAAAGTGACGCGTGTTTCCCGTGTTTAGAACAGTCCCTGCACCAAATGTCATTTTTAAAGGAAAAAATCTCATTTAAAACTGCTTGCTGGTTTAATGTAATGTCGGGTCATGGCAATATGGATGAAAATCAGTGAGACAAACGGCATGGGTACCCCCCAGTCCATTACCAGGCCCTTTGGGTCCTGTATGGATATTAAGGGGAACCCCGCACCCAAATTAAAATAAGGAAAGGTGTGGGGCCACCAGGCCCTATATACTCTGAACAGCAGTATACAGGCGGTGCAAACAAGACAGGGACTGTAGGTTTGTTGTTAAGTAGAATCTGTTTGTAATTTTGAACGGGTACATTTTTAACGTGTTTAGCTCCAGCCAAAAAATCTTTTTTAAGCTTTTTGGAAAACATAGGGAAGGGTTATCACCCCTGTGACATTTGTTTTGCTGTCTTTCCTCCTCTTCAGAAGATTTCACCTCACTTTTTGTCCCAATGAAAAATGTTTTTTGAAAATTTGGGTTTTTTTGTGGAACAAGGATTAGAAAGCATCAGTGGAAAGGAGAATTTTTTTTCCCCTTTTAACTCTTACAGGAGAGAATTTCCCTTCCTAGAGGTAGATTTCATCTCACTTCCTGTTGTCTCCTTCCGTTTGCAAGTAGGAGTCGTTTGTAAGTTAGATGTTTGAAAGTAGGGTCCTGCCCTATATACTCAGCAGAAATTTGGGCCTTAGGTGTTGCTGTGGCCACAACACTGTAAGCCCTCACAGGGCCCTGCTGTGAAATATTAGATCAAGAATTGTAATTACATGCCCCTGTTGAACAGGAGCTGAAAAATCAGGCCTTAGGCACTGGTGCTGGTGCCACAACACTGCAACCCCTCACAGACACTCTAGTTGGAACGCAGGAACGAGCCCTGCTGCAAAGTATTGCATCAAAAATTGTAATTACACGCCCCTGTTAGACAGGGGCAGAAAAATTGGGCCTTAGGCACTGGTGCTGGTGCCACAACACTGCAACCCCTCACAGACACTCTAGTTGGAACGCAGGAACAAGCCCTGCTGCAAAGTATTGCATCAAAAATTGTAATTACACGCCCCTGTTAGACAGGAGCAGAAAAATTGGGCCTTGGGCACTGGTGCTGGTGCCACAACACTGCAACTCCTCACAGACACTCTAGTTGGAATGCAGGAACGAGCCCTGCTGCAAAGTATTGCATCAAAAAATGTAATTATACACCCCTGTTAAACAAGGGCTGAAAAATTGGGCCTTAGGCACTGGTGCTGGTGCCACAACACTGCAACCCCTCACAGACACTCTAGTTGGAACGCAGGAACAAGCCCTGCTGCAAATTATTGCATCAAAAATTGTAATTACACGCCCCTGTTAGACAGGAGCAGAAAAATTGGGCCTTGGGCACTGGTGCTGGTGCCACAACACTGCAACTCCTCACAGACACTCTAGTTGGAATGCAGGAACGAGCCCTGCTGCAAAGTATTGCATCAAAAATTGTAATTACACGCCCCTGTTAGACAGGAGCAGAAAAATTGGGCCTTGGGCACTGGTGCTGGTGCCACAACACTGCAACCCCTCACAGACACTCTAGTTGGAATGCAGGAACGAGCCCTGCTGCAAAGTATTGCATCAAAAATTGTAATTACACGCCCCTGTTAGACAGGAGCAGAAAAATTGGGCCTTGGGCACTGGTGCTGGTGCCACAACACTGCAACCCCTCACAGACACTCTAGTTGGAATGCAGGAACGAGCCCTGCTGCAAAGTATTACATCAAAAATTGTAATTACACGCCCCTGTTAAACAGGGGCTGAAAAATTGTGCCTTAGGCACTGGTGGTGGCGCCCAGAACCAAAAATGTTCTTACAAGCTATCAGCGTGATGATTGAGGAGGAAGAGGATAATTACTCAGGGATAGTCACTCAGCATCAGCATAGGCAGTCTTTGAAGGGATCTGAGATTTCCAAAAAAATTATTCGGTTACATCAGCATCAGGTGCTTGGTAGCTGGTGGTGATCCAAGACTGATTCATTTTTATGAAGGTCAGTCGATCGACCGAGTCGGTGGACAGACGCACCCTGTGATCGGTTACCACGCCTCCAGCAGCACTGAATGTGCGTTCCGAAAGAACGCTGGATGCAGGACAGGCCAGTAGCTCAATTGCATACTGTGCAAGCTCTGGCCAGTGATCCATCCTCAAGACCCAGTAACCCAGAGGATTTTCGGTGGGAAAGGTGTCCAAGTCTGATCTTGCCCCTAGCTATTCCTGCACCATGTAAAACAGACGCTGGCGATGGTTGCTGGAACCGATCATACCTTGGGGCTGCGGACCAAAAAATTGTCTGAACGCATCGGTCAGACGGCCACCTTCTCCACCGCTCCTTCTTTGACTGACCGAAGCCTCAGCAACACGTTGTCCAGAAACAGGAGTTTGTAACCTCCCAGTCTCAGGGAACGCGTTGCACAGACCTTTCTGCAAGGCCTCCCGAAGATGTTTCATCCTCTGCTCCCTCTGCGATGGCAAGATAAGGTCCGCAACCTTACCCTTGTAATGTGGATCAAGGAGGGTTGCCAGCCAGTATTGGTGCTTCGCCTTGATACCACGAATATGAGGATCCTTACGCAGGCTTTGCAGGATCAGGGAGGCCATGCAGCGTAGGTTTGCTGAGGCATTCGGTCCGGAGTCCTCTGGGTCACTAAGGATGACATGGTCCGCAGCCACCTCCTCCCAGCCACGTACAAGTCCATGTGTTTCTTGGGACTGATCCCTTAAAGACTGCTGCTGATGCTGAGTGCCAGGCTCCACCTCCATACTGACACAATCTTCCTCCTCCTCCTCCTCCTCCTCATCCTCTTCCTGTGTGATCGGCGGGCACGCAGGAACACTGTCTGGATAAAGGGGGCCTTGAGAGCTAAGGAAGTCCTCCTCTTCCTGCCTCTGTTCTGCCTCAAGTGCCCTGTCCATTATTCCACACAGCGTGTGCTCCAACAGGTGGACAAGGGGGACAGTGTCACTGATGCATGCACTGTCACTGCTCACCATTCTCGTGGCCTCCTCAAATGGTGACAGGACAGTGCATGCATCCCTGATCATGGCCCACTGGCGTGGGGAAAAAAAAACAAGCTCCCCTGACCCTGTCCTGATGCCATAGTCGCACAGGTACTCATTGATGGCCCTCTGCTGCGTGTGCAGCCGCTGCAGCATGGCCAACGTTGAGTTCCACCTGGTGGGCATGTCACAGATTAGGCGGTTCTTGGGCAGGTTAAACTCCTTTTGGAGGTCCGTCAGCCGAGCACTGGCATTATGTGACCGGCGGAAATGCACACAGACTTTCCTGGCCTGCCTCAGGACATCCTGTAAGCCCGGGTACCTGCCCAAGAACCGCTGCACCACCAAGTTAAGGACGTGAGCCAAACAGGGCACATGGGTCATTTGTCCCTGTCGGAGGGCAGAGAGGAGGTTGGTCCCATTGTCGCAAACCACCATTCCTGCCTTAAGTTGGCGTGGCGTCAACCACCTCTGAACCTGCCCCTGCAGAGCTGACAGAACCTCTGCCCCAGTGTGGCTCCTGTCCCCCAAGCACACCAGCTCAAGCACCGCATGGCATCTTTTCGCCTGCGTACTTGCCTAGCCCCTTGAACGACTACGGAGCACCGCTGGTTCCGAGGAAGAGGCCATGGAGGAAGAAGAAGAGGAGGGGGTGGAGGAGAGAGGTGTGTCACAATCATTAGCATTTTGGAGACGTGGTGGCGGAACAACCTCCAACACTACTGCACCTTGTCCTGCATCCTTCCCAGCTGCCAGCAGAGTGACCCAATGCGCCGTGAAACTTAGGTAACGTCCCTGTTCATGCCTGCTGGACCATGAGTCAGCAGTAATATGCACCTTACCGCTGACTGCCCTGTCCAGCGAGGCCAAGACATTGTCTTCCACATGCCGGTAGAGAGCCGGAATCGCCTTCTGTGAGAAAAAGTGGCATTTGGGTACCTGCCACTGAGGAACCGCACATTCCACAAACTCACGGAAGGGGGCAGAGTCTACCAACTGAAAAGGTAGCAGTTGAAGTGCTAGCAATTTTGCCAAGCTAGCATTCAACCGCTGGGCATGTGGATGGCTGGGAGCAAACTTCTTTCGGCGGTGCAGCAGCTGGGGCAGGGAAATTTGCCTGGTACAATCTGACGTCGGTGTACCAAAAGCAGATTGCCCACAAGTACTTGGCTGTGACACACCTAATTCTACACCTTCATTCCTCTCAGTGCAGGTCTCAGAGAGGACTGAAGGTCTAGTGGGGTTGGAAATCTCAGCTGATGAGGAGCAAGGAGAGGTCCTCTTTGTTCTTTGTGTGGGTCTTTTAGATGCGCTTGCCAACGAACTGCATGGCAGGTCAACATATGTCTGGTCAAGCATGTGGTACCCAAGCGGGAGATGTGTTGGCCACGTGAGATACGCTTGAGACATATGTTGCAAATAGCAGCGGTGCGATCTGATGCACTCATCTCAAAAAAGGCCCACACCAAAGAACTTTTTGAATAACACGCAGAGACTGCAGCGCCCTGCACATGTGATGCAGTCAATGTGCTGCCCTTAGGCTGGCCCCTGGAGGGCATCCTGCCTCGTTGGTGATGTGCCGCCTCCTCCTCCTCCTCCTCTCTCCTATCAGGCACCCACTTTGAGTCAGTGACCTCATCATCCCCTCCCTCCTCATCACTGGAGCAAACCTGGCAGTATGCTGCAGCAGGGGGAGCATGACTGCCAGATTGCTGTCCTTCTTGGGCACCCCCTCTGTCCGTGCTCATGTTACTGCCTTCATCGAGCTCAGTATCATCATCAGAGCCTTCCAAACGCTGGGCATCCTCCTGGAGCATGTACCCAACACTGTGTTCAAACAGCTTGGTCATCCACTCGACCATGTCTTCCGCATGTTGCGGCTCAACACGACCAGCTGCCAAAAAAAGGCCAAGCGTGTCCCATGGCCATGTGCTGATGAGGATGCACCGTCTCCATGACCAGCACTAGACACAGAGCCTGCTTGCCCTCTCTTATTGGCTTGTGACTGTCTGCCTCTCCTTCTTGGCCTTCCAGACATACTAATGGCCTGTAGCTGCACTAAGCTGGGATATATATACATATATATATATATATATATACTGCAGCTAGCAAAATCAACTGCCTGCCTATAGTATGAGAACACCACCAACCTTCTACAGGTAGCTTTAGCTGAACACTGTGAGGTGGACGCACCCCACTAACTTGTAGGTTTAGCTGAACACTGTGAGCAGGACGCACTGCACTAACTGTAAATAGTCTAGCTGCCTGACCGTGGTACTAATAGGATCAAAAGAACACCAGTAATTTTCTTCAGGTAGCTTTATATACTGTAACAAGACAAGCCTGCCTGTCAGTAGGAAGATAACAGGAATGGATCTAGCTGAACACTGTGAGCAGGACGCACTGCACTAACTGTAAATAGTCTAGCTGCCTGACCGTGGTACTAATAGGATCAAAAGAACACCAGTAATTTTCTTCAGGTAGCTTTATATACTGTAACAAGACAAGCCTGCCTGTCAGTAGGAAGATAACAGGAACGGATCTAGCTGAACACTGTGAGCAGGACGCACTGTACTAAATGTAAATAGTCTAGCTGCCTGACCGTGGTACTAATAGGATCAAAAGAACACCAGTAATTTTCTTTAGGTAGCTGTAAATACTTTAACAAGACAAGCCTGCCTGTCAGTAGGAAGATAACAGGAACGGATCTAGCTGAACACTGTGAGCAGGACGCACTGCACTAAATGTAAATAGTCTAGCTGCCTGACCGTGGTACTAATAGGATCAAAAGAACACCAGTAATTTTCTTCAGGTAGCTTTATATACTGTAACAAGATAAGCCTGCCTGTCAGTAGGAAGATAACAGGAACGGATCTAGCTGAACACTGTGAGCAGGACGCACTGTACTAAATGTAAATAGTCTAGCTGCCTGACCGTGGTACTAATAGGATCAAAAGAACACCAGTAATTTTATTTAGGTAGCTGTAAATACTTTAACAAGACAAGCCTGCCTGTCAGTAGGAAGATAACAGGAACGGATCTAGCTGAACACTGTGAGCAGGACGCACTGCACTAAATGTAAATAGTCTAGAAGATAACAGGAACGGATCTAGCTAAACTGAATACAGTGTATATATATATATATGCAACACCTGGGATGCATATATATACACAATACACTTTAAGTGCAGCTAACTGACTGACTGTCCTGTCTAATCTAGCTAACTCAAATGAAATGACACTGTCTCTCTCTCTCTCTAAGCACACCGGAACACACTGCACAGGGCCGCCGTGCAGGCGGCCTTATATAGTGTGGGGCGTGTACTAAATCCCCTGAGCCATAATTGGCCAAAGCCTCCTTGGCTTTGGCCAATTACGGCTCTCTGTTCAGGCGGCGCTGTGATTGGCCAAGCATGCGGGTCATAGTGCATGCTTGGCCAATCATCAGCAAGCAATGCACTGCGATGCCGCAGTGAATTATGGGCCGTGACGCGCCACACAAATTTGGCGCGAACGGCCCATATCGTTCGCAATTCGGCGAACGACCGAACAGCCGATGTTCGAGTCGAACATGGGTTCGACTCGAAAACACGAAGCTCATCCCTACCAATGACCCTGATTTATATATTTTTAAATTGAAAGTGATTGTAAAGATATTTTATTTCTTTTAAATAACAAACATGATATAATTACCTACACTGTGCAATGCTTTTGCACAGAATAGTCCCAATCCTCCTCTTCTGGGGCCCCCTGCCAGTGCTTTGGGCTAGTCCTCATCTCCGTGTGCCACTATAGGATGTCACTCGATTCTGAACCATGCATCATGCTGTGTGTGTCTATTGACACATACAGTGTGGCTTCACCCTGCCTCCCACTCTTTTGTCACTGGATTTGATTGACAGCAGCAGGAGCCAGTGGCTCCTTCTGCTCTCACAGAGTTCAGTGAAGAGGGAGAGAGAGAGCAGTGCTGCTGCTCTTGTGCACAGCTCTGGATAGAGATTAGGCTCAGATAAGTATTTGGACGGCTGGAGCTGCACATAAAAGGTTTTCTCCTTAATGCAGAGAATGCAGTAGGTTAAAAAAAAATGTAAGCCTTTACAACCAATTTAAGCAATATCTTTTTTAAATTCTGACTCTCCTTACCCACTCTCTCATTCCCTTCTACAGAGTACTCATACCTTCAGGTAAAAAGGGTAAGGTGCCATTAGGATTAAATTGTTGGTCTTTAAATTTTTCTGTGTTATTCCTTGTAGCCATATGTAATTATTTCTAGCAAGTAGAAGCAGGGAAAGGCTGGGAACCCTGTTTTAGAGGGAAATCACAATCAACCAGCCCTTGTACAGTAGGCACACTTTTTCACTCTGCCGATTTAGCATTTAGTGGATATGTTGAAATAAGGGCATATGGTCTTAAAGGATGTGGCTTGTTATAGCACATCTTATATATGCAAGATAAAATAGGTGTGGGATGGGTTTACAAAAGATGCAATGAAAAAGATGAGGTGCTTTATGAGCTTAACAACTTTCTTCTCTGTAGGAGTAGCATAGATTTAACTAATACCACATAGAATCCCCATTACTCAGCTTCTTTGAACATTTGAACATAAATATTCCTATATTGCAAAACCTGTAGGACTCTGAGAAGCAAAGTAGGCCAAACTTTAGCCTAAGAGGGGCAGCTATACACAATTGTGAGAAATAAGCAAACTGGGTTTCCCCCTAAAAAATTTTTTATAATAAATATTGAGTACATATTTGCAGGTACTAGTTAGACAATCGACACAGTGAAATCGAGAATGCTTGTTTCATGGCATAAAGTATAACAACATAATTAATATTACCATGTAGGACGTACTTGATAAAGAGCAGCAAAACTGTATTCTAACTTGCTTAATAAAGCAAACATGGCTTGGCAAAAAACAGTACTGTATTTATAGCTTATCAACCAAAAAATGAAGTTTGTGCTGATAATAACAGATTAATATTCATACTAAAATACAATATAGTAGTATCAAGAATGCAAACTGATTAATATTTGATTTGTAATACACTCAGCAGTATTACTTTGCTGTATGGGGTAAGGTTCCCAAAAGTGTCAATTACTTTAACTGAACTTGTGTTGGTGTTTTCTTCATCTTGTGAGCTTTACATTGTGATATGATTAAGATGTTTACAAGTATGCCTCCAGCCAGGGCATTGCTAGGGGGTGGCTTTTGGGGCTATAGCCCCGAATCTGGGGCCAATAGCCCCGAGTCTCTGCAGGGGTCCCCAAAGGGGAGGGGAGGCTCTCTGGGGACCCTTATGTAAGTGGGGGGCTCTCTGGGGACCCTAATGCAAGGGAGAGGCTTTCTGGGGTCCCTGATTTTAAGGCAGAGGCTCTCTAAGGACCCAGATTTAAGGGGGAGGCTCTCTGGGGACCCTAATGTAAGAGGGGCTCTCTGGGAACCCTGATGTAAATGGGGGGCCCTCTGGGTACCCTGATGAAAGGGGGGGCTCTCTCATGACTCTGATGTAAGGAGGAGGCTCTCTGGGGACCCTGATGTAAGGGGGGCTCTCTGGGGACCCTGATGTAAGGGGGGACTCTCTGGGGACCCTGATGTAAGGGGGGACTCTCTGGGGACCCTGATGTAAGGGGGGACTCTCTGGGGACCCTGATGTAAGGGGGCTCTCTGGGGATATATATACACACACACGTATATTACTGTATATACATGTGTATGCCCGCCCAAGCGTATGACTTTCTTTACTAGCAACGCCCCTGCCTCCAGCTAATGGCCAGTTTTGGAGTAGTGGGGGTTAGGGACACACTTTTATCAGTGCAATAAAAGAACATAGTACTTCACCAAGTTTACTACTATTTATACTAATTGCCTTATGGCAACCTATACTTTGTAAGTCTTTTTAAAAAAGTGATGGTCTCATATTTTGGAGGAGGTGAAAATAAGCAAACAGCAGGATTACCACTTTCCGCCCATGCTATAGCCGAAACGGCTACAGCATGGGAGGACATACATGGACGCAGGGCTTTTTTTCAGGGGGAACTTGGTGGAACTCAGTTCCACCACCTCTGGCTCAGACCCTTCGGTGCCTGCTAACCACAATCACTTGTAAACACAGAAGTCTGGTTTCTGTGTTTACAAGTGACAGCTCTGCACTCTGTATGTAATTCAATCCTGGTATTTAATGCCCCTTTAAGACCCTACAATTGTTTTCATGAAATTTGACTGAACACACCCACTATTTGATGTGATTTGGAGGGTGTGTGTAGGGGGGGGGGGTTGTGGGGCCGTGGTTAAGTTCCAGCACCTATTGTTTGAGAAAAAAAGCCCTGCATGGACGTGATCGCCGAGTGCTTCAGACTCAGCTGATCACAGATCGGGGTAAAGGGCAAATCACAGTGGCCCTTCACCGCATAATCAGACAGCTGATCACAGAAGTAAATACAAGCCGGTTATCTCATGCTGGCAGCGTGCAGAGAGAAAATTAACTAGCTTGTGCTAAAGAGACATCAGTATTGATAATCAGGGCATTGATTATCAGTGTTCTGATTAATGCCCCGTACACACGGTCGGACTTTGTTCGGACATTCCTAAAACAAAATCCTCGGATTTTTTCAGACGGATGTTGGCTCAAACTTGTTTTGCCTACACACGGTCGCACAAAGTTGTCGGAATTTCCGATCGCCAAGAACGCGGTGACGTCAAGCACGTACGACGAGACTAGAAAAGGCCAGTTCAGAACCAAGCGAGGCACCCTTTGGGCTCCTTTTGCTAATCTCGTGTTAGTAAAAGTTTGGTGAGAGACGATTCGCGCTTTTTCAGACTCGTGGCTTTCAGATCGTTTTCTGCCGTTCAGTTTGTGCTTGTGGGTTTGTATTTGCTCTTCAGTGCGTGCAGTCAGTTCGTATCGGAGTTTTCTGTGCGATCTTGTCCGCTCGTTGCTGTTTTTCAGGTCGCTCTTCACAGGCCTTGCTGTTCTTCAGTGCGTTCTGTTACTTCGTTCTGAGCAGCCGACCGTTTTCTAGCCATGTTTCGTATGCGTACTCCTCGTACAGTTCGTGCTGTGCGGGGGCTTGGTGTTGGGGTCCTGACCTTGACACAAGTCCAGTCCATGAACAGGGCGAGGAGGAGTTCATGGACCAAGAATTGGTTGCTTCAGCGTGACCAGTTCTGTCACATGCCTTTGCTCCGTGAGATCCGTGAGAATAATCCTGGTGATTTCAGGAATTTTCTCAGGATGACGGACCCCGTATTTCACCGTTTGTTGGCTTCGCTGACCCCCTATATCAGCAGGCAGGATACCTGCATGAGGCAAGCCATCACTGCGGAGAAGAGGTTGGTCGCTACCCTGCGGTATTTGGCGACAGGGAGAAGCCTGCAGGACCTCAAGTTCTCGACAGGCATCTCCCCCCAGGCTCTTCTTTGTGGACATTTACTGCTTGTGTTTGTTTGAGCTGACCCTGACAGAAATGTGTGGAGTCCAGAAAATGTCGTGATTGTGTAACCTTATACAAAGCACTGTTGGCTGTTATTTACTAAATGCAAAGACACTTTTCACTACAAGTGCACTTGCAACTGCACTGAAACTGCACTTGTAGTGCAAAGTGGATTTGCCCTTAGGAAATTACCCCCATTTTCTCATCAAACACCAATTACATCACCCCAAAAGTGTTGTAGCGTTGAGACAATAATCCACACATTCTTGATGAACAATCTTTTTAATACCAGCACAATCACATGTGCATTTACCAAAGGTTTGACACACAAACCAACATGTTTGTTGTATACCAATTTTTGTGGTGTCATTATCCAAAATCAAAATGTGCATTTTATAGAAAACAGGCCTGTGTAAAACCCACAAGAAAGACACAAATCTTGATCTTACAAAGTTCACATTTGGTAGAACTTGAAGGCAATATCAGACATGAGTATTTATTAACTGTGTTTGATATTGCGTTCAGATGGGGGGAAATCACCCCTGGAAAAGCCAAATTTGGAAGATGCACACAAATTTCACAATGTCAACATGTGCTATCTGCCATCACGGGGATCAAGGGATGTGTTTTGGGGGAGAAAGCCCTTCCTCACCGTTACTTTATTATTGAGGAAGGGGTTGCACCCCCAAAACGCGTCCATTGATCTCCCGTGATGGCAGATAGCACATGTTGGCACACTGTGTGCACCCTCCAAATTTGGCTTTGGGAAAAATCACAAAAACATTTCGCACATTGTAGCAGACAAAAGAAGAAAGTGATTTTGAGGGGCTTTAAACTCGCCCCAAAACATCAATGATGTTTTTATATTTTGGAATAACATCATTGATGTTTTGCTTGATGTTTTCCAATTGTAAATTACACCCCATGATCTCCCCGATCAGGATCTGGGCACTTTCGGATGTGAAAGGATCTTCATCCACAACCTCACGATCACCTAAAAAGAAAGGAAACACAAAATAAATTAGGTCTAAAAAAAATGCCGCCATCCATCTCTTATCTGAGCCTGTGGTTGCAGACACTCACCTGTTGTGGTGACTAGTTCCACCACGTCTTCTTCCTCCTGCTCATCTTGTGTTGGGGGGATTTTCCCTTCTTCCAGAGGGGGGGGGGCTCTGGTCTCCTCGGATGAGGGGTGTCCTCCGAGTCTTTTCTCCCCTATGTAAAACAAAAATGGTATAATTAGCACACAGATATTTGATGGCAGAACTCTAAAGATGAAACATTGTTTGGAAGTGGGGTACAATTGTCTATTTTAGCAGAGTTCCAAGATGTAGCTTTTTTAGTGTCCTTTGTCAAGCTGCAATACTTTACCTGTTTTGTACAAGCTTCACAGATGGAGACCCCCCTATAGTATACACTGGAGCACCTGTGTGGCCCCCCCTAATAAAAATGGTGTTCTTGTGTCCCACACTAGTGCTCCAGTGTCCAGATGTGAAAACAGCTGCTCAGTGTCCTCTCCTTACACACAATCTAGTTTGCATTTCATTCTAGTAACAAAGCCATCTACACAACCCAATTCTTTGAAGACAAGTATAGGGCCTCAAAATGGTGGCCAAATGCATATGGGCTAAACAATGGTATTTTATAGTCCGAAAAAAAAATGTGTGATCCGAATGAATAATGTGCCCATGAACATGAAAGTTGCCATTTTAAACTGTACAACAGTTCCTAAAAGCACATGGAGCAGCACGAACGTAATAAATACAAGAACAATAGGAACACAGCACAACTACTTACTTTTTTGCAGCACTCTCCGGATCTTTCTGTACTGCTCATGTTCTCGTAATTTCAGGTCCGACCACCGCTTCCTGAGCTGATCTTTCGATCGTCGTACCCCGAATTTCCGTTGCAGACTCCTGACCACTTTCGCCATGATCTTGGCCTTTCGGACATTGTGGTTGGGGTAAGGCCCATACTTTCCATCATAGTCGGCCTTCTTCAGGATGTCCACCATTTCCAACATCTCCCCAAAGGACATATTTGAGTCCTTTAATCTCCTTCTGGATCGCGACGTTACAGGCTCCGGCCTTTCCTCCTCCTCCTCGTTGCTGTAATTAGCACAATCCTGCTGTCTATCCGCCATGTGCTCTTCCTCCACTGCGCCGAACGAAAAGGGGCGGGGAATAGAATAGAAAGAACGTCAGGGGCGGGCGGAGTTATACGCATGCGCAGTGTGTATAAATCGTAACGTGCGCGTCTTACGTACGATCTGTGAGCGGAGGAAGGAGCATCGGAGACGCCGATCGTGCTAACGAAGGTAGGATCTAAACTTGGGCCTATACTGCTTCGAAATGGAAGCCTATATTGTAACAAGATTAGGGGAGTTTCGCCTGACATTAGGGTTTGTCTTGTGTTGTGTCTTGCAGAGAAAATGGATGGGTTCAACGACCACAATTTCCTGCCCCTGTTTATTGACAAGTACAGAGAGCTGCCCTGTCTGTGGCAGGTCAGACACCCCCACTATAACCACAAACAGAAGAGGCAGGCAGCGCTGGAGAAACTGCTGGAGTTGGTGAAGCCGGTGGTCCCCACAGCAACCATCCCTTATTTAAAAGCTAAAATTGGTGGCCTGAGGAGCACTTATCTTAGGGAGCGCAAGAAGGTCACAGATTCCCAGAGGTCCGGAGCTGCAGCAGATGGCGTTTATGTCCCCAGGCTGTGGTACTATGAGAGACTGCGATTTCTGTCAGACCACACTGAAGTCAGGGAATCCCTCTCCACTCTTCCTTCCACGCTTCCTTCCACCCCAGCTGAGGCTTCTGATGTCCAACCTGGGCCTTCCAGCCAGGAAGAAGTGGAGGAGCCCAGCTGGAGTCAGGTATAGCATTCTTCTACAGATTTCTGGGCAATAAATAAATGATGTTTACTAGATGTTATTATTGATCACTAATTGCTGCTTGCAAAAAGTGTTTTACATATCAATACACAGTAGTGGGCACCCAAAATTGGGACAAAAATGCAAAATGCTGAGCTCAGAAGGATAGTCTGTTATATTTGTTAACATTGAATTTGCAGCAGTCAGGAGGTGAAAATTGTGTGTGATTGATGAAAACAATACTAAAACTATGTCCCTTTTTCATACACAGGAAGACCTCAGCCAGGAGGAGGCTGTGGAATGTGGCAGTCAGGAGGAGGCCGGGATTAGTGGCAGCCAGGAGGAGGCGGGGCTAAGTGTCAGCCAAGAGAAGCCTGGGACAAGTCGCAGCCTGACTGAGTCTCAGGTCCCTCCCCTCCGCCTGCCATATAAAAGGGCCAGGAAGGCCACTCCCAGTCCTGTGCAGGATTCAGCGTACAGGCTGATCCAGGAGGCTTCGGCGTCCCTCAGAGCCTTCCCCACTCCTGAAGAGGCCTTTGCCTGCATGGCTGCCACCAAATTGCAGGGCATGCAGGAGGGCCAACGCAAGATTTCTGAGGACATGATTTATAAAGTCCTTCGTAAGGGGGAGAGTGGGGAACTGACACCCAAGACGGATGTCATTGAGATGGACCATCCTCCTCCTCCTCCTCCTCCTGCTGCCACAACTCCACCACCACAGCCAAAGGCTGGAAGGAAGCGTGGAAGGAAGACCTGAGAGTGATGACCTGGGTTCAGTCTGGTCTGACAGAAGATGCAGTCTCTCGTATGACCACAGCCTGGGGACACAGATGTCATCTGCTGCTTTCCGGATCTCTGGGACTTCTGGACCAGACTGCCCTCCCTTATGATATGGACTCCTCAGGCCACCAATTTTGCTTTTAAATAATTGATGTCTGCCCTGGGAGTCCAAGGCTTCACCCACTTCTGCAGTTTCTCCAGCGTTGCCTCCCTCTTTGTTTTTTTATAGTTGTGACCCCTTAATAAAATATTTTTAGGTAAATTCTACTCTCCTGTGTGTGTTTTCATCCAAAAAGGACAGTTTGTTGGTGAGTATTCAGGTACATTTCTAAAGTACAATGTGAAATTAACAAGGGACAACAACACCAAACAATCTCCTCCTACAGATTAAATAGAACAACATATCAATGGTGTTGTGGGAACTTGTCACAAAAAACACACAAACATTTTCGGGAGTACAAATCAAAATCACCAAAAAAAATAAAAAATAAAAAGAGAAACACAAAAAAAGATTCTACATTAAAGTAAAAAAAAAAAAATATGTTGTCAGATGTGAGAAATCAAAATATATTGAGGGAATCCTGATAAATAGTAACAAAAAAAGTTTGTGAGAAGTGTGTGTGAATATGAGCATCAAAACGACTTAATTCTTGTCACATTATAAAGAAGAAGAGAGTGCGCTGTATTAAACCATTTTGAACATTGCAGCGTGACGAAAGTGCTTTATCCATTACGAACGCTAAGTTTACCAGAACGAGCTGTCCCATGTCAGAATTTCTTCTGAGCATGCGTGGCACTTTGTGCGTCGGAACAGGCCACACACGGTCGGAATTGACGCGATCGGATTTTGTTGTCGGAAAATTTTATCTCCTGCTGTCCAACTTTGTGTGTCGGAAAATCCGATGGAAAATGTCCGATGGCACCTACACACGGTTGGAATTTCCGACAACACGCTCCGATCGGACATTGTCCATCGGAAAATCCGACCGTGTGTACGGGGCATAACAGTGCAGTCTCAACAGTGTCCACCAGGCCTGCCAATCAGTGCCCACCAGTCTGCCAATTAGTGCCCACCAGTGCTGCCAATCAGTGCCAATCAGTGCCCATCATTGCCTTCTCATCAGTGCCACCTATCAGTGCTGTCTATCTATGCTCTTCCCCATTGAGACCTCGGTTAAAGAATTTTCTGCAAGTCATATCAACTGCTTTAGGACATGTGCCATGTAGCAGCCTCAAAGAAAATTAGTAATCAAAATACTTCCTCCCTAGAAGTGCTGTGGTTGCAGGTCAGTAACAGCAGAGTTTCTGGCCCAATACACTATAGAGGAAAGGGCCCAGGGGACATATGCCCACTGGCCCAATCTACAGCCTAGAAGACTTAAAGGATAACTCCACTTTCGTGAGAAAAAATAGCAAATAAAAAAAACAAAACAATATAGTATATACAATCAGTGGCGTAACTAGAACCTTCAGGGCCCCGGTGCAAGAAATCATGAAGGGCCCCCCTGACCCCTAGCTGGGGCCCTTCCCTCCGAGCCGATGGCATAAATGCCAAGGCCCGGTCGCAAGTGTGATGTTTGTGACCCTGGTAGTTCTGCCACTGGCGTCTGTTTTTTTTATTGTTATTGTATTTTTCTACCATTTATTTATTGTTTTACAATATTATTTTATAAAAAATATTAAAATTTTTTTTAATAGTTGGGGGGCTTTGGTGAGATATCAGGGGTCTAAACAGACATCTGATGTTTCACCTTTAAGAACGAGAAAGGAGATTGAGAGCACAGCCTCAGCTGCACAGAATGAATGGACAGGAATAGCTCTGTATAGAGCTGCCCCTTTATTCGCAAACTGAAGCATAGTAAATACAGTTTACTATGTTTCAGTTATGAATGGATTGAGTCCGTGATCGGTATGGATCACTGACTCTCCATGCAGATACCCTACAGCAGCTGGCAGGAGAGGGGAGGGGGGGACTCTGCTGAGCTGTGGGGACAAGGGGAGGGGCCAGGAGAGAGCGGGGGGCAGGAAAAAGTACAGGGGGGCTGGAAAGCACACGGGGGGCAGCAGAAAGAAGCTGCATAGGAGGCATGGTGGGTGCGGCTGCATATAGAGGAACTGATCTTTCCATTTCCCCCACTTCTCATCTCCTTTCAGCAGCTGCAGGAGGAGAATGGAGAGATCAGTTTCTCTGTATCAGTGTTTCTCAACATTTCTTCAACATTTTAGTCAAGATGCAACATATTGCCTCTTCACTGCCTGTCAAATGCCTGTCAAATGCCTCTAAAAAGCGATCTGCATCGCTTTTCAGAGGAATGGTATTTTCTTGTTGGTATTATGAACCCACCCTAAAAAAATCTGTTCTGATCGTAAGAGCCCTTTCACACTGGGGCGGGGGCGGCATCGGCGGTAAAACACCGCTATTATTAGCAGCGTTTTACCGTCGGTATGCGGCCGCTAGTGGGGCAGTTTTACCCCCGAGAAAGGGCCGGCCGAGAAAGGGCTAAATACCACCGCAAAGCGCCTCTGCAGAGGTGCTTTGCCGGCGGTATAGCCGCGCCGTCCCATTGATTTCAATAGGCAGGAGCGGTAAAGGAGCGGTATACACTCTGCTCCTTCACCACTCCGAAGATGCTGCTAGCAGGACTTTTTTTACCGTCCTGCCAGCGCATCGCTCCAGTGTGAAAGTCCTCGGGGCTTTCACACTGGAATGAAAGCAGCGGCACTTTCGGATCGGTTTGCAGGCGCTATTATTAGCGCAATAGCGCCTGCAAACCGCCCCAGTGTGAAAGAGCTCTAAAGAAAAAGGGGGCCAGAATTACAAGTAATGTGTATACATACACGCATGTAAACACACGTACGCAAATACACACATATACATATAAATACATGCACACACATAAACGCACACACATAAACGCACACACATGAGCGCACACACATCAGCAAACACACAAACATGCACATACACATATAACTCTATACACATGCGCACACACATATAACTCTATACACATGCACACACATGTAAACATACACATGCACACAAATAAACGCACACACACATATAAAACACACACACACATGCACACACTCAAACATGCAGACACACACATATAAGCACACACACATGCAGACAAACATATATAGATCGCCTTTTTAAAAATCTGCAGCTGCAGCTCTGTACCTTAAACTCTCCATGCCGGGAACTGCACTGTAGGGGGAGGCAGAGAGCACAGCACACTGTGCTAGACACGTCTCACTTACTTTCACTTTGTGTCCGAGCTCCTGCACTGCCGAATGATTTACGCATCGGCTGAGAAAGAGGGAGCTCAGGCCCATACGCAGCCACCGCTCGGGGAGAGGGGGGCACACGGGCCCCTACGGGCCCCCTGCAGCATGGGGCCCAGTCGCAATGGCGACTTTTGCGACCCCTATACTTCCGCCCCTGTATACAATTGTGACACAAGTCATATTGTAATTGAATGTTTGTCAAAATTATCTTTGCTTTTCAATCTGCAGCTCTGTAATTTTTTGTAAATGCAATGTAATATGGATATCTGGAGGTGTTCTGTATACAGAATGTGAACAGAACGCCTCCCAGAAACATCAATTCCTGCTTGTATGATTGGCTCACTGATTTTCCCAGAAGTCTACACTACACTAAGATACAAGTCAGATTTCAGGCATCCCCTGCAACAAAAATGTCATTTTTGGTGAGATACTCCCAATAGAAACCATGCAATTTACCTCATTAGTGCCCAGCGGGTGAAGCAGATGGTTGATAATTAAGAAACCACTCTCATTAGATTACCTTACCACATGGACACAGATGGACACAGACAAACACACAGTGATTTCTTCAGAATAACAAAAGGTAGGAATCTGCAACAAAGTTTGTTAAAATCCTTCCAGAATACATAGATTACCCAGAGGGGAAAGTCTTTTCTTCTCAACAAAAGTGCAATTACTCGTTAACCACTTGCCGACTGGCTCTTGCCAATATACTTTGGCAGAATTGCACCGCTGGGTGAACCGCCGTACCCGTACGGCGGCTCCTTTAAGAGCCGCAGCAGCGCGTGCATGCCGCTGCACAGCAGGGGGTCCGCTGCGCATGGTCAGTGGGCGTGATTGCCACTGGGCACGAGAGCCAGCACGGGGATTTGTGTGTGTAAACACACAAATCCCATTTCTAACAGGGGAGGAGATACGGATCTTCTGTTTCTACTAAGTAGGAACAATGATCTGGTTCCTCTAGTCAGTTCTATCCCCTCACAGTTAGAAACACACCTAGGGAACACATTTAACCCCTTGATCGCCCCCTAGTGTTAACCCCTTCCCTGCCAGTGACATTTACACAGTAAGTGCATTTTTAGAGCACATTTTACCAAAAATATGTAGAAGAATACATTTTGGCCTAAACTGATGAAGAAATTTGTTCTTAAAAAATTTTTTTGGAGGTATTTAATATAGCAAAAAGTAAAAAAATATTGTTTTTTTTTTTTTCAAAATTGTCAGTCTTTTTTTGTTTATAGCGCAAAAAATAAAAACCGCAGAGGTGATCAAATACCACCAAAAGAAATCTCTATTTGTGGGAAAAAAAGGACGTCAATTTTATTTAGGTACAACGTTGCACGACCGCGCAATTGTCAGTTAAAACAACGTAGTGCCGTATCGCAAAAAATGGCACGGTCAGGGAGGGGGTAAATCCTTCGGGGCTGAAGTGGTTAAAGGATATGTGCCCTCCCAATATTGCAATGCAGCCAGGAGGTGTGGTGCAGTGACACTTCTAATAAAGTTTAGAAAAAAGAGGACAGAGGAAGGGAAACTTGGATATAGACATACCAAGATAAAAATAATTCCAAAGGGAAACACACAGCGGTGTAGAAATGTCACAGACTAGAAATGTATTAATACAATGGAAATTCCTCAACAAAAGGAGCAACCTTTACCACACCATAATAAAAACTATTTAAGACAACGTTGCTGTAACGTAAATCAAATGAAAGAAGGACCCGGGCTCACATGCATTACCCACTTGCACACCTCCAGCCAACCATTTGCACTAATTGAAATACTTGAATGAAAAACGGCGATGGTCAGTATCAATGCGAAAAAAATCTGGCTAACAGCAATTGAGGGGCACATCCAAAATAGTCCTTGAAAACAATAGGGGGAGGACTGAGCCAGCCATGCTGTGCGGACTGATGCTGTATTTTCAGGTGCTTGCAGGTGCAGATGAAAGATAAGAGGGTCGTTTAACCACCATGAATTTAATTTACAGGTATTTCTGGAGCCTTTACATACTGGTGATGCCTGTGATCTGTGGACTTTTACTATCACTTTCATGGTCAATCTTTTATAGATTAATTTTCCACGGGCTCCTTTCCTGCTTTCCCAGATCCTATTTAGTATACATCAGACTGCTATCTGACAGAGAAAATCTCCCTCTTTAACTGCTACATTGGGTCTACTTCTAATTTAATTTAACTTAATTCATTTTTGCTGTGGATATCAATAGCCTATAATGCCAATAAGTATGGATGTTGAAGTAGGAGGTCTCTATAATTAGATTCACATATTTTCTACTTTTTTACTATTTATGCGGTAAATAGCATAGTGTAATACATTTATAGTGTTTGATCAAATTAGCAACTTGTATAGGCTGTTTTGGTACACTAGCGACTATTTCTATGAATTACAAGGAATGTTCTTTGGTGTGTCTCTTTAAGACTGTGGCAAGTAACGGAGCTAATCCAAAAGGGGAGATACTTAGTTTACCCGATATAAACTCCGGTGACAGACTTCCACAGTGTCATCACATCACGTGATGAAACTCATGTGATGTGAGTGAAATGCATCGACATCACAATGTCATGTGACCCTGCTTCATCTTGATCTATACGGCTTCCTTCCATCTGCCATCCCACCTGACTAACTTCCAGCACTTATAGCCATTTGCCTGCACGGCATGCACCAAGCCTTCTAGGCTTTGAAGACATAGAGGTGATGTCAATCTTATACACACCTTGATTCCCCAATCCACTTTACTGCTACCTTGGAGGTCTATGGAATTTGGAAGGAGAACAGACTAGCGGGACCGCTACAATCGTGAACAACCTGTCAGTGAGGTCTGAGCATCAGCGAGTATCTGGGTGAGCCTGTTCCAGGGGCGCTGATCCAGATTTTTCATCTTATTGTACCGCTGTTACCACCGCTATGTGGAAGTCTCCTCACCCCTGCACATCAGGCTCACTAATTCACTAATTATCCTTCCCTTCCTCCACTCCCCTGTTACCTTGCATGGTGGTTAAACTATTCTCTTATCATTCATCTGCTCCTGCAAGCACCTAAAAATACAGCATCAGTCCACATAGCACAGCTGGCTCGGTCCTCTCCCTACTGTTTTCAAGGACTATTTTTCATGTGCCCCTAAATTGCTGTTAGCCACATTTTTTTTACATAGATATTGACCATTGCTGTTTTTCATTCAAGTATTTCAATTAGTGCAAATGGTTGGCTGGAGGTGTGCAAGTTGGTAATGCATGCGAGCCCAGGTCCCTCTTCTTTTATTTAATTTTTGACAACGTTGTCTGAAATTGTTTTATTATGGTGTGGTGAAGGTTGCTCCTTTTGTTGTGGAATTTCCATTGTATTAATCACATTTGTAGTCTGTTTCATTTCTAGATCGTTGTGTGTTTCCCTTTGGAGTTATTTTTATCTTGGTATTTCTATATCCAAGTTTCCCCTGGTCTGTCTAATTGATACCCAACTCCAGGATTCCTCACCCCTCAATAGGGGAGAGTTGGTGAATCTTCACATTATTTTTATTTGTTCAAGTGTGGATTTTCCCTTTTTATATCCAAGTATAGAAAAAGAGGAACAAAAGGAAGCCAGTATGGTGTGATAAAACTCGATTGCCCCTGAACAGAAAGCAGCTTGCAGGCTTAGGGTCCTTTTACATGGCCTAGTCACCTTTTGTTTTAGCAGAGGATCTGCAAACAGATCCCCCGATATATTGGAGTTGAGCCGAACAGATGTCACTTTTGTGACATCCGTTCCTGTTCATTTTTTTGCCCTCATTTTCACAGTAGATGTTGGTGAACCCCTGATGGGTGGCTGCAGGTAAGCGGATGGACATGCATCCATTAACATCCACTTACCTCTGATCCCTTATATTTAGGTCTGGAAAAATAAAAAAGGATGCAGTCCTTTATAATTTTCTTTTATGGACATGGACAGCCTTTGATGTAAGTGCCTCCATATAGTCTTGCATGGAGCTTCCAATCAGGTCTACCTGATAAAGGCCAGGTGGACCTGAGCAGAAATCTTGCATGAAAGGGGACTTAAGGCTAGGTTCACACATGTCTGGCTGCAGTTTGCAGTCCGGAGTCTGGTGCCGTTTTATTCAATGGTTTAGGTGCGATTGAGGTGAAAATATTTACTTGAATTTGCTACTAAACCGGCCTCAAAATCGCACAGAACCCTTTTCAGAAATGGCCCGCTGCTGCCCAGGACATGTGTAACTGGCTCCATTGAAAGCTGATCCCTTTCACATGTTATGCAAATCGGATGCAGTTAAAAATGCATCCGATACGCATATATGTGAACTGAGCCTAAAGGATAAGTTCACGTTTACAGAAAAAATAGTGCATGCCTATTTTTTTACAGTAAAAAAAAAGTGCACTTATTATTTTTTTTTGGAAGTCTGGAAAGTATTGTACCAGCAATCAGTGGATCACGAGTGCAATGTGGGCTCCTGCCTTTCTGTCTGAAAGGCAGGGGACATAAAAGCGGACCATGAGGGCACACATCATTGCACCCACAGCCAATTGAAACTACAAACCCATCTGCCGTGGTGGAATGGTACTTGTAGTTTATTTATATATTCACAGGAATCTGTGAATGAATGATGCGGCTGTGTGGGCAGAGCCCTACACAGCTGCGCTGTTTTCAAAAAGTGGCAGTGGGTGTGTGGAGAAGAACATCCACCTGCTGTTACAGGAGGGGGGGGGAGGGTGTAGGAGCTGGAACATGTTGCATGTTCCACCCTAAATATGGGTGGAACATGTAACATGTTCGAAAGGTGAAATTAGTCTTTATTAATCTGAGCTTTTTAGCATGTGGTGCTGTGTAAACAAACTCCAGAGTGTAATTATAGCTAAACTTTTTTTTTGTTTGTCTTGAATAGAGTGGGGAATGATTAGAACTTCTGGTGTTACTGCTGTAGCACCCTCTACTTTAGGTAGAAGCTAGGGATGAGCCGAACACTCCCCTGTTCGGTTCGCACCAGAACATGCGAACAGGAAAAAAGTTCATTCGAACACGCAAACACCGTTAAAGTCTATGGGACACGAACATAAATAATCAAAAGTGCTAATTTTAAAGGCTAATATGCAAGTTATTGTCATAAAAAGTGTTTGGGGACCTGGGTCCTGCCCCAGGGGACATGGATCAATGCAAGAAAAAGTTTTAAAAACTGACGTTTTTTCAGGAGCAGTGATTTTAATAATGCTTAAAGTCAAACAATAAAAGTGTAATATCCCTTTAAATTTCGTACCTGGGGGGTGTCTATAGTATGCCTGTAAAGGGGCGCATGTTTCCTGTGTTTAGAACAGTCTGACAGCAAAATTACATTTTGAAAGAAAAAACTCATTTAAAACTACCCGCGGCTATTGCATTGCCGACAATACACATAGAAGTTCATTAATAAAAACAGCATGGGAATTCCCCAAAGGGGAACCCCAAACAAAAATTTTTAAAAAAAATGACGTGGGAGTCCCCCTAAATTCCATACCAGGCCCTTCAGGTCTGGTATGGATATTAAGGGGAACCCCAGCCAAAATTGAAAAAAAAAAAAATGACGTGGGGTTCCCCCTAAATTCCATACCAGACCCTTCAGGTCTGGTATGGATTTTAAGGGGAACCCCACGCCAAAAAAAAAAACGGCGTGGGGTCCCCCCAAAAATCCATACCAGACCCTTATCCGAGCACGCAACCTGGCAGGCCGCAGGAAAAGAGGGGGGGACGAGAGTGCGCCCCCCCTCCTGAACCGTACCAGGCCACATGCCCTCAACATTGGGAGGGTGCTTTGGGGTAGCCCCCCAAAACACCTTGTCCCCATGTTGATGAGGACAAGGGCCTCATCCCCACAACCCTGGCCGGTGGTTGTGGGGGTCTGCGGGCGGGGGGCTTATCGGAATCTGGAAGCCCCCTTTAACAAGGGGACCCCCAGATCCTGCCCCCCCCTGTGTGAAATGGTAAGGGGGTACAAAAGTACCCCTACCATTTCACTAAAAAACTGTCAAAAATGTTAAAAATGACAAGAGACAGTTTTTGACAATTCCTTTATTTAAATACTTCTTCTTTCTTCTATCTTCCTTCATCTTCTGGTTCTTCTGGTTCTTCTGGCTCTTCTGGTTCTTCCTCCGGCATTCTCGTCCAGCATCTCCTCAGCGGCGTCTTCTATCTTCTTCTCCTCGGGCCGCTCCGCACCCATGGCATGGGGGGAGGCTCCCGCTCTTCTCTTCATCTTCTTCTCTTCTTCTTTTCTTCTCTTCTTCATTTTCTTCTCCGGGCCGCTCCACACCCATGCTGGCATGGAGGGAGGCTCCCGCTGTGTGACGGCGCTCCTCGTCTGACAGTTCTTAAATAACGGGCGGGGTCACCGGGTGGCCCTGCCCCCCTCTGACGCAGGGGACATGACGGGACTTTCCTGTGGCATTCCCCGTGATGTCACAGGGAAGTCCCGTCAAGTCACCGTGCGTCAGAGGGGGCGGGGTCACCGGGTGGCCCCGCCCCCCGTTATTTAAGAACTGTCAGACGAGGAGCGCTGTCACACAGCGGGAGCCTCCCTCCATGCCAGCATGGGTGCGGAGCGGCCCGGAGAAGAAAATGAAGAAGAGAAGAAAAGAATAAGAGAAGAAGAGAAGAAGATGAAGAAGAAGAAGAGAAGAGCGGGAGCCTCCCCCCATGCCATGGGTGCGGAGCGGCCCGAGGAGAAGAAGATAGAAAACGCATTGGAGGAGATGCTGGACGAGGACGCCGGAAGAAGAACCAGAAGAGCCAGAAGAACCAGAAGAACCAGAAGACCCCCTTACCATTTCACACAGGGGGGGCCAGGATCTGGGGGTCCCCTTGTTAAAGGGGGCTTCCAGATTCCGATAAGCCCCCCGCCCGCAGACCCCCACAACCACCGGCCAGGGTTGTGGGGATGAGGCCCTTGTCCTCATCAACATGGGGACAAGGTGTTTTGGGGGCTACCCCAAAGCACCCTCCCAATGTTGAGGGCATGTGGCCTGGTACGGTTCAAGAGGGGGGGGCGCATTCTCGTCCCCCCCTCTTTTCCTGTGGCCTGCCAGGTTGCGTGCTCGGATAAGGGTCTGGTATGGAATTTAGGGGGAACCCCACGTCATTTTTTTAAAAAAATTTTGGCCGGGGTTCCCCTTAATATCCAGACCAGACCTGAAGGGCCTGGTATGGAATTTAGGGGGACTCCCACGTCATTTTTTTTAAAATTTTGGTTCGGGGTTCCCCTTTGGGGAATTCCCATGCCGTTTTTATCAATGAACTTCTATGTGTATTGTCGGCAATGCAATAGCCGCGGGTAGTTTTAAATGAGTTTTTTCTTTCAAAATGTCATTTTGCTGTCAGACTGTTCTAAACACAGGAAACATGCGCCCCTTTACAGGCATACTATAGACACCCCCCAGGTACGAAATTTAAAGGGATATTACACTTTTATTGTTTGACTTTAAGCATTATTAAAATCACTGCTCCTGAAAAAAAGGCCGTTTTTAAAACTTTTTTTGCATTGATCCATGTCCCCTGGGGCAGGACCTGGGTCCCCAAACACTTTTTATGACAATAACTTGCATATTAGCCTTTAAAATTAGCACTTTTGATTTCTCCCATAAACTTTTAAAGGGTGTTCCGCGGCATTCGAATTTGTCGCGAACACCCCAAATTGTTCGCTGTTCGGCGAACTTGCGAACAGCCAATGTTCGAGTTGAACATGAGTTCGACTCGAACTCGAAGCTCATCCCTATTAAGTACCTAGGAGTCAGCCTGTTGTCGGGTGAAAGAAGCTGGAGATAGAGAACTAGGTTGTCGGGGCCCTTGAGGCACGCCCCAGTCTGGGGGGGGTGCTGACCTTGGGCTTGTTGGGTTCGGGTGCAAGTTGGACCCTTTCTGAGAAACAAAAAAGGATCTGGACAGGAGGCACAGAGAGGGACAGAGAAGGACAATGGGAGCTAGTGTTCCGGGGCAAGTCTCCAGGAGGAATACACCGGAGTGCAACCAGGAGGGCTGGTGAGTGATAAGCACGGTCGGATCCGGTGGATCCCTCCTGGAGACTTGCCCGGCAACACTAGCTCCCGTTGTCCTTCTTGGTCCCCCTCTGTGCCTCCTGTCCAGATCCTTCTTTGTTTCTCAGAAAGGGTCCAACTTGCACCTGAACCCCGCAGGCCCAAGGTCACTCCCCCAAACTGGGGCGTGCCTCAAGGGCCCCAACAACCTAGTGCTTCATCTCCACCTTCTTCCACCTGACAACTCCTCCCCAGCAGGGCTGACTCTAGGTATTGAAGGAGGCCTGCCCCCTGCCAATCCAAGTTGGAGATTGGCCAGGGCTCCTTAGAACACCCCAGACAACTCCACCTCTAGAAGCCAGAGGGAGGTAACCGAGAATTTATTCTATATAAGTGTCACCTGCTGCTACTCTAGGCCACTCCCAGCCCACACAGATCAAAACAAACAGGCATAGCTTACAGCTAGGCCTGATTAAATGTACCTGCACTCACAAAAGCCTACTTCTAACACTTACCTAAAGTAGAAGGTGCTATACTTACCCCTCACTAGAATCCAGCTGGTCCTTCAGCTGGGAAATTTACAAAAATGGCTCCTGGGCCCAGGAGCAAGGGCATCCCATAAAATAAATTGGAAGGGGGAAAGGGAAAAAGCTTGGATGGGGAACTGTACAAATTACCTACAAAAATATAATTATAAATCTCTGATAGGCATTTATATCTGTACAGTATGGATAAGGCACTTCTAATTACAGATCCCTGTAGTTACCAGTATATACATTAAGGCCAGAGCATTTCTCCCAAGGGAAAGACACTCCTGTCAGAAACCATGAAATAAGACCGAGACAGAAGTACAGTTAAATCACACTTGTTTAATAATAAAAGTAAAAAGAACATACATAGTCAAAACATAGCCAAAGTTCAGTAACCGGAAAGAATAGTCAGTCAAGCCAGAAGTCAGGGATCAAAGTAGTGGAACAGCAAGCAAGATCTGGAGCCAGAAGGGATTTCAGCAAAGTCAGTCTTTAAACAGGAATGCAGGAGATGTTTCTTGTGATGTTGACCAAGACGAAGGCAGTGCTCCTCTGGACTGGACAGCTTAAGTAAGCAGGACTGACGAGCAGGATAACAACAGCTGAGTAACTGTGGAGAGAGATGGGAGCTGGCAATTAGCTAACAGCTGAGCAGCCAGCTCAGAGAAGGAAGGGCTGAGCCCAGCTCTGACAACTCCGCCCACAGAAATTCTTGTCACCTGCCGGAGGGTGGGGCTGGACAGCCATCCCATCTCAGAAGACCCTAAGAGAAGACAAAAAAAAATAGTACATCCTACTCTCAGACCTAACTGTACACTATACATTATTTCTGTTGGGAAGGGGTTAGCATCCTTCCAACGGAAAAATAAACAAACACAATGTAGATATAGCACACACATTTTTTTCTGTCTTTTTCTGTCAGGAGGAGGTTATAACCTGCTAACAGAAACAATGGGGAAAAAGAACATATGTACAAAGTGAACAGTCCTCTTCAGAGTTTCTGGTAGGAGGGGCCCTTCCCCAAACAAACAACAGGCTCCTAAAAAGAGTTAGTACAGGAACAAACCTCACCCAAGTGTCCTTACGACAGCAATGCTTCTTACATTAGGCAACAGGGTGACAGGCCAGATTGTCCCTGCAAATCAGGGGGAAAAAAAGAAAGGACACACACTGCAACTTCCCAGCAGTCCTCGTGACACTTTTGTACTCCAACAGTCCACCTACACATAAAAGTGGGGATCAGGTAGTCTCTTCCTGTTTCCCCCTTCTTCCCTGATGAAGACCGAGTGGCTTTTCATAGGCCATCCTGCCTTCACGATGAGTACTCGGTCCTTGTAGATTGCCCGTCCCAGCCTCCATTCCTGACGAATGTCCACAAAGGGGGCCCAGGCTTCACTCTCCAGCACCCGCAGGGGCTTGGGAACGTGCAAAAAGTCCCAGATTAGGTCTTTCTCCCACTCAGCCTGGGAGTTCTCTACAATGTCCTTTATCTGGGGAGGGACATATGGGTAATCCAGACCCCACTCCAGAGCTACCCACCTCTGTACTTCTCGCTGGAATCGGGAGAGCCTGGGCAGTTCCTTAGGCCTCCCCTTTCCCAGCAGGACACAGGCATCCTGGGATCTCACAACCCAGTGCCTGTATGTGGGAGTTCTGGTCTGGGTGGTGGAGGGTCTGTGCAAAAAGAGTTGACTGCTGTAGATGGGGGTCCTTTGTATCCAACACTGACTCTGGTTCACCTCCTTCCTCTGACTGAGTCTCTAAGGCATGGGAACCTCCCGTCTATCACTCTTCCTCCTCTGAGCTCTCATCAGGGGATGACCACTCTGTCAGTCTTTCCAGGGATTCAAATTCCGCCAGTAGTCTGGGGGAACCCCAATCTATGGCCCTGTCGTCGCACTCCCTGTCCAGCTCTCCTAAGGGCGCACCCCCCTCCAACACATGCTCCTTCCTGACCGGGATAACAATGGTCATAGAAGCAGCCGGCATTTCAAGCACAAATAACACCTGCAGGGCAGTATCTACAGTTGCTGAGTCCCCGACCAGGCCGCAAGCCATGACAGTTTTTTCTCCTCCTATGTCTTCTCTCTTCGGGGGGAAGTCACCAGGCCTCACCAGGCCTCAACTCCGCTCCACCTTTGGGGAATGATGCTAGGCCCGATCCGGCCTTCCGGGACTTCAACGACTGTAAATGGCAGAGTCCTGAGAGCAGGTCCATATTAAAGTAGCGTGGTTCCTGATGAGCAGATGCTAGCCGGGTCAGCGGTTCACTGCAATGGCCACAATGGACCCAGGCTCTGACCACCGCTGTCGGTATCCATTATTTGGGACACAATAGACAGTCCCGTGGACCATCCCCAGGGAGAATGGATGGCCGCTGACTCTTGGTTGCTGGTAGCAACAGTAAAGTTTGTAACAAATATCTCTAAATATATAACTGAAGGGAACACTTGTAGCACAGTCCCGCCCGCAGGCACGTGCGGGCTGACCCCGATCACCCCGGGCAACAGTAGACACTTCCAGGCACACTTTACTGTTTAAAGTAGTTTGAAGCATAAGTTCATAATGTCCAGTATTACTTGAACACTGGACATATTTGTAATCCATTTTAGACGTCCAGTAATAGCAGAACGCTGAACGTATTTGTAATCCATGGGTACAGTTACCTGGCGTAGTTGCCACGGGTGACAGCACTTGCTGAACAGTTCCTGTGTTGCTGGATTAGCACAAGTGCCCGTCCCAGCACTGAGACAACTGGGTAAGCAGGAGGTAATAATTGACAACGGCTCTTGCTGGTTGCTATGGACAATGGCACTCATTATTATAGCACTGAATAGAGGGCAGAACACACAAGTCCTTCCCAGGGCTCAAGTCCTCAATACCTGTGGAACAAACACAGTTCCCCAGCTTGTTCAACCGCGGTTACTAGGAGCAATGGCTGTCAGTCATACATGATCAGGTGGCCTTGGGAATGAGCCCCCAATTGTAGCGGTACCACTGTATGGGCTGCTGGATATTGTGGTCCTCCCTGTCACCTTAGCTCAGCCCAACGTTCACTTCCCATTAACGTTAGAGACAATAAACAGTCCGGTTTGTTTTGTATTTTATCGAGGGATTTTGAACTTGAATAGGGTAAGGGAAATTATGGGATGCCCAGAATCAATAGTAGAATCAATTGGATGATCAGTTGGAACCTCTATTTACTCTTCTAGAGACTGTGATGTCATGGGCAGTGGAGTCGGGCAACTGCAGTCGGGAGGGCTGGCAGGGCCTTAAGAGGACTGACTGGGAGCAGTAGTCATGAAAATACTTACTTTCTTTCACTATTTGTTGCTACACTAAAAGGGGCTCGTGGTCCCTGCCTGAAAATGGCAGTTGCTAAGGCCTGACAAAGTCAGAGTCGGGCCTACCATGTGCTAGCTGTGCCTGGAACCAAGTATTGTACAGGAGAGAGAGAGAGAAACAGTCTACAAATAAGCATTGTGCTGGAGGAGGGTGGAGCTCTAGAAGAGTAAATAGAGGTTCCAACTGATCACCCAATTGATTCTACTATTGATTCTGGGCATCCCATAATCTCCCTTATCCTATCCAAATTCAAAATCTCTCAATAAAATACAAAACAAACATTCAGACTGTTCATTGTCTCTAAAGTGAATGGGAAGTGAATGCCCGGCTGGGCAGTGGTCATAGGTGGGACCACAATATCCAGCAGCCCCTACGCGGGGGGGGGTAACGCTACACTGTCTTTGGTGAGCATGGCTCCAGAACAGAAAGTGAGGGGAAATCTCAAGGTCCAGGAAAGTTTGACAGGGTTCTAACCATTCCCCAGTCTATCTATAACAAGAAAAAGTTTGGGTATAGATACTCTTTTATCTCAAAGTGGTTCTAAAGGCTCAAGTATTTTTTACCTTCATGCATTCTATGCATGAAGGTAAGAAACCTTCTGTGTGCAGCAGGCCCCCCCACTACTTACCTGAGCCCCATTGTGATCCAGCGATTTGCATGAGAGAAATGAGGAGGGAGAGCTCTCCGGGGACTCTCCCTCCTCATTTGGCTGCTGTCACTCACAGCCAGTAAGCCAATGAGGAAAGAGGGGGCAGCCCCGAGCCGCAGCTCTGTGTGTGAATGGATATGCAAAGCAGTGGCTCTGGGGGTACTCAGACAGATCACTTCCGAGCCGCTGCTCTGTATGTCTATTCATACACAGAGCTTGGTGTAGTGATCGGGTATATGAATATATACTGGGTGATATGATGTAGAGTGGGTATGATAAAACAAAGTCCATAGTCCACAGATGACACAAAAATCCGACAGAGTAGTATAATTCAGAACCCCATGTTCATAGGTCTGTGTGCATACACAGACAAGCCTCTCCCAAAACCTATAGACTGAATGCCGTGTTATATTCACCAGGCATTGAATGGCTGAGCAATTTGATTGGCCGTTTCAATTTAGGACTTTGATAAGCTTTATGCCCCGTACACACGGTCGGACTTTGTTCGGACATTCTGACAACATAATTCTAGGATTTTCTCTGACGGATGTTGGCTCAAACTTGTCTTGCATACACACGGTCACACAAAGTTGTCGGAAAATCCGATCGTTTTAAACGCGGTGACGTAAAACATGTACGTCGGGACTATAAACGGGGCAGTGGCCAATAGCTTTCATCTCTTTATTTATTCTGAGCATGCGTGGCACTTTGTCTGTCGGATTTGTGTACACACGATCGGAATTTCCGACAATGGATTTTGTTGTCGGAAAATTTTATCTCCTGCTCTCCAACTTTGTGTGTCGGAAAATCCGATGGAAAATGTCCGATGGAGCCCACACACAGTCGGAATATCCGACAACACACTCCGATCGGACATTTTCCATCGGAAAGTCCGACCGTGTGTACAGGGCATTAGTCTATCAAACAGACAACAACTCCCAGCCGTGAACAGCTGTAGTCATAAACCGCCCCAATTTGCACTCCCGCATATCAACAACTCCTTGATCCCATTGTTACCCCCTCAAGTCTAATTACCATCAATAAATACTTCTTCTATGGTCCTTTAAACAATTTACCCTTTGAAATGTTCAACAAGGTTAACAGCCCATACCTTACATCCCTAGGTAGACTTGCATAAGACCAACACATCAAAAGGGTTTTCAGCTGTTATATTAAAATTGAGTTGGTTTGGACAAATCAACTGAATTTCTGCTCAACCCATACTCCAATACAATATTACACATAAATTGGCCAAAATATTACAACACTTGGCAGGAGGGAGGGGCCAGGAGCCCTGGCGGGGGGACCCGAGAAGAGGAGGATCAGGGCTGCTCTGTGCAAAACCATTGCATAGAGCAGGTAAGTATAACATGTTTGTTATTTTAAAAAAAACAAGCCTTTAATACCACTTTAACTCCCCTAGATAATATTTTCAATAAGCATACTTCTCAGTTAAAATTGTGCCATTGTCGGTTGACTGGTTTAAAATTAAGATTTGAATAATATGACATGGGCTTGGGGGATCCAGCAACTAAAAGTGTCTGCTGTACATTTATTCATTTGATGGTGACAGTAAATTTATTTAAGAAGATTAAACACTTTATGTATTTCAGGGGGCCCATAGATAGCTAGAGCAATGGGATACTTCATCTCATCAGTATTTACTTGATGACAAGATGGCATTATAATTTACTATCTTATTACATTTCTGTATAGTGCAAAACTGTCCTTATGGCATAAAATTGCTCTTATGTCTAAAATAAAACAGTTGCTTTGTGGTCATTGTAGAGACTGATGCTTAATAAAGAGGTAATGTGTTTCAATTGAATTTCAAAATCAGATTTGTCAATACAAAATAAATATATTAATGTAAGTGTGGAAACCAAAAGATACTTTGAGAGGTGCCTGGACTCGTTGGCTAATAATCATGAAGACAGAAAAATCGCTCTTAGCTTGCACATCCATCTGTAGTTTAATTTTTATTTTATTTCTCTTAATATTAAAACCTACATCAGTGATGGCGAACCTTGGCACCCCAGATGTTTTGAAACTACATTTTCCACGATGCTCATGCATACTGCAGTGTAGTTGAGCATCATAGGAAATGTAGTTCCAAAACATCTGGGGTGCCAAGGTTTGCCATCACTGCCCTACATTTTTAGATCTATCTATCTATATATCTATCTATCTATCTAATCTATCTAATCTATCTAATCTATCTAATCTATCTAATCTATCTAATCTATCTAATCTATCTATCCAGTATCTCACAAAAGTGCTGTCCCCTCAAAATAACTCAACACACAACCATTAGTGTCTAAACCGCTGGCAACAATGAGTACACCCCTAAGTGAAAATGTATAAATTGGGCCCAGTTAGCCATTTTCCCTCCCTGGTGTCATGTGACTCGTTAGTGTTACAAGGTCTCAGGTGTGAATGGGGGCAGGTGTGTTAAATTTGGTGTTATCATTCTCACTCTCTCATACAGGTCACTGGAAGTTCAATATGGCACCTCATGGCAAAGAACTCTCTGAGGATCTGAAAAAAAAAGTATTGTTGCTCTACATAAAGATGGCCTAGGCTATAAGAAGATTGCCAAGACCCCAAAACTGAGCTGCAGCATGGTGGCCAAGACCATATACTGGTTTAATAGGACAGGTGCCACTCAGAACAGGCCTCTCCATGGTCGACCAAAGAAGTTGAGTGCACGTGCTTAGCATCATATCCGTAGATTGTCTTTGGGAAATAGAAGTATGAGCGCTGCCAGCATTGCTGCAGAGGTTGTAGGGGTGGGGGGTCAGCCTGTTAGTGCTCAGACCATACGCCGCACACTGCATCAAACTGGTCTGCATAGCTGTCATTCCAGAAGGAAGCCTCTTCTAAAGATGATGCACAAGAAAGCCCACAAACAATTTTCTGAAGACAAGCAAGCTAAGGATATGGATTACGGGAACCATGCCCTGTGGTCTGATGAGACCAAGATAAACTTAATTGGTGCAGATGGTGTCAAGCGTGTGTGGCGGAAACCAGGTGAGGAGTACAAAGACAAGTGTGTCTTGCCTACAGTCAAGCATGGTGGTGGGAGTGTCATGGTCTGGGGTTGCATGAGTGCTGCTGGCACTAGGGAGCTACACTTCATTGAGGGAACCATGAATGCCAACATGTACTGTGACATACTGAATCAGAGCATGATCCCCTCCCTTCGGAGACTGGGCCGCAGGGCAGTATTCCAACATGATAATGACCCCAAACCAACCTCCAAGATGACAACTGCCTTGCTAAAGAAGCTGAGGGTAAAGGTGATGGTCTGGCCAAGCATGTCTCCATAATTAAACCCTATTGAGCATCTGTGGGGCATTCTCCAACAGAAGGTGGAGGAGCGCAAGGTCTCTAACATCCACTAGCTCTGTGATGTCCTCATGGTGGAGTGGAAGAGGACTCCAGTGGCAACCTTTGAAGCTTTGGTGAACTCCATGCCCAAGAGGGTTAAGACAGTGCTGGAAAATAATGGTGGCCACACAAAATATTGACACTTTGGGCCCAGTTTGGACATTTTCACTTAGCACTGTTATACAAGCTGAACACTCACTACTTTACATTGTAACAAAGTGTAATTTCTTCAGTGTTGTCACATGAAAAGATATAATAAAATATTTACTAAAATGTAAGCGGTGTACTCACTTTTGTGAGATACACTTTATATATATATATACCGGTATATTTATATATATATATATATATATATATATATAGAGAGAGAGAGAGAGAGGGATTGGGGTGATTAGACTCAAGTGGTAGGTATGTTTCAATGAGTTGCGCCAGTCCAAAACTGTATTTTTAAGGGCGTGGTAGTCCACTTTCATTTAACCACTTCCATATAGCAATATGACGTGCGCAAAGTGGTTGCATTATCCTGATATAATGTCTAGCAGGATAAGCCGCTAGCGCGTGCCCGCGGGGGCGCGCAGCGTGGCAATCGGTGGTGTGGTGTGTCAGTCTGACACACCACATCTCTGATCTTGGTAAAGAGCCTCTGATGTAGGCTCTTTACCACATGATCAGCTTTTATCCAATCACAGATGATCACAGTGTAAACAGGAAGAGCCATATATCGGTTTTTCCTCCACTCGCGCTGACAGGCGCGAGTAGAAAAGAGCTGATTGGCTGCTCTCCTGACAGGGGGGTCTGCACTGATTGATTATCAGTGCAGCCCCCCCAGGATGCCATACCCAGGACCACCAGTAATGACCACCAGGTATGCCAATAAGTGCCCAAAGGGGATGGCACTGTGCCCATTAGTGATGCCTGCCAGGTTCCCCTGATCAGTGCTGCCTAACAGTGCCATCTATCAGTGGCACCTATAAGTGTCCACCAGTGCCACCTATCAGTGCCCATCAGTGCCACCTATCAGTACCCAGTGCCACCTATCAGTGCTGCCTATAAGTGCCCATCGGTGCTGCATGTCAGTGTCACCTAGCAGTGCACATCAGTGCTGCTTATCAGTGCCACCTATCAGTGCCCATCATTGCTGCATATAAGTGCCTCATCATTAGTGCCCATCAGTGCCATCTCATCAGTACCAATCAGTACTGCCTCAGCAGTGTTCGTCAGTGCAGCCTCATCAGTGCCCATCAGTGAAGGCGAAAACTTACTTATTTACAAAGTTTTGTAACAGAAACGAAGTCTTTTTTTATTTGTAGCACAAAAAATAAAAACCCCAGTGGTGATCCAATACCACCAAAAGAAATCTCTAGTTGTGTAAAAAAAATGATAAAAGTTTTGTTTGGGTACAGTGTGGCATGATCGTGCAATTGTCATTCAAACTGTGACAGCACTGAAAGCTGAAAATTGGTCTGGGCAGTAAGGTGTATAAGTGCTCTGTATTGAAGTGGTTAAAAGAACAGAAAAGTTCAAAAAAGACATCAGTAGACCATGCAGGGGGTTCCACCATTACTGTAACTTGCACAGAATACTTCGGCCTTCTGGCTTACTCTCTTGACACACGGCTGCTTCAGGCCTCAAGCCTAGGCCTTAGGTCTGCTCCTAAGACCAATTCCTCCAATTGGCCTTTTCTGCAATCAGCTCTCACACCCTGTAACTGCAGATTTCCGTCCCCTCCTCTGTGATACTGACAGATGAAGAACCCCCACATTCAGTACCCCCACAGCAAGCAGCTTCCTATGGGGGCACCTGAGCTGAGTCACAGCTCTGTGTGTCCATTCAGACACAGGGCCCTGACATGGCCCTGCCCCCTCTCTCCCTTGATTGGCTAACTGACTTTGATTGACAGCCGCAGGAGCCAATGGCATTGCTGCTGTGTCTCAGCCAATCAGGAGGAAAGTCCCCGATGGCTAAGACACTTGTGGACATCGCTGGAGAGAGAGGGGTCTTGGGTACGTATTAGGGGGTTCTAGGGAGGTTGCTGCACACAGAATGTTTTTTGTATCCTAATGCATAGAATGTATTAAGATAAAAAAAACTAACTCCTTTCAAATAAAATTGACTCAAAACCATTTAAGTTGCCCTTTTTAGACATTTTCTTAACTGTAGTAAAATGAAGAGCACAGAGATACTGAGAACAATACAAGAACAGTTCTGTAAACATAAAGTTAGTGTAGGCAGTATCTCTAAACACAAGTAATTTATTCTGAGAATATAAAAGTCAAGATAAAAAATATGTCCATTCCTGTATATATGAGCCCTAAAAGTATACTCTTTGAATATGATTGTGAACAGCATTTGTATCATGCATAAATATAATGACAGTATCTCTTTAAATAGATCTCAAGGTTTATAGCAAGTCTGGCTAGGCATCAGCATTATTTCCTGTATATCATCAATGTGTCTTCACCGCCTGAGCAACAGCAGGAACGAAGATAAATTCATGAAGGCAGTGTAAGCAGCAGGATAATTTCATGTAAAGGTAGGACGATTAGCTAGTTTAAGCAAGTGATGCAGAAGCTCAAGTCAGCACACCTAATGGGTATAGGCAGCGCAACTGGCACTATTAATTTTTTATTCCAAAAGCTTTGCAATTATCTAGAATGTCAAGCGTATAATTCTAATGCTAGAGACTTTAGAATCCATTCTTTGGCCTCCAAACAAGCTTTTATAACTTCTTCATGGACAGGCAGCACTAAAGAGCAGTTTTAGACCATATAACCATGAAAAATTAGTGCGAAATAACATCTAACTGGCTGTTTAAAAAAAGTATTCTATGCAACACTGAACAGCATCATTTACCTAAAGCTAGTTGAGTCAGAATCTATGTTCCTTTAGCATATACAGTATGCATGGGATGACAAGTTAAGTTTAAATATTACTTTACAGCTAAGTAGGTTAATTATCTTAGTCCTTAATTTTACACAATTTCTGTATGAAACAAAGAAAGTTTTCCTTATACATTGTAGGAGAGTTACAAAAATGGTGGACACTGAATCTAGTGCATTGTAACTTGTTCAGTTAAACTTTGATAATAAAGCTAGAAGCTGATTGGTTACTATGCACAAAGCTGTGACACAGGAGGGGGTCCCGAGACCCACTGTCAGTGTCAATGGACGCAGCAGCGGGACTCGGGAGCGAGCCAGTACGGGTGTCCCCATGAAAAGCGGCTTTTTGTGGGGGCACTCGATAAGGAGGAGGGGCCTGGAGCGCCGCCAGGGAACCCCAGAAGAAGAAGATCAGGGCTGCTCTAGGGTTAATTGACAATTATTTTGTGTTTCTTTCATTTGTGAATAATCGCACCAACTAATCTTGTCCCTGACATCCTTGGACAGCTCTTTTGTCTTGGCCATGGTGGAGAGATTGGAATCTGATTGATTGACTGCTTCTGTGGACAGGTGTCTTTTATACAGATAACAAGCTGAGATTAGGGACACTCTCTTTAAGAGAGTGCTCCTAATCTCAGCTCATTACCTGTATAGAAGACACCTGGGAGCCAGAAATCTTGCTGATTGATAGGGGATCAAATACTTATTTCACGCATTAAAATGCAAATCAATTTATAACATTTTTGAAATGTGTTTTTCTGGATATTTTTGTTATTCTGTCTCTCACTGTTAAAATAAGCCTACCATTAAAATTATAGACTGATCATTTCTTTGTCAGTGGGCAAAAGTACAAAATCAACAGGGGATTATATACTTTTTTCCCTCACTGTATGTTTTCTCAGGAATTTATTACACCAGATCTTTATTTGCAAGCTCAACACAACCAAAATACTATGCTAGCTGATGGTCCATATTGTAATTCAGTAAAGAAAAAGCATGGATATCAGCTGCAGTTTAGTATTGCCAGTATCCAACAGTCTCTGTTCTACTCTTTATTCCCAGGTATTACACATGTGCGATTTGTTTTGTTATAATTCAAAATGCAGACAACATTTGCGTTTTCTCAGAGATTCGGATGTATCCAAATCTCTTAATCACAGTAGCAGGGAATTTCAACAAACCTAAAATAAATTTTAACTAAAACAACAAATGTATTCAATTTAATTTGTTTTATTCGGATGACAGGATGCAATAGATTGGGCCTTTTGTTAATGTTTGAAGCATCCAAAATTATAAAAAAATAATGCCCTACATAATACGTATGAAATGGAAACATATTGTAATAAGGCCCCTTTCACACATGGCGTTTTGTGATCTCAGGCAGGAACAATGCAATTCTCCCCTTGATCCGAAATCACAAAATGACAAAATGCACCATGAGCCATTCATTTTCATTGCCACATAAACATGGTGTGGTTTTGCTGTGATTGTCGTGCAATAAATTGTGCGCAGTGGCAGAAAACCGCAACACGCAAAGCTTGTCTCCCAAAAAAAGCTCCTGCTGACAATCACTGCATAACCGCACCACGTTTAGGTGCCATTGAAAATGAAAGCTACCCAAACAAGGGTGGTGCGTTCTGTAATTATTGCAGTGCGATTTTGGGTTGCGAATGGGTACAGGGCCTAAATAGTTACGGTAAGGTATAAAAAGTGAATTAAGATGATTCCTACTTACTGTGGCCAGACACCGGTCTCCAGCTTCATCCATTGGTTCTGACGAGGACGAGTCTTTTTCACACCGCTCTGAAGTGGCAGCTCTAGTAAGCGGTCTCCCTACTAAATCGGAGCTGGCCTCTATTCTTGTCAGCTTGGAGAGGGCGATCAAAAAAAGAGATGTCGGCAGTCCGAGTGGACCTTTCACAGGTCTTGGTCTGAGTGGAAGAGTCAGAGCACCGTCTGGATCTTCAAGTGGCAGCCATTAGAGGTCTCCAGCAAAGCACACGCAGCCTTACTATCGCTCACTGAATGGCCCTCTATAAGATAGAGGACTAGGAGAATCGCAACCGGAGGAATAACATCCGAATTCGTGGCCTGCACCTTCACTGTACTTAGTCAAGGATTGATTACATTTTCCTAGATCATTATCATTTACAGTGGGACAAAAAAGTATTTAGTCAGCCACCAATTGTGCAAGTTCTCCCAGTTAAAAAGATGAGAGAGGCCTGTAATTGTCATCATAGGTATACCTCAACTATGAGAGACAAAATATGGAAACAAATCCAAGCACATTGTCTGATTTGGAAATAATCTATTTGCAGATTATGGTGGAAAATAAGTATTTTGTAAATATCAAAAGTTCATCTCAATACTTTGTTAAATATCCTTTGTTAGCAATGACAGATGTCAAACGTTTTCTGTAAGTCTTCACAAGGTTGTCACACACTGTTACTGGTATGTTGGCCCATTCCTCCATGCAGATCTCCTCTAGAGCAGTGATGTTTTGGGGCTGTCACTGAGCAACACGGACTTTCAAATCCCTCCAAAGATTTTCTATGGGGTTGAGATCTGGAGACTGACTAGGCCACTCCAGCACCTTGAAATGCTTCTTAGGAAGCCACTCCTTCATTGCCCGGGCAGTGTGTTTGGGATCATTGTCATGCTGAAAGACCCAGCCATGTTTCATCATCAATGCCCTTGCTGATGGGAGGAGGTTTGCACTCACAATCTCACGATACATGGCCCCATTCATTCTTTCATGTACATGGATCAGTCGTCCTGTTCCCTTTGCAGAGAAACAGCCCCAAAGCATGATGTTGCCACCCCCATGCTTTACAGTAGGTATGGTGTTCTTTGGTTGCAACTCAGCATTCTCTCTCCTCCAAACACCATGAGTTGTGTTTCTACCAAACAGTTCTACTTTGGTTTCATCTGACCCTATGACATTCTCTCAATCCTATTTTGAATCATCCAAATGCTCTCTAGCAAACCTCAGACGGGCCCAGACATGTACTGGCTTAAGCAGGGGGACATGTCTGGCACTGTAGGATCTGAGTCCCTGGCGGCGTAGTGTGTTACTGATGGTAGCCTTTGTTACGTTGGTCCCAGCTCTCTGCAGGTCATTCACTAGGTCCCCCATGTGGTTCTGGGATTTTTTCTCACCATTCTTGTGATCATTTTGACCCCACGGGGTGAGATCTTGCGTGGAGCCCCAGATCGAGGGAGATTATCAGTGGTCTTGTATGTCTTCCATTTTGTAATTATTGCTCCCACAGTTGATTTCTTCACACCAAGCTGCTTGCCTATTGCAGATTCAGTCTTCCCAGACTGGTGCAGGTCTACAATTTTGTTTCTCATGTCCTTCGACAGCTCTTTGGTCTTCTCCATAGTGGAGTTTGGAGTGTGACTGTTTGAGGTTGTGGACAGGTGTCTTTTATACTGATAACAAGTTCAAACAGGTGCCATTAATACAGGTAATGAGTGGAGGACAGAGGAGCCTCTTAAAGAAGAAGATACAGGTCTGTGAGAGCCAGAAATCTTGCTTGTTTGTAGGTGACCAAATACTTATTTTCCACCATAATTTGCAAATAAATTCTTTCAAAAATCAGACAATGCGATTGTCTGGATTTGTTTCCACATTTTGTCTCTCATAGTTGAAGTATACCTATGATGACAATTACAGGCCTCTCTCATCTTTTTAAGTGGGAGAACTTGCACAATTGGTGGCTGACTAAATACTTTTTTGCCCCACTGTAGATCTGCCACTCCATTCTAACACTGAAACATTGACACTTTCGGACCATGCTCCAACCGGCCTCACAGCCGCAGAGGACGATGAGCATGCAGATGAGCTTCTCTGAGACGTTTCTGACAGTTTGTGCAGAAATTCTTGGGTTATGCAAACTAATTGTTCCAGCAGCTGTCCGGGTGGCTGGTCTCAGATGATCTTGGAGGTGAAGATGCTGGATGTGGAGGTCCTGGGCTGGTGTGGTTACACGTGGTCTGTAGTTGTGAGGCCGGTTGGATATACTGCCAAATTCTCTGAAATGCATTTGGAGAGCTCTGGTGGACATTCCTGCAGTCAGCATGCCAATTGCACGCTCCCTCAAAACTTGCAACATTTGTGGCATTGTGCTGTGTGATAAAACATTTTAGAGTGGCCTTTTATTGTGTCACACTTGTGCAATAATCATGCTGTCTAATCAGTATCTGGGTATGCCCCACCTGTGAGTTGGATGGATTATATCGGCAAAGGAGAAGTGCTCACTAACACAGATTTAGACAGATTTGTGAACAATATTTGAGAGAAATAGGCCTTTTGTGTACATAGAAAAAGTTGTAGATCTTTACGTTCAGCTCATGATAAATAGGGGCAAACACAAAAGTGTTGCGTTTATAATTTTGCTCAGTGTATATACCCCTACTTCACTCAGATCTCCATAAATGGACCCCGTTGGCTCACTCATGGTTGGGAAGGATTAGTGTAATAAAAATTAACATTTTATACAGGCTGCTGTTCTTATTTCAAATGATTCCATATAAGGTTACCCCCGTTTTTTTCAATGTATTGAGGGCTCTGATAGGCAAATATATCTGGAACCGTAAGCGACCTCGTATTTCTAGACTACAACTATTTCAATCAAAATCTGAGGGGGGGTAGCCTTCCCTGATTTCAAGAGTTCCTTGTTAGCAATAGTCTTAAGCTGAATCTCAGACTGGAAACACCACAGAGATACCAAGATATGGGTGCAACTGGAGAATGACCTCAGTGGTACAGAATACAGAATTGTTCCCCCAGCTCTGGATTCCTAAAAAATACTATGCTATCTATTGGAACTGCATCTTTGACAAGATCCACCATGATGATATGGGACTTTCTCCAAAAATCGCAAAAATGGCTTTACAACTACCCTTTGATGCATCTAACAGGTCATACTTATTTTCCCCCGGGAGGACCTGGATCTCCAATTTCACACTTGGATCTCTCCTGCACCGGTTCTCCTCCACCATGTTACCTCTGCCAATGGGATACTCCCGCTATCTACCTTACTGCCATCACCGTTTATGGACCAATGGAAGTATCAACAACTCTCTGGGTTTGTTAAATCCTTGCCAAAACCTTTAAACACAATATCAGATTTAACCCCGGTGGAAAGTATTCCTTCCAGCAATCAACCTCTGAAGAAGATCATTTTGTTGTTTTATCAAGCTCTTCTTTCTCAACATCCCAAATTGTGGCCTCCTTTTCTATCTGAGTGGGAACAAGATCTACAACACCCTCTATCGGATACTCGACAATCTACTGTTCTTCAGTTGGCTCACACCTCTTCTATATCTTCTAAGATTGCAGAGATAAACTTTAAATTGTTGTCTAGGTGACACTTTACACCAACAGTGCTACACAAAGTCTTTCCAACCATTTCTGACCTATGCTGGAGAGGTTGTTGTGAAAAAGTCTCACATACTCACGTTTGGTGGCTATGCCCACTCATCCATCTTTTTTGGTCCACTATTCTGCATTGGATCAAAGAGATACAAGGCTCAGAAGTCCCTAACGAGCCATGGGTTGTATTATTTAAGTCTACAGGCGAATCAGTGGGTCGGTATAACAAGTCAATTATCCCGCACCTTTTGAATGCAGCAAAGTCATTCATACCCAGATTCTGGAAACAATCAACCATACCGAACCTACGCCAATGGTTACAAACTGTAGATCAAATATACTATATGGAAGATCTTACTTATTCCCTTAGGGACAGGGTAGAAGTCTCCAATAAAATCTGGTCCTGCTGGTTTTGCCTTTGCCTTCAGCGTATGCAGAGATTATGTCCCAATCTTTGTAAACATAAATACTGAAACACAATTTTTCTGATGGCTTTTGGTTTGAGGCAGACTGTCCCCCTCCCTTTCCTCCCCCTCTTATTTTCACTATTCTCATTCTTACTCGTCTCTACTTGTCAGGTACTCACCAAGGCCGAGATGCTGAGAGCGGCTCCCCTTGCAGCTGAGTGCACTATACTCCTGGAGGTGGCACAGAGGGTATCGGGCACGGAGAGGCACGGGTCCCCAGCAGGTAGTAGAGGCTTGTGTGAAGACCTTCTGGCAGGGAGAAGAACCGTGCAGGTTGAACTAGGACACTGGTCAACGGAGAATCCTGGCTGAGGTTCAAACACCTTGATCCGGAACAGGTAACTGGAACAGGGTCTGATAAGGAGGCCGAGGGTCAAACACAGTCATCCAGTAAAGGAGGAGTCCGTTAATTAAGCCCGGGTCATGCACAGTAATCAAGCAATAGAGAAGTCCTCTAAACAGGCCGAGCGTCAAACACAGTGATCAGGCAGAAGCAAAGTCCTTAGAGTAGCCAGGGGTCAAACACAAAAATCAGGCAGGAAGAGAAGTCCGTTGAGCAAGCCGGGGTCAAGTGCAGGAGAGGTTCAGAGGTGGTCAAGTAACAGAACTAGGAAACAGGAACACTGGAGCTGAAAAGACAAACCAGCAATAAGGCAAGGGGCAGAGCTGTCTTTTATAGGCCCGCTAGGGGATCTCACATTGTGCGAGCTATGGCGTGCACGTGCCCACGCAGATGCACCGCGTCACGCACCCGCGTACTCCGGCCTGTCGGATCGCGCACCCGTATGTGCCACTGCGCCACTCTACCATGCAGGCGCACAGGAAAGCGCCGGTAGTGGCAGATAAGGTTCCTATTATTCCTCTGACACTACTGCGTATTACTTCTGATTCTCTTTTGTCTTTTTTTTTGAGTTGTGTTCTACCTCAGGGATATAGGTTTTCAGCCTGACTAGTTGTTTTGCTAGACAGTGTGCACTGATCGGCACTAGGCATACACTGCATAATATCTGACCCAAAGTGACAAAAGTATTGTCGGTAACCAATAATTGGTCATTTATGCACTAGGATCCACTTGCAAGGTAGTTTATATTGTCTTTTCATTGTACATTGCATAACTCTCTAATAAAAATGTATTGAACAAAAAAATATATGTATAAAAACAAATTTAGAAAATGAATCATTCTAGAATAACGAATATGATGAACAAAATGATTAACTTAATGAATTAATCCAAAACTAAACAAAACCAATTTTTCCGTCATGCACATATCTACCAGCTATATATGAACCACTAACAATAGATCTGAAATATTTAAGGTACATAACTGAATGCTGATCAGTTCAGTTCCCTGATAAGTAGGTAGGTATGTAGAAATGTAAATATGATTGCTTTAACAAATGTGAAGATTCTGATAAAAAACAAATCCTGATTTACTAATAGATTTCAGTGAATGCCGCTGCAACAAATGTGCACAGACAATCATCAACAAATCATATTATTAAATATTACATACCTTAGTGCCTTTAAGTATAGCTTGATGTTATGCAGTATACAGAATCAGCTGCACATAGTAAAAAAGTGCATACAAGGGTATTAATCCTAAATGCAGATTAGAGAAACAAACTTTTTATCATGCTACAAAACCTTTAACACCAACTGTGATTGTTCTCTTTTTATTGTGAAAACCTCAAAAGCAATGCTAGCTTGATTCCAGGATATTTGCTATGGTACTGGCATTCATCCATCACTTTCCATGTAAGGCAGATTTTACATTGAATATCAGGATAATGCTTAGAGGAAAACTACACATTTATAAGACAAAAAATTGATAAAACAAATAAATTGCTACAAAAGAAATTATATATTTTAAAATATTATTAAATTACTTTTTATTTTTTTACCTCTGCCTTTGTCTTTTGTCTTTTTATTTGTCTTTTGATATGCCATATGCAAATGTCCTCTAGTAAATTTTGTATTCTCTAATTTACCCATTACCTTGTATTAGCAACTCTTGGCATTTACCTATTTAACTGAAACTTTATGCATTCCACCTAATTAAAATGTCTCATGTGATAAGTGTACTGTTTATTATTATGATTATTATTTTGACATAAGGAATTTTTAAACATTACAGTTTGACATAGCTGTACACATGCCATGGCTGCGATGCCTCGTTTTGTGGCTGCAGCATTTTAATTTAGGTTGCAGAGTTTGACAGGTGGCACCATCTGTCAAACTTGCCCCTTGAGATCAATGGGACCACACCACAACTGTGAGCCAAAAGCTTGGCTGTTCGCCAATTTAAAAGAAGTAAAAAAAAAGCAGGTGTCAGGAGGTGGCAGTAGTACCTCCTAAACAACTGTCAGCCACTGTTCTACCTTCTTCTGAAAAGAAATCCTCTGTGAATCAATTTTCTGAAGGATATAAGCACTGCTGCCTGTCTGAAAGAGATCTTTTTGCAACACTCATCTTCAACCTGGAGCCGTTTACCCTCTTGTACATCTTTTCCACCACTAGATGTAATCAGTCTTCCAGGTTGCATAGCAGCATGTGTCAATCAACACATATTTATCTAGCACCCTCTAGTGCTAGAAGTGTAGATAATTTATTTTTTGTGTAAGTGTAAGTACATTTTTTCAGGCTTGGAGCTGCTTGGAGTACTCTGAAGGCCTTGACCAATCCCCTACTTGGATTGGCAGGGGGCAGGCCCCCCTCAAGTACTCAGGGTCAGCACAGCTGGGGAGGAGTGTTCGGGTGGAAGCTGGAGATGGAGTGTTAGGCTATCATGGCTTTTGAGGGAGCACCCCAGTCTGGGGGAGTGACCTTGGGCCTGGGCTTGTGTGCGGATGAGATCTTCCCAAAACCACTGAGGTGTCCTGGCAATGAGGCACTGGGAGCAAGGAGGACAGCGGGAGAACACTCCCGGGCAAGTCTCAAGGAGCAACTTGAACAGCCAGCAGGGCTGGTGAGTGACACACATTCGGAAGGGCTGGGAGGCATGCCTGAGAGGACTGGGATGGAGCAGTCTGAGATGGGTGCAGAGCCAGTCAGGAGGACTGTGGTGGTACGGGTAGTGGAAAGGGGTAGCTGCAGCCAGGAGGGCTGGCAGCGCTTGAAGAGGTGGTACTGGGAGCAGTAGCCACATGTAGGATGGCTAGCACCAAGGACTACCATGTTTTTGCTACATCGTAGGGGCCCGTGGTTCTTTCCTGCAAAGGACATTTGCTTTGGGCCTGACAGAGTCAGTGTCAGGTCCCTGAATCACTGCTTGCTGGTCCTGGGAGTGATAGTCTGCAAGTGCCGGAGTAGATATAGTATATATATACGGGAGTGTATATAGTTCAGTCCCTATGTATATTTCTTCAATCAAGTGGGCATCCCATATGTACCCCATCCTCATCCAAATTTAATTCCCCTAATAAAATAAAAAAAACAAAGTGCAAGGACTTCTTCTTGACTCGGTGGGTTTGGAAATTCGTGTGACTGGCTATGCAGGGTGGGAGACGAACCACATTCACCAGCGGTACCTACAGGGGTAGCGCTACATATACAGTATATATACTGTATATGTAAAAAAACACATACAGATTTCTTTCTAGGGGTCTTGTCTTTTGCCATCAAAGGTTCTCCTTATTCTCTTCTGGCAATGGTCCTTACTGCTGCCACGAACAGCTCTAGCATAATGACACATGTGTGGTAAACAGTGATCTCCTGGGGGCATTATTATTACGCAGCCTGGGCACAGTTCATAAGTAGGGATGAGCTTCGAGTTTGAGTCAAACATTTTGCTGTCAGACTGTTCTAAACACGGGAAACATGCACCCCTTTACAGGCATACTATAGACACCCCCAGGTATGAAATTTAAAGGAATATTACACTTTTATTTTTCACTTTAAGCATTATTAAAATCACTGCTCCTGAAAAAACGGCCATTTTTAAAACTTTTTTGCATTGATCCATGTCCCCTGGGGCAGGACCCAGGTCCCCAAACACTTTTTATGACAATAACTTGCACATAAGCCTGTCAGTACTAGGATCCCTTTAGGACCCAGCACAACTCACCTGACACAGCCTTTATCTGGGAAACAACAATGATTAGCCAGCTCACCTTTAAATAACTGGCATCAGCATTCAATCATTGCTCGTGTTAGAGTTTACCTGTGTTTGATCCAGTTGATATCTGCTCTGTGTATTTCATGTATGACCCGGCTCGTTTGACCCTGTTTGCTTGCTTCTGATTCGGTACCGTTTGGACTCTGATCTTCCTGTGTATGACCCAGCTTGCCTAGACTACGTTTTTGCCTGATACCACTAGTACCTTCATCTGCAGCGGTGAACTACAAGGTCCAGCAAACATCTACCTACATCTACAGGGGTGAACTACAAGTCCCAGCTGACCTGCCCTGCTCAGACCTGCTCATGCTATGTGCTCTTGTTCTTTGAACTCTTTGCATAATCAGAACACCTGAACTGTTACCTGTTATATGCTCTAGCCTGACATTAACACGAGCCATACATAATAAAGGAAACCTATCATGGATCCTGAGCAGGCTCAGTTGTTTGCACAGGAACTTCAGGATATGGCCACAGAGCTCACCAAGGTGCAATCTCCTTCTGTTAGCACTGCTACAAAAACTCCATCTGAACCAAAAATTCCTTTGCCTGACCGGTTTTCTGGTGACCGTAAAGGGTTTTGCAACTTTAAAAACAGCTGCAAATTATATTTCAAGTTAAGGCCATCCTCGTCTCGCCCTGAAACTCAGAGGGTTCAAATCATTATCTCTCTACTACAGGGTGACCCCCAGGCTTGGGCCTTTAACCTGGAACCAAACCATCCAGCCTTGCTAACAGTAGATGCCTTCTTTGAAGCCCTAGGGTTGCTTTATGATGATCCAGATCGTGCTGCTACTGCAGAATCAACCCTGCGTAACTTAAATCAAGGAACTACCACAGCTGAAATGTATTGCTCAGAGTTTCGCAGGTGGGCCCCGGAATCTGGCTGGAATGATGCAGCACTCCGCAGCCAGTTTAGAATGGGCCTTTCAGATGCAATTAAGGATGCTCTGGTCAACTTCTCCTACCCAGCCTCACTGGAGGAGGCTATGAATCTAGCCATTAGAATTGACCGCCGCCAGCGAGAGAGGAGACGAGAACAAACTACAGCTGTGGCAAACTATATACTTGCCTTGCCGCCCGACTATTCCACCTCCAGTGCCAAATCTGAGGAAGAACCCATGCAGTTAGGCTCCACCCGGTTATCTGCCCAGGAACACACGCGCCGGCGTAACATGGGACTCTGCTTGTATTGTGGCCTCAAGGGTCATATGCTCTGTTCGTGCCCTACACGTCCGGGAAACTCCAGGACCTAGGTAATTGCGGGGAGGTTACCTTAGGTCTGCTCTCATCTCCCCAGGGGGACAATCGTATTCTTTTACCCGCTGTCATTCACTTTGGGACAGGGGCTCATGAACTGCTGGCCTTGGTAGATTCTGGAGCCGCTGAGAATTTTATTGATAAGACTCTGATTACCTCTTTGTCCTTGGAAACTCATGCTCTAGATTGCCCAGTCCGCCTGATTTCCGTGGATAATCGTCCTCTCTCACAAGATCTAGTGCTCCAAGCCACCAAGCCTTTCCAGTTACAATTGGGGGCTTTGCATTGGGAGAAGACTTCATGTCTTGTCATTGACTCTCCATCCACTCCTTTGATCCTAGGCCTTCCTTGGCTTCAGAAGCACAATCCTGTAATTGGCTGGCGAACAGGAAATATTCTGGCTTGGTCCAATCAGTGTAAAAAGAACTGCATCCAGCACCCTGTTCGACTGGCTACCTGTCAAGTGGGAATGGAACAGATTCCACTTTGCTATAAGGACTTTTGGAATGTGTTTTCTAAAGGGATTGCTGACACTTTACCACCTCATCGCAGTTATGATTGTCCCATTGACCTCTTGCCTGACACTACACCTCCACGAGGGAGAGTCTTTCCACTGTCTGAGCCAGAGAATCTTGCCTTGCAAGAATACATCCAGGAAAACCTAGCTAAGGGTTTCATCCGTCCCTCCACTTCTCCCGCAGGAGCAGGATGCTTCTTTGTCCCAAAGAAGGATGGGGGACTGAGACTTTGTGTTGATTACAGAGGTCTAAATAAAATAACTGTTCCCAATCGGTATCCTCTTCCTCTCATCACAGAATTGTTCTCTCAAATCCAGGGAGCCAAAATCTTCTCCAAACTGGACTTAAGGGGAGCCTATAATCTGGTGCGCATACGTGCAGGCGACGAGTGGAAGACAGCCTTTAACACCAAGGATGGTCATTATGAATGTCTTGTCATGCCTTTCGGTCTCAGAAATGCACCAGCTGTCTTTCAGAACTTTATGAATGACATTTTCCGTGACATGTTGGGTCGCTTCATGCTTGTATATTTAGACGACATTTTGATATATTCTCCCAATCTTGAAACACATCAGAAACATGTCTACTCAGTATTGGCCCGATTAAAGACTCACTCCCTTTTTGTAAAGCCTGAGAAATGTTCATTCCATGTTAAACAAGTACCTTTCCTAGGCTACCTAATTTCTGACACAGGCCTCACCATGGATCCAGCCAAGATTCAAGCCATTTTAGACTGGGCACCACCTTCAGACCTGAAGGCAGTTCAGCGCTTCCTGGGCTTTGCAAATTTCTATCAAAAATTCATTAAGAACTTTGCCACCATTGCACATCCCATCACCTCTCTCACCAGGAAGACTCCGACTACCTTTAAATGGACTGCTGAAGCCCAGGCAGCCTTCACTCAGTTAAAGAAAGCCTTACCCTCTGCACCAATCCTACGCCATCCTGTTCCTGAGCTACCTTTTATTGTGGAGGTAGATGCATCTGAAGTAGGGGTAGGGGCGCTTTTGTCACAAAAGGATCCTGTAAATGCCGCCATCCACCCCTGTGCCTTCTTGTCTCGGAAATATTCCCCAGCAGAGCGCAATTATGATATAGGCAACAGAGAACTTCTAGCCATAAAGCTCGCTTTGGAGGAATGGAGACATTGGCTGGAGGGAGCTCGCTATCCATTCATAGTTCTGACTGACCACAAAAACCTTGAATACATCCGTTCTGCTAAAAGACTGAACTCACGTCAAGCCAGGTGGTCATTGTTCTTCTCCAGATTTGACTTCACAATTTCATATTTACCAGGACCAAGAAACATTAAGGCTGACGCCTTGTCTCGCAGCTTTCTTTCAGAGTCTCCTCCTCCGCTTCCTCCACAACCCATTATCTCTGAGGATAGGACTTTGGCTTTCACCCAGACTGACATCTCTGAGGCCTTGTTACCTGCACAGGCTAAAGCCCCTCCCTCCACTCCCTCCGGTATGCTTTTTGTGCCCCTGGCTCTTCGTTTGCAGGTATTGCAGCAGGTACATGCATCAAAACCTGCAGCACATCCGGGGTTTAGACAAACTTTTGAGATTATCTCTCGCAACCTCTGGTGGCCATCGATTAGGCAGGATGTGTTAGCCTTCGTCCAGGCCTGTGAAGTTTGTGCCAGAAGCAAGAGCAGTACCTCTAAGCCGCCTGGTCTCCTACGTCCTCTACCAATACCTACCTGTCCCTGGACCCATTTATCTATGGACTTTATCACTGACTTGCCTCCGTCCCAGGGATGTTCCACGATCTGGGTGGTGGTAGACAGGTTCAGTAAAATGGCCCACTTTGTTCCGCTTCCGAAACTTCCATCTGCTAAAGAACTGGCATCTTTATTCATTAAACATGTTTTCAGGCTCCATGGGGCACCAATCAACATTGTCTCAGACCGTGGCTCTCAGTTTATAGCCCAGTTTTGGAAGGCCCTTTGCTCTCAGCTGGGGATTAAGTTATCATATTCTTCAGCAACATTATCCTGAGACAAACGGCCAAACAGAAAGGACTAATCAGACTCTAGAGAAGATGGTACGTTGTCTGATGGCCAATGATGAGGTGGAGTGGGTCAACGTCCTGCCATGGGCAGAGTTTGCCTTTAATAACTGTGCCAGCACATCTACAGGGACCTCTCCTTTCTTCTGTGTTTACGGGTTGCATTCTCGTGTGTGCTCCTTTGATCTTCCACCCTCTGATGTGCCAGATGCCAACACCACAATAGAAAATTTCTCCAAAATCTGGTCCGATGTTAATCATGCTATTTCTCGCTCTGTGCTGGCTTTTAAGAAAATGGCGGACAAGAGGCGCTCAAAGGCACCAGGATATAAAGTTGGTGACAAAGTGTGGCTATCATCCAGGAATCTGTCCCTGCATGTTCCATCTAAAAAACTTGGCCCAAAATTCATCGGGCCCTATGAAATTTCGGAGATTGTTAATCCTGTATCCTATAGATTAAAACTCCCCCCATCCATGCTCATTCCAAATGTCTTTCATGTTTCATTGTTGAAACCTGTTCATTCCAGCCTCCAAGTAAATGAACCAGAACCTGTGGATGTGTTGGACAGTCAGGAATATGAAGTGGCATTTATTCTTGATTCCAGACGAGTGCGCAATTCCTTACAATATCTCGTTCATTGGAAAGGTTTCGGCCCAGAGGATCGATCTTGGGTCCCAGCTCGTGATCTTCATGCTGACCGACTTAAGAAGAAGTTTCATCTTCGTTATCCAAGTAAGCCTGGGGGTGCAGGAGCAACCCCTCGAGAAAGGGGGGGTACTGTCAGTACTAGGATCCCTTTAGGACCCAGCACAACTCACCTGACACAGCCTTTACCTGGGAAACAACAATGATTGGCCAGCTCACCTTTAAATAACTTGCATCAGCATTCAATCATTGCTCGTGTTAGAGTTTACCTGTGTTTGATCCAGTTGATATCTGCTCTGTGTATTTCATGTATGACCCGGCTCGTTTGACCCTGTTTGCTTGCTTCTGATTCGGTACCGTTTGGACTCTGATCTTCCTGTGTATGACCCAGCTTGCCTAGACTACGTTTTTGCCTGATACCACTAGTACCTTCATCTGCAGCGGTGAACTACAAGGTCCAGCAAACTTCTACCTACATCTACAGCGGTGAACTACAAGTCCCAGCTGACCTGCTCTGCTCAGACCTGCTCATGGTATGTGCTCTTGTTCTTTGAACTCTTTGCATAATCAGAACACCTGAACTGTTACCTGTTATATGCTCTAGCCTGACAAAGCCTTTAAAATTAGCACTTTTGATTATCCATGTTCGTGTCCCATAGACTTTAATGGTGTTCGTGTGTTCAAGCAAATTTTTTGCCTGTTCACATGTTCTGGTGTGAACCGAACGGGGGGGGTGTTCGGCTCATCCCTATTCATAAGTGTCATTAAGTTAGAGCTGTTCATGGCAGCAGTAAGGACCAGCTGCTATTGACAGAAGAGAAAAGGTAGGACCTATGACATCAAAAGTGTTTATAATATACAGTATATACAGTATACACTGAGCAAAATTATAAACGCAATACTTATGCGTTTGCCCCTATTTATCTTGAGCTGAACTTAAAGATCTATGACTTTTTCTATGTCCACAAAAGGCCTATTTCTCTCAAATATTGTTCACAAATCTGTCTAAATCTGTGTTAATGAGCACTTCTCCTTTGCCGAGATAATGCATCCACCTCACAGGTGTGGCATATCAAGATTCTGCTTAGACAGCATGATTATTGCACAGGTGTGCCTTAGGCTGGCCACAATAAAACGTGCATTTTTACTGTATTGGGGGTCCGGGGTTCCGAAAACCAGTCAGTATCTGGTGCGACCACCATTTGCCTCATGCAGTGCAGCACATCTCCTTCGCATAGAGTTGATTAGGTAATTGATTGTGGCCTGTGGAATGTTGATCCATTCCTCTTCAATGGCTATGTGAAGTTGCTGGATATTGTCAGGAACTGGAACACGCTGTTGTATACAGTACACCGATCCAGAGCATCCCAAACATGCTCAATGGATGACATGCTCAGTGAGTATGCTGGCCATGCAAGAACTGGGATGTTTTCAGCTTCCAGGAATTATGTACAGATCCTTGCAACATGGGGCCGTGCATTATCATGCTACAACATGAGGTGATGGTCATGGATGAATGGCACAACAATGGGCCTCAGAATCTCGTCTCGGTATCTCTGTGCATTCAAAATGCCATCAATAAAATGCACCTGTGTTGTCCATAGCATACACTTGCCCATACTATAACCCCATCGCCACCATGGGCCACGCGATCCACAACGCTGACATCAGCAAACTGCTCACCCACGCGACGCCATACACACTGTCTGCCATCTGCCCTGTACAGTGAAAAATGTGATTCATTCGTGAAGAGAACACCTCTTCAAAGTGCCAGATGCCATCGAATGTGAGCATTTGCCCACTCAAGTTGGTTACGATGATGAACTGCATTCAGGTCGAGACCCCAATGAGGATGACAAGCATGCAGATGAGCTTCCCTGGGACGGTTTCTGACAGTTTGTGCAGAAATTCTTTGGTTATGCAAACTAATTGTTCAACAGCTGTCGGGGTGGCTGGTCTCAGACGATCTTGGAGGTGAAGATGCTGGATGTGGAGGTCCTGGGTTGGTATGGTTACACATGGTCTGCGGTTGTGAGGCCAGTTGGATGTACTACCAAATTCTCTGAAATGCCTTTGGAGGTGGTTTATAGTAGAGAAATTAACATTCAATTCAAGGGCAACAGCTTTGGTGGACATTCCTGCAGTCAGCACGCTCCCTCAAAACTCGTGACATTTGTGGAATTGTGCTGTGTGATAAAACTACACATTTTAGAGTGGCCTTTTATTGTGGCCAGCCTAAGGCACACCCGTGCAATAATCATGCTGTCTAATCAGCATCTGGATATGCCCCACCTGTGAGGTGGATGGATTATTTCGGCAAAGGAGAAGTGCTCACTAACACAGATTTAGACAGATTTGTGAACAATATTTGAGAGAAATAGGCCTTTTGTGTACATAGAAAAAGTCATAGATCTTTGAGTTCAGCTTATGATAAATAGGGGCAAACACAAAAGTGTTGCTTTTATAATTTTGCTCAGTGTATATATATATATATATATATATATATATATATATATATATATATATATATATATATATATTTTTTTTTTTTTTTTTTTTTTTTCTGCTTTAAATTTTTAATACTTGATCAACAAACAACAACAAATGAATAAATAATTATACATTTTTATTTTGCAATCTGCAGCTAGCTATGAAGGAATGACCTATCTCAGTAGCAAACAAGAATCAGCAATGAGGTTTGCTAAAAATCTTTGCAATGTATATAACTGATGTACAGAGTTTGACTTTGAGGGCATCTTCATACTATAGAGATCTGTTGGGGTTAACACGAATGTAGTATTTTGCACTTTTGCCTGTGTTGTGCTTAGGCAGCCCTTTAGGATAGGCTGCCAATGCATGGTAAGAAATGAACAAACATTGTGCGTTACTGTGCATTGTGGTAATGCACATAAAAACATGTGTTTTACCACGTGTTACTACAATGCATCAGTATTAAGCCAGCATAAGGGTAATAGACAGTTTGTCTTCAAACCACATCACTGGGAACACGCTTTGTTACTGAGCAAGCAGTTGAGCATCCATGCTGTGATTTGGAGTGGAAGAGGTTGTCAATTTAGCTGTGTCAGAACGTGCTGCGTGTGTTCTAAAATGCCTGAGGTCTATTAACTGAGTAAACTGGATTTTCTAAGGTTATTGCTTTAGGCCAAGTCCACTATGCCCTTCTGCTATAAGTATAAATGTTTTCTCTGCTACTTTCTAGATTTTATCTCCAAAGAATTCAGAATACTAGAATTCTAGCAAATCATTGCATAAGACTGTATGCTACAGTACACTGACAAAAGATGGTTTGTAGCATTCCATTAGAGGCTTGTCAGGATGTTTGAAGATGTTCGTTCTGGATACCTGGTGAAATAAAAGATATGAAGATAACTCTTTTATCAATGGCTTCATAAGAGAATACAGATCAAACTGCATGCAAAAGTATATAGACGGAGAAAAAATAATACAGACAACATCAACAACACTAAAAACATCTAAACCTGTACCCTCGATTTGTCTGTCACCTTAAAGTGAACCTGTGCTTTTCCCATGCAGGAAAACCCTACCTAGGACAGGACTGAATATACTGGGGGACTGCTCAGTCTAACACCAGAAAGACTTGAATTGATTTGCCAGATTCAGTTCAGGTGAAAAGTATTTGTGCCAAAAGTTTCACCCCATTTTTAAGTATCAGTGACATTTGACAGCCTCCTCTACGCTCTCTATTAGTTTCTGTAGACACAATCCCTATTTAACGGCATCCCTGACCTCCAAAAGCCTAATGGTGAACCTCCACAGTCAGGGAGAGTTGACATCATTCATTGTAGTGTGGGTTATTAGGCATGCTGGGTGTATTGCAAGTTGAAACCATAGGTGCCAGACACTTTTTGGAATGCAAGAAAAAGAGATTTATTGTCTCTTAACAGAACTGGAGGAGGGCCAGGACACCCTTAGGCAGATGCAATATTAATGGGCAGACTCTATACACTTTAAGCAGGATGCAGCAACTGTATTTGTAGAACTGCTGTCTCCTATGGCAAGTGAACTTTGAACAGTCAATAGAGATCCATACATGTAAATCACAATAACCCATTATAGATCTTCTTCCACATCTCAAAGTATCCTACTGTAGATCTTCACTCACTGAGCTCCCGGTCTCTCACTAGACTTCAAGATTCCAGACATCACTGGATCCCTGGAGCTCTTCCACAGCTAACCCGCTGTATTCTCCTCAAGCTTCACCCCTGCTAACCCACTGGGTCCCTGGCTTGGCACTTAAAATTGCTGAAACTTTCCCACTTGTTCACCATCCCCAGCTAGTGAATAAGGCTGCTCTGGTACTTCTTCATACTTCCATAACTGGCCTCTGATAACAGGAGTGGTTGACCCTTAATGGTGACTGTGTCTTCTTTATCTCTGACCTTGATCCTCACTTGCCTCTGGGAACAGGAGTGGCCATCCCACATGGCAACTGCTTCTCCCTCACCACTGGCAAGGATGCGGATCCCCGTACGGCAGAACCTCTGCAACTTGGTTGGGCTTCCGGCCTGAAGCCCCAACCCCGCGCTGCTTCTCTCAAACCTGGCTGGGCCGCAGACAGCCTAGCAGCCAGGTGCTCTCAGAATAGGCCTCAGGCTTCTGGCCTAGCAGACTCTGGAGCCTTGTAACACACATCCACCCAGACCGCTGTCCAGGTGCCACAGGACCCCGATCACCTGACTCCTCCCAAATAAATAGGCTCTCCCGGTAGGCCAAGGAACTAAATGAACCCCTGCCAATTGGCTGAAACAACAAATCCACTCCTAGTCTGAATTCACTATGCCCTGGTCATTCTAATGTCACAGGCAACAACGCCACCTAGTGACAGAAGAGAGAGGTGCATCAAATCCAGACTTAAGGAAAAGCCATGGAATCCCCTATCAATCAGCCAGGCTAGTTACCACCTAGCAAGCTAAATTTGTTAGCAACCCTGCCTACTACCAGGGTGCTACACCTATTTAAAAGCTTTCCAGGAGTACATACGTGTCAATTTTTTTAGCTGAACACAAAATGGTTTTGCTTGGAGCCTTTACCACTGGTTACATTACATCTTATTCTCCATCATCTTTGGGCTTTACAATAAACTTTTTAGCAAGTTTCTTCCCATACAGGAATACTGTAGTTATATGAGTCATCCTATTAACCTCCCTGGCGGTATGATTATTTCAGATTTTTGTGTCTCAAAGTGGTACAATTATTTTGCAGAGAAATTTGCCGTTTTATATTGTAGGCCTGTAATTATTAGCAATAACACACTTAGATCTGTCCACCAAGAGTCTAGTAGAGATCCCGGGTATGATGAAGTTTGAAACACAAAATTAAAAATTATAATATAATAAATAAATATAAATAATTTAAAAAAATAATAATAAAATAATGATAAAATAAATTTCCCCACGAATCACTATCGCTCGATTCTGCAAGTGTTCTAATTTACTATCGCTGTTTTCTAGCTGGTCCAAAGCCACTTTTGACGTAAAGGGACACTTTTTGGTTGCTATGGACAATCTCAAGTTTCCAGGCAGAAAGAACAGTATATATAATATAAAACTGCATGCAGCATGGGCCAAAGCATTGGGGACAAAAGGGATGTGAAGTGATTTCATACAGTACTGTAATCTGTAAGATTACAGTACTGTATGTGTTATGATTTTTACAATTTTTTAATTTGCTGCCAGGCTCCGCCCATGTGCGTCACGATGCTTGCAGGGAACGGAGCCTGGCACAGAGAGGCTTCGGGCGGAGGACAGAGCCCGCAGACACCATGGGGGGACATCGCAGGATCCTGGGGACAAAGTAAGTATACCGCACAAGGATCCTGGGATGTAATCCCAAGTGTGGCTCGGGGTTACCGCTAATGGTGCTTACATTTAACCCTGAGCCACACTCGAGAATACTGTCAGGGAGGCTACAGAGAATGAAATATGGAGAGGAGCCACTTGAAAAAAGTCCCTGCAACAGAAACAAAATAGCAATCCAGCAACATTTTCTATACTGTTTGATTGTTCTGTTAATGGAGTATGCTCATTTGGGACTGTGAGGTGCTGCCTCACAGACCTTGGATAGTAAGTAAATCAGGCTAAAAAGTGCCAAATTGGGAAACTTTAGGGTTGATTTAATAAAAAAAACTGAAGAGTGCAAAATCTGGTGCAGCTGTGCATGGTGCCCAATCACCTTTTAACTTTAGCTTGTTCACGGAAGCTGATTGGTTTCTATGCGGAGCTACACCAGTTTTTGCACTCTTCAGTTTTTGTAAACCAACCCCCATGTCTACTGGCATCAATGTATATTGACATCTTTAGATGACAAAGCCTTTGTAACATACTGATACAGTGGCTATTAGACAAGGACAATTAGTTGCTAAGTATCAAAATGGAAATGAAAGTGAAATTTGTAGTATTAAATACATTATTATAAATACATTATTAAATACATTATTAAATGGTTTCTAACTTATTCTTCCTGTGTTTCAAAACTCCTGAGCTCTAAAAATCTTTATAATTTTATTTTTAGCTTGCTGGTATTGTGTTGAAACAAAGCTTGTTATTCTACATGTATTAGGTAACAGTAAAAAAGATTCTTGCTGTCTCTTTTTCAGTTTGAAAGAAATACAATCATTACATTTCAGTAGTATAATAATCAAAGAAGGAAATGTAAAAAAATACTTTTTGTGTTGTTGAGCAAGAAAAAGTATCCATGTGCTTGATGGGCTAGCATTTCATCTCAGGGCAGAGTTTATTTTAGGACCAATCAACTTAGGAAGAGAGGGATTGGGACACAGGTTACCCAAAAATACCAAATGCAGTCACTCTAGACGGGTAATCTGTACCATTCAGACTGTAGAGAAGCTTCTATTCAGCACACTTACTCCCTGGAGGAGCCATCAGAACTTCCTGCAATGTCCACAGCTCCTAACCAGCTCATACGGACACTTTGGCTGTTTGAGCAGTTAGATGAACACCCTAACATTTGTGCATTTGAAGGGAGCTGAATGTCATCTATAACAGTGGTATTTCATCTTCTATTCTAAATGACTGCTTTATACTGTAAATAGTTGTTAAGGACACTGGTGTCACCAGCTTTATTAACTTACATAGCTGGGAATCCACAATTGTGTATGCAAAAAAGCTGCAGATAGTTAAAAAAAAATGCCATGGGGTCCCCCCCCAAAAAAAGTAAAGAAATTACCACATGAGACCCCCCCCCAAAAAAAAAACTCATACTAGACCTGGTCTGTTCTCCTAGAACTCTATTGTTCTTCATTTCTTCAGGCTCCTGTACTTTCTGATCAGTGAACATGGCATTCCTAGAGGTAGCCACATACCAGCAGGCTAGGCTTGCTTAGCTTATAAGAACTGGAACTACTATGGGTAACGCTACGCTATGCTATATTCTCTGATCATTTGTATAGCGGTGACCATTATAATACATTGTTTTTTTTTTTTACAATTGGTGTGATACACAAGATACAAAGTCGGGAATATAATTATTCCAAACAATGAAAAACACATGTGATATCGAGTAGCAGAATGTGTTTTGGGTTGTAATTCTAAGTATGTCCATGCAGTGTGTGAAAAATATCTTATAAAACTGACAACTTTATAAGATATTTTATCTTATAAAAATATTTTTTTTTTGCGTTTTCTAAAAACCTGTTGAAAAAAAAGTCTTCGAAAAACTCATCATGCCTATGCCAATGACTCTCGCTGCTGTGTGAGCCAGTGAGGAGAGAGAGACCTGGGAGAACCACTGATCTCATGCAAATCGCTGCATTGAGATGGGGCTCAGGTAAGTATAAGGGGGGCTGGGGAGGAGCTGCACCCAGAATGTTTTTTACCTGAATGCATAGAATGCATTCAGGTAAAAAAAATACTGCTTTTAAAACCACATTAAGGTAAAAAAACTACTGCTTTTAAAACCACCAGAGGAGGTCCAGCCCCCCCACGAAAAAATTAAAAGTCAGCAGCTACAAACACTGCTGCTGCTGACTTTTAATATATGGACACTTACTTGCCCAGTGTTCCCACAATGTCAGCACCCTATCAGCTGCCGCCATTCCTGGTAAGGGAACCCAGCAGTGAACACTTTGGGCTTCACAGCCAGTACCCTAACACGCATACACGAAGCGCACTGGGCTTTCTAATTGGTGCGGCGGTGGAGGAAGGAGAAGGAGCTGAACTTCCGAAAGACAAGGCCGCGACCCTGTCTCCAGGGAATAGGGAACGGTACCTGTCAAAAACAGGTAACCACCCCCCCCCCACCCTGAAAGGTGCCAAATGTGGCACCGGAGGGCGGGAGAAGACGGATAAATGAGTAAAGTTCTATTTTGGTGAACCTGTTGATTTACCTTTCTCAGGAAAAGCACAGGTACACTTTAGGTAAATTCAAAAATACGAATTCAAGCATGCTTTAATGCATGCCAATGCGACAAATGCTAGGTACAATATTTATATTTATACTGTTAACCTGCTGAAGACTCATTTTTTTCTGCCCATCCAGCCCTGATATGTTATAAACAGCCACACATCACAGCACAGCTTAATTTTCTGATGACCCATGTTTAAAACCTCTGGGACTTCTATGTTCCACAGCCACTGCAGGTTTTTAACCCTTTCAAGGTTTAATCCGTTTATATCCCCACCAATATCAACATGCAAATTAATATTTTAAATAAAATGTTTCCATTTTCATTACATACCTTATTTTAGATCCAGTGATGTCATCACTGGTTCTCTCTGCTTTTCTGTGCAAAACAGGCAGATTGTGATTGGTGGCTGGGGCTGGCAGGGTGCTATATATATCTTCCTAAAAAAATTACAGCACCCTTTCTTGGATTGCCTCTCAAGAGGGCCTGATGCAAGTGCTGTGCTGGCTCTTGGGAGTGTCTATGCAGATATTAAATGCCTTCATGGGTGGGTGTCAAGCTGGAGGAGTGGGCATTTCTAGGTAAACTGCTCTAGGTTACACCCACATGTGATGTTAAGACTCCAAGAATGAAAGAACTAAAATCCAATTAATGAAAGGGGTGGGACAGGGACAGGAAGGCTGGGGAGGAAAGGCTTAGATGATGGTGGACATACTCTAGACAGGAAATGAGCCGTATTGCTGCAGATTCTAATGCACATTGTGAGAAGACCACAGTGTGCAGTAAAATCAGAATACGCATTTTCCGTACAGAAGAGGGGCAACTGCATAGCTCCCAACTGTTCCTAATTTCGAGGGACTGTCCCTGATTTGGAACAAAGTCCCTCTTTCCTCTTCATTTGTCCCTCATTTTGGTCTGATCTATATAGTTGTATATAAAATGCACTTTTTATCTTTCAAAAAGTGTTTCCCAGTGCTGAACATTTCATCAAATTTCTAAATAGCTGCATTTGTAAATTTCAAAAGCCAGTATACAGGAAAAATAGTGGTAAAAAAGCTCTTGTGAGTTTAACTAATATTTTTTTTTTTGCACAATTCTCCTTTAAGGGAGTGTGGCAGGGTATGTGTCCTATGCGTACAAACTTTTGCCAATAGGTGTCCCTTATGAGGTTGTTCCTCTGCTCTCTCTTTGCCGCAGGTTTCTCACAACATATTTACATGCAGCACACCTGATTGGCTCCAGTTCCTGCCCCTCCCCCTTCCAGTCTGAGCACTGTCATACAGAGGATTGTAAAAGTTTAATTGCAAGTCAAATACAGGTGCTTACATCAGCTGCATTAAAAAATAGATTTACTTATTTATTAATGAATGTAGATCTGCATTATTTTTTCTCTTTGAAGCCTGCTTTGAGTTCAGCTTTAATGCATGCTCTCAAGTGTAATCAAGCCATTTTGCTACCAGCTTGTTAACACCCATGACATTTCTATTACTATTTATTTTTCAAAGCTACAGATTTTTATCTGCTGGTTGCAATGTGTTTATAGGTATTAGTTGACAGCTGATTTCTATGCTGAGCATGTTTCCCTGCTCATTCAGCCAGCTTTATAAAAATTTCAGCAATGGCAGCATCATGTTTTCCCTCATATCATCCAGTCAAGTGGGAATTTACCTTTTTCTTACCAGCTGTAGGACAATTAAAGAGGATATGTGAGTTCTGATGCAACGCTACAATCCTATCTTTCCTCCTAAGTGTAAATTAGACCCTGTGACACCTTGCTGACCATTTGACACTTCTAGAAATAAGACTAGAAGTATTTTAAGAGTGTCAAGTAGAGAAGAAAATGTGAATATTGACAATCTCTTTAACATTAGCTATTGTTATCATGATATATGAACATACAGTTGCTTGGGAACAAATGTACTTTGGATTTGCCAAATAAGGTCAGACAGAGTGCCTGATGCCCATAGGTAGAAGGCTAGGGGATAAAATAATTGGCTATGCACTATTTATATAGTTTTATTCCTGTGCTTCCTGTGGTCTGCTAATATAAATACTCACCTCATTTATAGTCTGTTGCTGTTTGCTTATTCAAGAAAATGACGGAAAGAACGGTATCCCATTGCAATCAAATTTTAGATCACTTCACAGTTAAATCACTTCTGATTGGTTGTTTTGCTTTCTACACTTTGGAAAGCATATTAAGTTGTGCACCTTCTTTTTGAACAAATGCAAGCTATATTTATTTAGGTTACTGATGCATGTTACATTGCATTAAATAAACACAGAGCAGTCTCATAATTAATACAACAGAAAAACCTGACTAAGAGTGAAGACTGCTGAGAACAACAGATATATGCACAATCCAGCTGTAAATAGGTGATCAGGGATGTACCAATTTCAAGCATGCTGCCCTGAGGACAATAAAATGCTGTCAAAATGCAGTTGATTTCACACTGATATGCTAAAGTTTGAAACAGTGTTCATTGTACAACTGTGTAACACTGTTATACTAATGATCATGCAGTAAGCCTTAGGAGATATTTATGGCTTTGCTATAATAACATGTTTAAGTGCTGTAATAACAAGGTTTACTATTACAAAAACCTTTTTTTTTTTTTACATTTCAGCTATCACTTTATCATATTCCAGAAAACATGTAGAGAAGTGAAGTAGAAGGAGTGTGGAGAGAACGTGTAGGAAGGTCAAGGTGATGGGTTCCAAATGAGTAAAAACTACATTAACACATTACCTCCAAATTGGCCATATGTAGGTCACTGACATCCTTCAAGAATAATGTACCTGGCCAGTTAGAGCAGGGTAACACTGCCACATTTTAGTAAAAATTGTGCCACTTAAAATTCACATTACACTAATGGTCCTTTACTCAGCTTATTAGAAGGATTATAAGGGTATCTCTCTCTCTTGTTTTTTCTCTCTCTATCTCTTACAAGCAAACAAGCATTGTTATAAAAAAACTTATATCTTTAAAAAAAAAAAATGCTTAAAACAGTTTGCATATACCGGTGGGGTTTTATCAGGAAAATTTTTTAAAGCCCATTTCCAATCAAAAGATTATTTTTGGTCCTTGATAAAGCTGGGCTGTGGGGGTTTGCAGTATTCTGTGTCCATTAAAGTCCATCTGTTCATTTTTCAGTTTTGAAAAGGAGAGAAAGTTTAAAACTCCTGTCCATTTATTTTTTGTTCACTGCATCCCATTGGAGAGATTTACCTTCCTATCCTACTTCCTGTCATGGAAACGCAACAGAATGTCAGAGTAGTAGCACCTTTTGGGTTCTCTTGGTTAGTGGGGAGTGGTTGAGATTACCCTGTATGGATCTTGAGTTTATTTGGATTGCTGCTTGTTAGATTCTTTTTTGTTAACAGGATTGGGTAAAGATATCTTCCTTTTTGGGGGGATTTTTTTCTGACACCCCCTAAAGAAGACCCCATTTGTTTAGAAGTACCGTATATACTCGAGTATAAGTCGAGGCCCTAATTTACCACAAAAAAATGGAAAAAACTTATTGACCCGAGTATAAGATGAGGGTGAGAAATGCACAGCTACTGTAAGTGGAAAAGAGGGTCAACAATGCCCATTTGCAGCCTCACTGTGCCCATTTGCATGCCTCACTGTGCCCATTTGCAGCCATAGGTCCCCCGAACTTCAAACTCGGTAGTTAAGGGTTCCTAGATGCCCCCTAGCTGCAGCCAAAATTTGGGGTCTCTGAACCCAAAGGGTCCCGAAATGACATTGTTGCAGATGGACACAGTTGACCAAATTTGGGGCCCCGTATCTCGGAGCCACTTAGAGCTAGGAACCCCAAATTTGGTGTGCAAACCCAGTGGAACTAGCACTATAAAATATCCAAAGGGGTTCCTAGCACCAAATGGCCCCGAGATACAGGGCCCCAAATATTGGTTCAGAAAATGTTAAGCACTTTTTTGCAGCAGAGAATGACAGAGAATGACATTTTCCGAACCTACTTTGGGGCCCTGTATCTCGGGGCCACTTGGAGCTAGGAACCCCAACTTTGGATATGTTATGGTTCCACTGGGTTTGCACACCAAATTTGGGGTTCCTAGCACCAAGTGGCCCTGAGTAGGGATGAGCTGAACACCCTCTGGTTTGGTTCGCACCAGAACCTGCGAACGGACCGAAAATTTGCACGAACGTTAGAACCCAATTGACGTCTATGGGACTCGAACGTTCAAAATCAAAAGTGCTCATTTTAAAGGCTAATTTGCATGGTATTGTCCTAAAAAGGATTTGGGAACCCGGGTCCTGCCCCAGGGGACATGTATCAATGCAAAAAAAAGTTTAAAAATGGCCGTTTTTTCAGGAGCAGTGATTTTAATGATGCTTAAAGTAAAAAAAAAAGTGAAATATTCCTTTAAATATCGTACCTGGGGGGTGTCTATAGTATGCCTGTAAAGTGGCATGTGTTTCCCGTGCTTAGAACAGTCCCTGCACAAAATGTCATTTTTAAAGGAAAAAAAGTCATTTAAAACTGAAAATCAGTGAGACAAACGGCATGGGTACCCCCCAGTCCCAATGGGTACCCCCCCAGTCCCATGGGTACCCCACTTTTTGTCCCAATGACAAATGTTTTTTGAAAATTTGGGTTTTTTTGTGAAACAAGGATTGGTGATAAAGCATCAGTGGAAAGGAGAAATGTTTTTCCCATATTAACTCTTACAGGAGAGAATTTCCCTTCCTAGGGGTAGATTTCATCTCACTTGTCTCCTTCCATTTGCAAGTAGGAGTCATTTGTAAGTTGGATGTTTGAAAGTAGGGGCCTGCCCTATATACTCAGCAGAAGTTTGGGCCTTAGGTGTTGTTGTGGCCACAACACTGTAAGCCCTCACAGGGCCCTTCTGTGAAATATTAGATCAAGAATTGTAATTACATGTCCCTGTTGAACAGGGGCAGAAAAATTGGGCCTTTGGTGGTGGTGGTGGTGCTGGTGCCACAACACTGTAAGTCCTCACTCACTCTTGGTGGGTGCAGAAACTGGCCCTGCTGTGAAATATTAGATCAAGAATTGTAATTACATGCCCCTGTTGAACAGGGGCTGAAAAATTGGGCCTTTGGTGGTGGTGCTGGTGCCACAACACTGTAAGTCCTCACTTACTCTTGGTGGGCGCAGAAATGGGCCCTGCTGTGAAATATTAGATCAAGAATTGTAATTACATGCCCCTGTTGAACAGGGGCTGAAAAATTGGGCCTTAGGCACTGGTGCTGGTGCCACAACACTGCAACCCCTCACAGATACTCTAGTTGGAACGCAGGAACAAGCCCTGCTGCAAAGTATTGCATCAAAAATTGTAATTACACGCCCCTGTTAAACAGGGGCTGAAAAATTGGGCCTTAGGCACTGGTGCTGGTGCCACAACACTGCAACTTCTCACAGAAACTCTAGTTGGAATGCAGGAACGAGCCCTGCTGCAAAGTATTGCATCAAAAATTGTAATTACATGCCCCTGTTAAACAGGGGCTGAAAAATTGGGCCTTAGGCACTGGTGGTGGCGCCCAGAACCAAAAATGTTCTTACAAGCTATTAGCGTGATGATTGAGGAGGAAGAGGATAATTACTCAGGATAGTCACTCAGCATCAGCATAGGCAGTCTTTGAAGGGATCTGAGATTTCAAAAAAAATTATTCGGTTACATCAGCATCAGGGGCTTGGTAGCTGGTGGTGATCCAAGATTGATTCATCTTTATCTTTCAGCCTACTTTCAGCCTCCTGAAGATGTTTCATCCTCTGCTCCCTCTGCGACGGCAAGATAAGGTCCGCAGCCTTACCCTTGTAACGTGGATCATGGAGGGTTGCCAGCCACTATTGGTCCTTCTCCTAGATATGATGAATATGAGGATTCTTACGCAGGCTTTGCAGGATCAGGGAGGCCATGCAGCGTAGGTTTGCTGAGGCATTCGGTTCGGAGTCCTCTGGGTCACTAAGGATGACATGGTCCGAAGCCACCTCCTCCCAGCCACGTACAAGTCCATGTGTTTCTTGGGACTGATCCCTTAAAGACTGATGCTGATGCTGAGTGCCAGTGTCAGGTCCCACACTTACCAGACAGGTGAGTCCGCTTGGGCAGAGGGTAGGCTCCCTTACGTATCCGATTCGGGGGCCCCTGATAGAGTAAACAGGAGGCCCGCGAATGCGGAGTGGTATGAGGGCCTGATGTTAGGATCCTGGAGCAGGGTGGTCTAACAAGCAACCGGTAGAGCTTCAGGAATGCTGGAACTGATGCTGAGCAGGAGCTTATCAGGCTGGTCACACACAGGCAGAGGTCGGCAGCGGGCTGGCAGCAACGGTACAAAGGGAGCAGGCAGAAACAAGGTCAAACAAGCCAGGGTCGGGTTCAGGCAGCAATCAAGGGAGGTCCAAAAGGCAAGCCGGGTCACAATGGGTCAAACTTCAGAGATACAGGAACAGAGAGAGGATCACGGAACTGGACACAGAGCTGTTGATCAGGCAGCACCGAACAGGGATAGAGGCAGACCTAAATAGGCTGATTGGTGCCAAAACGCAGTGCTTATGCACGCGCCGATTCGCCAAAGCGCCCCCGCACGCGCCCCCGACACCGGCGTGCACGCCAACATCACCGGGCACCAACAACACATAGGCGAACGCGCGTCCGCACGCACCCCCGGACACCACCCTGCACGCCACGGCCGGTCAGACCAGACATGCCAGTGCCCCCAGGAACACGCGCCCCAGCACGCACAGAGACACAAGCACCAACACGCCCCGGCGCGCACCGGCGCCCAACCAGGTAACCTCTCTGACAGCCAGGCTCCACCTCCATACTGACATAATCCTCCTCCTCCTCCTCCCTCCGGAATCGCCTTCTGTGAGAAAAAGTGGCGTTTAGGTACCTGCCACTGAGGAACCACACATTCCACAAACTCATGGAAGGGGGCCGAGTCTACCAACTGAAAAGGCAGCAGTTGAAGTGCTAGCAATTTTGCCAAGCTAGCAATCAACCGCTGGGCATGTGGATGGCTGGGAGCGAACTTCTTTAGGCGGTGCAGCAGCTGGGGCAGGGAAATTTGCCTGGTACAATCTGACATCGGTGTACCGAAAGCAGATTGCCCACAAGTACTTGGCTGTGACACACCTAATTCTACACCTTCATTCCTCTCAGTGCAGGTCTCAGAGAGTACTGAAGGTATAGTGGAGTTGGAGATCTCAGCTGATGAGGAGCAAGGACAGGTCCTCTTTGTTCTTTGGTGTGGGTCTTTTAGATACGCTTGCCATCGAACTGCATGGCAGGTCAACATATGTCTGGTCAAGCATGTGGTGCCCAAGCGGGAGATGTTTTGGCCATGCGAGATACGCTTAAGACATCTGTTGCAAATAGCAGCGGTGCGATCTGATGCACTCGTCTCAAAAAAGCCCACACCAAAGAACTTTTTGAATAACGCGCAGAGACTGCAGCGCCCTGCACATGCGGAGCTTTGGGGTGTGATCCAGTCAGTGTGCTGCCCTTAGGCTGGCCCCTGGACGCACTACCCTAACTTGTAGCTTTAGCTGAACACTGTGCACTACACTAACTTGTAGTTTTAGCTGAACACTGTGCAGAAGTCACACTAAACTAACTTGTAGCTTTAACTGAACACTGTGAGGAGGACGCACTACACTAACTGTAAATAGTCTAGCTGACTGACTGTGGTACTAATAGGATCAAAAGAACACCAGCAATTTTCTTCAGGTAGCTGTAAATACTGTAACAAGACAAGCCTGCCTGTCAATAGGAAGATAACAGGAATGGATCTAGCTAAACTGAATACAGTGTGTATATATATATATATATATATATATATATATATATATATATATATATATATATATATATATATATGCAACACCTGGGATGCATATATATACACAATACACTGTAAGTGCAGCTAACTCACTGACTGTCCTGCCTAATCTAGCTAACTCAAATGAAATGACACTGTCTCTCTCTCTCTCTCTAAGCACGCCGGAACACACTACACAGGGCCGCCGTGCAGGTGGCCTTATATAGTGTGGGGCGTGTTCTAAACCCCCTGAGCCATAATTGGCCAAAGCCACCCTGGCTTTGGCCAATTACAGCTCTCTCTACCGACGGCACTGTGATTGGCCAAGCATGCGGGCCATAGTGCATGCTTGGCCAATCATCAGCCAGCAATGCACTGCGATGCCACAGCGAATTATGGGCCGTGACGCGCCACACGAATTTGGCGTGAACGGCCCATATCGTTCGCAATTCGATGAACGACCGAACAGCCGATGTTCGAGTCGAACATGGGTTCGACTCGAACACGAAGCTCATCCCTAGCCCTGAGATACGGGGCCCCAAAGTCGGTTCGGAAAATTACATTTTTTGCTGCAGAAAAGTGCTTGACTCGAGTATAAGTCGAGGGGGCACTTTCAGCACAAAAAATGTGTTGAAAAACTCGACTTATACTCGAGTATATACGGTATATGTAATCAGTGCTACCATCTCCACCCCTAGAGAAAAGCCTATGTATACGGGAAATGTGGGTGGAAGGTGTGCTTTTTTGCAACTCAGATTCAGATTTTTGTGGCAGCTATTCAGAGATCCTCTTGGAAAAAAGTCCTTGAGTGTAAACCGTCTTTGAGAACAATAGGACATTTTTTTACTCCTTGGGGAATTCTGTTCATATTTTGTTAACCACTCCCTATAAGTTAATAAAAGCACGTTATGACCACTTCATTGAATAAAGTCCTGACATAGGCTCTGTCCCCTGGGTTTTGATGCGTGGGTGCACATCCCCGTTGTATGGAGTGATTAAGTTGCTGCAGTGGGGGATATCATTTCGTCCTAGAGAGGTTAAGCCACAGTATAGCTTATGGGTATAATAAAGCCTGCTTTTTGTCTAAAGCTGAACTGTTCACTCTTACAATTTGATTGTGGAATTATGCACTTTGAAAATGACACCTTACTTACCACTTACTTTGTGATCCTTATGTCAGTGCCATACTCAAGTAGTGTGCAGGGTGGAGTCAGCTGCCTGTAATGCACAGCCAAGGGGAAGACTTCCCTCACTCTGAACTTCCATTGTACTAGGGGTGTCTGTACTATGGGAGTCTGTACTGAAAAAGGCTGTGCTGGGGGTATCTGTACTGATGGGGTATGTACTGAGGGGTTCAGTACGGGGGGGTCTGTACTGGGGTGTCTGTACTGTGGGGTCTGTACTGAGGGGTTAGGCTTGGAAGGGGTATATACTGAGTTGGCAGTCTGGGTTGGCTGTGTGGGAATACCACTACTGGGGATGATTGGGGCTGTTAGTTGAGATCTTTATTGTGGGGAATATGGGCTTTGGGGGGATTTGTACTGGCAGGAGGGGGTAATTTTTTATTGTATTCCGTACGGTGGCCTTTGCCTGCTTCTATGCCCTGCATTCTTTGCATTACTCACTTCTGAGCCCTGAGCCCTATGTGTTACGCTCTGCCAGACCTCGTTATTATCGCAGTCATTGTTTAGGGCTGCTCAGAACTTTCAACAATAATGCAACCTGGCCTTACAAACTCATTGCTTATTAATAGGTTTCAAGGATAGAATGTGTTATGGTAGAAAAAAATCAACCTATTCAGGCAGTGGAAGATTTGCAACTGTTTACCACCTTAGTTCAACAGCTAAGGCAAAAAAATGGCGTATCTCCACCTGGTTATAATTGCATACAAAATGGTAATGCTTTCTGCTTAATAGCCTGAACATCAAAGACTTTCCTGATGAAAGCATATAGAAAGAACAAAAGAGTGTTTGCTGTCCCTTCATTCCTAAGCAGTCCTGTTGATAGGTAAGCTTTAAGGCATTTTTTCACGTGGACCACTGGATGATGGAAGATACTGATAAGAACATAAATAAAATAATATAAAACAGCACAGGTACTTAGAGAGTCTTAGCAAAAAGTTCAGTGTCTTCCACTGTGTTACCTTGAAAAAGCTTTCCATTAATTATGTTTATTTACCAGTCTTGTTGTCCCTTATTAACAATTGCAAGATTTGACCTTACCATTGACTCTTACTCTCTTGATAAAAAAAAATTACCATCCTCAATAAATACAATTAGAATCACCACTAATATCCTGTTGTAGCAAGGTCTCTGGCCTTATCCAGTCTGAGCACTTTCCAGGCCAAAGATAGCTGAAATCCATCTGTATGTGGTGGGTTGTGAGGCATAGTGGGTGCAAGGTGGACAAAGTTATTTGGCGCCAGACACTTCTTGTATGTAAAAGAGGTTTTATTTCTTTTAACAGTTCTTTTTTTATTTTTGGGGGAAAGAGGGTTAGGGCCAGGACACCCTTAAGTAGCTGTAAATTCAATTGGCAGACTCCGAGACTTCAATAGGAGGACAGCCGTGCATGGAAAGGTCCCAGCAAGGTGCCACATTTGCACTTGCAGGAATGTTGTCTCCTATGGCAACAGTCTTTAACAGTTACCCAACTCAAATGTAACAGTTCCTTCAGCTTCACTACAACTACCTCTTGTAGCTCTTCAACACTGAGCTACTGATCTCTCACTAGACCCTCTGATTCACTGACTCTGAATCCCTTGAGCTCCTCCAATCTCCCTCCAATCTCCCAGTGGTATCTCCCTCCAGCGTCACCCACGCTTCCCTGCTGGGTCCCTAGCTTGGCACTCCAAATGCTTCTCAAGCTTCACCCCTGCTGACCAGCTGGGTCCCTAGCTTGACACACAAGGCTGCTCTGCAAGCGTGTCAGTTACTCACTGTTGTCCCTGATACTAAAGTGGTTGGTCCCTTTGTGGCGACAGCTTCCTTTCTACCTCCAACCACTGGCAAGTTCTCTGGCTGGCAGAACCGTCCCTATTGGTTGGACTGCAAGCCACAATCCCAACCCTGCGCTACTCTCTTACTTCTGGATAGGTCCTCATACAGCCCGACCTTGGGTTACCCTTCTCACATCTAGTACCACCAAGTACCCTAGCGATAGAAGAGAAAAGTGCAATAAGGCCAAACTTAGGGAGAAATCAATAGATCTCTATCAATCAACCATGATAACTAATCCTGGCAAGTAAATTTGTGAGGAGCTCCCTGCCTAAACTACAGGGTGCTACATCATCATGTATCTACAATGATCATATCGAAATGTCTCCTACAGGACCAATTTAGGATCGTATAGGTATAAGACAGAAACCGTAGGTTAGTTGTGGGAAGGATTTTACCTGAAAATATAGATTAAAAATCTAGTGGTCCTTCTAGTGTCCTCCATATTGCCCTGCTTCCCATGTTGTCCTAACTGTGCTAACCACGGCTGCTAACCTCCCTGATGGTATGATTATATCAGATTTTTGAATCTCAAAGCAGTACATTGTTTTGCAAAGAAATGTGGCATTTTATATTGTAGGCCTGTAATTCTTAGGAATAACTCACTTAAATCTGTCCAAGCAAGTGTCTAGTAGACATTCCGGGTATGATAAAGTTCGAAACAAGAAATCATAAATTATAATATAATAAATAACTATAAGTAATTATCAAAAATAATAATATAATGATAATAAAATGTATTTTATAATGTAATCAAATCAAAAACACTGAAATGTGCTGAGTCGCAGAATTGTCGCTATCATCACTTTCAGTGTCTGATGGCTAATTTCCCCACAAATCACTATCGCTCAATTCTGCAAGTAATTCTAATTTACTATCGCTGTTTTCTAGCTGGTCTAAAACGCTTTTGACGTAAAGGGACACTTTTTGGATGCCATGGACATTCTCAAGTTTCCAGGCAGAAAGAACAGTATATATAATATAAAAGTGCAGGCATGGCACTGGACAAAGCACTAGGGACAAAAGGGATGTGAAATTATTTGATGCAGTAATGTAATCTTACAGATTACAGTGTATTATGTGTGCGTATGTGTCTTGTACTTTTTGAATTTACCGCCGGGCTCCGCCCCCATGTGTCCCGATGCTTGCAGGGAACGGAGCCTAGAAAAGTAACACATTGGACGGAGGATCCAGCGGAGGACACAGCAAGGGTACATCGCAGGATCCTGCGGACACAGTAAGCCATGCTGCGTACACGCGAGTGGACTTTCTGGCAGACTTGGTCCTGCGGACTGGACCCCATCGGACAATTCGATCGTGTGTGGGCTCCAGCGGACTTTTTTTTCCCAAAAGTCCGACGGACGTAGAAATAAAACATGTTTCAAATCTTTCCAACGGACTCGAGTCCGGTCGAAAAATCCGCTCGTCTGTATGCTAGTCCGACGGACTAAAACTGACGCTAGGGCAGCTATTGGCTACTGCCTATCAACTTCCTTATTTTAGTCTGGTCGTACGTCATCACGTACGAATCCATCGGACTTTGGTGTGATCGTGTGTATGCAAGTCTGTTCACTGGGAAAGTCCATTGGAAGTCTGCCGAAAGTCCGTCGGATAGTACGTCGGACCAGTCCGGTCGAAAAGTCTGCTCGTGTGTACGCGGCATAACAAGTACCAGGATACTGCAATACAATCCCGAGTGTGGCTCAGGGTTACTGCTTTTGGTAATGAAAACTCACCCTGAGCCACACTCGGGAATACCGCTAGGAAGGTTAATAAAGACCTTATCTGTTGCACAAATGCATGGGCACTTCAAACGCAGACCCCAGACACTCTCTCTCCTTAGAAGCTTACATCCTTAATACTACAATAAGTCAGAAAAGGATAAGACCAAGTGATGGAAAAAAAAGTTCCTCCAGTGCTTTGTGCACTGGTGCGCAGTCATGTTGAAACAGGAAGGGGTCATCCCCAAACTGTTCCCACAAAGTTGGGAGCATGGAATTGTCCAAAATGTCTTGGAATGCTGACACCTTAAAGGGTTCTCTTCACTGCAACTAAGGGGCCAGGCCCAACCCCTGAAACACAGCCCCACACTATAAACACCCTCCACCAAATGATTTGGACCAGTGCACAAAGCAAGGTCTATAAAGACATGGATGATGGAGGCGCATGCGCCGAAGTCTCCAAGATGGCCGCTTAAGCCAGGAGCGCCGCGCTGCCACAGCCATATGGAGCACCTAGCGGGGGACACAGGGTCCCGGGAACCACCACACCGACACCATCCAATGGCGGAAAGCCCCAGGAACAAACACATGTCCGTTCCTGGGGCTTTTGGCCCAGAGAGACCTGGGGGCGCGATTCAACACTGTAGCCAAATCCAAATGGTGGGCACCACACAGCCACATACTCCAGGCACAGAGGAGATCTTCAGACTCAGGCAAACCTTGGCTCCAGATACCTTAATCTTCATCCCAGGGACCCACGTGAGTAACCACCAGACCGTGGCCCCCTCCCCGGCCTCCACAGAATCCCTTATTAAACACTCTATGGAGGATCTCCTGGACTCCCCTCTAGGGCCTCCCACTGTCCGTACAACTGATATGCCTTATACATCTGACATGGCCCCCAACTCCATCCTCACAGCTCCTGACCTTTTCCTGACCTTTTCATGAAACTGTCAGATCTGCTGGACAGGGGACAAGCAAAAACAGCAGCCAAAATCAACGGTGATATCTTCCAAAACTTCCAACTTCCAAAACCTGGGATACAGGAGAGAAGCTATAGAAAGTAAACTGGACATAAGTGTCTCCAAAACTAAACAGAGCTCTAACCACAATCAGGTTCTCCGGGATCAATTAGACACAGCCTTATCCAGGATTGACGACCTGGAAAATAGCTCCAGGAGACAGAATTTCCGAATCAGAGGCCTCCCGGAATCAATCACTGGCACCACATTATCATGCAAGATTTCCTCAATTGATTTCCAACAACCCACCACACAAATTGGAGATAGACCGGGCCCACAGGACCCTGGGCCCTCCGAGAAAAGATGGCTCCCTTGAGACAGTGGTGAAACCCAATTTATTCTCCATTAAGGAAGAAGTGATGAAGCTGTGTTGCTCCCAATCTCCCCCTGACATCATACCAACCACTATTCAAAAAAGGAGATCTTTGAAACCCCTTCTAACAGTGCTATCTCAATGTGACATCAAGTACAGATGGGCCTTCCCCTTTGCTTTAAAGTTCGACTTCAAAGGCAAGACGCATTCCTTCCACAGCTTCCAGGATGGCGAACGTCTCTCCCTGGATCTTCACTCATCTCGCAAGCGGCTTTAGACTTTGCAAACTCCAGCTCGAGATCAGCCAAGCGTCCCTCTCCCATGAGCCCCCTGACGACTGTCTGGAACAAACCTAATCCAAAAGGCTCCAAGGACTCTAGACCCCCCTGATATCTCAGGCCCAAACCCTGACACCAATTCCATTATTTTTCTTCCCAACACCAGGAGGACACAGGGGAAGTAAACCTTAGTTCCCATTTTTATCACTCCCTAGTTGTTAGTTTATATCAAGTTAGCCGTTTTTGACTTTACACAGGTTAGAACTTTATTGCCTGAACATTTCTTTATTATTACTCTGTTTGGGTCGAATCATTGAGCCACTCTGTGCTGCGACCCTGAATTTATGGGACGCCCCCTCATGGAGGTTTGGGTCCTTCCCCAACAGCCCCCTGGGATTACGTGCCTGGAACCATAAGGTCCCCCATACCTTAGCATTCTTTACAGTTCTTATTTTGGTGTGCTTCTCCTTGCACCAAGTAGAGCACAAGAAAGACCCATCTCGAGTCCCCACCTCCCTCCTAGACACAGCCCGCCTGGAGCTGAACTTAGCACTGACAGTCGATGTAGAGAAAAGCATTAGATAGAGTGGGGCGAGAAATTATTATCAAAGAGATAAGACAGGCTCCCTTCTAGCTTCCAGGCTTACACCTCGTGCCCGCACTTAATCCTTCCCTAAAATTAGGATAGCAGGTAAACCCCCAACGGTGAACCCATTCAGCATTATGCAGGCCTTCCACAAGTTCTATGAGAACCTATACAGCGTACAGCAAGCAGAAAGTGCCTCGGATCTATCTAGCTTTCTTGATAATCTCCCAATCCCCACTTTGGCAGCAGAACATAGAGACAGACTTGAAGCCCCCTTCTCTACAGAGGAGGTATTAGAGGTGATTAAAAACTCAAAGAAAAACTCAGATGGGTTTTCAATACCCTACTACAAAGCGTTTGCGACTACTGTAGCGCCCTACATGGCAACATTTTTTAATGCTAAAAACAAAGGTGACCCTCTTGACATACAGTTAAACTCTGCGTTTATAACCATCATCCCAAAACCAGATAAAGACCCGGGTGAGGTGAGCAATTATAGACCAATATCCCTGATTAATAATGATTTAAAGATCATGACTAAAGTCATGGCTGATCGCCTTGCCTCCTTTATAGGAGCATATATTCATAAAGATCAAGTGGGGTTTATCCCAGGAAGACAGGGCCCGGACCAAATCAAGAGAGCAGTAGACATTGTCTCCCTCTTACAGTCAGGTTGGGATGGCAGTTCAGGCCGGTATGCTGTTGTCGTTGGATTGCCAAAAGGCATTTGATTCTGTCTCTTGGCCTTACCTGCTTGCCCTAATGGACCACTGCGGATTTGGCCCTCGTTTTACAGGCCTTCTCAGGTCATTATATTATACGCCTGAAGCTAGGATTCACCTACAGGGCTTCTACCCAGATCCCATTAAAATAGCTAAAGGCAATAGCCAAGGTTGCCCATTATTTCCATTAATCTTTGCCATAGCAATAGAATCCCTGGCAATTGCCATCCACACAAACCCAAACATAGCGGGGGTCAAGTGTGGCCCAAACACACATAAAGGTGGTCTCTTTGCAGATGACCTACTCCTCTTCATCATCTCACTGGTAATCTCACTTCCCGTCATATGCAAACTACTAGAAGAATTTTCCAAGGTCTCTGGACTGCGGGTAAACTACACCAAATCACAAGCACTCAATGTCTCTCTCCAGCCATCCCTGGTGGCCAGCTGAAGGAATCCTTTCAATTTGAATGGAGCGAATCTACCATTAGGTACCTAGGAATAAACCTCACTCCCAAGTTTGAACAATTATATTCCGCTGACTATCTTCCTGTGTACCAGAAGCTAGAAACAGACCTTAAAGCCAGGTCCCAATACAAACTCTCTTGGTTGGGCAAAATTAACTCCGTCAAAATGACCCTCCTCCTGAGACTCTTGTATCTTTTTCGTTTTCTTCCAATTCTAATCAGGAAGGATCATTTATGCTCATTTCAAAGCAAAATCATTAAATTTGTCTGGGGTAAGTCGGGTCACTGACTCTCACAACACACACATTTCAAAATAAGGACTTGAGGGGGACTGGGTATCCCAAACCTGCTCTGGTATTACCAGGCCGCGAGACTTGCCCAGCTTTCCACAGTATACTCTAAGTTGGTTAAACCAGACTGGGTGGACAAGGAGAGACAGGCGGTCCAATCTCACACCCTAGATTTTCTCCTCTGGTGTCCACCCGCAAATCGCCCTCACATTCTTTCCCTCTCCCTGTCCCACGCTATAGCCATGTGGGATAAGCTCAAGCGGTCCTCCTCCCTGGTGTCTGATTGCTTGCCCTTGGCTCACATCTTCCACAACCCGGACTTTAGCCCGGAAATGGAAATTAGGGCCTTCAAGTGATGGCTGGATAAGGGGATATACCGGTTCGGACACTTTTTCACTTCTGTGGGCCCCATCTCGCTCGCCTACTGTATTAAGAAATGGGACCTACCTAACTCAGAATGGTTCAGGTTCCGGAAAATATCTCATTGTCTTCACTCTATCTGGTTGACGAAACCTAACCCCCCTCAATTTACACCCTACGAACAATAGTGTGGTCAAGACATGGAGCAGAGGGGCAGCATTTACATAATCTACTCGTCACTTGCTCAATCCATCTCGAAACCTCCTTACATGTTAGCTTGGGAAGCTGACCTTCAGGAAAATTGGGATCTGGACACATGGCACAGGGCCTTCTTTAGATCCTATAAAGGTATCCTCAACACTTCCCTATTGGAAGCTAGTCTGAAAGTCATCACTAGATGGTACATGACTCCGTCAAAACTTTCCACTATCTTCCCTTCAGTGTCACCTCTCTGTTTTTGAGGCTGTCAGATGAAGGGAACCATGTTACATGTATGGTGGGACTGTCCCAAAATTAGAAGTTTTTGGAACAGAATCTTCCAAATAATGTCTAAGGTTACAAGGTTCTCGATTCCCAAGTCTCCATCAACGGCCCTCCTGAACTCCTGAATCCCTAAATTTCCAAAATACTCTCAAAAACGTATCTTTTTTATCCTCTTAGGCAAAAAGCTCTCCAAAGTCTCAATTCAGGCAGCCAAACGTAAGATCTCATGGATCATGTCTCAAGAGAAATTGGTAAGCTCCCTACTGGATACTTCCCACCAGTTCCAGGAGACTTGGGATCCCTGGGCCAACTATGTAGGAATTCACAAATCCCCTGATTTCTCCCAATCTTAAATGTTACCAATGGTGATCTGGCAGCTGAGCCTTTTCTTTCCTGTCCTCCTTCTTCCTCCTTTTCTCTTTCAGACCCACTCCTTTTTCCTTCCTTTCCTCACCCTACGGGTCCCTCTTTCCCATATTACAGTTCTGTTCTTGATACATGGTGTTACTGTTTATCCATGAAACACTTCCATTACTATGTTTCTTGAGACCTAAAGAAGACTAGGTGCAAAGTACAATACCTTATTTCTCATTTTGTTTGCCTTATCTGATATTTTTGCTAGAGAATCTTCAATGGCTGGAACCAAGAGGGGGAGGCCCTGCCAATCCCCTCCTGCACAGCTAACTCCCTCTCGGGGTGCAGTTGATGGAAGGGTTTTGGTCTCCCCCCCTGGTCTCCTTAGCCCTAAGTGTATGATATATACCACATGCCGGCTTCTCAATTCCCTAGTCTAAAGCAGATCGCTCTAGTTATTGTCTCTTAATCAGTCTCGGTGGTTATTATCTTGATGTTCTTTATGTCATCACATCTATGTGCTTTGTTACTTTTATGAAAATTCAATAGAAATCTTTGAAAATAAAGACATGGATAAGCGAGTTTGGGGTGGAGGAACTTAACTGGCCTGCACAGAGTCCTGACCTCAACCCAATAGAACACTTTTGGGATTAATTAGAGCGGAGACTGAGAGCCAGGGCTTCTTGTCCAACATCAGTGCCTGAACTCACAAATGCGCTTCTGGAAAAATGGTCAAACATTCCCATAGACACATTCCTAAAGCTTGTGGACAGCCTTCCCAGAAGTTGAAGCTGTTATAGCTGCAAAGGGTGGGCTAACTCAATATTGAACCCTATGGTCTAAGGCTGGGATGCCATTAAAGTTCATGTGCGTGTAAAGACAGGCATCCCAATACTTTGGGTAATATAGTGTATCTCTGTCAATTGCACGGTGCCAGATAGTTAGGGTTGTGCTACTGTTTGTGTGTAGTGGTCACCTTCCAGTATATTAGTAGGCAAATCTGTTTATTGCAATAGAGTTTACATTCAGCTTCTGTTATTTTAGTTAACCTTATCCCTTCTGGCCCAGGATTCTATAGCTAGTTTTAGTTTAGGGCACAATAATCAGCTTAAGCTAGGACCAGATTAGGCATCTATCTGCCATTTTTGGTAGTTAGAGGTCTGGTTGCATGACTGATTAGACTCTACTAGGGACAAAGTTAGAGTAGATAGTCTGAATCTGGTACCACACCACTGTTTCTTCTGGTAAGACGTTATATTACAGGCTGGTTGGACAATGGTTGGAGGATCTCCCTATCACCACTGATCTTGTCTTCAGGTATCCGACACTAAGACAGACGCTGCATCATGATCATCTTCAGGAGCCCCTGCAATTGAATTCTTCTGCTACATTTTGCAACATTTATTTGGAGTTATCTTTATTAATAATTATTAATGTCTGGGTATACGTGCAAAATTCCACCGGGACTTTTGTTAGGCCCTTTGCTGATAAAACCTGTTTGTACATTGAATGTATGTACAATTATGAACCTTTCATTATATAAAGCTCATATTATTTCCATACTGATGTGCATCTATACTCTTATGGTTTATGTTATATGCTGGTTGCAATAGTTCACCTGCTTCATCTGCTGTTCACAGAGGCCCTGTCCTAGGTGGAGGCACTGCCAACTTTATTATCAAACCCTCTTTTTCATTTAACGAAAGTTCTGGCTCTCTTTTTTACCTACAGGTTTATCATAATATCTTGTTTGTGGGGGGCCATTTTTCATAATACCCCAAAAGTGGGCTACATATGTTTTCTCTTAGTGACCAGCAGTAAAGAGCAAAATATCAATGAGAACTGCACTCTGTACACAAAGCTGTATTTTATACAGTCCTGATTAGGGATGGGCTTTATGTTCGGGTCGAACATGAGTTCGACTCGAACATGAGTTCGACTCGAACATTGGCTGTTCTCCAGTTCGTCGAACAGCGAACAATTTGGGGTGTTCGCGGCAAATTCGAAAGCCGCGGAACACCCTTTAAAAGTCTATGGGAGAAATCAAAAGTGCTTATTTTAAAGGCTTGTATGCATGGTATTGTCATAAAAAGTGTTTGGGGACCTGGGTCCTGCCCCAGGGGACATGTGTCAATGCAAAAAGAAGTTTTAAAAAAGGCCATTTTTTCGGGAGCAGTGATTTTAATAATGCTTAAAGTGAAACAATGAAAGTGTAATATTCCTTAAAATTTTGTACCTGGGGGGTGTCTATAGTATGCCTGTAAAGGGGGGCATGTTTCCCGTGTTTAGAACAGTCTGACAACACAATGACATTTCAAAGGAAAAAAAGACATTTAAAACTACTAGCGGCTATAATGAATTGTTGGTCCGACAATACACATAAAAGTTCATTGATAAAAATGGCATTGGATTTCCCACAGAGGAACCCCGAACCAAAAAAAAAAAAAAATGCGTGGGGGTCCCCCTAAATTCCATACCAGGCCCTTCAGGTATTGTATGAATATTACGGGGAACCCCGCGCCAACATTAAAAAAAAATGGCATGGGGGTCCCCCTAAATTCCATACCAGGCCCTTCAGGTCTGGTATGGATATTAAGGGGAACCCCGTGCCAAAATATTTTAAAAAATGGCACGGGCCCCCCCCAAAAATCCATACCAGACCCTTATCCGAGCACGCAACCTGACAGGCCGCAGGAAAAGAGGGGGGACAAGAGAGTGCCCCCCCTCCTGAATCGTACCAGGCCACATGCCCTCAACATTAGGAAGGTGCTTTGAGGCAGCCCCCCAAAGCACCTTGTCCCCATGTTGATGGGGAGAAAGGCCTCATCCCCACAACCCTTGCCTGGTGGTTGTGGGGGTCTGGGGGCAGGGGGCTTATCGGAATCTGGAAGCCCCTTTTAACAAGGGGACCCCCAGATCCCAGCCCCCCCATGTGAATTGGTAATGGGGTACAAATGTACCCCTAGCATTTCACAAAAAGAGTGTCAAAAAGGTTAAAAAACACAAGAGACGGTTTTTAACAAGTCTTTTATTAATTTCTTCTTCTTTCCGCTTCTTATTCCATCTTCTTTCTTCTGGTGTTCCTTTGGTGTTCTTCTTCTTCCTCCATCTTCTTCTTCATCTTCTTCATCTTCTTCTTCCTCCGCTCTTCTCTTTTCAATATTTTTATTAGTTTTATAACAAACAACGATACATATATACATGGTACAATCAAATGCCGATAAGGCGGATCAGATGGGTGCTCATTACTAAACCATATACACTATCATAGTATTCAACAAAAGCATACCACTAGATACAGTAGGACTAAGGACACTTTGCCCTAGGGAGGGTTGTACCTGGGATTATTACAAGAACCTGAAGATCAGATCATTCAGTCAGACTGTCCTGGAACATTATGCCAACAACGTCGTTCGGCCGACCCATTTTGTAGCCTATTGTAATCTGGGAGGTTGATTGCTCACGCCGGGCCGTCTCTCCACCCCAAGGGGACCATACTGTGGAGAAAACTGACCGGGGCAAACCCTCCTGAGAAATTACCTGGTCGGTCTGAAGGGGGAAGCATGACTGAGGTCTGCTAAGAGTGGTACGTTGTAGGTGTCATGTTGAGTATCATGGTCCTGGGTCCATACCTACTATTTGCTATTATATAGTTGAATCTGGCTGCCTTATATCATAACCTAACTTAATGCCTAATAAAAGTATAAGTAGACTGTAGCGGCCGAGAGGCGCTTGCAGCAAATCCTGCTATAGATAAGTTTCATCTCCATTGGAAGAGAGAGAAGAACTGGAAAGGAAGAGGGAAAGAGGATGAGTATCAGCATCAGAGGATGAAAGAGAAACCGGGAAAAGTAAATAGAAGAAGAGAAAAGAAGGTCACCTAGAGGAAAATTATCCTCCGCTCTTCTCATCCCGCATCTTCCTCCAGGCTTCTTCTCCGCTCCGTCCGCATGATCCGCCTCAGTGGGAGTCTTCCGCCGTGTGACGCTTCAGTTCTTCTGACATTTCTTATATAATGGAAGGCGGGGGCCACCCAGTGACCCCGCCCTCCTCTGATGCACGGGGACTTCCCTGTGGCTTTCCCCGTGTTGTCAGAGGGGGGCGGGGTCAGATGAAGATGAAAAAGAAAATGGAGGAAGAAGAATAACACCAAAGGAACACCAGAAGAAAGAAAATGGAAAAAGAAACGGAAAGAAGAAGAAATTAATAAAAGACTTGTCAAAAACCGTCTTGTGTTTTTTAACCTTTTTGACACTTTTTTGTGAAATGGTAGGACGTACCCCATTACCAATTCACACGGGGGGGCGGGATCTGGGGGTCCCCTTGTTAAAGGGGGCTTCTAGATTCCGATAAGCCCCCCGCACGCACGGGGGTGTTTATCACTGTATTCTCTGCAAAACCTGTAGGTTTGCCACACTTTAACTAGACTGTACAGACTAAAACTTGTTGCTAGCTAAACATATATATAAAGTATAAAAACTTGATAAACAAAACCTTTTTGGCTGTGTTTATGATGTTTTATGATGAATCCTCCAGTGCCAGGCGGGATTCTTATGAAAAACTACTGCAAGTATATCTTTAAGCCTGGTTCACACCTATGAATTTTTTAGTGCATGTTCAGTTTTGCAGAAACACACTATAGTCCAGTCCATTTAACATGGTTTCCTATGGGTCAAGATCACATTTGTGCATTTTATGGAAAGAGCTAGGGACTTTTTTCTGGTTTTTGGTTCCATAGACATCAATGGATCAAAAATGTGTATTGAAAAATGCAAAATGCACCTGGAATATGCAAACTGCAACCTGCATAGGTGTGAACCAGGCCTTAAACCATAGCCATATGGCCATGCTCACTTTTTGCTCACCACGCTCACTTTGAGCTATCTGCCTCTTTAACAATTGTCTCTCTTTTTTACATTCAAAGCTGGAAGGTGTTACTGATATTCAGTAAGGCTCCATTCACATTAGCACGTTTTTTGATGCATTTTGCATTTTGCAGAAATGCACGGGAATTTTTTAACATGGGTTCCTATGGAACATGTTCACATCAATGCCTTTTTGTTTCTCTGCATTTTTGGAAAGGGTCAGGGACTTTTTTTCATGCAAAATGCAGCATTTTGCATGTAATAGAATTCAATGGACAAGCATCAAAAACGCAAGTGCACCGTTTTTGCAGCATTTTTGATGCGTTTTTGGTGCGTTTTTGATGCGTTTTTGCCGTTTATTTATTTTTTTTTTTTTATTTTTTTTTTAAGACTGTAAAAAAAAACTGTAAAAAAAAAAACAAAACAAAAAACGCAAAACGCAAATCGCAGCAAAAATGCCGCAAAAACGCTGCTCAAAAATGTGCCAAGCATGAAAAAAAACCCTCCAAAAACGCTCAAAAGCAACATGCATAGGTGTGAATCGAGCCTAAGGCTGGATTCACACCTGGGCAGTTTTAGTCCTTTTTGCATTTTGCAGATTTGCACCACAGTCCATTTACCATGGTTTCCTATGGAACACGTTCTGTAGTGCAAATTTGCAAAATGCAAAAAGCACTAAAAATGCATATGTGTGAATTCAACCTTAGGCTCGATTCACATCTATGCATGTTGCTTTTGAGTGTTTCTGGAGGTTTTTTTTGTGATGCGTGCCACGTTTTTGAGCAGCGTTTTTGCAGCATTTTACAGCGTTTTTGCCGCGTTTTGCGGTTTATTTTTTTTTTTATTTTTTTTTTAGACTGTAAACAGTCTAAAAAAAACCTCCAAAAATGCAAAACGCAAAACGCATCAAAAACGCTGCAAAAATGCTGTAAAAATGCTGCAAAAACGCTTGCGTTTTTGATGCTGGTCCATTGAATTCTATTAATCTCTGTTTCTACTAGTGCGTCCCCAAAGTCGCGCGATTTACATTGCGACTTTGCAATGCGATTTGTGGTGCGATTTGTTGCGACTTTAAAAATGACTGTGCGACTTGGATGTTCTGCGATTTAGTCATAGTGATGTAATTCCTTATCCTGCTTAGTTATTTCCCCTTCCTCTTTCGTTGGCACGTGTTGTATGTTGGTTAGCAAACATGTTGGCTATGCAATATGTTGAATCGGCAGTCATTTTGGCTGCTGTAGCAGCATTTATAGATGAAGAAGAGGAGGATAACCGGAGGAGGAGAAGGCATAGGTTTTGGATCCATCCCATCATCGCCCAAAGGGAAGTAAGAGGCCAGTTTGGGGTCCTTTACAACGACCTCCGTGCTCATGAAGACAAATTCTTCAACTACACAAGGATGTCAATTAGAAGGTGAGAACATTTTTTGATGTCAACTTGCAAATGCTGCAAGATATATTTATGAAAATGTGTATATGCCTGGTCAGTATGATTTTTTTAATAATTTTTAGGTTTGAATAGCTAGAAGTGTAAACTATAACCTGATCAAATTGTTAAAAAAATGGAACTCGATTTTTAAATGTTTGATTTTTACATGGTCAATGTAGATAATAGCCATATTTTTTCTCTTTACAGTTTTGATGAATTGTTGGCTTTGCTCTCTAGCCATCTAGAGCGACAAAACACAAGTTTCCGAAGGAGTATTCCAGCTGTTGAAAGACTCATTATAACATTGAGGTAACTTTTCATACCTACTTTTTCTTCTTCTTAACTTATATGTGGCATTTGAATATCCACATCATTCTTTCATCCTCCTTACATGAAGTAAAAAAAAAATTACTAGCATGTAATTGTGGGTGAGATTGTCTATACAATATTAACTTTCCCTCTACATCACCAGTGTCTTTCTCCTGCTCCTCTTCTTCCTTCACTTCCTCAGGCACCTCCTTCCTAGCTCATTTTTTGTTATTTTATTGAAGTATCTTATTCTAAATATGTCTCATTATAATAAACTGAATGTACTGTTCCAATTTAGGTACCTGGCAACTGGACATTCCTTTACAAGTTTGCATTATGAGTTTTTGGTTGGCAAAACTACTGGTCAGCAATATTGTCCACGATACCTGCAGAGACATCTGGAATGTCCTTAGGGATTTGGTCCTGAAGAAGCCCACTTGCGAAGATTGGTGCAAGATAGCGGAAGTTTTCTGGGATCGTTGCAATTTCCCGAATTGTCTCGGGGCAATTGACGGAAAACATATGAGGGTAGTGATGCCCATCGGCAGTGGAACCAAATACTTTAACTACAAAAAATATTTTTCTTTTGTATTACTAGCAGTGGCTGATGCCAATTATTGTTTTAGCTATATAGACATAGGATCGTATGGCAGCAGCTCAGACTCCAGTATTTTCCAAAGATCATCGTTTGGAAGAATGTTGAGGGAAAATGGTCTGGACCTGCCACAGGACTGTCCGTTTTCAGGAACAAATGGGCCGCCAATGCCATTTGTGTATGTTGGGGATGAGGCCTTTGCTCTCAGTTAGCATCTATTAAGGCCTTATTCCAATAGGTGTCTGAGTGAAGAGAAGCAAATCTTCAATTACCAGTTAATGAGGGGAAGACGAGTGATAGAATGTTCATTTGGCATTTTAGCAAACAAGTGGCGTTTGCTACATACACCGATTAATTTAAAACTTGAGAATGCAATATCTGCAGTAAAAGCAGCATGTGTGCTTCATAATTTTGTTAGAATTTGTGATGGCTATCTTTTTGAAGATTCCCTCAAGCACGATCTGGAAGGTGCACAATCGAGTGCCAGTAGGGGCACCACCAATGGTGCCACTGTGCGTGAGGGATTCTCGTCGTATTTTATGTCTGCTGCTGGTTCTGTCCCTTGGTAGCAGGATACCATTGCATAATGTATGTCATGCATTTTATTTTAATATTATTTAGATGTCTGTTATGTTTAATTGCATCCAAATGCAGAATAACAGGTCTTTTACACAAATTCGAAAAAAGGATAAGTAGAAAAAGCATAATGTAACCAGAATAATTTTTATTTTACGGAATTTTGTGCAAGAATGCACCAAAATTATTTTTTGTTTTGGTGAACTACACCATTTGTTTTTTGTTTTTTTTAAACAAGCACAACAAATATTAAAATAATAAAATATTTCACTTTGAACAACACAAAAATAAAAGTCATAAAAAAAATAAAATATATAATCTGAATCTTTTTTACAAGCAAAATCGTTTTGCAAGAAGGCAAAAAAAAGAAATAAGTTCCATGAACTCAAAAATTCTACAGTTGTTGTTTTGGCATCCACAACCAACAAAAAAAAAATAAAACAAGTCTTAAACCCACAGCAAAAATAATAGAAAATTACAATTGCTCGTATGTTTTGTTTTCAGTGGTCCCGGAAACTGAACTATTCTTTGGTCCAGGGAAATCCACTGATGGACCAGGGTAATATTTCCTTTCAAGAAAAGGCGGAACCTGACTGGGTGTAGGCTGCCTAAGTTGGTGAGTGGTTGGGAGGCCAAGGGTAGAGGTAGTGGGGGCAGGAATTGGATGCAACATGCGTGGCCTTGAGGGATTCAGCATATTACCATACTGGTCACAGTATGGACGGTTTATTGGTGGAGCATACTGTGTACTTTGAAAGTGAGGGTATTGTTGATAAGGGGGATATTGAGGAAGGGGGGGTTGCATATATGCTGAGGATGTTGTTGGCCCCTCACCCACAAAGGATTGAGCAGTTGACATCAAAGCCATCCTGAGTGCATATTTTTTCTCAGGGGGTACCTGTTTACATATGCCTAAAATTACAGTGAGAAATGCTGTGTCTTCACACTGGTTTTCAGCCATTTTAGTGGACATCTGACTGACTACATTTAAAATTTTATCCATGGGTTTCACAGGCCGGGCACTTCCCCTTGAAGATCTTCGCAAAGGCCTAGAGACATTGCTAGGCCCTGGTTCTGCATCCTCGTCATTCATTGAGTTTGATGTTGACCTTGATTCATCTATGAACAGTTCCTTGTCAACACTGTCTTGAAATTGTTCTTGCTCCTCCTCCGCAGCTTCCTCTGACTCATCTTCTGGTGCCAAACCCTGTGTGCTGTCTTCCCAGCTTGCTTGGGTTCTGAAATACAAATCACATATTTTTAAATTAAGCATTACAATTTGATATGTACAATTCATAACATATGCCTGCTGATAACTTACTCTCGCATTTCCAACACTGGTTTTAAAAAATCAAGATCCCCGGCATGGGCATATGGGGCTAATCTTTTTGAGCCGGAACCACTCCTTCCTTCTTTTAATTTTCGTAAGTACCGGTTGTAGCAGTCTTTGAGACTTCTCCATCGAGTTTGTAACGAGTGCACTACAAAATATGAATAAAATAATAAATTAAAAAAAAAATCTTTATTAACTGCCTATAGGTCATTAATTTGCTAGGCTGCATAATTGATATGGATGGTGTTAAAACAACCGCTAAATATATTACCCATGACACCTTCATAATTTGCCATGTGCTGAAGGATGTTGACAGGGCCATCTTTAATATTATTTAATATTATTTGGACCGTGGTCAAATATTATTTGCTGGCCCACACACACACACAGATTTACTTTCCTGCAGCCACAGGTTACAGGAAAGTAACTATATAAATTCCACCACCAACACAGATAGTGTTGACAGGGGATTCCCTCCTGCCAAACCATTGTGATCTCCTGGCAGGAGAAGCGGTCCCCACCAAGAAAACACAGTGCACATTGTTAACACACACCCATTGGTTGCAGAATATTTAAATAGGTGCAAGGCGCAAAGTGCTAAGCAGCATATATAAACCACTTACTTTTTGAAGACTGTTCTGTGGCTGATAAAGAGTCCCAGGTATCATAATATATGCGAGCCACTTCCAACCATGCTCTCTCCTTCTTTGCATGATCTTTGTAACCTGGATCTCTGAGGTCATATATTGCCGGATGTTGTCTGACAAGCCGAATAATTTCCTCATTGTCATGAACTTGTCGCTTGTTCTTTCTAGCCCTAGGCATGCTTCCTGCTGTCTTCCACACTCACATACATCAATATAGGAAGTGATGTATTTGGGAGGAGCAGAGATCACGTGCTTCCGTAGACTTCGCAACAAAGTCGCGGTGTCAGACATGTACATACGACTGCATTATGACTTAATACCTTTCTATGGAGAACAAGTCGCACCGAAGACGGAACAAAGTAGTGCAAGAACCTTTTTTGGAGTCGCTGCGACTTGAGTCACACCAATTAGAACGGGGACCATTGAAATACATGGGTTTTGACTTGTCATGTGACTTGACATGTGTCAAGTCGCAAAACAACTCCCAGTAGTGGAAACAGAGCCTAACATGCAAAACGCTGCATTTGGCATGAAAAAAGTCCCTGACCCTTTCCAAAAACACAGAGGTACAAAAAGGCATTGATGTGAACATGTTCCATAGGAACCCATGTTAAAAAATTCCCATGCATTTCTGCAAAATGCAAAATGCATCAAAAAACGTGCTAGTGTGAATGGAGCCTTACTCTGGACAGGTTTTCTTAGAAATAAGCCTTAGGCTCGATTCACATCTATGCATGTTGCTTTTGAGTGTTTCTGCAGTGTTTTTTGCGGTGCTTGCCGCGTTTTTGAACAGAGTTTTTACAGCGTTTTTTTGGCGTATTTGCCGCGTTTTGCTATTTATTTATTTCTTTACTTTTTTTATACTGTATACAATGTAAAAAAAAATAAAAACCTGCAAAAAACGCAAAACGCGGCAAAAACGCTGCAAAAACGCTGTAAAAACGATGTACTTGCATTTTTGATGCTGGTCCATTGAATTCTATTACATGCAAAATGCTGCATTTTGCATGAAAAAAGTCCCTGACCCTTTACAAAAACGCAGAGGCACAAAAATGCATTAATGTGAACATGTTCCATAGGAACCCATGTTAAAAAATTCCCATGCATTTCTGCAAAATGCATCAAAAAACGCATTAGTTTGAATGGAGCCTTAGATGGCTTGCTAGATTTAAAACATATAACAGAGTAGAGGAATGGATGGGACACCAGAATGCTTTTCTCTGGACCATAAGTTATATGAGCACACAGCCATTAAATTAACAGGAGTGAATGCTATGCTTGGGCCCTATGTCACCAAGAGCCAGTTACACTTTCTGAGTCTCCTGTAGGGATACCACAGCTCTAATTGAGAATGAGTGAACATCATGGAATTATTCTAGTTCCACAGGGATATCTTAGACCTTTTAGTTTTCCAATTTCTCTTGTCGTTTTCATTTTATTTTATCATTATTAAGGCTTTCTACCAATTACCTGTTTCCCAATAAAATTAATGGAATGCTTTGTATTGGCTAGAAGGTCACAGTAATGTTAGAAATGCAGTTGCTAGCTCAACTTATATTGCTTAAAACAATGTCAAGCCTTTCCAGCTCAAACAATAAACCTGATGACTACTTTTCAAAGGTTTGCCTAGCTGGAATGATTGCAGCAAATGCTGTACATCTGTTGTATTTATACCCATCAACAAATGGACATATTGCATTTGCTAGCAGTTCATGTTTCCCTTTTATTGATACAATGTTCCAGCAGTGCAGGGACAGAAGAAAAAATGTTCTTGCTGCCCATAAATTTGCTGTTTTCCTTTGCAACAAAGCAAGAAACAATTCTGTGTCCCTGCAGCATCTGTGCAAGCCAGAAGCCAGCCGTGCATACTAACCTGAGCATGACAGAATCCTCATCAATGGCCTGCTAATGTGTACATATTGTTACTGAATGCACAGAGTGTGGTTTGTGCAGATCGCTCAGAATGGCGCGGTTATAATAATGATCACGCAGTAGGGGAGTGAAGCCCCAGAGAGCATTAAATTATATTTACTCCACTCTTATCTCACCCTTTTAGGAGGTAGCATCAGCAGTTGCTGACACAGTTTAAAAGACTAATGAATACCTTTTTGGCAAGCTTGTGGGTTGAAACTCTGATACAGCATTAACCATTCCAGGCCCAAGTCATTTTTTTAAATGCATACGAATTGCTTTTAAACATTCACCTAAATTAGCACATTTGCTGCAAGCAGCCTTAATTACAAGCTTTGTTTTAAAACAAGGTTTTACATAGATTGCAAGTTCTGCAGTTATATAATATGTATGTTTCAATCTAAAATGCAAGTCAAGGATGCAGAATGTACAGAAATATTTTCTTGATATTCTGCAGAGGTTGAAATACTGCATACATACTGTATCAGTTGTAGCAGGCAGTACAATAACAGGTTGTGAACAGAAATGGAACAAAATACCTATATGTGGCTTCATAAAAAAATGTTGATATATTTACAAAAACCTAATTAATAGTTGGGACCTAAACAGGGGTTATACTAAGGGGTCACACAATTTTCACTCAAGATTTACATCTTTTTTCTAATTGGATTCATTTGGAAAATGTGTGAATCCTAGGCAAATCTTATGTAAAAAACACTTCTAAATATTCCCCAGTTTGTTTTGCCTCAGCATATATAAATGACGCTATGTTTTCTTTTTGGCTCTACCCATCTACAGTATGTTGCATGATGTTAAAAGGGAACTTCAGTCTCCTTACTGCTGGCCCTGTCCCACTTGCTATTGCCTCAATCTTTGGTGGTCTGGAGCATGCTCAGATGTGCCAAAGAGCCCTGCTTGGACTTCGGAACCTAGCAGAGCCCTGTGGCAGAGCTGCACCCATGCTGAAGGATCCGTGTCAATTGCAGACAGGTCCTATACCTCCTTAATTGTGTCCCCGTTTCTCATGCATACATACTTACCCGCACATGCACAGATATGCCGTAGGTCTCTGCCAGGTACTGAGGGCCAGACAGAGCCCTTCGGGACATCTGTTCACTTGTAGCTCAGGAGCAACATCATTCTCACCTGTGTTGCTGTCCTGCAACACAAAAAAAGTAAAAAGCAATGAAAGAAAAACTATTCCATTGTGGAATAGGAAGGGGGCTGAAGCCAGGTGCAAATAATTAGTTTTTGGGGGTGAAGGTCCACTTGCTCTACCGGAGATGTCATTTCTTTACAGCTGGACTGGGCTTTTTAAAAAAAGTATTTACTAAAAAACATTAAATATGTTTAAATATACCTGAATTTGACTTATGTCAATACTCTGTACATCAGCACTCTAAAGGAGTATGAATAGTATTGGGCCAATCAGGTGTTCTACATTAGCAAACAGCATGCTGACAGGAGCAGATACAGGAACACATCAGTTTCTTGCTACTCGTTTATTGTCCAGTCACAGGTGGGTTTCAGAGAGGAGACCTAGCTGTATTGCTTAAAGGGTATTTCCACTTTAGCAGTCATATTTGAGAAAAAATTCACACATCATAATTATTATTACAAGGAGTGGGTAATAGACGCAGAGGCATAGAAACACAAGGTAATTATAGGTCTAAACTAGTCAATACTAGTAGTCCATACGCTTGGGCCAGCTTTGTTCAAGAGTGTAGCTCAGTCTGTAAATATAGGAGACAAGAGAGAAAAGAGAAAAGCGCCACTAAGTGTAGTATATCGTTTTGCATTTTATTTTGCCCCATAATGGGCTATTCACAGGATAGAGATCATAAATAGGCTCATCTGGTATGGTTGACACTAGGTGCTGTGTCAGTCTGTTTTCCGTTGTGCTGCAGCGGCATGGTGGAGACCTGCTGGGGCTGGGAGCCGGATGTGCATTCTCTGAAACGCATCGCATTTTGGGATCTGTGACGTCTGCACATTCGAGCTGCTCCTGCCATGCTGCGCTTCACGCTGCATGGACCCTAGGGTCTTCAGCCTCCTTCCAGCTGTGGCTCCCAGCCCCAGCAGGTCTCTACCACGCCACTGCAGCGCTCCGAAAAACAAACAAACACAGCACCCAGCGTCCACCATACCAGATGAACCTATTTATGATATTTATCCTGTAAGTAGCCCATTATGGGGGAAAATAAAATGCAACTCGATCTACAACCCTTAGTGGCGCTTTTCTCTTTTCTCCTATATTTACAGAGTAAGCTACGCTCTTGAACAAAACTGGCCCAAGTTCTCTTTTCTCTCTTGTCTCCTATTATTATTATTATTATTATTAATATTATTATTAAATGTTTCTCAGGAGATGGTGTCATGGTTGACTGCAAGGTTTTCTGAACAATGTCAGAGTGGGTCACACATACAGACAGTCTGTCCTTATTTACATACAATGCAAGAAGCCCAGCCTCTACACCTTGAACCTTTTTTTAGAACAGTGTTCAAATCTAGTTACAACGGATAATGATAATTTTGCAAACACATCTGCCCAGACTCCTCAAAAACAAAAAAAAAACAAGTGGGATTTTTCTGGAAGGTTCCAGAAAAGAACATCCAAAAAAGGTAAGCTGCAATTTTTAAATATTTTTTGTTTAAGTTATGTTATGTGAATGTAACATGTAACAAATATGTTAGGCGTTACCCACATTTGGCTGCAAAAGTGCAAATACTCTTTAAGAAAAATCAACCAGGTCTCCAGGCCATCTGTGCTATGTTGTAGAGATGCGTAAATCTCAAGAGTGGATGGACAGAAAGAAATACAAATTCTTTAGCAGATAAGACAGCTTCCATGAATGTATTTTAATTGTATACTTAGCTGTCTGCCTGGATTTCAACTTTAAATGACTTTACACTACTGTGCTAATCCTTTGTAAATCATAATAGCCATGTGCAGAAATGAGAGAACCATACCAGTAGGAATAGAATGTAACCCAGGTCACCACACTTCACACAACTGAATGTATAAGACAGATCCATTTTTGAAATGTTTCTCATTTTCATTCTTGGGAACAGATGAGTGACCAGATTGCTACATGTTAGTATTCCACCCAGATTAGCTCAGTTTGCATAATTGTCAATCAGTGACAGGGCAAGTTTTTAAGGGTTCTTTCATTTCCATCTGTACATTATACGCAGATGAGACAACTAAATACGCCTAGATGGGTCAAGATTACTCATAGGTCTCCTGACTTACAATACTTGAACTGCAAGACAAACACATTTGTGAATGTTCCCTGATAACTAGCTAGGATGTAGAAAGTCTTATAATTTCTTCCTGACTCAATGTATCTTGGTGAATTATTTGCAAAATCCTGCTACATGTTAGACCAGGCGAAGAAAGTAAAAAAGAAAAGGTGGTGTTAGTCAGTGTTATTTCAGTTTTAGGTCCCTTTCAGTTTTTTTTAAATAGAAGCTCAGTATTAATCTTCAAGCAAATAAAAAAAGAAGAATTACAAGAGAGCAAGTGCCATTCTCTAAGTGTAGTATATGTAATATGAAAAATTAAAGTAATGCACTTACATATAAGTACGTGGAAGCCACATTTCAATAGGTACTCTACAGGACCACCAACGGGGGGAAATCTTTCCGGTCGGTAAATTCAACAAAATATTCAGCGGTGGGTAGCTCTCCCGGGTTTACCAATGAGCATGGATGGAGAAAGCACACATATGATCAAATTGAAAGCTGCAGTATTAAAATTGTGCATTAAGATAAAAAGCCTTCTGTGTGCAGCAACCCCCCTCAGCCCCCTAATACTTACCTCAGCCAGATCTGTGTCCAGCGATGTCCACGAGTGTCTCGGCCGTCCGAGACTCTCCCTCCTGACTGGCTGAGACATGGCAGCAGCGCCATTGGTTCCTACGGCTGTCAATCAAAATTGACTAGCCAATCAGGAGAGAGAGAGGGGGCGGGGCTGGGCCACAGCTCTATGTCTGAATGGCCACAGGGAACTGTGACTCGGCTTGGGTGCCCCCATAGCAAGCTGCTTACTGTGGGGGTACTCAACAGGAGGGAGGGGTCAGGATCACAGAAGAGGGACCCGAGAAGAGGAGGATCCAGGCTGCTCTGTGCAAATCTACTACACAGAGGAGGTAAGTATAACAATATGTAAGTATAAAGTAAGTATAAAGTTTGTTATTTTTATAGAAAAAAAGGAGACTTTACAATTACTTTAACTTCCCTTTTTTTGTTTCCTGTTGGTTTGTTAACTATGTCATTGAATAATTTTGTTATCTCTACGTGTAAGTGCAAAACAACACCTGTTGATCATGCCAGAAATCTTATGAGCTGATATCTTCCTGTGCACTCTGCCTATGTTTTACCTGTCTGAACACAAAACCCATGTTATAGAGATGAGGAAAGGTGTTCTGTAGTCTGCATCAGGAGCAAGAATTCCACCTTGATAACACTGCTCCTCCATAGATACAGAACAGTAAGTGAGTACTATAAGGCAGGAAGTGCATAACTGGCAGGATCACCAGTTGAAAATAAAAAGCCTTACAAAAAAGAAAAAAAAAAAAAAAACGAATGCAACCACCACATCTGAAGACTGGTATGCTGCAGTGTAGGGATGAGCCGAACACCCCCCGGTTTGGTTCGCAGCAGAAATTGTGAACAGGCAAAAAATTTGTTCGATTGCGTGAACACCATTAAAGTCTATGGGACACGAACATGAATAATCAAAAGTGCTCATTTTAACCACTTGCTTACTGGGCACTTAAACCTCCCTCCTATCCAGAACAATTTTCAGCTTTCAGCGCTGACGCACTTTGAATGACAATTGAGCGGTCATACAACACTGTACCCAAATGAAATTTTTATAATTTTTTTCCCACGAATAGAGCTTTCTTTTGGTGGCATTTGATCACCTCTGCGGTTTTTATTTTTTGTTAAAAAAATGTAAAAAGACTGAATTTAAATATTTTTTATTTTTTTATATTTTGCTATAAAAAATTAAAAACAGGTAATTTTTCTCCTTCATTGATGTACGCTGATGAGGCAGCACTGATGGGCACCTTCAACTGGTTACGTGACCCCGCCCCCTCTGACAACACAGGGAAAGCCTCAGGGAAGTTCAGTGAATTCCCCGTGCGTCAGAGGAGGGCGGGGTCACTGGGTGGCTCCGCCCTCCATTATATAAGAAGTGTCAGAAGAAGCAAAGTGTCACACAGCTGAAGACTCCCACTGAGGCGGATCATGTGGACGGAGTGGAGAAGAAGCCTGGAGGAAGATGCGGGACGAGAAGAGCGGATGAAAAAGAAGAAGATGGAGAAGAAGAAGATGGAGGAAGACAAAGAACACTGAAAGAACACCAGAAGAAATAAGATGGAAGGAGAAGCCAAAAGAAGAAGAAATTAACTGCTTCAGCCCCGGAAGATTTTACCCCCTTCCTGACCAGAGCGTTTTTTTGCGATTTGGCACTGTGTCGCTTTAACTGACAATTGGTCGTGCGACGCTTTACCCAAACAAAATTGACGTCCTTTTTTTCCCACAAATAGAGCTTTCTTTTGGTGGTATTTGATCGCCTCTGCAATTTTTATATATAACAAAATAAGAACGACAATTTTTAAAAAACTCATTATTTTTTACATTTTACTATAATAAATATCCCCCAAAAATATATAAAAAAACATTTTTTTCCTCAGTTTAGGCCAATCGTATTCTTCTACATATTTTTGGTAAAAAAAAAATCACAATAAGTGTTTATTGATTGGTTTGCGCAAAAGTTATAGCGTTTACTAAATAGGGAATAGTTTTATGGCATTTTTATTAATAATTTTTTTTTTACTAGTAATGGCGGCGATTATCGATTTTTATTGTGACTGCGACATTATGGCAGACATGTCGGACATATACAGCGATCAGTGCGATTAAAAATGCACAGATTACTGTGTAAATGACACTGGCTGTGAAGGGGTTAACCACTAGGGGGCGGGGAGGGGTTAAGTATGTCCTAGGGGAGTGATTACTAACTGTAGGGGGATGGGCTAGCAGTGTCATTACTCTGATCACTGCTCCCGATGACAGGGAGCAGTGATCAGTGACACTTGTCACTAGGCAGAATGGGGAGATGCTGTTTACATCAGCATCTCCCCATTCGCCGTCTCCGTGAGGCGATCACGGGTATCCCAGCGGTGATCGAATCCACGGGACCCGCGACCCGATTTTACGGAGCTCTCGGCCGGCGCGCGCGCACTGGCATGGTGGGGAATTCAAATGGACGTACCTGTAAGTCCATTTGCCCAGCTGTGCCATTCTGCTGACGTACATCGGCGTGCGCCGGTCGGGAACCAGTTAATAAAGGACTTGTCAAAAGCCATCTCTTTTGTGACATGGTAGGGGTAAATTTGTACCCCATTAACAAATCACACAGGGGGGACAGGATCTCTAGGTCACCTTGTTAAAGGGGGCTTCCAGATTCCGATAAGCCCCCCGCCCGCAGACCCCCACAACCACCGGGCAAGGGTTGTGGGGATGAGGCCCTTCTCCCCATCAACATGGGAACAAGGTGCTTTGGGGGGTTACCTCAAAGCACCCTCCCAATGTTGAGGGCATGTGGCATGGTATGGTTCAGGAGGGGGGGGCGCTCTCTCATCCCCCCCTCTTTTCCTGCGGCCTGCCAGGTTGTATGCTGGGATAAGTGTCTGGTATGGATTTTGAGGGGGACCCCCACGCCATTTTTTTTTAAATTTTGGCGCGGGGTTCCTCTTAACTTATACCTTCAGGTCTGGTATGGAATTTAGGGGGACCCCACGCCATTTTTTTTTCTAATTTGGGTGTGGGGTTCCCCTAATATCCATACCAGACCTAAAGGGCCTGGTATGGAATTTAGGGAGACCCCCACACATTTTTTTTTATTTTGGTTCGGGGTTCCCCTGTGGGGAAATCCCATGCTGTTTTTCTCAATGAACTTTTATGTGTATTGTTGGACCGACAATTCATTAATAACCGCGAATAGTTTTAAATGACTTTTTTCCTTTGAAATGTAATTTTGCTGTCAGACTGTTCTAAACACGGGAAACATGCGCCCCTTTACAGGCATACTATAGATACTCCCCAGGTACGAAATTTAAAGGAATATTACACTTTCATTGTTTTACTTTAAGCATTATTAAAATCACTGCTCCCGAAAAAACGGCCGTTTTTAAAATCTCTTTTTGCATTGGCAGGACCCAGGTCCCCAAACACTTTTTATGACAATACCATGCATATAAGCCTTTAAAATGAGCACTTTTGATTTCTCCCATAGATTTTTAAAGGGTGTTCCGTGGCTTTCGAATTTGCCGCAAACACCCAAAATTGTTCACTGTTCGGCGAACTGGCGAACAGCAGATGTTCGACTCGAACTCGAAGCTCATCCCTACTGCAGTGTAATAACATTTAATTTTTGGATTAGGATACACTTTAAGTACTATGTCAAAGGTTGAATGTTGGGGGAAAGGAATGTAGCACTCTTTTAGGGGGAGGGCATTATCAGAAAAGGCCCTCCCTAAAACAGGATATTGCACTAAACCTGTAGGTAAATAAGAAAAAAAGAACTTTTAGTAAGTAGAAGATTTTTTTATAATAAAGTTGGCAGTGCCTCCCCCTAGGACAGGATCAATCTGAACAGAGGGGATTCCCTTCCCAGAAAATGAACCAGTAATCTAATCAAAATAATTGAGACCAGGATATAACAATAACCATAAGCATATAGATGCATGCCAATATTAAATAATACAAGCTTTATATAGGGAAAGATTAATAATAATACATACATCCAATGTACAAGCAAGTATTATCAGAAATGGGCCCAACAAGAGTCATGGTGGAATTGAGCACATATATATGGGTTAATAATAGACATATCTCCAAATGAATGTTGCATCAAAGTCCAGTTTCAGGGGCCCCTGAGGATGATCATGATTTGGCACTCTTCTTGGTGTCAGAGACCTGAAGATAAGATCAGCGGTAATGAGAAGATCCTCTAACTGTTGTCCGAACAGCCTGGAATGCAGCTTCTCACATGCAGAAACTGTAGAGTGGCCATCAGATCCCTACCCTGACTTTAGTCTATGCTGGTAATCAAGCCCTAATCTAAAACTAGCTATAGAATCCCAGGCCAGAAGAGACAGGGTTAACTAAAATACCTGGAGCTGCATCCTATATAAATTCTATTGCAATAAACAGGTTCACCTACTAATATACTGGAAGATGACAACTACACATATACAGTAGCACAGACCTAGCTATCTGGCACTGTGCATGTGATATAAGAACAAGAAGTATCTTCTGGTCTGGATTTAGCAGCATGGACGGGACATGTGGCTGAGACTTTCTCTCTCTACACTTCCTCCTTTTGAGGTTTTTCAAATCTAGCCTAAAGAGACAGGAAGTGTTAATAAAAATTATACCACTGTGATATCTATTAAGGGCTAAGTCCACCAACACAGGATGGTACTGTGGGTGTACATTATTGAGTAACACACTGCCGCATCCTAATCATGAGGCAATATGTATTGGAGAAGGAACCATGGACTTTATAGGCACCACTGGTAAAAACAAATTTTATTTGTAACAATTCATATAAAGATAATAAAATAGCATTTAAAAACATTACTGTAACTGTATACAGTTGCAAACTTGATATCTCCAGTAACAGTCGCTTGAGTTGGAAATATGGGACCAAAGGACCATGATAACTCTCAATACAGCTGGAGAAATTGAATAGCAATATTGAAAAAAATCTCATGTTTCGCAAAAATCGCTTCTTCAGGAGTTTATATACATTTTCTCTGGCAAGTATAGTATTGTGGTGGAAAATAAATGAGAGTCTCGCAGCCTGGATGCTACTAGAAAGAAATAAGGAGCCTGTATGTAAACAGGCGTTTGGACCATAGATATAACTGGGCATCTTGACATGCTAGAGACATCAAATGCTAAGCCACTTATTCAGATGAGTAAGTGATAGGTAAGAAAACCATTCTGTAAATGGTGCACTTCAACACTACTTATAACTTTTCCCAGAAAGGTAATACACAGTGGTAGTAGTCCTTCAGATGAGGTATTGTCTAGACAATCTAAGAGTGCATTGTGTAATCCAAAGTTAGCCACAGAAGCCTGGAGGAGGAGCTGCTACCACTGTGATATTAGCAGCTAACAGTGGAGGGCAGCAGATCCCTACAAGACTTAAAGTGTTAGTTCACCTTTACCAAAAGACTGCATATGCAGGTAAGGGGCGTCTGTAGTTCAAAACAAACTGTGCAACTCTGACTTGAGTTGAATAATGCTCTTGCTATAGAGGTTTAGGCCATATATGTACCCATGAAGCCTGACTGGAATACTTCTAAGACGTTCCTAAGAGATGCCTAGTCATTACTGTTCACTTCCACATCACAGTAGTGAGCTCTTTCTTTGATTCAACCCCCTTCACATGCTCTTTCTCTTCCCTGATGCAGTGACTCTTTGCTCGGTGTTTGAGATATTACTGTTCCTTTCCATCATCACAGAGATGACTATGCCTCTCTTATCAATGTCCTAGCAATGTCCTGGGAGTATTCCAGTCAGGCTTCAGAAGCTAAGTAAATGGTGTACACCTATAGCAAGGCAATTATTAAAAGTGTTACTAAATCCAGGACCCTGCATTCATTATATTGGGTCTCCCACAGTACACTGAACATGAAAAGGCAATTATTTTAGTAAATATAAACTTCTAAATACCTTTTCTCATCAACGGTTAGAGCAGTCTTGTGACTTCTATCAGTGTCTGGTTAAATCTTGTAAGAGGAGTTTTCATTCTCCCCTTACTGTCCTATGAGGCTGCAGGACCCCCGACCCACTGTCTGGACAGTGCTGATTCCCTTGTGCTGATCACATGCACTCCCCCAAGAAAAAGAAATACTCTCTAGTAATACACACCAAACTGAGCATGTGCAGCTTGTCCCCAAGGCTCTGTACTAGCAGGCAATGGTTGGGGGACAGTGGAAGAAGGGGGGATATGAGAAGACAGGATCAAACAGCCTTTTGCTGTTTGATACTGTGCATAGGATTAACCCTTTAGGTTCCACAGTAAGTATAGCAAGCATGCTTTACTGCATTTACAGACTGATTTTACTGTTGTGGGTTTAGTAACACTTCAACTTTAGCCAAAGCTGCACAGTTTATTATCTACAGATGCCCCTTATCTGCATATGAAGTTTTTTTGGTAAAGGTAAATTAACCCCTTAAGGATTTATTTTAGGCTTTAGGTAAGGCATCACGTGTTCACACAGGGGAAGGATAAATAGTATTTGTATTTTAAAGTTAAGATATTCAGATTAGATGAGTGTCAGGATTTACACATTTTTGCTGCTGAAAACCCTGTGCATTCTGGGCCCACGTTTGGGAAAAAAAAGAAAAGATATAGAATTTGTGAATGTTAATCGCATTACAAGTATAACCACGCAATGGTTGGCAACAAACCACACAAGCGGTTGGAAATCAGACTGCTAAAGCTATTGTTACAACTGGAGCTTAGGTGCACAATCAAACAAAGTTCTATTTCAATGAAGTTACAAAATTGTTTGGTGGTTTTATTGTTTTCAAACCAGTATTTGTAATGCATATTTGCACTGCTTCAGTGTTGTAATCAGAATGTTTCTACCTATGACATGGAAAAATAAATAAGAAAAATGAAAAAAGCACTAGTAACATTTCCACAATAATAAGACTGGAGGCTTTTACAGTCTTCATTGTTTCACAAAGTACATTCTGCCTTTGTTAAAACTTAGGAAAACATGAAACATTATGCAGTTATTTCAATAAAATTCTACATCTTTGAGTTGACACATAACTGAATTCTCTGGGTCAGGTTTATTCAAGGATTTAGACAGCGAGATAAAAAAAAAAAAAACGAAGCAGAATGGTTCAGCATAGTAAGCCAGCAACACCTGCAGAATTACAAAACAAATAATGGAATGACATCCAAAATGGCAAAACCGTTACTCTTAAACTTTATAACCTTTTACAGATCACAAGTCTGACTTGAAGTTAAGCTGACTGTGTTTCCAAGAATCTGAATAAATCCTGAAACAGCATGTTGTCTAAGGACTTTAACCAGACCGCCTTCAAGATTGATTTCTTCACAAAGGACACACAGAAAATTTTTCACACCTGTCAAGAGAGTTCAGTATTTTGATCTGAAGGCTTTAAGGGCACAACCAATAATTCAGCTATGAGGGGATTTATTATTTATTCCTTTAAAAGTTTTTTACGGACAAAAAAGTTTTGTGAATTTCTGAATGCCAGTGTGTTTTATTGTCATATGAACAGTCCACTATTGCTACTGCACACTAAAATCTTATAAAGGCTGTGAGAGAGAGAGGCTCTGTCACTAGAAGTTTATAGGAAAAGGTGACCCAGGAGTCTCATTAAGGGTTAATGCAAGGTTCAGAACTAGCATCTCTCTAGGTTCTGTAGTTCTGAATCAGAACATTCAATCCTGGGTCCAGGTTTTGCTAGAGGCCTGCAACCTGGCTCGCTACACAGGTGTGCAGGGTCATTATATAGTCAGGTCTGAGAATTGCTCAAAGCTCTCATTTTTGGAGACAGCTTCGAGTTATAGTAAGTTATAGTTAGTATCTTGAATTTAATTCGGTGACTGAGTGGCAGCCAATGGAGGGATTGGCAGAGGGGTATAGCGGACTCTGAGCAGTTTGTGAGGTGGATGAGCCTGGCAGCAGCATTCATGATGGACTGAAGTGAAGTAAGCCAATGAGAAGGGAGTTGCAGTAGTTGAGGTGGGAGATGACCAGGGAGTGGATTAGAAGCTTTGTGGTGACATTTGTTAGGAAGGGGCGTATCTTGGAGGTGTTGCAGAGATTGAGGCGGCAAATTTTGGATAGTGATAGAATGTGGGGTCGAAAGGTTAGTTCAGAGTCCAGGATTACACCTAGGACCTTGGCGTGGGGAGATGGGTTGATAGTTAAGCCGTTGATATTGACAGAGAAATCAGGGGAAGTGGCACCTAAGGGGGGAAATATCATGAGCTTCGTTTTGGATAGGTTGAGTTTAAGGAAGTGATGTGACATCCAGGCTGATATGTCTGCTAGTAAGTTGGTAATTCGTGAGGAGACAGATGGAGAGAGCTGGGGGGTGGAGAGATAGATTTGGGTGTCATCAGTGTAGAGATGATATTTAAAGCCATGGGAGGCAATCAACTGACCCAGGGAGGTGGTGTAGTTTGAGAAAAGAAGAGGTCCAAGAACAGAACCTTGGGGGACCCCAGCGGAGAAAGGAAGAGGAAGTAGAGTTGTAAGTGACACTGAAGGAGCGGTGGGATAGGTAGGATGAGAACCAGCAAAGTGTACAGTCACAGAGACCAAAGGAGTGGAGTTTATTGAGAAGGAGGGGGTGGTCCACTGTGTCAAAGGCAGCAGAGAGATCCAGGAGAAGTAGTACAGAATAGTGTCCACTGGTTTTAGCCGTTAGTAGGTCATTTGAGAGTTTAAGGAGAGCAGTTTCTGTGGAGTGTTTAGGGCGAAATCGGGACTGAAGGGGATCAAGAAGTTTATTCATGGTCAGATGGTCGCTTACTCGGTTGTAGACCAGTGTTTCAAAAAGTTTGGAGGAGCCAGGGTTTTTTTTTGCCTTCCTCTGGATCAACGAGAGGGAGGTAGGCAGCCTCACCTCCCTCCAGTACCTCCCCTCCAACACTCAGCCGTCACTCTCACCACTCCAGAGCAGTGGTCAGCCATCCGATCCCTCCATCCCCCTGCAAGGGTATCATCGCTGCACCAGTGCCTTCGTCATAACACCTTTCCTTCTAGCAACGCCGCCTTCCGCATCATGTGCAACTTCAAGTACAGAGCAGACACCCTCCACAGGCTAAGAAACACGGCCGCAACTTTACCGACCACCACGCAAAAAAGACTAAAAAAAGAACAATTACTAAGGACCAACCCACAATCAACCATCAAAGGCAGGGAGACACCGATCCAACCACAACAACTAGCATGCGCCCTGATCAACACCAGATCTGCAGTCAAGCACAGGCTGGAAATCCGCGATTTCATCATCGAAAACAACATAGACTGCCTCTTCATTACAGAAAGCTGGCTAACTTCCGACTGCAACACCATCCTAACTGAATTGGTGCCCAAGAACTACAGTATCCTATCTGAGCATAGAATAGGAAAAAAAGGAGGAGGTCTAGCAGTGATTTTCAAATCGCACCTGGGGTTCACCAAACCAAACTTACAGAACTCAGTGCCTTTCATGCAAACACTCTCACTGCATCTTCAAACAACACCTCAAGACACCATTCACATACTACTATGCTACAGACCACCAGGACCAAAGACCAATCTCCTCACGCCGCTCACCGAATTCTTCTCAATGCACACCTTGAAAACCAAAAACCTTCTGGTACTTGGGGATTTCAATCTGTGGGCAAACTCTGCCCAAGACCCCATTGCAACCGCCTGCGTTAACCAAATGGAAGAACTTGGCCTGCAACAACTGATAAATGCTCCTACGCACGGTTCAGGACACACTTTAGATCTCATCTTCAAACAGAATATGGACATCGACGTATTTGACAACACTCCACTACCATGGACGGACCACCATGCTATCAAATTTAAAATCACCACTAACACCATCCTCCGAAAACAGAAACGGGCAACAGCAACACACTGGAATAGATCTCAGAAGAAACTACACTCTGAACTCTTCAAAACTACATTGTCGAGCAAAATTCTTCTGCTAAACCCAAACCTCTCAACGGAACAAACACTCAACTCCCTAAACAATGTTTTACTACAAACAGCAGACTCCGTGGCGCCAAAACGCAGAACACCCGTCCGCAAAAAAACTTGAGTTGGTTTAATGGCACTCTCACCCTACTCAAGCAAGAACGCAGAAGAGCTGAGAGAACTTGGAGAAGAAATCCCACCAAGGAAAACCATGCTAACTACAAAGCACTCACGGTGAAATACCACAAGGCAATCTTCAAAGCCAAAAAAGAACATTTTGCAGACAAAATCTCATCCGCCTTAAACCGCCCACGGGAACTTTTCAAAATAGTTGCTCAATCAATGAACCCGACCTGCCTAGAGCCCCCTGCAACTCATACTCAAGAATTCTGCAATGAGTTATCAGATTTCTTCATCGACAAAATCGACAACATTCGGAAAGCAATTCATCAAAAAATAACAACCAACCTCACCCAACCAATGCAAAAAGAGGATATCGACACGAACATCACTCAACCACCGAAGTTCTTTTTGTCCCCAATCACTACGGACACGACTAAAAACATCATCGGAAGCCTTCGCGACAGCACATCACCGAACGACATCATCCCCACCAAATTGTTCAAAGAATGTTCCGACATCCTGGCCCCCACCCTAACACATCTCATAAATCAATCATTCAAAGAAGGGACTGTGCCAACCTCCCTCAAGCAAGGCATCGTCAAACCCCTGCTAAAGAAACCTAATCTCGACCCTAAAGACCCTAACTGCCGCAGACCAATAACAAGCCTCAACACCATCTCCAAGATTATAGAGAAAGCAGTAGTACAGCAGCTACAACACCACCTGGAGACACACCACCTCCTGGACCCTCTGCAATCAGGCTTCCGCCCAGGCCATGGCACAGAAACATAATATGGGACGACGCCCTTGAAGCAGCAGATGACGGAGAACCGAGTCTCCTGGTACTGTTAGACCTCAGCGCAGCATTCGATACAGTGGACCACAATACTTTACTTGTCCGCCTCTCAGAAGTTGCAGGAGCCACAGATTCTGCCCTAAAATGGTTTACATCCTTCTTAGAGAATCGCTCTCAGACAGTGAAACTAGGAACATTCACCTCGGAATCTCGGGCAGTCTCCTGTGGAGTCCCTCAGGGCTCACCCTTGTCACCAGTGCTATTTAACATCTACATCCGCCCGCTTCTCAATATCATCAGGAAAACGGACCTCTGCTTCCACTCATACACAGACGACACCCAACTCTACCTTCGCATTAACGGACAAAAAGATCATCATCAGCAACTACAGAAATGCCTCACTTTAATCAATGACTGGATGACCACTAGCTCCCTCAAACTCAACGGATCAAAAACAGAACTTCTTCTCCTGCAAGCCAACAAAAATTCCGAAATTAAGACTCCGTGGACACCACCCTCCATCCTCGGACAGACCATCTCCCCCAGCACCAAAGTCAAGAGTCTCGGAGTCATCTTTGACTCAGGAATGACAATGGATGCACAAATAGGATCGGTGGTGAGCGGATCCCACCACCTCCTCCGCCTGCTTCGCAGACTCATCCCCTTCATCCCAGAAGAGGACAAAGCGGCAGTTGTGGGAACAATCATCAATTCCCGACTCGACTATGCAAATTCCCTCTACGTAGGTCTACCCCAATATCAGCTTGCGCGCTTGCAACTCATCCAAAATACGGCAGCAAGACTGTTAACAGGAAAAAAGCCCTGGGAATCCATCTCCCCATCCCTAAAAAGCCTACATTGGCTAACTGTGAAGAATCGGATCATATTCAAGACCCTCTGCCTCACCCATAAATGCATACAAGGAAACGCTCCGCAATATCTCCGGGAAAAAATAAAACACTACACACCGAATCGCAGTCTTCGATCAGCTAACCAAAATCTCCTCATCATTCCCAAATACCGCTACAAAGCAAAGGGAGAACGTAGATTTGCAGTCCAAGGACCTCGACTATGGAATGCTCTCCCAACCAACCTCCGCATGGAAGAAAACCACCAGGCCTTCAGGAAAAAACTAAAGACCTTCCTTTTCTAGAAGCTGGCTACAGAGAATACATCTAGCGCCTTGAGGCGATTCAGTTCGCAATTGCAGCGCTTTACAAATCATTCATTCATTCATTCATTCAGAAGGTGAGTAAGGAGATGGGACGTAGGTTGTTGAGATTGGTGGGGTCCAGTGAGGGCTTTTTAAGTATGGGGATGACTAGGGCATGTTTTAGAGAGTTTGGGAAGATGCCACAAGAGAGGGAGAGGTTGAAAATGTGAGTTAGAGAGTGTAGAATAGAGTCAGAGTGTGAGCATAGCATTTGCGAGGGAGCAGGATCCAGGGGGCAGGTGGTTAGATGAGTGTTAGATAAAAGTTTAGTAACCTCAATAATAGTAGCAGGGTTGAATGAGGGAAGTAATGATTGTATCTGTGGACATGGGGTGTTGCATGGGGGAGGTTTTTGCGTATTGGCGATCTCCTCATGAATTGCATCAATCTTAGTTTTGAAGTGATTGGCGATCTCCTGGGCAGTGAGTGACTTGGGGGGTGGAGGCAGTGTAGGACAGAGTAGAGTGTTGAAGGTATAGAAAAGTTGACGTGGACTGGATGAGAAGGTGTTAATGAGTGTGATAAAGTAGGTCTGTTTGGCAGTGTGAAGGCAGGAATAGTATTTTAGGAGGGCAGATTTATATTGTGTGACGTCTTCCTGGATCTTAGTCTTATGCCACAGGCGCTTAAGAGCGCGGCTATGTTTTCTGAGACTTCTGGTGTCATCTGTTTGCCAGGGTTGTAGCAGTCCGGGCCTAATTTTGCGTGTAGTGAGGGGGGCAAGCTTGTCTAGGGAGGAAGACAGTGAGCTGTTGTAGATGAAAGTGGCTAGGTTGGGGCAGGACAGAGGTGAGATTTTGTCATAGAGGTGATCAGTAACAGAGTAGAGAAGAGAAGGATTGAGGTGGCAAAGGTTTCTACGTGTAACTGTTAGGCAATTGGAGGGAGAGGAGGTGGAAGACAGGAAGAGAGCAAAACTAATAAGGTGGTGATCAGAGAGTTGGAGAGGATTGTTGGAAAGGTTGCATGGAGTGCACAGATAGGAGAAGACAAGGTCAAGAGTGTTGCCGTTGGAGTGGGTAGGAGCCTGTATCCATTGCTTCTGATCAATTGATGAGGTGAGACTGAGAAGTTTAGAGGTAATCGTAGTGTTTGTGTTAGTGTTAACAGGGATGTTGAAGTCACCGAGAATAATTGTGGGGATTTTAGAAGAGAGAAAGTAGGGTAGCCAGGCAGAGAAGTCATCAAGGAAGGCTAATACTGGTCCAGGGGGCCAGTAGATGACAGCAATTCTTAGAGAAATAGGAGAGAATAGACAAATGCAATGTGCCTCAAAACAGGAGAGTAGGGATGAGCCGAACACCCCCACCAGAACATGCGAACAGGAAAAAAGTTTGTTCGAACACGCGAACACCGTTAAAGTCTATGGGACACGAACATGAATAATCAAAAGTGCTAATTTTAAAGGCTTATATGCAAGTTATTGTCAGTCATAAAAAGTGTTTGGGGACCGGGGTCCTGCCCCAGGGGACATGGATCAATGCAAAAAAAAGCTTTAAAGGCGGCCGTTTTTTTCGAGAGCAGTGATTTTAATAATGCTTAAAGTGAAACAATAAAAGTGTAATATCCCTTTAAATTTCATACCTGGGGGTGTCTATAGTATGCCTGTAAAGGGGCACATGTTTCCCGTGTTTAGAAGAGTCTGACAGCAAAATGACATTTCAAAGGAAAAAAAGTCATTTAAAACTACTCACGGCTATTAATGCATTGCCGGTCTGACAATACACATAGAAGTTCATTGATAAAAACGGCATGGGAACTCCCCACAGGGGAACCCCGAACCAAAATAAAAAAAAAAGATGTGGGGGTCCCCCTAAATTCCATACCAGGCCCTTCAGGTCTGGTATGGATTTTAAGGGGAACCCTGCGCCAAAAAAAAAAAAAAAAACGGCGTGGGGTCCCCCCAAAAATCCATACCAGACCCTTATCCGAGCACGTAACCTGGCAGGCCACAGGAAAAGAGGGGGGACGAGAGAACGCCCCCCTCCTGAACTGTACCAGGCCACATGCCCTCAACATTGGGAGGGTGCTTTGGGGTAGCCCCCCAAAACACCTTGTCCCTATGTTGATGAGGACAAGGGCCTCATCCCCACAACCCTGGCTGGTGGTTGTGGGGGTCTGCGGGCGGGGGGCTTATCGGAATCTGGAAGCCCCCTTTAACAAGGGGACCCCCAGATTCCGGCCCTCCCCCCTGTGTGAAATGGTAAGGGGGTACCCCTACCATTTCACTAAAAATTGTCAAAAATGTTAAAAATGACAAGAGACAGTTTTTGACAATTCCTTTATTTAAATGCTTCTTCTTTCTTCTTTTTTCTATCTCCTATCTTCCTTCAGTTTCTTCCTCCATCTTCTTCTTCTTCTGGTTCTTCTGGCTCTTCTGGTTCTTCCACTGGTGTTCTCGTCCAGCATCTCCTCCACTGCGTTTTCTTCCCTTCTTCTCCTCGGGCCGCTCCGCATCCATGGCATGGAGGAAGGCTCCCGCTCTTCTCTTCATCTTCTTCTCTTCTTCATCTTCTTCTCTTCTTCATCTTCTTCTCTTTTTTATTTTCTTCTCCGGGCTGCTCCGCATCCATGCCGGCATGGAGGGAGGCTCCCGCTGTGTGACGCTTCTCCTCTTCTGGCGGTTCTTAAATAACAGGGGGTGCGGCCACGGGGGCGGGGCCTGACGTACGGTGACTTGATGGGACTTCCCTGTGGCATCACGGGGAATGCCACAGGGAAGTCCCGTCATGTTCCCTGTGCGTCAGAGGGGGGTGGGGTCACCGGGTGGCCCCGCCCTCCCATTATTTAAGAACCGTCAGAAGAGGAGAAGCGTCACACAACGGGAGCCTCCCTCCATGCCAGCATGGATGCGGAGCGGTCCGGAGAAGAAGATGAAGAAGAGAAGAAGATGAAGAAGAGAAGAAGATGAAGAGAAGAGCGGCAGCCTCCCTCCATGCCATGGATGCGGAGCAGCCCGAGGAGAAGAAGGGAAGAAGACGCCGCGGAGGAGATGCTGGACGAGAACACCGGAGGAAGAACCTGAAGAGCCAGAAGAACCAGAAGAAGAAGAAGAAGATGAAGGAATATAGAAGAAAGAAGAAGCATTTAAATAAAGGAATTGACAAAAACTGTCTCTTGTCATTTTTAACATTTTTGACACTTTTTTAGTGAAATGGTAAGGGTACAAACCCCCTTACCATTTCACACAGGGGGGAGGGCTGGGATCTGGGGGTCCCCTTGTTAAAGGGGGCTTCCAGATTCCGAAAAGCCCCCTGCCCGCAGACCCCCACAACCACCGGCCAGGGTTGTGGGGATGAGGCCCTTGTCCTCATCAACATGGGAACAAGGTGTTTTGGGGGGCTACCCCAAAGCACCCTCCCATTGTTGAGGGCATGTGGTCTGGTACGGTTCAGGAGGGGGGTGCTCTCTCGTCCCCGCTCTTTTACGTGCTCGGATAAGGGTCTGGTATGGATTTTTGGGAGGACCCCACACGCCATTTTTCTTTTAAATTTTGGAGCGGGGTTCCCCTTAATATCCATACCAGACCTGAAGGGCCTGGTTCGGGGTTCCCCTGTGGGGAATTCCCATGCCGTTTTTATCAATAAACTTCTATGTGTATTGTCAGACCAGCAATGCATTAATTGCCGCGAGTAGTTTTAAATTTACTTTTTTTCCTTTAAAATGTCATTTTGCTGTCAGACTGTTCTAAACACGGGAAACATGCGCCCTTTTACAGGCATACTATAGACACCCTCCAGGTATGAAATTTAAAGGGATATTATGCTTTTATTGTTTCACTTTAAGCATTATTAAAATCACTGCTCCCGAAAAAACGGCCGTTTTTAAAACTTTTTTTTGCATTGATACATGTCCCCTGGGGCAGGACCCAGGTCCCCAAACACTTTTTGTGACAATACCATGCATATAAGCCTTTCAAATTGGCACTTTTGATTTCTCCCATAGACTTTTAAAGGGTGTTCCGCGGCATTCGAATTGGCTGCAAACACCCCAAATTGTTCGCTGTTCAGCGAACTTGCGAACAGCCGATGTTCGAGTCGAACATGAGTTTGACTCGAACTCGAAGCTCATCCCTACAGGAGAGTTTCAGAGAGGGAGGTGGGTGAAGTACCTGATAGGTGCTGCATGGGGCTAGAAGGATTCCCACTCCACCTCCCTTCCGTCCACTTGGTCTGGGGGAGTGAATCCAGAGAAGGCCCCCATGGGAGAGGGAAGCAGGAAAAGTAGTATCTGATTCATGAAGCCAGGTTTCAGTAATGGCAAGTAGGTTAAAGGAATTTGTGATAAGGACATCGTGAAGAGCGGTGAGTTTGTTACAGACAGAGCGTGCATTCCAAAGGGCACAGGAAAAGGGGGGGCTGGTTTACTTATGAAGTGGTCTCAGTCCCCTGCCAGCCCACTGCTGAGGATTGGTTGAGGCTCAACAAATATTCAAGGTAGCTCCTTCTAACTTCCACCCTCTAATTCTAGAAGAATCTCCAACCTTCCAGATCAGGGGGAGGCACCAGAAATGCCAGGATGAGTCACCCTGACCCAGATTCCATAGCTCAGGCTTAGCCCTGAGCTAAACTACAATTTTCCTAGTCTCATTTCTAGCACACATTAGAGGGTGCTACACCTAGATCTAATCTAAGGAAGTTTTTTTTTTTCTTTTTTAAATATATTTGTTTAAATATTTGTGAAAGGTATTCCAAGGTATTGAGATTTGTATATGGTTTCTTAGTGTCAATATAAGGTGCTGTGGAAGCAGTTGAGAGGCAAGGTACTTTTGTGTTTCCCTGACCTGAAAGCACAAACAACAAAAGACCAGGTCTAAAGGAGTGCAACAGTACAATCAGCACAGCTTATGTTTCCTGCTGATTGAATAATTCTAGCTCTGATTCAGCTGGGCCTCTGCAGAGGGATCACTGTTTCCAGGCAGAGAGCAAGTTTTCATCTTTACAGCACTCTGGAAGAGGACAGACTTTTCTATTCTGGCTGATTTCTATTAAACATGAATTGTAAGTCTTTGCAAACCTTTTGTTTTGATATACCTAGAATATATTTAGCTGATTTAAACTGAAACTTCATTTGGGCTTTAAGAACTGTAATAAATCATTTAGAGATTCTCTTTTGTAATTTACTTTAGTGGCACTCTGAGATTAGAAATGTAATTTCTCCTAAAAAATACCCATGATAACATATTTGGCATTGCAGAGGAAACACTGGTCAGACTAATTTGTTTCAGGTTTTCTTTTCCTTGAAAGACATTCCATCGTAATGCAGCAAACTGTATATTCCAGAATACATTTCATTACCTTGCTGGTAAAGTTTTTACTCTGACAATATCAGAAATGGTAAAGCCTTATCAAAGTAATATGTTGCAAGGCACAGAAGTGAAGTAAATAGGTGTTGCAAAGCATGGATGTGAACCAATCCTAATTTAGTGTCCCAAAAATTTTTTAAACCATATCTTATCTAGGTCTGATAGGGAAAGACGTATTGCTGTCCAGATGCAATGTTTACAGGAAGGAAATAATCTGATATAGTTGTATTAGAGACTTTAGGTAAGCAAACATATGAGAATGATCAAATCTTTTATTAATGCACGTTTACTGTTTAGTGTATATTGGGCACCACCTTATATCAGAAAAATCATTAAAGAAAGTGAAGAATTCCAATTTCTAACCACATGCAAGAGGGGATTATCTGTTGGGGTTTTTTAACGCCAGCACAGATCAGTGTGCTTTTGCCAGATGATTTAGCATCATGTCACCATTAGACATCATTTATAGGTTCCTTTCCTTCATTATTCTTTATTGTCATAAAATGACTATACATAAGAGATAGATAGACTTCTATAAAGATCATAGATATTTTTATATTTGAAGTCTGAGAAAGGAAATTAAATGTATACCATGTTGTTGTTAGGAAAAATAAAAGTGCAATACTAGATGCGAAGAAATACAAATTGAATTAATCAGTAAAGAATCCTTTTTTTTTTTTATATTCAAGCCATCCATCTTCTCCATCTGTATGTCCTTTGTCTGAAAAAAGACAAAAGATAAATATTTTTTTAAAGAAAAATTCCAGGTATGGGTAGCTTTACATTAGTTAAGCTTAGATCAATGTAACTATGCATATGTTGTACCTGTGGGATCAGTTAGAAGCTGGAAATCATTGTAGTATACACCCTTACTACAGTGTTCCCCACTCGCTTCCGGGTCCGATGCCAAACTGCTGCCCTTCCACATTGTGAACACAGGAGGTCGGACACTGGGCACGAGTGCCATTTAGAGAATACTTTGCATTTACTCAATGGATGAAAAGCATTCTCTGATGCATGGTGGAGAGCGTGACATCACTGCCCACTCTTTCCACTTCATCCAATCAGAAAACTCTTTGTGTTCATCGAGAAAATGCAAATCACTCGCTGAGCAGCATTTATAGCAAAATTTTCAGAATGTAGCAGTGCAACGTTTGGCATGGGACCTGGAAGCAAGTGGAGATGACTATAGTAGTGATGTCTATTTCAGCAAATTTTAGCCTTTAGAGGGATCCCACAGGTATAGTCTATACATAACTAGATTTCTTCTCTAAGTGTCATAGCAGACTAACTGATTTGATATAAACAGTAAGTAAGGTCTACATAGGCATAAGAGATGTGGCTCTGCTTTGCTGTGAATGAGGCAGAGACTAAATGGGTCACCACTGCTGTGTTGTTCTACTCATGTAGAAAGGAGCTATTTTTTACTTTGTTGTTAGTCACTTGTCCTAGCTACTTACAATTTTAAAATTAACTTGCAAAAGCAGATAGTGAGGAATTACAGCTCTGTACTGCTTCAAACTGCTGTAAACACATCCCTGAGAGTAGGTTCTGGGGGACTGATCATCCTATCCCCAGGAAGCTTGCATTTCCCAGTCTCCCTCAATGCGGCCCCTCTGCCTCTCTCCACCCCCACACTTCTCTTCCCGTACCTCATGTTCTGGAGCACCATGCACAATCCATCTACAGTTTATCACAAAAGTGAGTACACCCCTCACATTTTTGGAAATATTTTGTTCTATCTTTTCATGTGGCAACACTGAAGAAATGACACTTTGCTACAATGTAAAGTAGTGGGTGTACAGCTTGTATAACAGTGTAAAGTTGCTGCCCCCTCAAAATAACTCAACACACAGCCATTAATGTCTAAACTGCTGACAACAAAAGTGAGTACACTCCTAAGTAAAAATGTCCAAATTGGGCCCAAAGTGTCAAAATCTTGTGTGGCCACCATTATTTTCCAGCACTACCTTAACCCTCTTGGGCATGGAGTTCACTAGAGCTTCACAGGTTGCCACTGGAGTCCTCTTCCATTCTCCCATGATGGCATCACCGAGCTGGTGGATGTTAGAGACCTTGCGCTCCTTCACCTTCTGTTTGAGGATGCCCCACAGATGTTCAATAGGGTTTAGGTCTGGAGACATGCTTGGCCAGTCCATCACCTTTAACCTCAGCTTCTTTAGCAAGTCAGTGGTCGTCTTGGAGGTGTGTTTGGGGTCGTTATTATGTTGGAATACTGCCCTGCGGCCCAGTCTCAGAAGGGAGGGGATCATGCTCTGCTTCAGTATGTCATAGTACATGTTGGAATTCGTGGTTCCCTCAATGAACTGTAGCTTCCAAGTGTCGGCAGCACTCATGCAGCCCCAGACTATGACACTCCCAAAACCATGTTGACTGTAGGCAAGACTCACTTGTTTTTATACTCCTCACTCCTCACCATTTGAACCAAATACGTTTATCTAGGTCTCATCAGACCACAGGACATGGTTCCAGTAATCCACGTCCTTAGTCTGCTTGTCTTCAGCAAACTGTTTGCGGGCTTTCCTGTGCATCATCTTTAGAAGAGGCTTCCTTCTTGGACAGCCATGCAGACCAATTTGATGCAGTGTGCGACGTATGGTCTGAACACTGACAGGCTGACCCCTCGCCCCTTCAACCTCTGCAGCAATGCTGGCAGCACTTATATGTCTATTTCCCAAAGACAACCTCTGGATATGATGCTGAGCATGTGCACTCAGCTTCTTTGGTCGACCATGGCGAGGTCTGTTCTGAGTGAAACCTGTCCTGTTAAAATTTTAGCTGGATGGCCACAGAAAGTGGTTGCATTCAGGTGAAGAAGAGTGCCTTTTTCTAGAGAAACTTTGAGATTACCATTGCTGACTAGGAATGAGCCCGATGTTCGCCGAATAGCGAACAATTTGGGGCATTCACGGCAAATTCGGAAGCCGCGGAACACCCTTTAAAAGTCTATGGGAGAAATCAAAAGTGCTAATTTTAAAGGCTTATATGCATGGTATTATCATAAAAAGTGTTTGGGGACCTGGGTCCTGCCCCAGGGGACATGTATCAACGCAAAAAAGTTTTAAAAACGGCTGTTTTTTCAGGAGCAGTGATTTTAATAATGCTTAACGTGAAATCTTCCTTTAAATTTCGTACCTGGGGGGATGTCTATAGTATGCCTGTAAAGTGGTACATTTTTCCCGTGTTTAGAACAGTCCCTGCACAAAATGACATTTCTAAAGGGGAAAAAAAGTCATTTAAAACTATTTGCGGCTATGATGAATTGTCGGGTCTCGGCAATACAGATAAGTCATTGAAAAATATGACATGGGGTCCCCCCCAGTCCATGAATATTAAGGGGAACCCCGAACCAAATTTTTTTTTTAAATTGCGTGGGGGTCCCCCCAAATTCCATACTATGCCCTTCAGGTCTGGTATGGATATTAAGGGGAACCCTGACGGACCGATAGAAGATGAATGGACTTAGTGGGAATTTTTTTTTCTTGTAACCACTTCAATACCTGGCACTTAGACACCTTCCTGCCCAGGCCAATTTTCAGCTTTTAGCGGCGTCGCAATTTGAAAGACAATGGCGCGGTCATGCAACACTGTACCCAAACACATTTTTTTATCATTTTGTTCCCACAGATAGAGCTTTCTTTTGGTGGTATTTGATCACCTCTATGGTTTATATTTTTTGCGCAACAAATAAAAAAAGACAGAAAATTTTGAAAAAAAACAAGTTTTTCTTTGTTTCTGTTAAAATTTTTTGTAAACAAGTACGTTTTCTTCAATGACGGGCACTGTTATGGCTGCATTGATGGGCACTGTTGGACACCAATGAGGTGGCACTGATAGGCGGCACTGATGGGCATTGATAGGTGGCACTAGTATGCGGCACTAATGGGCACTCATAGGTGGCATTGATGGGTACTTATGGGTGGCACTGATAGGTGGCACTGATGGGCACTGATAGGTGGGCACTGATGGGCACTGACAGGTGGCACCGATGGACACTGATGGGTGGCACTGACACTGGTGGCACTGATGACACTAATGTGTGGCATTGCTGGGCATCACTGAAATATGGTGCCAGTCAGTGCCCATTTGTGGGCACTGATTGGCACAGATTGGGCACAGACATCCACATGTTGCCCCATTCAGTGCGGGCATCCGAGGGGGGCTGCGCTGATAAACAATTAGCACAGACCCCCCTGTCAGGAGAGCCGCCGATCGGCTCTCCTGCACATGCGTCTGTCAGACGCGAGTGAGGAAAAGCCGGTCAACGGCTTTTCCTATTGACATCGTGATCAGCCGTGATTGGATATGGCTGATCACGTGGTAAAGAGCCTCCGCTGGAGGCTCTTTACCAAGATCGGTGGAGCGGTGTGTCACATTGACACACCACTCTAACGATCGCCGTGATGCACGCCCCCATGGGCGCGCGGCGGCATGTTATCCTGCTGGACGTCATATGACGCCCAGTCAGGATAACTGAACCACTGCCCGGCCGTCAATCTGCTATAGGCCGGGTGGGAAGTGGTTAATAAAGGACTTGTCCCAAGGTGTGTCTTGTGTTTTTTTTTTAACATTTTGACACTTTTTTGTGAAATGGTACGGGTACAAGGTACCCGTTACCATTTCAAACGGGGGGGGGGGATCTGGGGGTCCCCTTGTTAAAGGGGGCTTCCAGATTCCAATAAGCCTCCCGTCCACAGACCCCCACTACCACCGGGCAAGGGTTGTGGAGATGAAGCCCTTGTCCCCATCAACATGGGGACAAGGTGCTTTGGGGAGCTACCCCAAAGCACCCTCCCCATGTTGAGGGCATGTGGCCTGGTACAGTTCAGGAGGGGGGGCACTCTCTCAGCCCCCCTTCTTTTCCTGCGGCCTGCCAGGTTGCGCGCTCGGATAAGGGTCTGGTATGGATTTTTGGGGGACCCCCACGCCATTTTTTTTAAAATTTTGGCGTGGGGTTTGGCGCAGGGGTCTGGTATGAATTTTGAGGGGGACCCCTACTCCCTTTTTTTAAAAAAAATTGGCGCAGGGTTCTCCTTAGTATCCATACCAGACCTAAAGGGCCTGGTATGGAATTTGGTATGGAAATAATTACGCAATAATTTTTTTAAATTTTGGTTCGGGGTTCCCCTTAATATTGATACCAGACCCAAAGGGCCTGGTAATGGACTGGGAGGGATCCCATGTCCTTTTTTTCAATAACGTTTATCTGTATTGCCGAGACCCGACAATTCATTATAGCTGCGAGTAGTTTTTTAAATGACTTTTTTCCTTTAGAAATGTCATTTTGTGCAGGGACTGTTCTAAACACTTTACAGGCATACTATAGACACCCCCCAGGTACGAAATTTAAAGGAATAGTTCACTTTTATTGTTTCACTTTAAGCATTATTAAAATCACTGCTCCCGAAAAAACGTCTGTTTTTAAAACTTTTTTTTGCATTGATACATGTCCCCTGGGGCAGTCCCATAGACTTTAATGGTGATCGCGTGTTTGAACAAATTTTTTGTTCGGCTCATCCCTATTGCTGACCTCTCCTTTTGAAAATGCTGGCTGCTTGGCTGTCATGCGGCTCTAATGATTGTAGTACTTTCTGAGTCATTAACCTTAGGCAAACACACAGAACAGGATTGTTTACTTCATTTGCTGTATATTTGTTTTGTTACAGGGACCCATTATACCAACCAGGTAACTTGCATTTTCAGAAGGTGTATAAAAATGGCAGGCACTGTATTTCTCCTGGAACTGATTTTCTGAACTGAAATGTGATGCCTTCTTTAAACTAAAATGTGTATGCAATTTACTTTTTGATGAGTCAACGACTGCTTTGTGCATAAGGTTGTGTCATTCTTTTAACATCAGGAAATATATTGTCATCATCTTAACCCAAGGAAATGCAGTGAAGAGGACAAAGTTGTTTTTTAAGACAACTCTTGCCAGAATGTGTCCTTGAAGGTCATAATCTTCCCAGAGATTCAGGGTTTTGGTAATCAAAATCAAATCAAATAAATTAATTGCTGTCGAGATTACTAAGCAGTTAATTACTTAAATCCTAAAGCTCTGCCAGGATTATAGCCTGAGTAATGGACAAGCTTGTTGTAGAACACACTTTGTGAAAGAAGAGAATAATAGCTGCAAATGCTTAGGTCATTTATTTTAAATGTTTGTGTTGTGATGTGTAGCTCTGGAAAAGAAGGCAATTTCAAAGGCTGAATGTGGTCAAGGCAAAGAAAAATACATTTTATAAGAACCTTAACACACAACAGAACTGTAAAAATTAACAAGAAACTGTAATGAGGGATAAATGCAAAAATATCCAAAGTTTATTGACGCACACCATACATAATAATAATCCCTACTTGCACGACACCCTCAACCTAAAGAAATCCCACTATGTAGTTTACATTATGATACTGTTGTCAACACCCCTTGGAAATTCCCATGAAGCCCAAGATACTAAATACTAAAGCGCATGGTCAAAATGCAATATAATGAAAATTAAATGCAAGTATGCTCATAAAGCATCAAGCCCAAAAAAGGTAACTTGCTGCCAAATGAACAATGACTAAACGGAATAATAGCAGATAAATGCACATCCATACACGTGACAAATCCAGCATGCTGAGTAAAGTAAACTAGTAACTAGTAAAAAAAAAGTAATAGAAAACATAGTACAGGGCACACACACGCATATAATCATTTAGTGCAGATAAGGCCTCCAAAGTCTGCAGGACACAATGGTGGGAATCCCTCTTGTTGTTGTATTGCGCAAAATTTATGAAGAATTTGCAACACTTTTGATTCTGACAGTGACTCATATGCCAAACTCTGAATAACTCTAAAATGTGTCACTTTTTTATTGGGGTTAATTTACTAAAGGCAAATAGTCTGTGCACTGCAAGTGCACCCACAAGTGCACTGCAGGCACAGTTGGTCTAGATCTGAGGTAAACATGCAAGGAAAATTAAAAAAAAAAAATTTGCTTGCACATAATTGGATGATGCGTGCTCGGATAAGGGTCCTCATTTCAGAGCTTCCCTTCAGATCTAGCGCATCTGCATTTGCAGTGCACAGTATATATGCCTTTAGTAAATCACACTGCCCTATGCAAACTGCTGGGAGTGTCAATTGAAAGTTAATTGCATACCCAAATCAGTTTGCATATCGCAGTGCGAACTGCAAATTCTGACAGGAATTGGATCACATGGATGTGAACACCCATGCAATCCGATTCTGCTGCGGACCAAAAAAAGAGTCCTGTGTTTTTTTCCTAATGCGATGCAAATTCAGCCATATTATCTGTATGGCTGAATCGCATCGCACAGAGATCTCATGTAATTTGCACTGCAGTGCGAATCACATCCGCTGTCAGACAGCGCACCAGTGGGAACCGGCCATGAACCTAGGTTCACACTGACAGCAGGATTAAAATCGTGCGAGTTCAGCTGAACTCGCACGATTTCATGCCCACGTGTCAGTCCTACTTGGGGGGGTGCTGGTTCCTGCAAAGATGTCTATTGAAATAGCACCAAAGTCACCAAAAGTAGTACAGAAACTACGTTTGGGAATCAGTGCGGCGCCGCAAAGTCAGCGTTGCACCGATTCGGACGGTGCCATTGCAGGCAATAGCCAGCCTTAAGCCTAGGTTCAATTTGAACCTAAGCTTAAGGCTGGGTTCACAACGCAGCAGGGAGCGGCTCACAGTAGGGGCCCGGTGTGTCCCCATTCACTATTTCAGGTCTGATTTCAGCACAAATTTTTGGCTGAATTCAGACCTGAAATGGACCAGAAGACGCACAGGACCCCTGTGCAATTCACACAAGAACCTCTCCAGGAAAAGAGAGCTGGTCACAATCTCCCAACATGTGAATTGGATGTGGAGAAATCCAGTTTGCAATAGTGTCAACCCAGCCTTAAAGCGTGTTATCTCTGCCCCCCCCCCCCCCCCCAAGTATATGGCTGCACTGTGTATTCCAAAAGAGTGTCTGCTGGGACAGGAGACTTAGGCTTCGTACACAATATGCGATTGTTGGCAGAGGATTGTCTGACAGACTGTTCTCCTAAAATCTTACTGTTAGTACACTCTTTTTGACAATTGATATCCAACTTTCGGCCAACAAATGTTGGATAGCAGGCTAGTACATTTTTGGCGGACAATGGTCTGTTGTCTGATTTTCAAAATAGTCAGAACACAAGTCCGTCACACAAGTCGAAAGTATGAACGCGCATGATCTGAAGCGAGGAATGAGCTGGAAGCTGTCGGTCTTGCAATCTAGCGTTCGTATTGGAGAATTAACATTCCTGACGTGGCAAATTATGAAATGTTGAAATGCAGAGCACATTCTCACGCTGGTGATACTGATGGAGTTATGGCAAACGTATTTTAAAAGGCTTTTGTTCTCTAGTGATATCAAGAATAGTATTATTATTATTATTATTATTATTATTATTATTATTATTATTATTATTATTCTTGTGTGTTTTTTGTTTTTTTTTTATGGACAATTTGCCACAACACCATTATCCCTGAGTTTTTAAGATCAAAGATACAACCATGTTGGTGTCTATTGTTAGTTTTACATTGTATTTTTTAAAATGTAACTGTCTACTCCCAAACTATCATTTGAAGTAAAACACATAGCCAAGTAGTATTCTACCCAATTTTTTTTATTGTGCAGAAAAAAATAAAACAAATTAAATTAGAGATGCTATCTGCCATCCAAAGACAAAGAACGTAACCAAAATGTGCATTCTATGCATACAAAAATATAGAAAATATAACAAAATCTTTATATAAAAAAAGAAATTAGTAAGTGATGAAAGGGTGAAAATCCCCAGACCAGCGGCCTTGTAGGGGGTCTTGTGGCTAGAATGGCCACTGACCGCCATGTTGTTGTGGTGTGTGGGTTGGCTGTGGAGGTGGTGGAGGTGGGGCCACAAAATCTGAAATGTGTGTGCTTTCAGAAATTTGGCCCCTCACCCCCTTGTTGAGGAGCTGCAGAATGAGTTCATCACACCTGCTCCTTTACTCACCAGCATCTGCCTTAATTTATTGGCAGTCACTCACTCAAATGTCTAATGCCGCGTACACACGACCGGACTTTACGGCATACTTGGTTCAGCGGACCGGAGTCCGTCAGACAATTCGATCATGTGTGGGCTCCAGCGGACTTTTTTTCCCCAAAAGTTCGACGGACCTAGAAATTAAACATGTTTCAAATCTTTTTGACGGACTCAAGTCTGGTCGAAAAGTCCACTCGTCTGTATGCTAGTCCGACGGACAAAAACCGACGCTAGGGCAGCTATTGGCTACTGGCTATGAACTTCCTTGTTTTAGTCCGGTCGTACGTCATCACGTACAAATCCATCAGACTTTGGTTGATCGTGTGTAGGCAAGTCCATTCATTTGGAAAGACCGTCTCAAAGTCCGCAGGACAAAGTCTGCCGTAAAGTCTGCTCATGTGTACACGGCATCAGCCTCATCTGGGTAGTCAGCGCAGTAGTGGCCTGGCTGAGGAAAAAAGCTGTGGCCTCCTCCAGATTCCTGCTCTTCCTAGCCCTTTTAGCAGCAGGAGGGATCTGGGACACAGTCTGGAGGAGCCAGCGACCAGCAGCCAGACAGACACTTTCCTGTGTATGAAAATGGGACATAATTAGAATCCTTTTTTAGGGTTTGGTTATCAATCACACACAATCCTCGCTGTTGCAAATTGAATGTGGAGAAATATAATACTATCATTCTGACCCCAGCATTTTTCATTCTCGTTCAAATAATTTTTTGGTCACTACTGTCTATTGATATGGAAACCACTTTGTTAAGGCAGAAATATTTTCCCAATAACGTCTAGTTATCAGCATTGTATTTTTGGATACCTAATATATTCAACAATGCTATACCTAGGTCAAGCTGGGCTCCTCCACAACTTCATCCTGTGCAGACCTGTCAGAGAGGTCACCTGGTTGGGCACCGATGCGCATTGGTGTGCTCGTTCCTGTGTGTGCTGGGGCGCGTGCTTCTGTGGGCACTGGTGTGGATGATCCGGCTGGCTGTGGTGTGCGCGGTGGCGCTCATCCACCTATGGGCGCTGGTAGGCGTGTGCCTGGTGGTGCTGGTGTGCGTGCCGGGGTCCGGGGGCGTGCTCGAGCATGTGCGGGTGTGCGGGCGCCTGTGCGTAGCGGTGCACGCACGTGCGTGCCGTTTGGCGCCAATCAGCCTATTTAGGCTTGCTGGACTCTCTGCTCAGTGCTGCCTGAGCAACAGCTCCTGTACCTATTTCCCGTTACCTCCTCCATGTTCCTGTGTTCCTGAGTTCTGATCTGTTGACGACCCAGCTTGCTTACTGGACTTTCCTGACTTCTGCCTGCACCTGACCCCGGCTTGTTTGACCTTGCCCCTGCCTGCTCCTCTTGTACTTCAACTGCCCGCCTGTTGCCAAACTCTGCCTGTGTGTGACCAGTCTACAGCTTCTGCTCAGCATCTGTTGCCTGTGCTCCTGATTATTACCTGCTGTTGGAGGACCACCTCCCTTCTGGCATCCGGACTCCTGAACCAGGCTCTCATACCATTCTGCACACGTGGGTTCCCTGTCTGCTCTATCAGGGGCACGAGTCAGATACGTAAGGGAGCCTACCCTCTGCCCAAGCGGACTCACCAGTCTGGTAAGTGAGAGACCTGACAGGACCTCAGGAGCTGTGGCCTCAGCAGATGTCGAAGGGAGTGTAGACAGCGATGGCCTGGGTTCTATCTGGTTGGCCAAAAACCGCAGGATTTTTTAATACCACAGCCTGGGGACATATAGGTCATCCGCTGCTGCTCTTGACCTCTCAAATTCCAGGACCTTGTTCAGCTCCCTTGTTTTGTAGTCCTCAGGTTAGCAATTATTTGCTTTACATAGTTGATGTCTGCTCTGGGGTACACTGGTTTGACCAACTCGACCATTTTCTCCAAAGCTGCCTTCCTCAATATTTTATTGGAGTAGTCTCTACTCTTGACCTTCCAGAGACAGGGCAGCTCCCGGTACAGGTCAATGAATTGGGGGAGAAATTCAGGGGAAAGAAAAACAAAGCAACCACCATGAGTAAGGGTGAGATGGTGGAGATGGTGTGCATCCTAGAGAAGAATGATTACGACTGCAAGCTGCGCAATTATGAAAGGCCCAACAGCTTAAAGGACCTAATTTTGGAGAAGGTCATCACCGTTTTGCAGTGCGAATTTTCAGTGGAACAATCAAAGGACTAAATCCGAAAACTATGTCTGATCTCATACACCGTGAACAAGACCAGACAGAGTACATACAGTACCTGACCGCGAGATTGTGTTTCCAGCGCGATACCACCGCGCTGGTTCTCGGCGACAGGGTACTGTGAATGTCACGCTGGCTCGCTCATCGGGAAAGGAAACCTTTGTTTTCCTTCCCCGATGAGTGACAGGCAGCGCTGACAGCTGTCTAGTATAAATCCTGAGGCGGGAACACCGCGCCAAATTTTAAATGAAAAAACCGGCGTAGGTTCCCCCCTCGGAGGCATACCAGGCCCTTAGGTCTGGCACGGATTGTAAGGGGAACCCCCTATGCCGAAAAATCAGCGTGGGGGTCCCCCCCAAATCCATACCAGACCCTTATCCGAGCACGCAGCCCGGCCGGCCAGGAAAGGGGGTGGGGACGAGCGAGCGCCCCCCCCCTCCTGAGCCGTACCAGTCCGCATGCCCTCAACATGGGGGGGTGGGTGCCTTGGGGGAGGGGGGCGCCCTGCGGCCCCCCACCCCAAAGCACCTTGTCCCCATGTTGATTCATTCACACAGGGTGGGGGGCCGGGATCTGGGGGCCCCCTTATTAAGGGGGGCTCCCGGATTCCGATAAGCCCCCCGCCCGCAGACCCCGACAACCAATGGCCAGGGTTGTCGGGAAGAGGCCCTTGTCCTCATCAACATGGGGACAAGGTGCTTTGGGGTGGGGGGCCGCAGGGCGCCCCCCTCCCCCAAGGCACCCACCCCCCCATGTTGAGGGCATGCGGACTGGTACGGCTCAGGAGGGGGGGGGGGCGCTCGCTCGTCCCCACCCCCTTTCCTGGCCGGCCGGGCTGCGTGCTCGGATAAGGGTCTGGTATGGATTTGGGGGGGACCCCCACGCCGATTTTTTGGCATAGGGGGTTCCCCTTACAATCCGTGCCAGACCTAAGGGCCTGGTATGCCTCCAAGGGGGGAACCCACGCCGATTTTTTCATTTAAAATTTGGCGCGGTGTTCCCGCCTCAGGATTCATACTAGACAGCTGTCAGCGCTGCCTGTCACTCATCGCGGAAGGAAAACAAAGGTTTCCTTTCCCGATGAGCGAGCCAGCGCGACATTCACAGTACCCTGTCGCCGAGAACCAGCGCGGTGGTATCGCGCTGGAAACACAATCTCGCGGTCAGGTACTGTAAAAAGTAAGCGATATTTGTATCTAAAACTATATGTAAGTGTAAATTGTCTGTATACATTCTTTAAACAAGTAGTTCTAGAGAATTCTATATAAGATAAATAAATGAAAAATACCACGCTATAAACCAAATGTGAAAAATGTTCTTAAGGAAAAAATATATGTTTAGGAAAATATAAATAAGTGTGAATAAAAAACTACAAGCAGCTGCTAAAGTGGGATACACACATAAATAAATGGAAGAGTTTGTAGCAGCGCTAGAAAAACTATCTATTGCTATATTGGACTACACCAGTGGTAGTTGACAACAATACTCCAATAAAAACTGTAGTGATGAACAATATTAGTATAAAGTTCATCAAATGTGTTGAGTTATATAAAGATGAAAACGTCCTTCCATATATACTGATAGTGCTCAAATTACATAACCAAAGTGTGGGAAAAAGCTTCTTGAAAATGGTTCCACAGTGCAGTGAAGGAGCCGTGTGGGTGGGAAATTATAAACAGAACACCGGCAGATAGAAGGTGAACAGGATATCTCTGAGTGATAAGCCTCCAGGGACCATCCAAATATTGGAATGGTTGATTGAAAACAGAATAGTGAGAAGTCAGAACTACTATTTCTCTCACAGCTATCCACTAGCTCGAAGCTGGAACCCAACCCTCATCTGGAATTGACCATTGGAGGATGCACATATTACACAAATGGCATCCATATTTGGCCACCGGTTTCAATCCGTAATTGGGATGACTTGTGCTATATGCTGACCACATTCGTAAGATTTGCTGGGACATCGCTCTCCTTAAATCTTCCCTGGATAAAAGGCCCTGGCCGGGTAATAAGTATCAGGCTTACAAAGCTTGCCTTAGGGTAAGCGTGCATTCTGTGTGGTGTTATCACTGTGGTTGCGGTAGAGGATTTATCCATTTTCAAGAAGCTTTTTCCCACACTTTGGTTATGTAATTTGAGCACTATCAGTATATATGGAAGGACGTTTTCATCTTTATATAACTCAACACATTTAATGAACTTTATACTAATATTGTTCATCACTACAGTTTTTATTGGAGTATTGTTGTCAATTACCACTGGTGCAGTCCAATATAGCAATAGATAGTTTTTCTAGCGCTGCTACAAACTTTCCCAATTCTATATAAGCTTTTCTTAAATCTATGTATGACTTGGGATTCCAAAGATGAAGGTAAATATAAAGCATATATGAACATTCTTATTTGGTCATGTTTTTGGACATTCCTTTTTGTTTGGAAATTGTTTTTTCTTCTTTCAACAGGGAGGCACCAAAAAAGGAGGCTCCAGCCAAGCCACCACAAGGGAAGAAGGGAGGCTACCCTTGCTCAGGCCCCAACAGGGGAGGCAACAAGGCCATCTTCCCCCAAAACCTAAGTGTCAACTTCAAACACACTCAAACAGGGGTGTTTCTGGGCGGGCCAAAGGCCATGGGCTTAGGGCAGAACTAAAGGGGTAAAGAACCATTTCTGGTTGCTGCCTGGCTCATCAGTGCCCATTAATGCAGCCTTGACAGTGTAGACATGGGTAGAGAAGAGGCCCCGGGGCTCCCAGTCACAAAGAGTCACGCCTGCTAGGATGGTCATCATAAGTCCCATATCCCATAAGACAAGAGGGGTGGGGGGCAACTGCAGGACTTTTTCAATGTTGGCACTTGTCAAATGTTTGCCCTCTGGAAAATGCCATTACCTTCCCTTTTCTATGCATTTTTCACAGTAAAAAAAAAAAAAGTGCAGCATGGTGGAGTCCACTAGTCAGGAGCAAACATTGACATCAGACCAAGTTCAAGGTTGGTCAATTAATGTAGCAAAAGGGATGATAGAAACAGATGTGACTTGGGGTGGCTTAATGAATGGTGTATTGTTTCTTTTTAGAGGAAAGTGAGTGTGGTCAGCTCACCCAGGATGTTTCTTTGGACTCCTGGACCCAGCACAGACATTGCCATTGTGGTCATCAAATCCCCTGACGTGAGTCAGTGAGGGCCAAAGCGAACCAGAAGAGGAAGAAAGTATTTGGGAGCCTCTTGTTTACGCAAGTAAATATTCTTGGAATCTTGCTTCAAATGTGTATACATGTCGAGTTTTTAGATGTCCAAACCAAACACCCACTCCACACATTAATAAAAGCATGGAGAAGGAAGAGGTGGAAGGAGCTGGCAGTGTTGCTAGGTATCCAAGTTTTTGAGACCCAGGCTCCAGGGCCAAGATTATAGAGTAGTTTCAGTGTGTACATTCCTAGTAGTATAGGTGTCTAAAGGGCAAGCAACAATAGACTGGGTAGGTAAGTATTTCCTGAATTTAACTAGTAACTTGACCATAACTCACTATGTAGTGCCTCAGCCACTTGACCATCCTTCCCTTAATACATTTTAATCTTCATACTAGGTCATGATCTTCCACTATGTACTATTGGCAGAATGAGTGCAGATACTGTATGTTGCATTGTTTGAAGGACTTGGAACAAATCAAGGAGGCTGCCCCTGCTTACAGCGAACAATACGTTTTTGTGGACATGCTTGCCAAATTTAAATTTCCTCTTGCCTGGTCTGAAGTTTATTGTTCCACTTGTTGGCTCCTGTTTGCCCTTTTAATAATTACTATGTTTTTATGACTTTTAAATGTGAAAGTTTAGTGACAGAACTCTGGTTTCTACACTCCACTCCTCTAGGTGCACCACCAGGTCCTGTTTTCTAGATTTTCCTCAGTCTGAAATTGACAACATCACCTATGCCAAATTGAAGACATCTCCAAAATATGACCTGGGTTTGCATCTTGAGGAGGAGAGTTGGGAAACGCTGCCCTCACTAATGTGAATTGTAATGTTTATGTGTTTTTAAGAATCTAAAGCCCCCAATTGGGCCTTAACATTCGTATTTTCCCCCATGACCCCATGCCTAAAAGATGTGCAGTTTCATGCATCTATTTTTCAAAAACCCCAAAACACACACATGTGCTATCTCCCATCACAAGGTATCAATGGACGCGTGTTGGGGTGAAACCCCTTCCTCATAACTAAAGTAGAACAGAGGAAGGGGTTGCACCCCTGAAACACGTCCATTGATACCCTGTGATGGGAGCTAACACATGTTGACACACTGTGTTTTGTGGGTTTAGAAAAATAGATGTTTGTAACTACACAAATTTTAGGCATGGGATCATAAGGGACATTTAATTGTCATGCCTCTGTGTGTACGTGGCTTCAAAATTTGGCTTTTAGAGGGGGTGAGATCACCCAATCTGGGGAAGGCCACATCCACACAGTCTTGGGATACTAATGTCTCGTTTGGCCTTCACTTTACCAAACTCGAACTTTGTAAATTACTGAGTTTAGAATGTGTATCTAATGTTTTAGAACATGCCTGTTTAGCCACAAAAAAGGAGAAATAATGTAAAACATACATGTTATACACCAAGATGTTTTGTTTTAAAGCCTTTAAACGCACATGTATATCAGTGTTACCAACCGCCTGTAGATTTACGGGCTGTCCGTAAAAACAAGGCACTTTTCTCATGCCCGTAAATGTCCATAGTAAGGGAAAAGTGCCAGTAAAAATGGCGGTGATCGGGTCAGAAATGCGCATGCGCAATTCCGGAAATCCCAGAGAAGATGCGATTCTGAGCCGTCGAGCCTGACTCCTGCAGCCTCTGCTCAGCCTACCTGACGCAGCGCAGCCAATGATGTCAGCCTATTTTCCTGACAGCCTATAAACAGGCAGGAGCCGAGCGGGCGGACAGAGGAGCCAGCGGCCAGGCTGAGCCTCGTGTGGAGTGGAAGTGGGGTGTGTGAGACCAATTGGGAGACGCAGCGGCGGACTGTGGAGTGGACACACTGGACCACACACACAGCACACACACTGATGAGCCTGTCAACAGTGTCTGCCTGGTGAGTGTAGCAGTAAGCAGCTGCAGTTCCAAACTTACCAGCTAAGCTATAAAGGACAAGTTAGGGACTCGGGAGTTAGTGGACTGGAGCTTCTCGCTTGGCAGACTAGTTGGACAGATGGTGTCTCTCTCTCTCTCTTTCTCTCTCTCTCTCTGATGATAACTGTGAGAGACAGAAAGACAGGCCAGCCCGGTGCCCGCACCGCAGGAGTCTCAGGCCCAGTCTCCGGTTCACCCAGTGAGAGAGTGACTCAGTCAGTCTTAGATGGGCAGGCTGTGGCAGGACCAGAGGTCGGATTCGGAAATTCCCAGGCTGATGATTGATGGCTCATTATGAATGATTCATGTTTTGTGGGGGGGAGTCTCAGGTGGACCTGTGGTGCGCAACAATCATTATGTATTGTGTTAATGCATGCATTGCTGCCCTGGGCCTAGCCCCTGCTGCTGGGAGATTCTAAAATTAATAATTGTGGTGTATGTGGGGCTGCAACTTGCAGGAGTGGGACTCAAAGATCAAGAATTTCTGAATTCAGTCAGTGGTGCTGATGTTATCATTCATCATTGTTGTGCAGAGGCTCAGGGCAGGTCCAGACAAAGCCCCCCAGTGGTGGCCCTGACCTGTGAGTGATGTGCTCCCTCCACAGTCCACTTAGTGAAAGATGCATGCTTGCTGTAGCTAGTATTGCTAGTAAGTTTGGTTGCTGGCTGGGGGACCTGGGGACTGTCCACATGACCATCTCCTGTACCGTGTCTGCAGTCTCTGACCATCTCCTGTACCATGTCTGCAGTCTCTGACCATCTCCTGTACCAAGTCTGCAGTCTCTGACCATCTCCTGTACCGTGTCTGCAGTCTCTGACCATCTCCTGTACCGTGTCTGCAGTCTCTGACAATTTCATCTTTTATCATGTCTGCAGTCTCTGAGGGGGAGTCTGGAGAGGGGTCAAGAATGGGAGCGCCACCAGATTGGGGATCACGATAGAAGTCAGACATGTGTGGACTGTGTACCGGAGACTATCGGATAAAACCAGAGCCGCCAAGCTGGAGTTGCCTGACTGAGCCCTGCTGCCCTACACGGTGCACCTGAGAGGTCAGTCTCAGGAGGGGTCACTGATGTAAGGGGGGAAGTGAACACAATAATGTAAGGGGGCACTGAAATAAAGGTTAACCCTTATATCAGTAACCCCCCCTTACCTTAGTGTATTCACTCTGCGGAAGGTAATCTCTGGTCACCAGAGCCCCCGCTCTCTCATTAAAGTTCCCAATGTTCCCCTTTACATCAGAGCTTGCAGGATTTCCTCTTATAGCGCAAGGGAGAACTCTGCAGACCCTGATGTAAAGGACAATGCTGCAGACTATGATGTAAGTGGGAATTCTGATGTAAAGGGGACCGCAGAGCCCCCCCTTACATCAGAATTGCCCCTTAGATCATGATCTGTGGCATCGTCCCTTACGTCAAAATCAGAAATTTGGTTTTTGACTTTTGTTTAACTTAAACACATTGTTAATAGCACTAGCTACATGTTTATAGTTTAAATACTAAACGTTGCACAGTTAAGCACCGAAAACAGACATTTTAGGTACTTTTTTGAAGTGCCAGTAATAAATTGGTGTTTGTAATTTTTAGGCATCTTGCCAGTAAAATTCACTGGGGGGGGGGGGGTTTTCTCAACACTGATGTATTTGTGCTTTGAGTAAAATGTTTTTTTTACTAAACAATGTGTGGCTTATTTCATTGCTCAATACCAGTGTATTTTGGAGGTTGTTGTAGTTACAGTGACAATGTGCTCTTAAATGTGGACAACTCCTGAAATTTTTAGGCCTCAAAAAAAATAAAGGAGTTGTAAAGGCATAATGTTTTTGAACTTCATGCATTAGATCCATTAAGAACAAAAACAGTGTGTGTGTGGCAGACCCACAGCACACCATAATAGTTAGGTGAAGAAGATATTGTCACCTTATACAGCAATTAAGGCACATTTGCACTATTGGAGCAAGTGGCCAAAATAAAGCCCATTTGGGAACATATTAGATATATAAGAAACACAGACAACAGTAGTTCAAATGAAATAAGAGTTTATGATCTTCCTAAATGTATAAATTATCAGCTTCAATTTGCTGCCAAGACACTGCTTCTCTACCCACAAAATATTCCATGTATTTCTGCCGTAAATCTCTGGAAATTTGAGGGCAATCCAGCACAGGCATTTTCAATAGCTATCAGCACGCCCACAGATGGATGAGCTGCAGCCTCTTCAGCTGGGCCTGCCACTGCAGGATCCACGTCACTTGGCAGTAAAGCTAGGCAGCTGGTAGCATTCCTCCTTAAAAAAATTATGGAGAATACAGCAGCACAGGGCCACATGATTTATCTTGTAAAGTGCCAGGTTGATTGGAGTCAAAAACAGCCTGAAACAACTCAATAGGATGCCAAAGGTGTTTTCAGCCACCCTTCTGGCACGAGAGAGCCTGTAATTGAAGATTCTCTGCTCTGGGGTGAGGTTCCTCATAGGAAACGGCTTCATCAGATGTTTCCCCAGGGAAAAGGCCTCAACTGCCACGAAAACAAAATTGAGGCCCTCAACCTTCTCTTCAGCAGATGGCAAGTTTTAGGTGCCATTCTGGAGAGGCTTTTAGAACACTGCCTGTATAATCACTCCTCTGTCAGAGTTGCAGCCGTTCCTCCCAAAATCCAGATATAGGAACTCGTAGTTGGCAGACACTACAGCTAGCATGACTATGCTGCAAAAGCCCTTATAACTAAAATAATAGGAGCCAGAGTTGGGTGGTGGCACAATCCGGACATGCTTGCCATTAATAGCACCGCCACAGTTGGAAAATCCCACTGATGATGGAACTGGGCTGCAACGTCCAGCCATTGCTCTGGGTTGGAAGGAAACTGTGGATTAAAAAAAGAAAAAAGAAATGACTACTTCTGCACATAACCTCGCAAGCATATTTGACACAAACAGATTTGACACAAACATGCGACCTCCGTGAGTTTGATCGCGGGTCCCGCGGACTTTATGTCCGCGGGGATATCCATGATAGTCTCACGGAGAGGAAGAACAGGGAAATACTGATGTAAACAAGCATTTCCCTGTTCTGCCTAGTGACAGGACACTGATCACAGCTCCCTGTAATCGCGAGCGGTGATCAGTGTCGTGTCACACATAGCCACGCCCCCTCACAGTTAGAATCACTCACTAGGACACACTTAACCCCTTCACTGCCCCTAGTGGTTAACCCCTTCACTGCCAGTCACATTTACACAGTAATCAATGCATTTTTAATTGCACTGATCGCTGTATAAATTTTAATGGTCCCAAAATCACGCCAAAAGTGTCCGCTCTGTATGCCATAATGTCGCAGTCACAATAAAAATTGCTGATTGATGCCATTACTAGTAAAAAAAAAAAATTATTAATAAAAATGCCATAAAACTATTCCCTATTTTGTAGACCCTATAACTTTTGCGCAAACCAATCAAACGCTTATTGCGATTTTTTTTGTTTTTACCAAAAACAATTGTCAGTTAAAGCGACGAAGTGCCGAATTGCTAAAAAAGTGCTCTGGTCATTGGGCAGCCAAATGGTCCGGGGCTTAGGTGTTAAAGACAAAAGTGGGAGTGGATACACAATTCCAAATTGCCACACGTTTTGACATTATGATTTAACCTATCAACATAATAAGAGCCAAAAATTGAAGAAGTTTCAATTTGTAGGTAATCAGACAGGCCCTTGCACTGCATGGTTTGGGGAATTTATACAGAAATATGATCACAAAAGAGGGATAGTGTGTATGGGTTTTGCAAAGTCAGCAGGTAGAGTATTTGGATCTGTTGACTTAGCATTTTTAGGGGGGAGGGAGGGTTCCAAATGGGTTTGGGCCACAAAAAATGGCCCCTTGCACTCTGTCTGAATTTGACGACAACAATAACATTTGTGCACATTAGGGGTTGTTTAGGGTAAGCCCCAAAATGTAGCTGACAAAAACCTTCGCCTTGGTCAACATCAGAGACTTCCTCCTACGCTCCTGTTAAAGACTTGCTTGGCTGACATTTCTTATGGCTCCAGATCCTGCTTGCTATTCCACTACGCTGATTCCTGGAATCCTGGCTTTCTGGCTTGTCTGACTATCCGTTCCGGTTACCAAACTTTAGCTATCTTTTGACTACGTTTGTTCTATTTACTTTTATTATTAAACAAGTGTGATTATCAGAAACCATGAACCAGACCGAGACAAAAGTACTGTAAAATCACACTTGTTTATTAATAAAAATAAAAATGTAAATAGAGTAAGTGTAGTCAAAGCATAGCCAGAGTCCAGTAACCAGATCGGTTAGTGAGCCAGGCCAGAGTTCAGTAACCAGATCGAGTAATCAGCCAAGCCAGAGTTCAGTAACCAGATCGGGTAATCAGCCAGGCCAGAAGTCAGGGATCCAAGTAGAGGAAAAGCAAGCAGGATAAGGAGCCAGAACTGATGTCAGCAAAGCCAGTCTTTAAACAGGAACACAGGAGATGGTTTCTTGTGATGTGACCAAGGCGAAGGCAGGAATGAAGTGAGCTGAATGTCTTTAAGTAGGCGGGACTGACGAGCAGATCAACAACAGCTGGTTAACTGTGGAGAAAGAAGAGAGCTGGCAATTAGCCGACAGCTGAGCGGCCAGCTCAGAGAAGGAAGGGCTGAGCCAGCCTTGACAGTGATTTCATTGTACTTCTGTCTTGGTTTGATTTATAGTTTGTGACATCCCCGTCGCCAAATACCGCAAGGTGGCTATGAGCCTTTGCTCTGGAGTGAGCCTTTGCTCTGGAAAGCCTCATGCATGTGTCCTGCTCCTTAATATAGGGGGCCACCAATGCCAAGAACTGGTGAAAGCAGGGGTCCGTCATCTGGAGATAATTCCGAAAATCATTCAGATTATTCTCCTGGAGCTACAGCAGCAATGGCATATGACATAATTGGTCACGATTAAGTAACCGATTTTTGGTCTAAGAACTCCTCTTCGTTCCTGTTCCTGGACTGAACTTGGGTCAAAGCAAAAACTCCTAGCCTAATAATAACATGTTCTCTCCTCCGATTACGATAACATGGCTGGTTGACGAACGGCCTGAAAAGCACGAACTGAAAAGTGCAAATCAACACTCACCAAACTTCTACTAACACGAAATTAGCAGAAGGAGCCCAAAGGGTGGCGCTTCAAAAATTAACTTCCTCTTTATAGTCTCATAGTACGTCTAGTACGTCACTATGTTCGTGTTGTCGACAGACAATTTCTGTACTGTTAGTATGCAAGACAAGATCCTAGTACACGCCCTTTTGACAAAAATCAGACGCTCGGTTGGCCAACAATTGTATCGTGTGTACGAGGCTTAAGATTATGACAGTAACTATCAAGAGTCTTTCCTGCTGGCCATGCAATGCTAAATCATCAGGACATCCAGCTGAAATATAGGCATACAAAGATAACACATTCACAGAACCAGAGTCCTTCCCAGTTATCAGCATGGCATAGTGCCACCTTCAGGTTGGATAAACTGCAGCTCAGTACCTGCCTACATATGGACGTATCCTTGATTGATCAGACTTGATATTCACAGCATCAGCACACATTGGGGTTAATTTAATTGTAGGTCATAGAATGTTGCCCTAGCAAGGCGAATGTTAACTTGGGAATAAGATTAAGCTGTGTTTACTTTTAATACCCATTCATGTGCTGGGGGAAAAAAAAAGATATTGCCTTACACATGACTGAATGATTGAAGTTATCCCAGCTTCACTTTATTAACTTTGATAAGTGAATATTCTCTACTAATTTTAGTAAATGAACCACATGATATAAGGTCCCTAGCCTGTCTTCAAAGGGACTATTTTACAATTGGATGGGCCCTATTTGTTTTTTTGTCTCCTTTGTTATTCTGGTCTCCTGAATGTAATATAGAAATTCATTAGAGAAGCAATGGGTGCTTTCATCAACAGTAGAGGAAAAACCCCTCCAATACAAACACAATCAGATATTTAATTTTTTCTCAAAAGTATTATGAATGGAAATACAGTACATTACTGGTGTTTCAAAACACAGGTTTAAAGAAAGTTGGACCACCCTCACAAAGTGTCATGGGGGTACTGATGGGTGTCGGGTTTTTCTTTCATATGCCCAAAGGATGTACAGACATATGGGGGGTTATGTGTAAGTTTTCAGTAGACCACCAAACTGCTTACCTCTGTAATTAACAGTGTAACTTCTAACAGTGTAACTCTTTAAAAACACCCCCATAAAATGTACCTGTGTCCATACTATGAATAATAAAACCCAACTATAGGAATAAAAAAAAAAAACTACCCTTGCAGCGGGCCCTCCTACTGCATGACCGGTCCCCCAAAGCCTCTTTTATAAGATGCTTATAAATGATGGCACAATGATGTCATCAATAATGCTGCATTGTACGTGAGGACATTGAGGGACCACTCACAAGTCAGAGTGGAGGAGAGCACCAGACATTGCCAGAGCAAAGAGTAAGAGCTATTCGTTATAAGCATTAAAATAGCTTTAAAACAAGCCGATCCTGCCCTATTTAGTTGATTTTTATGTGAAGTTATATCTTCTCAAAGATTCTGAAAAAATCACAACACAGACTCTAAAGTTGGGTTTAGGAGGGAGTGCTGTAAAAAACACAAAACCTAATATAGACTCCTCCCCACTCAAATGGATGTGCTTTGATGAGTGAAAACAAAATTAAACAAATGAATAGTGGTAAGGGAGCTGCACATTGTAAAGTATATTAAACACCTGTATATAGTGAAATTGAGATAACCGTGCTCCTTAATGTGTAAGAATAAATAATTGAACATCATCACCACAGTGAACAATCAAATAAACTAAAAAAAATCAGAAAATAACAAAAAATATCAAACCATATATGTGAAATATAAAGTCCATATCAGATCCAAGATCAATCCCAAATGTGAATAGCGTCCATCGTGAGTATCGGAAAGGTTTTCTCTCCACCAGCATGCAGACACACTATGCACTCACCAGACTCAGTTGACCCCTATTACAGGGAGTCACAATGCATATAAGGGAAGTTGCCAAGGGATCACAGTTATGGTCACCACATAAGATCAGAGTCACTGCTGACATCCATATAATTGTTAAAAGAAACTGTACTTTTTTTTTGCACAATACAAAAACAGAGTGCATCACATTGCAAGATAAATATATGTTACAAGGTAAATATAAGTTGCATGGACCGTGTATAACCACAAATGGTCTTAGAATTTGAGCAAGAAACCACGGTCATGGGCCTTTAGTCACTGCCAAACCTGACAGCTGTGTTCGTATGGCAACTGTACATGAAATTCCATGAACAAATACAGGGCCGATCCTAGGGTCACAGACGCCTGGGTGCAGAAATATTTCTGGCGCCCCCACGTGGGTGTGGTCATCTTACCAACTCCTCCCCTTTACAAATGTTACTATGGCAACGACTCAAACACAGAGATGCTCGCCTAAGAAGTCTTCATTACCCTAGGATCTTCCCATGATCTTTTAACAATAAGGAAAATACAGGAAGAGTGTACACTAATGAGACCTGGAGGGGAGTCTCTCTGATGCACACAGAGAGGGCTGTCTGTTAGAGAGTCTGTTAGAAAGAGCCCCCAGACATAATACAGGAGACGGTCAGAGACTGCAGACATGATACAAGAGATGGTCAGAGACTGCAGACATAGTACAGGAGATGATCAGAGACTGCAGACATGATACAAGAGATGATCAGAGACTGCAGTTCCTATGGACGTTAGTAGATAATGGCCGATTGGCCCTCTCACCTGACCCAGGGATACAGCAACAACAGGAGTCAGCTCACTCTGAATTGCCCGTGTCGACTCCGCTGGGTAGCACCCAGATCTGTATTCTGGCAATGACTCCATTCCTTTCTCCACCAGGGATGGCGCCAGGCTGTGTGGCTTTCCCTCTTGTGGCGCAGGGCAGCGGGGTTCTCTCTCTGATGATGTTCCTTCAGCACTGCCCTCTCCCTCTGGAGTCCTGGGTGTACTTCCTTGAAAGCTTTCCCGGGCTCCTGTCTCTATCTCTCTCTCTCCCATTCAGCTGAGCATGCTGTGTGGGCTGCAATTTCCATGTTACAGTGGGGCTGCCAGTCCTCGGGACTACATGTTCCACAATCCTCTTCTTTGCTCCTTTCTTTTTTCTTCCCTGGCCGATATGAAGGCGGGGGGGAAGAAACATAGTGCGCCGCTCACTAGTACAGCAGCACGCGCGAAGAGGAGAGGGAGAGGGATGTGACCCGGTGCGGTAAAACATGGTATCACCCCCCTCCACCAACTATAGTCGCCCCTCAGTACAGATCCCCCTCCACTAAGTATAGACCCCCCTCCGTCATTGCAGACCCCCCACTAAGTATAAACCCCTCCCTCAGTATAGACCCCCATCAGTATAGACCCCCCAGGACAAAACACCCCCTCTATCAGTATAGACCCCCCTCAGGACAAACCAACCACCCCTCCATTAGTACAGACCCCCCTCAGGACAACCCACCCCCCCTCCATAAGTACAGACCCCCCCAGAACAGACCACCCCTCCTCCATTAGTACAGACCCCCCCTGAACAAACCACCCCCCTCCATTAGTGCAGACCCCCCTCAGGACAAACCTCACACCTCCATTAGTACAGAACCATCCCCCTCCATTAGTACAGACCCCCAAAACAAACCACCCCCCTCCATTAGTACAGACCCCTCTAAAACAAACCACCCCCCTCCATTAGTACAGACCCCCCAGAACAAACCACCCCCTCCATTAGTACAGACCCCCAGGACAAACCACCCCCTCTCCATTAGTACAGACCCCCGGGACAAACCACCCCCCTCCATTAGTACAGACCCCCCAGAACAAAACACCCCCCTCCATTAGTACAGACCCCCCCGGACCAACCACCCCCCTCCATTAGTACAGACCCCCCCGGACAAACCTCCTCCCTCCATTAGTACAGACCCCCCAGAAAAAACCACCCCCCTCCATTAGTACAGACCCCCAAGACAAACCACCCCCCCTCCATTACTATAGACCCCCAGGACAACCCCCCTTCATTAGTATAGACCCCCCCTGGACAACCTCCCCTTCATTAGTATAGACCCCCCCGGACAACCCCTCCCTTCATTAGTATAGACCCCCAGGACAACCCCCCCTTCATTAGAATATACCCCCCCAAGACAAACCACCCCCCTCCATTAGTACAGACCCCCAGAACAAACCACCCCCCTCCATTAGTACAGACCCCCCAAGACAAACCCCCCCTTCCATTAGTATAGACCCCCCCAGGACAACCCCCCTTCATTAGTATAGAGCCCCCAGGACAACCCCCCTTCGTTAGTATAGACCCCCCCAGGACAACCCTCCCTTCATTAGCATAGACCCCCCCCAGGACAAACCCCCCTTCATTAGTATAGACCCCCCCCAGGCAACCCCCTTCATTAGAATAGACCCCCCCAAGACAAACCACCCCCCCTCCATTAGTATAGACCCTCCAGGACAACCCCCTCTTCATTAGTATAGACCCCCCAGGACAACCCCCCTTCATTAGTATAGACCCCCCAGGACAAACCCACTTCATTAGTATAGACCCCCCCAGGACAACCCCCCCTTCATTAGTATAAACCCCTGACAAAGCAGCCCCCCCTCCATTGAGCTAATTAAAAAACACCCGGGCAGCATCTGGAGAGGACAGGATGGTGTGCAGCCGCACTGCCCGGGTGGAGAACAGAGCATGTCAGGCTTGGGCAGCAGGCGGGAGTTACACAGGAGGAGGAGAGCTGGAACACGTCGGGAACGGACCGCCCCCCCCCCGTGACGTCACTGCGCGGCTGGTCTCTCTGCACACAGAGACACAGCCGCTACGATCTGTGGCTGGTTCTGCCCTCCTCCTCTGACAGGAGGAGGGAGGGGGGGTGGCTGGGCTTCGGGAAGAGACACAGCGACGGCGGTGGCTGCGGTGACTGGCAGAAAGAGCCGCCTACGGACATGGAGAGGAGGAGGAGGGCGGGGAGCACTCTGGCGCTTCCGCGCCCTCACCTCTGTGGCGCCCGGGTGCACTGCACCCCGTGCACCCCGGCCAGGACCGGCCCTGAACGAATAACACATTTCAACTGAGAAGGGGGGGAGAACACGCAGATAATAAAGTAAAGAGAAGAACAAAGAGAAAAGAGGATTAGGGAGAAGAGGAGAGAGGACACCTTGGGAATATACCGTCCCGTCTTCCTCCGTTGGGCAGAAACCCTAAGTATGGTCAAAAAATAAAAATTATGGGGGGTGTGGCTAAATGCCGAGCAAGATGGACACATGATCCCTCAGCTCCTGCACCGTCCGGAGCGTTTACCACGGACATCGCCGCTCAGACAGCATCCAACGGCAGATAAAGCCACAGAGAAACTGCCTCAGGTCCCAGCCATGTCACACCAAAACCACAATAGAAAAGAATACAGGCCACCGAAAAAGCTGACAGACTTCTTCTTACAGCTGCTGGACACAGAAAACCAAGATGGCGCCTGCACAAGAAACAGCATCAGCATACACAGACCTCCCTGATGCCGATGAAACTGAAATCAGCTCACAGCAGCAATCCTCAGAGTCCACACTAGCCTACACATCAACCTCAGCCAGCAACAGCCCAGCAAAATCGCGGATGCGACTGGATTCTGCTGGAATCAGCACAGAGGTAAGCCCTGCATCTCTCCCTACCTCATCATAGCCATAGCAGCTTTCTCTACATCTGACCAACCTGTATTGGATACTACCATGAAGGGGATGCTCATCTCCTTACAGAACTCTCTCCACACAGAGATAGCATCCATGTTTACTAAATTTTCATCTCATGTACATCTTATGGGAAACAAAATTCACCATATTGAAAACCGCATAGGTGATATGGCTGAAACTGTGAATGATCTAGTGGAAGTGCAAGATCATACCCATGAAGAACAACAATGGATGAAAGCCAAAATGGCGGACCTCGAGGACAGGTCCTGTCATAGTAACGTTAAAATTAGGGGTATACCTGAAACTATTATGCCACATGACCTAAACGCATATGCCAGAAAGCTAATCTCCACTGTTCTGCCTGATCTGCCAATGGAGACCATAATAGACTGCATATACTGCATTCCCAAACCGCCGCACCTCTTGGCGGACATACCCAGAGATGTATTAATGAGGGTCCATTTCTTCCATACAAAGGACCAACTTCTGTTGAAAGCAAGGCACCTGGGTAAACTCCCGGCACTCTTCAACACCCTAAAGCTATATGCAGACCTGTTACAATACACTCGCCAGCTGCGAAGACAACTGAACACCATAACCAAACCACTAAACAATCACAAAATTCCATACCAATGGGGATTCCCTACCAAAATTATTGTCACCAAAAATGGAGTTAAACATAACATCACCACAGTCCAAGAAGGTATAAAACTCCTCAACCTATGAGGCATTATCCCAGAACCACCTGAGGCAGTCATCCCTACCCACAAAGGGTCCACACAAACCTCCTTTGTTAAACAAACACCCGCTACACGCTGAATCTGTTCCGAATGGCGGTTCCAACTCAAATCTATATACCATTCCATCCGGTCGGATGCCTTGCTCCTTGCAACTTGAACCACAAACTTTTACCCCATAAATTTAATACAGCCTGGTGTTAACTGGCTGTTTGCTATGTTACGTTTTTCATATTGTTCTGTTTGAATTACTATAAATTGTATTGACTTTTCTTCTTCCTTTCACCCTTACCTCATTGTGATCTGCCGCACCCTCGAGAGCTCCTGACAGAAGCAATCCCAAAGTCTCACAACACTGAACCTCGCGAGACCATGAAGTCATGAGTACTACCTTTCTTGTTTAACACTGCTACATACCACACAATATGCCTACATTTCTCTCACTCAATGTCAAGGGACTTAACTATCCTGCCAAGAGAACCTGCATGTGGCGAACAGCCAAAGAATCCAACTGTGATGTCCTATGTTTACAAGGTACACACTTTAACAATCAGCAGTTCACCCACATTTTTCAAGCTTCGGGTCCTAATAAGAGAAATGGGGTCATGATAGCATTCAAAAACTCCTAACAGACAAGGATGGGCGATATCTGGCATTGGACTACACCCTGGACAAAACCAGATATATCATTGTCAATCAGATTTCTATCCAAGCTAATGAAAAAACTCACCAAATTCTGCCAAGGATGCTTTATTGTTTGTGGTGACTTCAATGTAGTATCAGACAACAATATGGATACATCATCCCACAATTCCAGACTCGCCTCACCTATGGGCTCCTTCATATGGAACAACGACATATACAACGTGTGGAGATGTCACCACACCACAGAACGAGACTACTCTTTCTTCTCCCACAGGCATAATTCGTACACTGGAATTGACGATTTTCTAGTAGACAAATGGACACTGACCATAATAAAAGACTCTACTGTGGGAACAATCACTTGGTCAGACCACGTTCCCGTATCAATAGACATGGCTGACTGGCCACATTCCCCACGACATACGATTTGGAGAGCCAACGCATCAATCATCCAATCTCCTGAGCATTCAGCTTATAACTTAACATTAATAAATCACCGGGACCAGATGGCTTGCATCCGAGGGTACTTAGGGAACTCAGTCAGGTGATTGCCAGACCGTTGTTCCTAATTTTTACAGACAGTCTATTGACTGGAATGGTACCAGCTGATTGGAGAAAAGCCAATGTAGCACCAATATTTAAAAAGGGCCCAAAAAACATCCCTGGGAATTACAGACCAGTTAGCCTAACATCAATAGTATGTAAACTCTTGGAGGGGATGATAAGGGACTATATACAAGATTTTAGTAATAAGAATGATATCATTAGCAGTAATCAGCATGGATTCATGAAGAATCGTTCTTGCCAAACCAATCTATTAACCTTCTATGAGGAGGTGAGTTGCCATCTAGATAAAGGAAGGCCCGTAGACGTGGTGTATCTGGATTTTGCAAAAGCATTTGACACAGTTCCCCATAAACGTTTACTGTACAAAATAAGGTGCGTTGGCATGGACCATAGGGTGAGTACATGGATTGAAAACTGGCTACAAGGGCGTGTTCAGAGGGTGGTGATAAATGGGGAGTACTCAGAATGGTCAGGGGTGGGTAGTGGGGTCCCCCAGGGTTCTGTGCTGGGACCAATCCTATTTAATTTGTTCATAAACGACCTGGAGGATGGGATAAACAGTTCCATCTCTGTATTTGCTGACGATACTAAGCTAAGCAGGGCAATAACTTCTCTGCAGGATGTGGAAATCTTGCAAAAAGACCTGAACAAATTAATGGGGTGGGCGACTACATGGCAAATGAGGTTCAATGTAGAAAAATGTAAAATAATGCATTTGGGTGTCAAAAATATGAATGCAATCTATACCCTGGGGGGAGAACCTCTGGGGGAATCTAGGATGGAAAAGGACTTGGGGGTCCTAGTAGATGATAGGCTCAGCAATGGCATGCAATACCAAGCTGCTGCTAATAAAGCAAACAGAATATTGGCATGCATTAAAAGGGGGATCAACCGCAGAGATAAAACGATAATTCTCCCGCTCTACAAGACTCTGGTCCGCCCGCACCTGGAGTATGCTGTCCAGTTCTGGGCACCAGTCCTCAGGAGGGACGTACTGGAAATGGAGCGAGTACAAAGAAGGGCAACAAAGCTAATAAAGGGTCTGGAGGATCTTAGTTATGAGGAAAGGTTGCGAGCACTGAACTTATTCTCTCTGGAGAAGAGACGCTTGAGAGGGGATCTGATTTCAATTTACAAATACTGTACTGGTGACCCCACAATAGGGATAAAACTTTTTCGCAGAAGAGAGTTTAATAAGACTCGTGGCCACTCATTACAATTAGAAGAAAAGAGGTTTAACCTTAAACTACGTAGAGGGTTCTTTACTGTAAGAGCGGCAAGGATGTGGAATTCCCTTCCACAGGCGGTGGTCTCAGCGGGGAGCATTGATAGCTTCAAGAAACTATTAGATAATCACCTGAATGACCGCAATATACAGGGATATGTAATGTAATACTGACACATAATCACACACATAGGTTGGACTTGATGGACTTGTGTCTTTTTTCAACCTCACCTACTATGTAACTATGTAACTATATAACCGCAAACACCTTGAGGAATTCTTTGACTTGAACAAGGGATCAATATCCAACAACACTATCCTCTGGAATGCCCATAAAGCGTTCGTTAGAGGGATTATTATACAGCTTAGTGCTAGAGAGAAGAGGAGAAGATCACAGCGTCTAGACACCCTAACATCCACTATTAGAATATTAGACAAACAAAACCAAACCAACCCTGATCTCAAACTGAAAGAAAAATGAGTCCTCCTCAGGCAAGAACTAAGAAATGTACTTTTAGACTCATATACTAAAGTTCAAACAAAATTTAAAACAAATCACTATTATACAGGAAATAAAGCAGGGAAAGCATTAGCACTTAGAATCAAAGGTCACCACATTAAAACCAAGATTCCACATCTTTCACCCAGGCACGAATCAGAAACTCATAGACCCTCAAGCTATTGCCAATGCATTCAGCCACTACTACCAAACACTATACAATTTAAAAGATGACACTAACACCACCAAACCATCCCTAGAAGATATTGAACCATTCTTGCAAGAAATCAAATTACCCAAACTCTCCCAGCAACACCTCACTGACCTGAAAGCACCCTTTACCCCTCTAGAGATTCTAAATATCATCTCTACCTTGCCATCTAATAAATCTCCTGTCCCTGACGACCTAACAGGTGAATATAATAAACAATTTCGTACCACCTTAGCACCATACCTTTCACAAATGTGCAATGACGTGCCTCCTCCTCTTCTCTTCCAAATTAAATCCTTACTGCTCTAATAATTACCTTACCGAAGCCAGGGAAAGAACCTACAGCACCCGAAAACTTCAGATCTCAATGCTAAACATTGACACAAAGATTTATGCCAAACTCATAGCAACCAGACTAGTACAAATTATGCCCTCGTTAATACATCCAGATCAATCTGGCTTCACAAAAGGAAGGCAAACTTTTGATGCAACCCGGAGACTCATAAATATAATTCATAATGCTGAGAGTAACCGAATGCCTTCTCTGCTCCTTTCTCTGGATGCAGAGAAGGCGTTCGATAGAGTCCACTGGTCCTATTTAGAAGCAACACTCCATAAATTTGGCTTCCAGGGCAACATACTGTACTATCAGCAATTATGGCCTTGTACTCGTCCCCCTCCGCCTAAGTATACACGGGGGGGGGGGATGATTTCAAGACAATTTCCAATCACAAACGGAACCCGCCAAGGATGTCCCCTATTGCCACTTATCTTCAATTTACTAATGGAACCCCTGGCGGAACACATCAGAATGGATAGAAACATCACTGGATTTAAATTGGATTTAAATTGGTGACACTGAACACAAAATTAACCTGTTTGCTGATGATGTAATAATGATGATGAATGAATGAATGAATGAATGAATGAATGAATGAATGATTTGTAAAGCGCTGCAATTGCGAACTGAATCGCCTCAAGGTGCTAGATGTATTCTCTGTAGCCAGCTTCTAGAAAAGGAAGGTCTTTAGTTTTTTCCTGAAGGCCTGGTGGTTTTCTTCCATGCGGAGGTTGGTTGGGAGAGCATTCCATAGTCGAGGTCCTTGGACTGCAAATCTACGTTCTCCCAACCCAGTGTCTATCTATGATCACCAACCCAGTGTCTTCCCTGGCTTTGGTTCAAAATGTTCTAATGAGATTTAGTTCTATTTCATATTACAAAGTCAATGAAAATAAGTCCTATATCTTGGATCTAGGGCTCGATGCAATAACTAGCAACATACGCAACCTTTATACCTATCCCTGGGCAGACACAGGTATATCTTACTTGGGCATCCCACTTACCAAATCAATAAAAGGCTTGTTCAACAACAATTACTCCGAAACCAAACAAATGTTAATCAAAGAAACAACCAAATTAGCCAAATTTGAGCTCTCATGGTCAGGTAGGTTAGCAGAAATGCCCATACTACCTAGAGTACTTTACACATTCCGCACCCTACCCATCCCACTATCCAACTCATATCTCAAATCCCTACAAACTATTGTTCTTTAATATATATGGCAGGGCAAGAAACCGAGAAGCAACCACTCTAAACTCATTAAACACAGAATGGCGGGAGGAATGGGCTACACTTATCTCAAAGATTATTACCTAGCCACCATTCTCTCCCAAATGAAAGAATGGACCAATCCACGTCAAACCACACTGTGGGGAAATATTGAGAACAACGCAACACCAGGCCCTAATCTTAAAAATTGGTTGTTTAGCACCCCTATCTCGGTTTACAATCTTCACCTTTACTCACCAACTACACAAGCATAGATCAAAGCTTGGAAACTCCTTCATAATAATAAGTGGTCCTTGCTCACCACCAAACACCTACAAATACCCTTACAAATTCTCCAACTAGTATCACCTGATTTAACCATTCCTAAATGAATACTTCCGCATGCATCATCCACTGCTGAACTCAGAACAATGATAAAACACAAACCATTTTCACTAATCCAATCCATTTACAAAGCACCTACATCAGATTTCCTCACCTACCACCAAATTCAAACATGCCAGCTGCATATACACAAATAGAAGGGGCACTGCCTACCAAGCTATGGCATTTTTCTTTCTCAAACGAGTCAGAAACAAAAGGCATCTCTCTCATCTATTCTACATTGCAAGAAAAAAAATTACACATACTCCTCGCAACCAGACTACTTATAACAAGAAATTGGAAAACATCCAATATCCCAACTTTAATGGACGTGATCACTGTAGTACACTCACACTGCACCTATGAACTCGTAGGCTCAAGGGGACATACCTTACAATCCAATATTCAACAGCGTTGGCTCCAATGGAAAAATTGGTACAAACAAAAAATTGAATAATTTACCAATTGATGATTTTATGTGCAACTGTCTTGACGCTTTAATACAAATACAACTAGTACAATGCTCTCCCCCTCCCCCACCCATACCCTTACCTTCCCTACCCACCCACCGTTTTCCAATGGTTCATAGAATACACTGTTATCTTATTTATACGGTACCTGTTTTCTCTAAAAGAATATGCATATTACCGATCTCAGTTGACTAAGTTATGATATACTGTATTCAGACTTACTGAAACTACAATTTACCTCTTGTTATAATGTAAAACTTAATAAAAATCTATTTGAAAAAAAAAATAGAACGTATAACATATGTAATGCTGTTTAACATTTTTTAGGTATAAAATGCATACCGTACTTGTTTGTTATGTAAAATCTACAGGATTGGTCAGAACATCATTAGGTTTGAATGTAAAAAGAACCTATAGGGAGGATTTCTCAGACAGCGTTAGACATTTGTCAATGAAAGAGCGCCACCTGGATTCAAAGCGTTTATTTTTTTTAATTAGGTACGTTTTAATATTTATTCTTTTATTTAATGCTATTTCTACAAATAATTTTTGTTATCAACAGCTCGCTGATCATACCAATGTTCCGTGAGCTGTAGATGTGAACTAACTCAACCTATGCAGTGCTCTAATGTAATTCATTTGTATGCAATGTTCGATTTTTCTTTTATCAAATGGAACATTATATACATAAAATGCATATTAAACAAGTAAAGTCTACATTTTGATATAATCAATATTAGAAGTAATATATGCTAATGTAGAAGTAAATGTATACAACCATGAGATACGTATCATTACAATGTATAATATTATCTCCCTCCCCCCACCGTTGAACATATTTGGTTTGATTTTGTTTTATTTTAGTACACGTGGTGAATATACGTATAATATGACGTTCTCGTGTGTGTTACATACCTTTAAGTCTATAGGGGATGTATTGTGTACAGTACAGACATGACCATTTTGGGAAAACAACATGGACCATGGTGCCTTTCGATTTATACTTTCTCTGTATGTGCCTGAGATATGTTTTTAGTTACAAAGATCCAAGTTTATAATTAAGTACACGTTTCAGGTTCTTGCAACCATCGATCCCAAATTTTGTTGTATTTCGTCGGACAACCTCTATTGATGTAAATATGTTTTTTGTATGGCAAGGTTGCATTAACTTCTGTTTTCCATTCCACCACACTGGGGGGTGATGGTCTCATCCACTTTCTTGCAATAATTTTTCTGACAGAGAATAGAGTTTCGTGTAGGAATACCTTGGTAAATTTGTCAACTGTGTCTGGAAATATCCCTAGGAGACATTGTTTCGGTTCTAACGCTATTGGGGAGCCCATGGTGTCATGTAGAAATGTTATGACCTGTTTCCATAGTTGTTGAATCTTGGAGCATGTCCATATTAAATGAAAGAACGTGCCTGTTTCTTGGCCACACAGCAGGCACAGAGTAGACTGATTACGCTTATATCTGGCTACTCGAATTGGTGTAAGGTATGTTCTATGTGTTATGTAGATCTGAGAGAGTCTGTCTGAGAGTTTTGGAGATACTGCTTTGCATGTCTCAAGGGCTTCCTCCCACTCCTCATCCTCCATCAGGCCCACCTCTCTCTCCCAGCGAGGCTTCAAAGCAAAGGCTATTTTTGACGAAGTGGGAGTTAGAAGCATATTATAAAATGTGGATATCAGTCCACGTGGGTCTGTACTTTTAACAATAGCCATAACGGGATGAAGAGTGTGCAAAGCCTCAGCCTGTGAAAACTGCGTTTGGGTTGCATGTCTTACTTGCAGGTATCTGAAAAACATAAAGTTTGGAAGAGAAAATTCCTCTTTGAGTATGTTGTATGTTTTGAGGGTTCCATTGTTCAGCAGATCATGTATATAGTAAATGGGGCAAGGCAAGGTCCCAAACACGTTTGTAATGGTATAACAGGGACTTCTTGTCTCCCCCCATTTCAGTATTCCTGGATCCCGCCGATATTGCGTAAAGGGAATCGCCTGTAAGTTGCACTCTTTTGGAGCAAAGGAGGGTCAGGAAGCGGACGTTATCTGTCTTGTCTATGTGAAATAGCTGTGATAATTGTGATGCAATGTAATAAAAGTTCAGATCCGGTAGGGCCATTCCCCCCATGTCTGTCGGGTTTTTAAGCGCTGACCATGCAATTTTATGTCTGCTAGTCCCCCACACAAAGGGTTTGAGTAAAGCTTCAAGAGACTTAAAGTGTTTTAATGGGAGATAGATTGGGGTATGCCACAATATGTAAAGGATTTTTGGGAGAAGGACCATTTTTATCAGGTTTATGCGACCCCATACTCCTAGTGGTAGACGGGCCCAAGTACGTATTTTGGTTTTGACTAATGAAAAAAGGGGTTCAATGTTGAGGGAAATATAATCAGCCGGATCTCTGGATATCTGAATTCCTAGGTATTTGATTGTATCTGCTCTTTTTAGTGGGGTCTCTGACCATGATTCAGGTGGTGGGAAACTGTCTATAGGTAGTATCTGGGACTTTTCCCAATTCATCTTTAAACCGGAAAACGTTCGAAGTGTTCGATCAACTGCAGTGCTTTTTGAAGGGAGGGGCCTGAGTCAGCGAGATATAATAGGGTGTCGTCTGCGTATAAGCTAATTTTTTCGGTTAAGGTTCCCATTTGTAGACCCACAATCTCGGGGTTTGCACGGATAGACACAGCCAGAGGCTCTGCAGCTAGGGCATAGAGAAGTGGGGAGAGAGGGCAGCCCTGTCTCGTGCCTCGGCTGAGGTCAAATTCCTGAGACGGCCATCCGTTCGCCACCACTCTAGCTGTGGGATTTTGATAAAGTAGTTTGATCCACTTAAGGAATCTGGGGCCAAAGCCATATCTTCCCAAGCATTGCCATAAGTATCCCCACTCCACAGAGTCAAACGCCTTGGCCGTGTCAAGCGTCACAATCACCCGAGATCCTAAATTTTCATGTGTGGCCTGCAAATTTATAAACAATTTCCGCAGGTTGAACGGGGTGTTGCGACCAGGCATGAACCCCGCCTGGTCTGAGTGGATCAGAGAGAGAATAACTTGATTGAGTCGGAGTGAGAGTACCTTGGCTAATATCTTGATATCTACTTGTAATAATGAAATTGGGCGGTAGGATTCGGGGTATCCTGGATCTTTTCCCGGTTTGGGTATGAGGACTATTGTTGCCTCTCTCATAGAAACGGGAAGTGTAAATGTCTCGAATAAGTGGTTATATAAGGTTAGAAGTTTTGGGATCAAAAATTTGCTGAATTGAGAGTAGAATTCTATGGGTAGGCCGTCTGAGCCCGGGGATTTGGACCTGGCAAATCCAGCAATAGCCATCGCTATTTCTTCCTCAGTGAGTGGTGCCTCAAAGAGGTTAACCTGGTCTTCTGTTAACTGGGGAAGTGCCATTTCCTCCAAAAAGGAGTTCATTGGGCCCTTATCCTCTGGACTTTTTGAGGTGTAGAGGTCAATAAAAAATCCTCTAAACATAGAGGTAACTGTGAGGAGATTAGTAATAAATTGACCGCCAGGACCATGTAAAGATATTACCACCGGGGGTCTATCTTCATTATGTACCAGGTATGCTAGGAGCTTACCAGCCTTTTCCCCGTGCTCAAACAGCTTTTGTTTAGCAAAGAACATTTTGTGTCTTTCCTTCCCATATTGTAATTGGGCTACTACTCTGGCCTGAAGTTTAAGTGAGTCTGCATTTGCGGGAGAGGGATCATCTATATAATTTTGTTCAGATTGGGATCCGTTACCACTCTATCAAGCTCCCTAGAAGACTCTGTTTTAATTCTGTTAATGCGGGTTGAGAGTATCATGCGAACATGAGATTTAAAAGAATCCCAGATTGTTGTCATGGAAGCTGAATGGTCATTGTTCCTGAAGAACAGTTTCCATTCATTCATAAGTTCATCATCCTCAGGCAGTCATGAGAGCCAGAATGGGTTTAATTGCCAATTCCGTTTTGGTTTGTCAGTGGGCACGCTTAGTGTAATCCAGTATGGGCTATGGTCAGATAACAACCTGGGAGAGAAAACTGTCTCTAGTAGTCGAGGTGTAAGATTTTGTGATAGCAATATCATGTCAATTCTAGACATAGAGTTGTGGGAAGAAGAATGATTGTTTGTGTGGGTATTTGTGTCTCCAAGAATCCACAAGGTGAAAGGGGGAAATTAGCTTGGCAAATTTGGTTTCTCTGCTGGTTATTGGATGTGGATTCGAGGGTTGAAGTCTATCTATCGAGGGGATTAGTGTAGTGTTAAAATCCCCCAGCCAGACCGCCTGGACTGTGGGGTGTTTGGTCATGAATGTAAACCCCTCTAAGATTATGGGTATGGAGAATAGGGGGGGGAACATAGAAAGCCAGAATAAGAAAAGGTTCCCCATATAACTTAACATATAAAAAGACGTACCGTCCCTGCGGGTCCGTGGAAACCTCTATAAGTTCAAATTGTCCCGATTTGGCCACCAAAACTGATACTCCACGTGCGTGTGATGTGTAGGTCGAATGAAATGCCCATCCGACCCAGGGTCGGCGAAGAGCCATTTGCAATCTCCCCTCCACATGAGTCTCCACCAAGACTAAGATGTCAGCGTGATGTTTTTGGAGGAACGTGAGGGCTGCCGAGCGTTTTATCTTTTCGCGCAAGCCCCGCACGTTCCAGGTAAGACATTTTAAAGTCCCCATGCGTTCCCTTCTATACAGCAACGTATTTCAGCCATCATATATGCGTCTAGTTTTTGGTTAGTCTTCCCATATGTCTGTATTGTATATTTAGTGTACACTTTACTAGATATAGCATAATGTTTAATATCTGTAGCAACAGTGCCAAACTTTGGTTGGTACAGTATATCGTCTGGTTAAAACCCATACAAATTTGTTCAACGGTTGAACTATCCCCCCCACCCACCCCCCACCCCGCCTTACAATCTACCCAACTGTTGCAGGCATCATCCCCAAACCAACTGAAGATCCCCAACAAAAAATAAAAAACTTTTCATGGTAAAGCCATAAACATGTGAGTAATTGGGACCACCGCACTAGAAAACGATAACGGAATATACTCCGTGTTGGAGAAACGGTATATAATTGTTCATTGCAGTGGCCCCCAATCTCACTATCATATTCTCTGGTGTTGAGTGGGGTAAAGCCTCGCTGCACTTTGCACTAAAAGGGCAGGACTGTGTCCTCTCTGGGGCTCCATCCTCTCAAAAACATAATGAGCCACATAATATGTCAGGGGAAAACAAGTTAAAATAAAAAATGTGGGTAAGGGAGAAATTAGTTTGTTGACTGTTTAGTCTGGACTTGACTCTCGTAGTAGGGGTTTAACTCACAGTTCCATGGCGGGTCTTTCATCTGTCTCACTGAGCAAATAAATGGGCTAGTGTGAAGAGCATTTCAATCTAGCATTTTTATCTGTATATGTCAACTTCAATGCCCAGCGCATATCTGTTGGGTTCTGATCCGGTCTGCAATAAGTGTCAGGCGTCATATGCTGTGTTGTTTGTGGTAAGTGGTAGCAAAAAGTGTACTTACAGCGGTGTCAGTCTGCTCTCTCCGGTGCCCCTTGGCGTTCCAGCCAGGATATCACCTCCTCGGGGTCCTCAAAGAAGTGAACTCTGCCATCCCGCTCCACCCGGAGCTGGGCCAGAAATAGCATAGCATATTTAATTTGCTTTAATTGCAGCCTACGTTTGGCCTCTGTAAACCGTTGTCTGCGACGCTGTACTTCTGTCGAAAAGTCAGGGAATATTGCGATTTTACTGTTCCCTAATTGAATGTTGCCTCTTTCTCACGCCATTCTCAGGCCTCATCCCGATCCTTATAGTTGAGGAGCTTGGCTATAAAGGTGCGCGGGGGTGCTCCCTGCGGAGGTGGTCTAGCAGGCATTCGGTGGGCCCTTTCCACAGCTAGCATTGGGGAGAAAGCCTCTCTGCCATAGTGTGTGATGAGCAGCTGCTCCAGAAATGTGGTGGGGTCCTTACCCTCGGCGCCTTCAGGGAGGCCGATTAATCCCAGGTTGCATCTCCTCAGTCTGTTCTCCATTTCGTCCTGCTTGGAGAACAGTTGCTGAATTTGGCGCTGCATACGTTCTGTCCCCTCTTGCAGGGGCGGGATAGCGTCTTCGACATTGCTGATTCGGTTTTCTGTAGTTTTAACCCGGTCCCGGAGTTTATGTAGATCTTGCCGGATGAGAGATATATCTAACTTTACCTCCTCTATCTGGGCTGTTAGTGAGGTTCTGCAGAATGTGATTGCCTCGAGAAGCCGGTCTGTGTCTCCCGACGCATGTTCCTCTTCGGGTTTCTCCGCAGCGCCATTTTCTTCCATCTCCTCTCCCTAGGGGCGTACAGTCCAGCTCCTCTATGGAGCAGTCCAGCAGCCAGGTACCTGTATTATAGAGCTGGTTTTAGGCAGGGCCGAGATCGAGGAGGAGCAAGATGGCCGTGGCCTCTGGTTGTAGGCCGAAGCCGCGGTCTTGATTAGTTTTCACCGCCGAGTGGGAGATCGTCGCTCCGTTCGGGCCGCCGTGCGTCCTATTTCTCCGGGAGTCAAGCCCAGGTGTCCCAGGTGTCTCAGGGGGTCAATACAGCCGGTTGATTAGTGTGAGAAGTCCAGGATTAATAACTTAAAAGGAGTAATGGACGGAGCTCTGAGTCCACACATCCTACTCCATGCTGTGTCAGGCCACGCCCCCCACAAAGCGTTTATTTTTGCTGACATTTTGTAGTATGATGTTGAGATTTTTTTCTGAATAGCGGGGTCTTGAGCTTTCTTTGATTTCTGTTAAGGTGGGTGGAATTGGAGAAATCCAATGCTTGAATATAATCCTACAAGCAAGCTTATGAGTATCCATTGGTAGTTTCTTTGTAGCATCAATGTAAGTGAGACCCCTGAGGGGTTCCCCCATTTAGGGTATCCGAATAGGAGGAACAAGGGATCCTTTGGTATCTGGCAGTTTGTTATTCCCTGGATAAATGATAGGATTCAGTCCCAGTATTTTGAAATGTCCGGGCATGTCCATAAACGGTGGAATAAAGTCAGTCTGAACAATGGGCACCAAGGGCATGTGGCCTCCTTTGGTTTTGGATGGTTGGTGGAGAATGAGATCTAGGCTCTATGTAGCAGTTTGAACTGTGTTTCCTTCCAGAATTAATTGTTTACCAATTTTAAGGTAGTTGCATACCCTCTCTAGGATATTGTCGATAATATCATCTCCAGTTATTTCCTTGCTCCAGGGTATCGATGAAGTATGGTGTAGTGATTTTGTAAAGATTGAGTTCAGTGGTTTGTATATGTCTGATACTGAGTATTGTTGAGCTTCAATTAGTTTGTCTAGCAGCGATGACCAAAACCTAATATGTTTTTTTCGGACAGGTCTTGTGAGTAAAATTTTAAGTTTGTGAAACCTGAATGAAGTGATGTTTTGGAAGGTGAAATTCCTCAGCCAGAGAGATGGATGTCTTCATCATACAGAGATATTACATTTATTAAGCCCTTATCTTTACATTTTGAGAAAGGTTCGTATTGTAGACCAGGTGAAAACATTGGAGTCACAGCTTTTTCCTCATCTCCCTCCATGCTATTACTGTGTCTCAGATTAGTAGATTGTGTTTAATATGTTTTGGAGTCGCACTTAATGAGCTGTGTAGTAGTGCGGATAGGTTAAAGGGATGAACCATAGCTGATTCTATCTCGCAGTTTGAATATTTTGAGGCTTAGAGAATCCAATCTATCCCTACTCTCAGCAGACATGATAAATTATACACTCTGATGTTAGGAAAGCTAGCCCCCCTCCCCCTTGTTCCTTGGGAGATGTGATTTACTCAAGGCTATACTAGGTTTTTTGTTGAGTCATATAAAAGCTGATACTGCCTTATTAATTCTTTGGATATCTTTGTGTTTCATATGCTGAGGTATGGTTGGTAGGGGGTATAAAAGGCGTGCAAAACAAACCATCATAAACAGGGAGCATCTCCCAAAGAGTGATAGAGGAAGCTCCATCCATGTTTCTAATTCACCCACAACTTTAGAGATTAAAGGGGGATAGTTGTAAGCGTAGAGGGAGGAAGGTTCCCTACCTATTTTTATGTCAAGGTAGGTGATATGTTTGTTATTAGTGGGAAAGGGGGATGTTAATGCCCATTTGTGTGATTTCTGTGCATTTAGAGGGAGTACTTCACCTTTGCTAAAGTTTATTTTTAGGCCTGAACATAGATGGAATGAGTCAAAAATCTAGTCGTGATGCCACTATTTTTGAGAGGATTTTAGAGTCCTCGTTTAAAAGGGAAATCGGGCGATAAGAGCCAGGCTCAGTAGGGTCTTTGCCCTTTTTTGCTATCAATTTAATGTTTGCCTGATGTCCCAATGGCAAATATGGGCCTCCTTCCCAAATGCCATTGTACACTTCCAGAAGCGTAGTGGCCAGCATTTCTTTGGTCAACTTAAAAAATTCAGAAGTGTACCTATCTGGGCCTGGGGCTTTGCCCTTTTGCCATTTTTTTGATAGTCTCAGATATTTCCCCCTTAGTTAATGGGGTATTTAATGATGTCAACTGATCTGAGTCTATCTTTGGGAGGAATACTGATTCTAGCCATCTGTCCCCTTCATCCATGTTTATTGGTTCCTCTGCATAAAGTTTGGTATAATAAGATACTTATATTTTATTAATGTCTGTCGGCGAAGAGGAGACGGTACCTTTGGAGTCCTTTAGGGAAGTGATGTGTGTTGGATGATATGGTCCCCTGCACGGCCTGGCTCGTAACTTTCCAGCTTTATTCCCATATTTATGATATTGAAGCTGAGTGTAGGATGTCTTGATGTTTTCTATGTTATCAGCCCAGACAGCAAAAAAGTCGCTTGGCTTCGTGCAAAGTTTTAAATTGCCTGAAGTGTGCTGTTGGTTTAACGGGGTTTGTGCTAAACATAATCTCGCACTAGCTTCTAGATAGTTTTTTTTTTGTGTGTGTTTTCCTTTTGCGAATGTACGTATGATATAATCGTGCCTCGCAAAAATGCTTTGCCCGCTTGCCAGTATAGTTTGGGGTTTACCCTATAACAGGCATTTGTTTCCTCGTACTCCAACCAGGTGGTTTCCAACTTACATTTGAATGTTTCATTTTGTTAGAGATAGGATGGAAAGCGCCATTGTCTGATATTATCACTAAGTAAGGAGAGTGTGAGCGTTACTGATATAGGGCCATGATCTGAAATGACCATATCTCTAACGCTGGGCAGAAGGGAGGTAGTGCAAAAAAGGTAGTCCAGACTGGTGAAATGATTTGTGAACAGGAGAGTAGAAAGTATACTCTCTGTCAGATGGGTGTGATATACGTCATGGATCGACTAACTGCAGAGCAGTAGTCATCTGAAGTAATTGGGTGTCCTGGCTTTGGATTGTGTAGGATGTTCTGGTACGATTTGGGGACCTATTCTCACTATTAGACATGGTCATATTGAAATCCCCTCCTATTAAGTGTGGCGTCTGGGAACCATTCAGGAGCTGTTCTAATAGTGTACTGAAGTATATTTTATCCGGCGAGTTTGGGGCATAAATATTAGAAATCAATAGTTCTTTGGATGGGAGTTTAGGGTGAGCTGAAATCAATCAGCCCTTTTCATCTTTATGTACTGATATTAGGTCATATGACAGAGATTAATGGAAAAGCATCAGCACCCCTCCTTCCCTTCCCTGGGCGGCCGAGCCAATGACTTTACCTACCCAAAGTTTTTGCATACGGGAGAAGTCATATTCAGATAGATGTGTCTCCTGTAGCAAAGCTACGTCTGTTTTGCGCCTTTTCAGATGCATGAGGATTTTCATTTTTTTAGCCAGGTGAACGTAATCTCTTAACATTCCATGAAATTACTCTCATGTGGTGTATAGTGGGACATGGAAAGGGGAAGTCGCTTGGTGTCTATACTCGCTATTTGGTGAAGGGAATCGAATGTTCTGCTCGTAGGTTACAGAGGTACTGTTTTGACAAATGCCTGGAGGGATGTTTCCCATACCGAAGGAGAGAGAAAGAGATAAGAGGAAAAATAGAGTGAGAACAAAACAAAAATAGTAAACTGTGTAAATACATGACTTCGCTTTTTTCCACATGTGAATTTTACTTCCAGTAATACCGCTAGCCCGCAGGCACAAAGAATAAAGAAAAGAGTGACCCCGGTTACAGCTCCTCTTATGTGCGTGCGTAATGGGAGTGCAAAGTAAAGGATACCAAAGTGGTATCTCCCCCTAGTGGAAAATGCTGGTAGTGGAATTTAAACCAGGATTTGCAGATTGAATACTTAATAATATTATAAGATTCACTATTATAAGATTCACAACTATATAACGGATTTTTAGACTTTCAGCAAGAGGAGTCAGCTTAATTTGTGCATACGGGCATCCTCTGAGTTTGCCCACTAGGGTAGGAGGATGCACAAAAATACCACAAAACTGACGTCATATATGGGTTTAAAGACTGTTCAGCGGTGATGATCAGTTGGATCCGGTGTTGAGGTTGGTTTCAAACGTTTAGGAGGATCCTTCCTGGGGCTTCTTTGTTCCCTGGGTCCCTGCTTGACGACATTGGCGAATGTAGCTGCTGCTGCTGGTCTGGGTGTTAGGAAGCGAAGGAAGGAGTCTGCTTTATCAGGAGTGTGGAATGTGAGTTGTTTCCCATCAGGCGAAGTATGGCCTTGCAGGCGAAGTATGGCTGGATGCGCCAGTGTGAAGTAGATGCCCTTCTTAAAGAGCTCTGAGCAGACCGTTTGTAATTCCTTTTGTTTACGGGACACCTCTGCCGAGTAATCAGCGAATATTAAAAGCTTGTGTCCTTCGAATTACACAGAATGGGCTTTCCGATAACTTTGCAGGATAGCAAGACAATCTGCGTAGTTGAGATATTTGACGATCACAGGTCTGGGGTTCTTTCGGTTGTTTTCTGGAGCACCTATGCGGTGAGGTCTTTCCAGGGCTGCTGCTACCACTAGGCAGCCACCTAGGGCGCACTGCCGCCTAGGGCGCCCAGCCACTGGTGTTCCTACTCTCTTCTCTCTGCAGTAAGCAACTAAGTCTCAGCATCAGCAGGCAGCCCCTGCTTCATTCGCATATAGCGTCAGAGGCGCAGCAGCAGTGGAGGACTGTGTCTATGTCTCTACTCTTGAATGGAAGCAAGCAGACCTTCATTGATGGGTGCTGGTGAGACTGCATTCATGGGCGCTGGTGAGGCTGCATTGATGGGCGCTGGTGGGCTGCATTTGATGGGCACTTCATTAAAAAGGTGGAGTATACATGGGCAGAGAAAAAGGGGTGGAATCAGGGGTGGAGCTAAGAGGGCAGCAAAATTTAGGTTTTGCCTAGGGTGTCAAAAAATCTTTGCCCCCGCCCTGGGCCTTTCTGCCAGATATTTAAAGTGTAGACCCAGGGCCTCTGGTATGTGGGAGAGGCAGATGTCCAGCAAAAGATCCCGGCTTGTATGTCAAGGGAAGACTGATTATTCTTAAATTGTTCTTCCTTGAACGATTTTCCAAATCTTCTTTTTGTTTGTGAAGGAGTTGTTGCCCTTGAGAGTATTTCTCCATAGCTGCATTTGTTTAATAACGATCATCCTCCAGAGATGATATGCATTGTTCAGCCTCTGTGAGTCTATGAGCCTGTTTTGCCAGCTCCTTCCTGAGCTGTAAAATGCCTGGTGCCACAGCTCAGTCCACAGCTGCTGTGATTATGAGGGATAGGAGTGCTGCCACTGCTTGGGCTATCTTTTCATATGAATCCTGGGGTTCTGGAGTCCCCAATTCACTTACTTCCATAAGATCATTCTCCTCCTCCTGTCTCCTGTCACAGCGCCCTGTGTGTTCTGTGAGGGAGATGAAGGGCGCTCTGCGGTGGCCATGTTAGAATCTGTGCCGGCGTGTGAGGGGGACTTGTGCCTTGATTGTGATCCCAAATGGGACCATGGTTGAGACAGGAACTTCTCCATGTTGCAGGGATATGTGACAGGAGATCCGGTGGTAGATGAGCTGCCCCGGGAGATTATATGTCGGCTTTTCCTGAAGGCTGGAGCGGAGCCACTGGTTCACCCGTCCACTACATACGGCCCCTGAACCAAAAGTAAAACTGTACTTTAAAACTCCAAAATTGTCATGTGAGATTAAAGTGGGAGAGGGGAGAGGGCTCTCATAGTGTAGTAATTAAAATTGTTTACCAATAATATTGCACTTACATCTGGGAAGGTAAAAATCAGCATGTATGGTAGTGGAAACGCCGGTTTGCACTCCACCTGCGTTTCAACTCCCGGAAATGACCTATCGTGAGAACACCACCCAACGCCGTTTCGTCAGCCCACATCTGATGTCATCAGGGGTCATGTACTCGGATACGTCTAGCGCTTTTATATAATACATAGACCAGCCTGGGCCAATTCGATTGAATCCTAAATCGTCCCTAGTAATTATACAGGCACAATTACGAATATTAATATATTAGCAATCATCTTTACATGGAATGGTGTTATTTTAAACTTTTACAAAAATCTAAAAAGGATATATTTTAAAACCAATATTGACCTCTAGGGAGGGAGTGCTGCATACTTACTTCCCTCCCTTTCCTGGCTAATCAGGTAACTTGCCTAAATAAGCATCTGATCTGAATTGTAAGGGGACACCCCATGCATTTTTATCTTTTTCTTTTTTGTTTGTTTTTTCATTTTCATGTTTTTGATGCCATTAGTACCAAATCCCCACAATAAATCCTCTTGTTTGTATGTAGATAATGATAGAATTAGTTTTTTGGGTAATGACCAGTGGTGGCCCATCCATACCGGATGCAGGGGCGCCACCTCCCTAATCCATGAGCCCGGCCCCTAATCTACATGCAGGGTACCGGACGCATGGATTCCAATGTTTTTTTTTTTTTTAGAAGCATGTGAGAGGCTCTAAAAAAAGGGTGGGCTCAGGGTGCAGAGCACTGTGCTCCAAGCCCACCCAGTTGTGTGACAATAGCGAATTAATATTCGCTATTGTCTTTCTGATTCTTCTCCCAGTCAATCAGGAAGTGGGTCCTGAGACCCATCACCCGATTGGCAGACAGGAGAAGCGATCATAAAAACAGCAGCGTTTTCCACCTCTCACGTCACTTCCTGTCCGTCATCTACTCCGGCCACGCATTACGCATTATGTCACATCACATGAGGGAAGTAAGTCCCCTGAGGAAGTCACATGACATGATGTAACATGTAGGGCATGGCCAGAGTAGACAGCGGACCAGAAGTGATGTGAGAGGTGGAAAACACTGCTGTTTTTATGATTCTATGTTCTTTTTATTCTGCTTTGATGTAAGCATTTATTCATCTTTTAAACAAATGGTTATACTTTAAACATTTTACACTATGGGAGGCATATTGTCTATTTCATTCCCACATATGGAACCGGAGCCCTAGGAGCCTGGATCCTATATTCCATACAGGAGATAAGGAGGAGGATATTGGGAGGAAGAATTACCAGCCCCTCTTTATATGTGGTTAGGAGGTGAGAGTTCTGTGAGCACTGAGGTGTTGGTGGAAGCACAGAAAACCTGTTGGATATAACTGAGCACTTAATACCTAGCAGTTTATTGGACATTATACATGTTTGTGATAAATATCACCCTGGTTTCTTAGATTGTTTGAATATTTGCATTGCTCATTAGTGCACACCTTTATATTATTGATTGTTTATTTCACTGTATTATTTACTGAGGAATAGCGCAATGCCACTTACATTTTAATTTACAAGACAGGCAGGTCATGGTCTCCACAACTTCCCAGGTTCTCAACAAGGTCTTATTGAACTGATGTTCTGCTGCAGCCTGCATTTCCTGATTGGTGTCATGAGCCATCTGATCTGCAAATAGGCTGCATCCCCTAGAACAGATACACCCCCCCCCAAAAAAAAAGAGATACAGTAGCAAAAATTGCTTCAAATTATTCCATAAGCTAAGTGAGCATTCATTTTACTAGGTATCCATTTACTCTCTGTACCTCTGTAATTACAATCAAGAAGGTTTGACAACTTCAAGAAATTTTACAAAAATGTTCACTTTATTGTTTTTAACCACTTGCCCACCGGCTCATGCCGATATACATCTGCAGAATGGCACAGGTGCGCAAAACGACATACCCGTACGCGGGCCCGCGGGTCCCGTGAACTCTATGTCCACCTGTGGCCCGCGATCGTGGCACAGAGAGGCAGAACGGGGAGATGCCTATGTAAACAAGGCAATCAAGGGGTTAATGGTGTTCCCTAGTGTGTGTTCAAACTGTGGGGGAATGGGACTGACTTGGAGAAGAGAGAGATAGGTGTTCATAATTAATATGAACCCACAATCTGTCTCCTCTCCCCTGAGAGAACCGGGATCTGTGTGCTTACACACATATATCCTGGTTCTTGCTCTGTCACGAGCGATCGCTTGTCCGGTGGGCATCGCACCCACTGGGCACTCGCTCCAGCGGTGAGCCGCAGGCTCACGCACTTGCCTCCGATGGTCTTTGTGGTCAATAGGCGAAGAGATGTAAGGTAACGTTGTTTCACCCAGGGGAGCCAATCTGCCGTAGTACAACTGTGGTGGCTGGTCGGGAAGGGGTTAAACTAAAATCCAAAAAAGTCATCGGAAATTGCCCTGCTCCAAACTTCCAGAAAAGAGATGTGTGGTGAAGAATGTGGGCATCATGACATGGATTTGGGAAACCTGTGCATGCACTTATTATTCTCTGTCTGGCATCATTATGCACTCATTATTCTCTGTCTGGCTGTTTGCACATTGAGGAGGTAGAACTGTCTGCAGTTCCCAAAGCCCCAAACTCACAAAGTCAACAATGGCATCAATGACCTGCATAAACACCCTGAACACTGTGGGTTGGTTTAGTCCACATACTACTCCAAAAATAGTTTGGAAGGAACTGCAACCCAAAATATAAAGAATTGCTAGCAACCTCACCATCCCTGGAACTGCCTGGCAGTGTGCAATGGCGGGGCTCATCTTTCCCCCATGGGATTGTAGAAGAACATAATAGCTTTTCTGCTCAGCCTGAATCTGGGTCAGATATCAATATCTCACACAGTATCTAATTACATGTTCTCATCTTTCATAGCCAGAGTAGTGGTAGCTGTTGTTAAACCTCTGAGGACATTTACCAAAATGTCATCAGCCATTGTGAGCCTAGTGCATGCCTGTACATGTCCTTATACAAGGCAGGAAAACTCCAGCATGCGCGCTGCTTGTTCGAATTCTGATTTAATCCCTTTACTTGCATAAGAATGTTTTTTCTCTATAAAGATTGGAATTGTTGACTTTTTCATATCTAGAAGCCTAGTTACATTAATTGCTTTTTTTTGCAAACCATTAAACCAACACAGCTAATGAACACACAAAGGACAGACCTTCATTACTTAACTAATCTCAGACCTAAACGTATTAACTAATCAGCATAAGCCATATAAAAAGCACTAGACTGCAACCTCACTGCAGTCTTCTGGTTCAATAGTGTTTTATAATTTTTTTCAAGAAAGAGTATAGCACAAGGTGAGCCCATGCAGGAGCAATGGCATATGGCAAAATCGTATCAAACAAACAATCAATAATAACAGGGAGAACTTCCTTAAGTATAAATTTAAATTCCCACAAACGGTTATAAAACAAACATGTACAGGGAACAGCTCAGGAGGATGCCGTAGATTGAATGCAGGAACTGAAAAAAGCAATACGTTAACAAAGGAGAGCAAGAAGGGGGAAACGTACAAGAGGAAGACAAAGAATTAGAGGGAGGAAGGATAAATGGGTTCTATTCCCCATGGACTTGGGCCTAGGATGCAAATGAGAAATAATTACTTGCACAGGCTAATGGGGATTAGGGACGGCAGGGTGTAGTCAAGCAAGGGTCCCCAGATTTTTAAGAATTTTGATTAGGAATCATTCAGGATACTGGTCAATTTCTTGCATCCTTAGGCACAAAAGGTTTACAGGAGTCTAAAGACAAGACCACCATATGCGAAGAACGTCACTGCAATGGCCAATAGTTGGAAACAACACAGGCAATTCAAGAATTACAGTGTTGAAGGAACACTTAGCTATACAGGTCCAAGATTTATTCCAGCCCCTAACCACTTCAGCCCTGGAAGGATTTACCCCCTTCCTGACCAGAGCACTTTTTGCAATTCGGCACTGCATCGCTTTAACTGACAATTGCGCATTTGTGCGATGTTGTACCCAAACAAAATTGATGTCCTTTTTTTCCCACAAATAGAGCTTTCTTTTGGTGGTATTTGATCACCTCTGCGATTTTTATTTTTTGCGCTATAAACAAAAAAAGAGCAACAATTTTGAAAAAACGCATTATTTTTTACTTTTTGCTATAATAAATATCCCCCCCAAAATATATAAAAAAACCTTTTTTATTCCCTCAGTTTAGGCCAATATGTATTCTTCGACATATTTTTGGTAAAAAAAAAAAATCGGGGGGCGTGGCTTGGCGCGCAGCAGAGATGGATGCCTAACATAGGAGCTCCGGCAGTATAGCAGTCTAAGCCCATCTTCTCTCACCCAAAGCACTTGATAATGAGCAGAAGGAACCTTGGGACACCCCACACGAGATCTCGCCGCTTAGCGGCAGCCTACAAGGGGAGAAACATTATGGATCTATTCCGAAATCCTCCAGCGGCACGGGAAGGCGTGTCGGGATCCAAGATGGCGACGCCACGTGTGGAGGAGGACTACAGCAAGGACTCTCAATCCACAGCAGAAGATAATGGTAGAAGCACTCCACACCCAGATCTCCCTCTAACGTATGCTGGAATGTCAGGCTTTGCAGCCGACATCAAAGCCACCTTCTCTGCAGCAATAACAGACTTAAAATCCTGCATGCTTGTTCTTACAGACAAGATGGACACTGCGGAAGCAGCAGGCAAATGCAGTGACAAGGCGATACACCGCCTAGAAAAAGTTACCTCCACGCAGTCCCAACACCTCATTGAGATTAATAAACACCTTGAGGACTTAGACAACAGAGGGAGGAGGAATAATATTAGGGTCAGGGGAACCCCAGAGACTGTGGAACCTGACCAAATCACCCCAAGATTACAGAGGGTCTTCAACAGCTTGCTGGAGAGACCGGAAGAGACAGGCATAGAATTTGTGAGAGCCCATAGAGCACTCAGAGCTAGAGGACCTGACAACATGCCTCCACATGACATCATATGCTGCCTGCAAAACTTCTCCATAAAAGAGGACATTATGCGTAAAGCACGCAGAAATGACCAGATCAATTTTAATGGCGAGACCATCATGCTCTTTCATGATCTCTCACAGATCACCCTAAAATATCGCAGAGCTCTTCGGCCATTGCTTGACAAACTCAGAGAGAAGGACCTTCGCTACACATGGCACTTCCCGTTTGCACTCCTTGTGAACCATAATGGGAGACAGCACACACTACGTTCACCAGAAGATCTTCCGGATTTTTGTCAGGCACTTCAATTAGAACAAGTGGAACTACCAGAATGGTATCAAGATTTCATGCTGCCTCCTCTAGAAAGGTCACAACCCAGAACACCATTTGCTTCCCTAGACAAACGTCATCCTAAAAAGATGAAATCATCACGCCCGGGCGGCTCTCAAGCAGGAACACCAAACAACAGACCTCACTCCTCCAGAGGATTTGAAGATGCTTGAGGCATTCCCCATGATTACCACTTTTCATGTACAAATGTAAGTAACGCTTGTCTAAAACAAGATCTCATCTGCTGGTCCCAAAGCATTTTATTACAACGAACCTAAAAGACAACCCAGCTGGAACCGTCTTGGTATGCACAAACTTTCCCCCACGATAGCCCTATGGCACACGGAAATTCTGTCCTATTGACTCTCCAATTCGGATTGAGATAATACACACTGGGACTATTACTCGTATCACTCATACTGATTACCGCCAACCATATTAGTTGTGATCTACGGTCTTAATGAATATTACAGTCATGGGGATGATAGCAGGAACAGGTGGACTTTAGATTATAAAGAAAGATTAACCTACATATTGATAAGTGCAGTTCAAAGTGATATCAATGACAAACATGGAAACACTACAAAATATTAGGTCTTCCCTAGACTGTACCTTTGCATGGAGATAGCAAGATGATACCCCCTCATGGAGGGGGGTCTTGAAGTCTCCATCCAGAGCAGTGACATCTCCATATAAGCCAATGTCATCTTTTACTGTTAAAGTTAAGTTCTCAAATGTTAGAGATTATAGTTCCTTCCTTCGGGCACCTTGGGTGCATAGTTGACCAATTTAGCTTATATATTGCCTATATAGGCTGTTGCCAGTTTCTGCTCATCTATCAGGTGTTACATACCTAGTTTAGTTATTCTGGTTAATTTGAGCGAATAGGTGGCCGCCCACTGCGCTCAAACAAAGTGATCCTTGGCAGGAGAGGATTACCCTGGTAGGGAGCACTAACTTACTTACCTTGGACCTATTTTGGTATCCAAGGAGATTACAGTACCTCTAATGCCCCGTACACATGGTCGGATTTTCCGATGGAAAATGTCCGATCGGAGCGTGTTGTTGGAAATTCCGACTGTGTGTGGGCTCCATCGGACATTTTCCATCGGATTTTCCGACACACAAAGTTTGAGAGCAGGATATAAAATTTTCCGACAACAAAATCCGTTGTCGGAAATTTCGATCGTGTGTACACAAATCCGACGGACAAAGTGCCACGCATGCTCAGAATAAATAAAGAGATGAAAGCTATTGGCCACTGCCCCGTTTATAGTACTGACGTACGTGTTTTACGTCACCGCGTTTAGAACGATTGGATTTTCCGACAACTTTGTGTGACCATGTGTATGCAAGACAAGTTTGAGCCAACACCTGTCGGAAAAAATCCTAGGATTTTGTTGTCGGAATGTCCGAACAAAGTCCGACCGTGTGTACGGGGCATTACTCATTCTCTATTTACTTCTTCTTACTTCTCCCCTATATATCACTATTCTTACCTTTCTTACGGGTTTTATAAGGTGTATAGATTGTATGTAATACACGACAAAGATCTTAACAAAGACTAAAGCTTTATTTCCAGATTCTGACTCGTCAGCTCTCTCTGAGTTCTCACTATGGCCTACTCATCCCTGGGACACGAACCCACAGTGATCTCCTACAAAACGAAGGGTTTGAATATCCCTGAAAAGCGCAAAGCCCTCCTAAAAGAACTCAAAAAAGGTAAACCCGTTTTGTATTTTTACAAGAGACCCATTTTAGGACTCAACAAGTTCCCAAGCTTACTGATTCTTTTTTCACGCAGGCCTATCATGCAACTAATGATTTAGCTAAATCCAAGGGAGTGTCTATACTTATTAGTAGAGATGCTTCCTTTGAACTCTCGGACAAACTTATCGACCCAGAGGGTAGGTTTCTATTTCTGAAAGGAAATTGCTGTGGCACGCCCATTACGTTAGAAAACGTTTATTTTCCCAACACAGCACACTTAACCTTCTGCCAACGCACACTTGACAAACTCAAAGAATTTAGCTTGGGATGCCTTATCCTAGGAGGAGACTTCAATGTTCCATTGAACCCTCTTACTGATACATCAACAGGCAAAACCTATATCACATACAAAATACTCAAATGAATAAAAAAGCTATTGTACTCCCTACAATTAGTCGATTCTTGGCGATTTACTCACCCTGACGACAGGGATTACACCTTTTACTCTATACCACATGGTAGATACTCGAGAATCGACTACATCTTTGTCCAACAAAGAGACCTAGACAAGATTTCAGGAGCAAAAATAGGGATCCAGACCCTATCGGATCATGCCCCTATCTCCTTAACTTTAAATATATCAGAACCGCCACCAAAAACCAATACTTGGAGATTGAATTCTGCCCCACTGACGGACCGAATGTTACTACCTCAAATAGCTACATCACTGACAGACTACTTCACAGACAATACCACCTCAGAGATTAACCCCCTATCAATCTGGGAGGCCCATAAATGCACGATCAGGGGAGAACTCATCAGACTTGGATCCCAACGCAAACAACAAAGAGAAAAAAAAATTAAAAATTTGACAGAGAAAATTCACATCCTGGAAACCTTGCATAAACAAACTCTGACAGAACAATCTGCAACAGAACTCCTAGAAAACAGAAAGGCACTCCAACAGATTTTTGACATGAGGTCTAAGAGCCCTGAAGAATGCAAGAACACAACAAAACATTTCAGGCATACGAAAAAAAGAAGGGAAAATGGACATTACCACCAAACACATTGCCCGCCACTTTAATGAATATTACACGGCCCTATATAACCTACCTGACCCACAAAAACATACTACAATTTAGGGAACGAGGCAACAAGCTATTCAACAATATTTAAAAGAATCCAATTTGCCCTCTCTGACTGAAGACAATATATCCCAGCTAGAAAGACCCATAGAAGCTATTGAACTACAACAAACAATCAAAAATCTTAACACAGGGAAAAGTCCAGGACCGGACGGCTTCACAGCCATATATTATAAAACCTTCCAGGCCACTTTGCTTGGGCCGCTGCTAAGAGCTCTGAATTATATGTCAAACCCCAGGGAGATTCCACCAAATTTCCTGGCAGCACATATAACAATCCTTCCCAAGCCAAACAAGGACCCAGCAGAATGTGCCAGCTACAGGCCAATATCACTACTTAATTTAGATGTGAAATTGATGTCAAAAATCATTGCCAATAGATTGAAGCCCCTGCTCCACAGTCTGATAGGCTGCGAACAAGCAGGTTTTATGCCGGGAAGAGAAACCAGAGACAACGTTATTAAGCACTCAACTTAATACATGTTACTTGGGCGCGGAACATTGAGGGCCTTCTCCTGTCGACTGACGCGGAGAAGGCCTTCGACCGCGTGGCATGGGACTTTATGCTGGAAACCTGCAGGTACATTGGCTTGGGAACACATATGATGACATGGATATCCTCGCTTTACAAAAATCCCACTGCACAACTCAAGATTAATGGTTCCCTCTCAAACACAGTAAAAATCAACAATGGTGAGGGCGTGGCCTGGATGGAGACTGAGATGGCAGCATAAGCCGAGAGCTCCTGCGATCCGGGGACTGATTCCTGCCTGAAGGGGAGCCTATGTCTTGCTATTAGCATGAGCAGAACCACCCAGAGCTCCTCTGCATCTCGTACCGCGATGGACCCAGGTAAACAACTCAGTAGGAACATTCCGGACATATTCCGTACCCAGAAACTTTCCGCACACATAGTCTCACAGGCCCAGACGCCGGCCTCGCCTCATGCACTGTCTGACATGCAGATCCCAGGAAATCCTACCCCCAGTACTGGACGAGCTCACCTACCCAGTCTGTTTGACCTCGAGAAAGTGGCATCAGACATCAAAAGTACAGTGACAGCTGCGATTGCCAACCTGAAATCAGACATTCAGGCGGTGGCACATCGCATTGACACGGTGAAGCAAACATCCCTGACGCACGCGGCCGCCATCCGTCAGGTTCAATCCACCTAGGACTCACAACTCTCCCAACTATTCGACCTCCACAGGCAGGTGGAGGATCTCGACAACCGCGGTCGCCGGCACAATATAAGAGTGCGGGGGGTCCCTGAAAGTGTTGACCCTAGTTCTGTACAGCAAACTTTATGTGCAATATTCAATGATTTAATCGGTCATCCTGCCGACTCGCCTATCGACATGGAAAGGGCTCATCATGCTCTACGCCCCCAACCCAGGGAGAATCAGACACCCAGGGACATTGTGTGCTGTTTGGTTAACTTTTCCCTTAGGGAGGAAATCCTTCAGAAAGCTAGGGAAAGGGGTCGAATTGTTTTCAACGGTGCTGACATAAAGCTATTCCAGGACTTGTCACAGATTACGTTACAAAATAGAAGAGCTCTACGACCTTTATTGGATGCTCTTCGCGCCAGAAACATTCAATATCGCTGGAAATTCCCTTTTGCCCTCTCTGCGTCCACCAGGGGACGCTCTGCCATTCTCCGCACACCAGATGACTTAAAGAACTTTTGTGATCAACTCGATCTTCCGCGGATTGAACTTCCGGAATGGTATGACCTCTTCTTTCCATCGGAACCATGGCTCCCGGTGTCTCTTCATCCGTCTCCGAAAGATCCACGCCAGAGATCACGCAGACGCAAAGCTGGCTCAGCGTCTCCGAAAGCCCACTCATCGCGCCGCGATCTCTACCAACGAGACCCTGATTGCTCACCGTCATCACCTTTGAGACGCAACCACTCGGATGCCTAATCTGTACCCATTCAGCCATGTTGCATCATAAGTGAGTAACTACTCTGATTTCTGATTCTCATCGCCCCAATTTGAGCTGCAGACCTTTCTACAGGATCCTCTAGTTGGACAAACATCCTACCTTCTCCGGCATTCTCCCCTTTTATCTTCTTTTCCCTTCCTCAGCCATACATTTACGTTAACTGCAGTGACTCCTTTCTACTCCTCAAGCCCTGCATGCTTATAGCTGGAAAACGGCCCACTGGATTTAAAGCACTCCGACCATGACCGGCCGCATTGAGACTTCCTCTATTTTATATGAGATTAAGCACCCTCTCCTAGGGTTTAGAAACAGTGGATCCTGTCTATTTTCTCCCGATTGGATCTTACTCCAGAGTCCTCTGGCCTTCAAAAATGTTACTGATCAAATACGGACTGCCTTCCCTTCTCCATAGTAGGTTATGCTCCAGACGGTTGAACATACCTCTCCCTCATTTACCCTCATAGGCAACTTCGGTATGAGGCTCTTTGTATGAAATACTGCACTAAGCTTTATAAATTTCTTGATACCTTGCATATGTATTTAGAGAGCGTTGGTTACCTATCATATCGATTATCAGGGATGTCACTCTCAAATATTTTACCTAGATCAGTAAACCCCCCTCAGTGGCTATCATTTCATCATACTGTTTTTGATCACCACTTACCCAGCTCGCCCGCAAGGTGACAAGGGTGATATCTAACTTGATTGACATCCTTGGTCTTCGGAAACCCAACCATTCACCTTAGGATTTTTGGCATAGACAAAGTATCTAGCCAGATGGGCAACACCTCTGAGGTTTTAACTAAACAGTTAATAGTCCAGAAACCGCATAGCTGTAGATTGTGATCTTTCAAATTCACTGTTTAATGTTTCTTTGCCCTATCCCCCCCTTCTTCTTTCTTCTTTTTCCCCCTTATCTCCCCATTCTCCCTCCCTGTCCCTCTCTATTCCCCTCTCCTTCTCTTTCTGAGATGTGCCATTCTTGTCCCTCACTGATAAAGGTAACCAGCCTTCTGCATGGGCATGAAAAGTCTAATCTTGTTTACTTACTCACAGTTTGAATTAGGAATGTATTTAAGCATGTATACTACATGGTTGACATGTCCCGGTCTATGTTCCTTATGTTCTGTAGAATTTCTAGCCTCTCCTCTGGTTTGTCCCCTGTTTTGTCTCTCTCTTTTTCTTTCCTTTTTCATCTCATTGTTTCCCTCCTTCCTTTCTTCTTCTCTTTTCCTCCTCCCAAGCACCTCCTCCCTTTCTCTTTTTCTCTATATTCTGATCCTACTCCCTCTTCATTTCTCCCCCCTCCTCCCTACCCATTAATCCTCTTTTTCTTTCGCTCTACCCCTGTGGTTCCGGGATCGGATTGGGCCCCCTCCCACCCCTTCTTTAGCTGTCCCTGCACATTACCAGTCCATCCATAACATAATATACTTTTGAGAGTCCCAGCTTCTAACCACAATTCGAGCTTAATCATACGACCTAAACCATTAACCGATCTGTCCTTGATGTTGAAATGTATATCTTTGAATGTAAAAGGTCTTAACCTACCTGAGAAACGGTCCCAAGTCCTATCTTCACTTTCTAAACACAAAGCTCACTTTATCTTTCTACAAGAGACCCACTTCCGCTCTGACGCTACACCTAAACTCGCCAATCACATATATCGATCGGCCCTTAACGATACCAACCCAGACGCCAAGACGAAAGGCGTCTCTATTTTAATCTCCAAACATGCAAATTTCCTCCTTTCAGACTCATTGATTGATCCGACAGGCAGGTATATTTTCCTTAAAGGAACGTACGCGAATAAACAAATAACACTCGCAAATATTTACTGCCCTAATGAACACCAGGTTTCCTTTCTTAGGAGCATTTGTGACCTACTGGCGTCCTTCCAGGAGGGCTTGGTTCTCCTTGGAGGGGACTTCAATGTTCCCCTGAACCCATTACTAGACTCTTCTTCAGGTTCTTCCGCCCTACCATACAGAGTTCTACACCAGATTAAAACCCAATTACAAAACTTGACCCTTCACGATACATGGCACACTTTGTCACCCACAGTTAAAGATTACACATTCTTCTCTGCCCCACACCAAAAATATTCTAGAATTGACTATTTTTTTCCTCTCCCAATCAGATCTGCCATTTTTACAACAGTCTACCATAGAACCAATGTTCTTATCGGACCACCACCCCATCACGGTTACACTGTCCTTCCCCGAAACTCACCCAAGAACCAAAATCCGTCGTTTTAATCCTTCGCTGCTCAAGGACCCAGTTTCTCTTGATCACATACGCACGAGCATCCAAAACTATTTTACTGAGAATTTGACTCCTGGAATCTCTCCTATTTCCCTTTGGGAAGTCCATAAGTGTGTGATCTGGGGAGAATTTCTTTAGCAACTAAAGCATAAAAATTAAATCAAGAAATCATTAACTCCCTCATTGAGTCGATTAGATCCCTGGAAAAAACTCACAAACGAACTCAGGCAATCGCAACTTTACAGGAACTGACCCACACCTGCTCTCTCCTTAAGGCAGAACTAGATAAACGCTCTAGCAGGCGATACATTCTTGGCCAGAGGATTTTTTACAAGCAAGGGAACAAGTGTGGCCGTTTGCTGGCACGCTCGGTTCAATCTTCTAAAGCATCTACCAGAATTCATCATATACGTAACCCCAAGGGGGATCTACTGGTCAAGAATGACGACATCGCTAAAGAATTTGAGATCTTTTACTCAAAACTATATAACCTCCGCCCTTAACAATCTTCCCAAAACGCTCTGGAAGCCCACACGGAACGCATTAAAAATTTTCTCTCCAGATATAGCCCTAAGCCAACATCCCCTCAACTTAAACTAGACCTTGACAATCCCTTATCTTTAACTGATTTAGAAGTAGCTACCAAACAAATGAAATTAGGCAAAAGCCCAGGCCCCGACGGTTACTCTCTCCAATACTATAAAACATTTGCGGACATTCTCTTCCCCACCCTCTTGACCACCTTCAATGCCTTATCGGATGCTAAACTTGACCCATCTAGAATGCTAGCTGCCCACATCTCTGTCATACCCAAAGAGGGCAAGGACCCCTCGTCAGTTGCGAACTATAGACCAATATCCTTATTGAACGTGGACATCAAATTATACGCAAAAATCTTTGCTAACAGACTACTCCCCCTATTGCCAGACCTCATCTCCCTTGACCAAATAGGGTTTGTCCCCTGTAGGGAAGCCCGGGATAAGGTAATCCGCACGTTAAACTTACACCATTGGATAGCTTCCTCTAAAACCCAGGGATTTCTCCTCTCACTTGAGGGCGAGAAGGCGTTTGACAGGGTGGCTTGGGACTACATGCACAAAACTCTCTCGGCGATCAGAATTGAAAACCGCCTAGCTTCCTCTTTTATGGCGCTGTACTCCGGACCCTCAGCTGCGGTTAGGGTTAATGGCCTCCTGTCAAACGCCTTCCCTATCAGTAATGGCACACGCCAGGGTTGCCCGTTATCACCACTTCTCTATATTCTTACCCTAGAACCCTTCCTCAATAAATTAAGAAACAACCCTGATATTCAAGGCATTTCTGTGAAAGGGAGAGAATACAAGGTTGCGGCATTTGCCGACAATATTTTGCTTTCATTGCAGGCACCCCGTGTCTCTTTCCCAAATCTTCTCCATGAGATTGACCTTTTTGGCAAAATATCCAACTTAAAAATCAACCACGTGAAGTCACAGGCCCTGAATATTTCTCTTCCTCCCCAAGAAATGACTAATTGCCAAGAATCCTTCCCTTTCCACTGGCAGAAGAGTGCCCTTACATACCTCGGGATCCAGATCCCATCCCACTTGTCTGTATGTATTAAATTTCCACGTGGCACTACTTAAGGCTCAAAACTTTCTTAAAGAATGGAAAGCGTTAAATGTATCCTGGTTTGGGCGATCGGCTTTGATTAAAATGCTTATTTTACCGCTTTTTTATATCTAATGCAGGCAATCCCAATAGCCCTACCATCCAGTTTTTTTTTCAGCTTACCAAAAAAGCCTGCTCGCCCTTTCTATGGAGAGATTCCCCCCCCGCATTAAATATTCCAGACTCACCTTACCCAAATCCAGGGGTGGTATTGGGCTGCCGGATCTGCGCAAATATTATATCACTTGTCACCTTACGAGGATAGCAGATTGGAATATCCATACTCACAAGAAGTCTTGGATCGTCCTTGAAAATGCTTTATCACCTCTTTCCCTACATTTACTCCCGTGGCTACCCCTTAAACACTGGCCACAATCAATAGCTACACATCCGCTAATATACCCGTCTTTATTAGAATTTAGGAAAGCCTCAACCAATGGAAATCTAGCCTCAGTCCCAGGTCCCCTAACTACACTAAGAGGGAATCCTGCGTTCTACCCGGGTACCCCCATCAACTTCTTGCAGAAAGAATGGCCACATGAAGATGTCTTAGTCCTGCATTTCTATCCTGATGAGAAAATCGTTTCCCTAGATAAACTCAGAGAAATGTCCAAAACGTCATCATTTTCTTTCTGGACTTATTGGCAAATTAGGCACTTTCTGGAAACTCACATCAGTCAAACACACTGGACTAAACAGCTCTCACCTTTTGAAACCTTGTTTCACCGTAAAATTCCACAAAAGCACCTCATTTCTCTTTTGTATACCTTCCTTAATGAACCCTTAATCCCTTGCTTTACGCCCTCATAAACTTCATGGAAAGGGGACCTATTAACACCCTTAACAAAGGATGAGTGGACCAAGGTCTATGAATACATACACAAGGGCTCATTAAATGTAGCCACTCAAGAGAATGGGTACAAGATAGCTACCAGTTGGTATAGAACCCCCTCCAGACTCTACAAATTTTCGTCTACTATCCCCAACACTTGATGGAGGTTCAGACTGGAAGTGGGCACAATGCTTCATGTGTGGTGGGACTGCCCGATCCTCCAACCCTTCTGGAAGGAGGTCCAAGAATTAATTGCACATATTACTACATTTACCCTTGACTACACCCCGGCCCAATTTCTTTTACATCATACATCCTTATCTAAACAGAACTATTTCAAATCCTTAGATATGCACTTGGTTATTGCCACTAGGTTATGCATTCCAAAACACTGGCGTTCTACTGGAGTTCCATCAATCGGGGAATGGTTTGCAAGAATTGCAAGGAGGAACTCATCCATGTCTCTCAAGATATAGTCCATAAATTCACTACAATTAGGGCATGTTGGATGCACTTCACGACCACTGAAAGATACCATCAGTACTTTTCAAAGGCTTCCCTGCAAACACAGTAGCTGCGAATTTGGAGGACTTTTCCTTTTGGTTTGGGGTGGGTGGGTCCACTTGTTTCCCGGGATCACTCATCCCTGATTTCCATGCTTCTCATTGTCTACCTGCTACCCTCCTTATCCCCCTTCCTTTCTTTCCCCCTTCCTCCCCTTCACCCCCCTCCTTTCTTTCTTCCCCTCTCCCTCCCTCTATTTCTATTGAATCTTATTTCACTTTGGATTACCATATCGGGCATTTTCTTTCTTTTCTTCTCTTTCCCTATCTTTGTCTCTTTCTACTTCTACTCTGCCTTCCTTTTTTTTTCCTGTTTGACTGTTCTCTCCCTTTTTCGCCTCACTCTATCTTTCCTTTTCTAGTATTAGTCCTTTTTAATTGCCCCATGACTTACAGTCCAAGATGATGGTTTCCACCTGTTGATTGTTACATTCCAGGACACTCAACACATGCACCCTGTGGGGTCTTGATATACATTGAACCCTCGTCAGGCCCGGTTTGGTGTCCAGTCCCCTCCTCTATTCTCACCAGAAGATTATGTGAGTTGGGGGGGAATGTATACTGTAATAGCATACCCTGTCCTGTGACGCCTTTTTTATTGTACTCTAACATATCTTGGATTACCCTCTTGGTTGAGCTTTCATTTGCATCGTTATTTTAAGCACTAAGAATATTCTTTTAAGAGCTGATGAAGTTATGTGACAATTGTATACTACTGTTTGTACTTTCTCTTTTCCTTATCATTATATTCAATAAAATCTTTATGGAAAAAAAAAATCAACAATGGTAAGAGACAGGGTTGTTCTCTCTCACCCCTTTTATTTATTCTAACACTTGAACCATTCATCAGACGAATTGTAGCAGAAAGCGCAATACAGGGGTTCAAAATAGCTGGAAAGGAGTTCAAGGTTACGGTCTACGCAGATGACCTGTCATTCTTCATAACTAATCCTCACATTTCACTTCCCTCCTTAATGAAAGAATTTTCTATATTTGGATATATATCGAACCTAAAAATCAACTATTCCAAATCCGAAGCTTTGAACATCTTTATCCCCACAAATAAAATAGAAACCATCAAATCCAATTGCCCCTTTAAGTGGGAAGGATCAGCGCTTAAATATCTAGGGATTTGGCTGACCCCCAAGCTTTCTCAAATTTATGATCGTAATTTTACTCCCTTACTGAAAACAATTTTCACAGATCTCCAAAGCTGGCACCCAAAGGGCTTTTCCTGGTTTGGACGGGTAGCTATTTGTAAAATGACTATTCTACCAAGAGTCCTCTATTTATTTAGAAACTTACCAATAAAAATTCCCCAGAGCTTCTTCAAAGCCCTTAACTCAACCCAAATGAAATTTATTTGGGCCCACAAAAAACCCAGAGTTAGATTCACACTACTCGCACGATCCAAAGACAAAGGAGGGATGGGCATCCCAGACTTCCGCACTTACTATCTTGTCTCACATGTCACCAGGATAGTGGACTGGCACTGCCACTACAAAATTAAAGATTGGGTGGAACTGGAAGAAGTACTGAGTCATATTCCTATCAGATACTCACCATGGATTCCATGGAAAAGTCTTCCAGCAGACATGAGATCACATCCCCTCATAGGTACCACCTTAGCAATATTCAATAAACTAACCAAACTCACAAACTTCTCATCTCACCTAAGTATTCTCACCCCATTGCAGAATAACCATGACTTCCTACCAGGATTGGGAAACCGATCATTGCGGTCCAATGAAGCAAACAAACCTCTACTAGCTATGAACTGCTTCCACAACCAAGAGTTCAGAGACTTCACAGACATTAAAGTAGAAAACAATCTCCCAGACTTACCCCTGTGGACATATTTTCAATGTCGTAGCTATCTTAACAAAACAACAAGAAAAACTAACTTCAGTAGATTGCTAACTGAATTAGAATCAGTCTGCAAGATGGAGGAGCCTATTCCCAAAGCAACTTCACTCGCGTACCGTTGGATTCAGGATGGAGGGGATGCGGGTGGGAACGGACTCAGAGAGAGCTGGTTGACAGCATTAGGTATTTCACTGTCGGATACACAATGGAGAAAAGCATGCATTTTTGCTCATAAATGCTCTCTGAGCACAAGAACTCAGGAAACAGCACACAAGCTCAATGGTGTGCCACACCAGTAAAGTTACATTCTTGGTTTCCCAATTACTCAGACACCTGCTGGCGCTGTCATAATGAAAAGGGTTCCCTACTACACATATGGTGGCAATGCCCTGTGCTGAGACCTTTCTGGTCAGAGGTCAGGGAGAAGGTGTTTCAGATCACAGGGACAAAACTGAAGCTGGACGCGGTGGGCTGTCTCCTCCATGTCACGGAATTTCCTGTCAAGAGGTACAAACATTCGCTCTCCAAGCACCTACTGAATGCTGCAAAAGCGCTTATTCCACTTTACGTGGAAATCTACAAAAATTCCAACCATTCAGGAATGGTTTAGTAAGATATCCAAGTCATGTGAGATGGAGGAGACCATTGCCCAGGCAGGTGAAAATGTGGAACGCTTTCACAAAACTTGGACACCCTGGTTTCTATACAAATACTCTCAGGCATACCCTGATATCTTAAATCCACACTAAAGCTGTTTGACTCTACATGTATGATCTTATTAATACATTTAGAAAGTGAAATTTACTGTTCACCTTTATCTAAAGGACCGATACAATAAAACTGACTATGGAAAATATTTAACTAGATGGATGATCTATTATTTAACCCAAAATTACCGTCTGTACACTACTGACTTCTTTCTTTCTTTCTATTTTCAAACTATCTCTTCTTTCTTGAAGACAAACTTTATAATACGAAGTTCTACGATTTATACTAAATATATTAACATTCATAGATAAGTTTTTAAAGTAAACAACTCTTTATTACATAAAACACTATTAGAGCTAAATATTTGTTCATTTGAATATTCCAGCAATGTATTTTCATTATGTGGAGCTGCGACTCCATAGTTGTATTTCTCTTTTCTTTTTCAATAAACTTCGATGATAAAAAAAAAAACGCAAAAAGCCTATATTTATTGGTTTGCGCAAAAGCGTCTACACAATAGAGGATCGTTTTATGGCATTTTTTTAATTAATTTTTTTTTTTATTAGTAATGGCGGCGATCTGCAAGTTTTATTGGGACTGCGACATTATGGCGGACACATCGGACATTTTTTTCACTATTTTGAGACCATTGTCATTTATACAGAGATCAGTGCTAAAAAAGTGCATTGATTATTGTGTAAATGACACTGGCAGTGAAGGGGTTAACTACTAGGGGGCGATGAAGGAGTTAAGTGTGTCCTAGGGGTTATATCTAACTGGGGGGGAGGGGCTACAACACACATGACAGCAATCAC